>CM038143.1:440931331-442131331 GCA_021437245.1 Aegilops speltoides
TCGGAGCAACCAATGGTCGGTCGGCAATCATAATGGCAACCCGTGCTTTTCTCGTGTTGGTTTACAAGAACCTCCCGAGGTCTACAACGGGTGGCACCACGAGCCCTCTCTCTCTTCCCCGCGCGATCCGCTTGCGCGTTAAAAGGGGGCTCCTGAGCATCGCGACTTGGGAGCTCTTACTGGCTCTCCAGCCCTCATCCCCTGGCCTTGTCCACGGCATCGCGACCTGGCATACCAGTGGCGGCTGAGCTCGCTCGAGGTCCGAGACCTGAGGACATAGAGCACTAAGGAAAGTGTGGGGAAGCTCACGAGGGCCTAACCCAGCTACATCCCAGCTGCCGGCGCGCAAGTCCGGTGGAACACGGAGAAACGACTCCATGTTTTCGAGATAAGTTTCTCGCCTGGAATAACTAATTGATGCGACACAGAATCTCCGCCTAATGCAGCTCTGTGACGGAAATGTTGCCTTCCTTTCTCACCTTTCAACGGCTTCTTGTGCGCTAAAGGGGACCTCCTGAGCATCGCGCCTCAGGGGCTCTTACTGGACCTCGGGTCGCTCACCTCCTGGCCTTGACCACGGCATCGCGACCAGCATACCAGCTGACGGTGAAGCCGCCTAGGGATGGGACCACAACGTAGAGCACTAAGGCGTCGCGAGGTTAGAAAGGGGGAACCAAGCCGGGACAGGACAAGCATTCACACCGCTTCATAATAAGGATAATATCAACAAAAGACATCGCAGACCCTTTACATGCCCGCACGGGGTGTTCACTCGATTCCTCGCAGGGAGCAAAAGATGCGAATCCTAAGGAGCCCTAACTACGCGTGCCTCCATGGCCGACGCCATCATCAACAATGGGCCATGGGAGGCCGGTGCCAACCCCATCCAGATCAGCTGCGTCGGTGTCCTGATGCAGCCGCCTTGCTCCGGGCACGACGCGAGCTCGAAGGCACGTAGCTGTCATCGCTCGTCTCCAGAGTCGCGAAGAGCTCGAGAGAGTTGTCAGGCTCCCAAGCATCGCTGCTACTGCGAGAGGAGCCATTGGGGAAGCGGGTGGCAGGCCTAGCCCTTGCCGCGTCGATGTCCTAGCTGCCTCCTCTGGGAAGCACTCCAGCCGGCGGTCTTCTCCTCGAAGACCTTGAAGAACATCAAGGAGGCACCATCGTATTCAAAATGAATCACGAGGGCACCCCCTGTTCGGCAGACCCAAGCGACCTCGCCCCAGCCTCTGGTCATGAAGACCTTGCCCGGAGCGACGACTTCAACCTCCGCTCCGGTCGCCGGGGCACCACAGTTGGCGTGCTGCAGCCAAAGCTCGAGAGGCCCCCTCGGCGGCATCTCGAAGGCAAAGAATGGAGGGAAGCGGATCCAGGTGCTCAGAGGCATCGCGATGTGGAGTACGAGCTCGTGAGAGGAGTCCGCGGCGTGGACTCCGGGAGCAACGGCACGCGCCGCCATGGCTCGTCGACCTTGCCTGCGGCGCGGACAGCGTCGCTCGTCGTCTCCTTCTCCAGGGCCCTCGGCCCGGGCATACAGGGGTAGCGGGAACCCAGGAGGTGGCTGCTCGCACCAAGGCCTCGTCATCTCCGGCCTCGCAACCTTGTCGCGGCGGCGCAGGACCGGCCATATCTTTGACGGGAGCGGGTCAGGCCCCTCCCGGGGGGCCTTTCCTTTCTCTTCAGCTGAGAACCGGCGGATCGGTGCCATTGGTGTCAAGAATGGAGGAGGAGCAAGGGAGAAGAAGCAGGCGGAGCAAGAAGAGATGGATAACGGGGGCTCGTGCCTCTCCATACTTATAGTCCAGAGGAGGCCAACCGGCCTCCACGATCACAGGTAATGTTGACTCTTTGTGCATGCAGTAGGGACTCGTCAAATTGGACAGTTGCCGAGGCAGCGTGGGGAAGCGGAGATGCACACGTCCAATCAACCGCCACGCGGCGACCAAGGCCGCAGTTGTTAGCCAGGGCGCCCAAGATTTTGCCCTTTGGCTTCGCTGCTAAGCCAAGTCCGAGCGCGCCTTGGGCCCGGGGGCTATTGTCGGTGTTCTGGGAACGGGGGTCCCCAGACTTGCCTGCCTAGGGCCTGCAGCGTGGCTCACCAGCGGCCCAGTACGGCCCGTCTTCATCAACAAACGCTCAAGACCCTCACGAGGGGCCAAGCCTCGTGGGGCGGACGACACAAGGCCTCCTCAGGGGCGGCCTCACCAGGTAGGCTCGCGAGGAGGCAGAGAGATCAAGGCGAGGGGTACCTCACGAGGTGCTCATGACGCAAGCCATGACGATCAAGACCAGGCGGGCGCCAGCCTGCGTAGTGTCCTCGTTTCCTCTTTGGTGCAAAGGGGGCAAGCGCAGGCGCGGAGTACCGAGGCATCAAGCAAAGGTTTCCATATTGGTGCAACGAGACCAAGACTAGCAGGATGGTAGGACGGAGGTCACCGTGGAGCCCAAGACGGCGTCATCACCAGTGCCTTTGGCAGTCGAAGACCACCTTTAGTCAGGATAGCATGTACTAGCTATCCCCTTTTGAAATGGCTGTTGTTGGCTCCCTTCCCGCTCAATATTTGGGAAGAGGACCAAGGCCTCTATAAATAAGGCTAGCCATCATAGTAGAAGGCAATGGGATGCGAACCTAGCTGATCCACACACCACCACCGCAAGAACACCTCTCCTCGCGACGTCATTCTTCCTTTGTACTGTTCATCATCAGCCCAAGAGGCAATCCACCACACCACAGACTGGATTAGGGTATTACACCACAACGGTGGCCCGAACCAGTATAAACCTTGTGTCTCTTGTGTTGTTCATCGTGCTATCTTAGAATCGCGGTGAGGTTGTGGGCGTGTTTTGGTAGGGAGAAGATCTTCGTGCGCACCCAGAGTTCGAACCTTAAGGGTTTTGCCGGAACCCGATATCCGACAAATTTTAATATTGACATAAAAACAATAATACTTCAAGCATACTAATAAAGCAATCATGTGTTCTCAAAATATCATGGCCAAAGAAAGTTATCCCTACAAAATCATATAGTCTGGCTATGCTCTATCTTCATCACACAAACTATTTCATCATGCACAACCCCGATGACAAGCCAAGTAATTGTTTCATACTTTCAATGTTCTCAAGCTTTTTCAACTTTCACACAATACATGAGCGTGAGCCATGGATCTAGCACTATAGGTGGAATAGAATATGGTGGTTGTGGAGAAGACAAAAAGGAGAAAGTCTCACATCAACTAGGCAAATTAATGGGCTATGGAGATGCCCATCAATTGATATCAATGCAAGTGAGTAGGGATTACCATGCAACGGATGCACTGGAGCTATAAGTGTATGAAAGATCAAAAAGAAACTAAGTGGGTGTGCATCCAACTTGTTTGCTCACGAAGAGCTAGGGAAATTTGAGGAAGCCCATCATTAGAATATACAAGCCACGTTCTATAATAGAAAATTCCCACTAGTATATGAAAGTAACAAAATGGGAGGCTCTCTATCATGAAGATCATGGTGCTACTTTGAAGCACAAGTGTGTAAAAGGATAGTAACATTGTCCCTTCTCTCTTTTGTCTCATTTTTTCTTTTATCTTTTTATCTTTTTTTGTTTGGACTTCTTTGGCCTCTTCTTTTTGTAAAGTCTGGAGACTTATCCCAACTTGTGAGGGAATCATAGCTTCCATCATCCTTTCCTCACATGGGACAATGCTTTAATAATGATGATCATCATACTTTTATTTACTTTGTAACTCAAGAATTACAACTCGATACTAGAACAAAGATATGCCTCTATATGAATGCCTCCGGCAGTGTACCGGGATATGCAATGATCAAAAGTGACATGTATAAAAATTATAAAAGGTGTCTTTTCCACAAATACTATGCCAACTACATGATCATGCAAAGCAATATAAAAATGATGGTATGTGTCATAATAAACGGAACGGTGGAAGTTGCATGGCAATATATCTCGGAATGGCTATGGAAATGCCATAATAGGTTGGTATGGTGGCTATTTTGAGGAAGGATATATGGTTGGTTTAATGCACCGGCGAAAGTTGCACGGTACTAGAGAGGCTAGCAATGGTGGAAGGGTGAGAGTGCGTATTATCCATGGACTCAACATTAGTCATAAAGAACTCACATACTAGTTGCAAAAATTTATTAGCCATCAAAACAAAGTACTATACGCATGCTCCTAGGGGGATAGATCGGTAGGAAAAGACCATCGCTCGTCCCCGACCGCCACTAATAAGGAAGACAATAAAAAAAATCATGCTCCAACTTCAGCACATAACGATTCACCGTATGTGCATGCTACGGGAAGCACAAACTTTAACACAAGTATTTCTACCAATCCACAATTACTCACTAGCATGAATCTAATATCACCATCTTTATATCTCAAAACAAATGCAAGGAATCAAACTTCTCATCTATTCAATGCTCTTTATATGGAAGTTTTTATTATATCCCTCTTGGATGCCCATCATATTAGGACTAAATTCATAACCTAAGCAAATTACCATGCTATTTAAAGACTCTCAAAATAATATAAGTGAAGCATGAGAGTTCATCAATTTCTATAAAATAAAACCATCGTCGTGCTCTAAAAAGTTATAAGCGAAGCACTAGAGAAACTACCTAGCTCAAAAGATATAAGTGAAGCACATAGAGTATTCTAATAAATTCACGATTAATTTGTGTCTCTCTCAAAAGGTGTGTACAGCAAGGATGATTGTGGCAAACTAAATAGCTAAGACTCATATGATACAAGATGCTCCAAGCAGAACACATATCATTTGGTGAATAAAAATGATAGCCTCAAGTAAGTTTACCGATGGATTGAAGACAAAAGAGGGGATGCCATCCGGGGCATCCCCAAGCTTAGATGCGTGGTTGTCCTTGAATATTACCTTGGGATGCCTTGGGCATCCCCAAGCTTAGGCTCATTCCACTCCTTATTCCATAGTCCATCAAATCTTTACCCAAAACTTGAAAACTTCACAGCACAAAACTCAACAGAAAACTCGTAAGCTCTGTTAGTATAATAAAGCAAATCACCACTTAGGAAATGTTGTGAACTCATTCTAAATTTATATTGGTGTTATATCTACTGTATTCCAACTTCTCCATGGTTCATACTGTCGGATTCCGGGCTCCGCAGACCCAAGATAGATTCAAACTCTAGGGTGCGTGTGAAGAACTCAACCTCCCCATCCTGCCAACTCTACAATCTCACGGTCTAGCTCGTCGAACTGGAGGAAATGGAACAAACCCAGGTTCGGGCCACCTTGTGGTGTAAAACCCTACTCCTGCTTTGTGGTGGATTAGCCTCGAGGTGGGCTGAGGATGAACTAGTACAGTGGAAGAACTGCCTCAGGAGGTGTGTCCTTGTGCTTGCGTGAGCGGGTGAGGGTGAGGATCGGCTGGATTCGGGTCCCCCTCTATGGTGGTGGCTAGGGTATATTTCTAATGGCCTTGGTCCTCTTCCCAAAATGAAGGCGGGAACGGATCCCACAACGGCCAAATTCGAAGGGAGACAACTAGTACATCTTATCCTGACGAAAGGTGGTCCTCGCCTACAAAGCTTCTGGTCGTGACGCCGGCGGTGACCTCTGTCCTGCCGTCCTGGCGGTCTTGGTCTTGTAGCATGGAAATGGAAACCTTTGGTTGATGCCTCGGGACTCTACGCCAGCGCTTGCCTCTTCAGCACCAAAGAGGAATCCTGTTGTACTGTGCCCGCTGGCGCCCGCCTGGCCTTGGTCGTCCTGGCTTGCATCACCCGAACCTCACGAGGTGAGGGCCTGCATAGAAATCTCCGCTCCTCGGGAGCCAGCCTAAGGAGGCAGCCCCTTCCAGAGGTCTTGGCGTTATCCGCCTTGCGAGGGTCTTGTGTTGTTGGCGATGCAGATCGGTCATACCAGGCCATCCATGAAGCCACGCGATGGGCCATAGGCAGGCAAGTCTGGGTACCCCGGTTCCCAGAACATCGACAGTGGCCCCCGGGCCAAAGGCGCACTCGGACTTGGCTTCGGGGCAAAGCCAAAGGGCAAGGGCGGAGGCCGTGGGCCCCAACTGCCTACGGACCCGGACGATGCGTGGCACTTGATGGGACGTGGGCGCATCCACTTCCCCATGCAGCCTCGATAACTGCCAGGCTTGATGGTTGCCTATTGCATGAGCAAGTTTGCCATCATTGCCCGCTGTGTTCGCCCTTGGCTCCCCCTCTTTCCTGCGAACTTGTGGCTCTTCTCCTAGATTCGGCACCGGCGCCAATCCTCCTTGGACGCCATGGACCCGAGGTCGAAGAAGAAGCAAAAGGCCTGTGCGCCCATCGAATCCCAGTCGGGCTTGGAGCCTGCTCTCGATCGGTCGATGGTGATCAATCGGGAGGGGTTGGACAAGGTCCGGCCGGCCCATGCCGCTGATTCCAACAAGTGGAAGGCGACGACAGTATGGCCTGCCTCCAGGGCTATGATCGACATGGAGGCCACCGAGTTCCCCATCCGTCTTCATGCTCTCCCGGCTGGCTTGGTCCCCCTTTCTCTGATTTCTTCAATGCCATAATTTTGCATTACCAAATCCAAGCGTTGCATCTGTGTCGGATGTTGGGTTTCGGCAGACCCTTAACGTTCGAACTCTGGGGTGCGCGCGAAGATCTTTCCCCTACCGATCCACACCCAAACGCCTCGCTGAGGATCTAAGCTAAATGATGAACAACACAAGGGACACAAGATTTATAATGGTTCGGGCCACCGTTGTGGTGTAATACCCTACTCCAGTGTGTGGTGTGGTGGATTGCCTCTAGGGCTGATGATGAACAGTACAAACAAAGAACAGCCTCGCAAGAGGTGTTGTTGAGTGTTGTCTGCTTGAGAAGGACTCTCTAAGCAATCAATGAGATCGGATCCCTTTCTACGATGGTGGCTATCCCCATTTATAGGGGCCCTGGTCCTCTTCCCAAATATTGAGCGGGAAGGGCGCCAACAACGGCCATTTTGAAGGGGAACGTCTAGTACAAGTTTGTAATGCCCCGGATTCGATGCGCCAGGTGTCCGCCAGTTATTTGCCTTCGTTGCCATGTCATTTGCTTGCGTGTTGCACTTTGCCATGTCATCATATGCATTTCATATCATGTCATCATGTGCATTTCAATTTTGCATACGTGTTCGTCTCATGCATCCGAGCATTTTCCCCGTTGTCCGTTTTGCAATCCGGCACTCCTATGTCCTTTCCCCTTTTGCCTCTTTTCGTGTGTGGGTATTAAGCTTTCTCGGAATGGCCCGAGGTTTGCCAAGCGGCCTTGGTATAGCACCGGTAGACCGCCTGTCAAGTTTCGTGCCATTTGGAGGTCGTTTGATACTCCAACGGTTAACCGGGTAACCGTAAAGCCTCTTTTGTTCCAGCCCAACACCCCTTCCAAAGTGGCCCAAAACCCATCTAAGTCTCTTCCATGATCTCGTTTGTTCGATCACGATCGCGTGGCCGAAAACCGCTTCTCATTTGGACTCTCCTAGCTCCCTCTACCTATAAATATAGCCCCTCCCCCGAAATTCTCGGACGATGCCCCCGAAACCCTAGATTTTTCCCCTCTCGCCCGCCGGACATGTCCACCCCGCCGCCGGACGTGTCCACCGCCGGCAGCCACGTCGCCCCGGCCAATGAGAGGCCGCCACATCACCCTTCGGTCGCTCCCGGCCAACCGGAGCGCGCCACCTCACCCGCCGGTTCCCCTCCACCACGCCAGCCCGTCGGGCCAGATCCGCCCATGGGACCCGAGCGCGCCGCCTGCCGCCGCCCGGCGCGCCTCGCCCTGCGCCGCCGCCCTCTGCGGGACCCGCTCGCCGCCGCGCAAGGCGCGCCCGCCGCCACCCTCCGGCGCTGAGCCCCAGCGACCTCGTCGCCCTCGCCTCCGCCGCCCGAGGCCCCGCGCCCCCGCTCCACGGCGAAGCGCCGCCGCCTCGCCCGCCGCCATGACCTCGCCTCTCCACCCGCCGGCCAGAGAAGCGCGCGCGCCGCCAGCTAGCAGCGCGCCGCCCGCCCTCCGGCCCCCGCGCGGCTGGTGCAGCTCTGGCCGCCGCGCCTCCTCGCCGGCCGGCCATCCTCCCGAACGGATCTGCCCTACCTCGCCCTCTCCGATGAGCTCTCCGGCGAGCTCGCGCCTCGCCTCAGTTCCCGCGCCCCGGATCTGGATCTGAACCCTAAGGTTGACCCGAATTTGCCTAAGTCTCCGGTTTCTCACATTAACATGCCATGTTCATCGCTTCACATCTCTGTATCCGTAGCTCCGTTTCGTGCGTGTAATATGTCAAATTGTTTGCCTCTACGAGTACTTCATTTCATTCCATTGCATCATTTTCATTTGAGTTCATCTTGATGCCCGAAATCCTGTTGGAAGAGTGCATGTTGATGTTAATCTGCTGAAACTGTTATAACTTGCTCATTTATCATTTTTGCCATGATTGATGTGTGCATCCTATGAGGTTGAGCTCTACATGAATGTTGATCTATGCCATGCCATCTTTCCAGGGGTGCCAACCATGTATTTTTTGTGAGTTGTGTGCTGAGTGTATCGAGCTTGCTAAGTAGGGTAGTTGCTGTTGCTGTTTTCCTGGCAGATTCTGTTATATTTTGTTGCTATGTTAACATGCTTCTACTAGTTGTTCTGTGCATAATCTGGAGTTGTTATATAAAAATGTTTTGATCTACATGTCTTGCTCTATCCATTCATGCCCTTGGTTGCAATTATGGCCTGCTGGAACATGTTCATATCTTGCTCCAAAGTTGCTTGAAAATGTTGCTGTCAACCTGTTTAACATGAAGTTCACTTGTTCCCATGTGTTTTGCTAGTGATCCATGTATCCTATGACCTTGCTCTTGCCATGCTTAGCTTCATAAACATGCCTTCTTACTGTTGGTTGCCTTGCCATGCCATGTATTGCTCTGTGGTGAGTGGTTCAAGCTTACGAACATGCCTACTTATTGTTGTTTCTGCCATGTTTGAATCTGTAATATAACTTGCCATGTTTACATGGGTGCCATCATATTTTCCGTGCCCTTTTGGCTTATGGTCAGTAAGGGACTTTTGATCTATGCTTTTAGTAGATTCATGCCATGCCTTTGTTTGCCATGATATGTTCCTATAACATGTTGTTTGCTTGCTCTAAACATTGCAACCTGATGTTATTTCTGCTAAAGTCTGAAACTGTTATTATTTGCAATATCTCCATGTCCTTTTGAGCATGTTCTAGTTGTTTCTGGAGATAGCTCATTGTTCATGTTTTGTTATGCTTTACGTGTACTTCATGCCCATGGCTTTTGTTCTTATGTTGAGATGCTGTAGCATACTGTTTTGATGCTTGTAAGATGCCTAGTTGCTGTTATGGACAGATTGTTGCTATGAGTTGTATAGTGTGTGTGTGTTGAACCGTTGCTCCGTTTTGAGTGTGCTCTATATGAAACTTGCTTGATTTTGCATGTAGCTTCATATTATCATATTGCATCCTTGTTTTGGTGTGTTTGCTTGATGTTTGTATGTATTTTGCATCAATGCCATGTTTAACTTGTTTTGCTCATATCTTCTAGGCCGTAGCTCCGAATCTAATGAACTTTATATGTAACTTGACTAGAATCTCGTGTAGATCATCGTGGTGCATCTTAACTTGCTGTTTAACAACTTGAACATAAGGTTTATTCAGTTCTGGACCAATTTCGAAATTTGCATATGAGGACTTACAGGAATTGTTATATGTTGTTTCCGGCCTCATTTAAACTTGCCTTGATGTGTTGTTCTTGTTTGCATCATCTCTTGCCATGAGTAGCTTCATTTAGCTTGGTCATGCATGATGCTTGTTGTGCATCATGTCTTGTTCATGTGTGGTGTGTTTACCATGTTGTGTGCTTCTTCTCGATAGTTCCCGTTTCGTTGCGATCGTGAGGATGCGTTCGTCTACGCTTGGTTCGTCTTCGTGGCTTCATCTTCTTCATGGACTCGTTCTTCTTCCTTGCGGGATTTCAGGCAAGATGACCGCTACCCTGGATCTCACTACTATCATTGCTATGCTAGTTGCTTCGTTCTATCGCTATGCTGCGCTACCTATTACCTGTTTATCAAGCCATCCCATATTGCCATGAACCTCTAACCTTTGATACCTTTCCTATGCAAACCGTTGTTTGGCTATGTTACCGCTTTGCTCAGCCCCTCTTATAGCGTTGCTAGTTGCAGGTGAAGTTGAAGACTTTCTCCATAGTGGACAGGGTTTATGCTGGGATATCACAATATCTCTTATATTATTAATGCATCTATATATTTGGTAAAGGGTGGAAGGCTCGGCCTTATGCCTGGTGTTTTGTTCCACTCTTGCCGCCCTAGTTTCCGTCATACCGGTGTTATGTTCCCGGATTTTGCGTTCCTAACGCGGTCGGGTGATTTATGGGACCCCCTTGACAGTTCGCTTTGAATAAAACTTGTCCAGCAAGGCCCAACCTTGGTTTTACCATTTGCCTCACCACCACCTATACTTTTCCCTTGGGAGTCGCTCTCTCGAGGGTCATCTTTATTTTAGCCCCCGGCCGGTGCTTGTCTAAGTGTTGGTTCGAATCGAGTAGATCTGCGGGGCCCCTCGGGCAACTCGAGGTCTGGTTTTACTCGTGAGGATGTCGATCCGGTGTTGCCACGAGAACGAGATATGTGCAGCTCCTACCGGGATTGTCGGCGCATCGGGCGGCTTTGCTGGTCTTGTTTTACCATTGTCGAAATGTCTTGTAAACCGGGATTCGAGGCGATCGGGTCTTCTGGGAGAAGGTCTATTCCTTCGTTGATCGCGAGAGCTTGTCATGGGCTAAGTTGGGACACCCCTGCAGGGTATAAACTTTCGAGAGCCGTGCCCGCGGTTATGTGGCAGATGGGAATTTGTTAATGTCCGGTTGTAGATAATTTGACACTTGATCCGAATTAAAACGCATCAACCATGTGTGTAGCCGTGATGGTCTCTTCTCGGCGGAGTCCGGGAAGTGAACACGGTCTTTGGGTTATGTTTGACGTAAGTAGGTGTTCAGGATCACCTCTTGATCATTGCTAGCTTCACGACCATTCCACTTGTTTCTCTTCTCGCTCTCATTTGCGTATGTTAGCCACCATACTTGCTTAGTCGCTGCTGCAACCTCACCACTTTACCCCTTCCTTTCCCATTAAGCTTTGCTAGTCTTGATACCCATGGTAATGGGATTGCTTTGAGTCCTCGTGGCTCACTGATTACTACAACAACAGATTGCAGTACAGGTTTATGCGATGATCTTGACGCGAGAGCGATGCTTGCTTGCGTTGAGTTCTTCTTCCGCTTCTTCTTCGATCGGGGATAGTTTCGGTCGGCAGCTGGGCTAGCGAGGTGGATATTGTTTGAGTTTCATTTATGTATCATCGTAGTCGGATGTTGATCTCTTGTATGACGTATTGTTGTATTCATGTGGCATTGTATGCCTTATGTATGTATCCCCATCTATTATGTAATGTTGATGTAATGATATCCACCTTGCAAAAGCGTTTCAATATGCGGGTCTATCCTTGGTGGGACCTTCGAGTTCCTTTTGGATAGGGTCGCATATTGGGCGTGACAAGTTGGTATCAGAGCCTCGACCGACCTTAGGAGCCCCTCTTGATTGATCGTGTAGTTTGGCCGTTGTTGAGTCTAGAAGAAAACTGTTTTCTGAGTCTAGTTATATCGGAGAGTAGGAATTCTTTTTACTCCTCAGCCCCTTCGTCGCTCTGGTGAGAAATCTTGACGTAGGTGTTTTGAACTACTCCTCTTCCCCTTCAAATTTTTCTTTAGGATCACGCGGTTAGTTTTCATTCGTTGTCCATCCTCTTTTGATCCGGTGCATTTCTCGTCAAGTTGACTCGAGCCTCTTCATCTTTGAGTTCAATCCTCAGTTGTTTTTTTCCACCCGCCCTCCCTTCTTCCTCTCGGAACCGCAGTCTGTAATCGAGTATCCATCCTACTCGTGTGAAGTCTTTGCTTTCTTTCCTCAATGATTTCAACCGGTGTTTCCTCTTCAAGATATTCGTTGTTTACCCCCTTCCAAGTTACCCTTGTTTTCCCGCCCTCCCACCCTATTTCTTCCCGGAGTCTGAGTCTCTCTCGTCTATCTATTTCGTCCGTGTGGAGTCTCTTCAAACTTCCCTCATTTATTTCAATCGGTGGATTCTCGTCTCGTTTGTCATTCTTCATCTCTTTTTCTTTTCTGGTGGAATCAATTCAAGTTTTTCAGGTTGATCATATTCTTTCTATCGGCTCAAGTATTTCCCTTTGCTTGTTCGCCTCTCGCCATTTTATCCTTCCGGAGTATGATGCACCGGAACAATTCAAATATTTCAATCATCCCTGTGCATCATCTATCTGTTCAACAATCCTTTCAACGGTGTTTTCTTTTAGTGGGCCCTTACCCACAGGTCTTTTCCCAGGATCTTACCTGGCTCTTATGATTCCCCCGGAGTTATTCTCAAATTCTTTTCGGAGTCTAACGTAAGAATGAATTTCATCAGTCTGATGATTTTCCAAGATCTCTGTCAAATCATTTTCATTGTTGGCTCAACCCCTTTGCTTTTCATTCTCCCGGAGTATCTCAGTAAATTTTGGTGGTGTTTCTCGTCATCATTTGAAGACCGAAGAAGAGTTTTTCCTCTAAATCTTGTCCGTTCCCCGGAGATTCGCGGTGCTAGCTCGATGTTATCCTATCAAATTGTTTCAAGTTATGCAAATTCTTCTCATCCATCCGGAGCATTTCAGGAGTTGCTTTCTCTCTCAATCATCCGGAGGCCATCTTTTCGGAAGATTTCTTCGTTCTAAGTTTTCAGATTCTTTCTCCAATTATTATCCGTGCCATTTCGTTCGTCTCAATATTCTTCCGGTGTTTCGTTCAAGTGTTCTTTAATCATCTCATGTTCTCTTTGTTCTTTTGCATCTAAATCCCCTCAAGCATATTTTTTTCTAATTCTTCCCGGTGATTCATTCTGTTTCGTCAGTCATTTCCGAATTCTCACAGTGGTTCGTTCAAGATTCTTTTTCCTTCATTATCATTTTAATCCATTCGTTCTTTTCAATCCTACCGGTGATTCATGAAGACCTTGTCAAGTTTGTGATATGTCACTTCTCAATCCTTTTCTTCGGAGTTTGTTCTTAGTGAATAAATTCTGGTTCCAAGTGTTTTCATCTTTTCTTTTCCGGAGTTCAATTTTCCTCGGCCATTTCGTCAGAAACTCCATCTAAATCATCGCAAGGCTCATCTTATTCTTTCATCCTCCATTTTATCTCGTCATTCTTTTGGCACCGGAGTTCTTCATGGTGGTTCTTCGTGATTCAATTCATTCTTCAAGAGTTCATCAAGTATTATTCCATCCTCTCAAGCTCATGTTCTATTCTTTCCATGTTCAGCCGGAGTGCTGCCTAAATCCTTTCAGTCTTATCCGTTTCTTTTCTCATTCTAACCACTCCGGTTAGAACGAGTTCTTTCATAGTCTATCTGATTCCGTGGGTTTTCAATTCTTGTCATTCTCATCGTTCCTCTCTTCTCCTCGAGTGCTCTCGATTCTTTACTTCTTCTCTTGATTTCTTGCTTCACCTCATCTTTTTTTCCCTTCCGTCTCGGTCCTAAGATCTCGGGACGAGATCTCTTGTTAGTGGAGGAGTGTTGTAACGCCCCGGATTCGATGCGCCAGGTGTCTGCCAGTTATTCGCCTTCGTTGCCATGTCATTTGCTTGCGTGTTGCACTTTGCCATGTCATCATATGCATTTCATATCATGTCATCATGTGCATTTCATTTTGCATATGTGTTCGTCTCATGCATCCGAGCATTTTCCTCGTTGTCTGTTTTGCAATCCGGCACTCCTATGTCCTCCGGCGTTCCCCTTTTGCCTCTTTTCGTGTGTGGGTATTAAGCTTTCTCGGAATGGCCCGAGGTTTGCCAAGCGGCCTTGGTATAGCACCGGTAGACCGCCTGTCAAGTTTCGTGCCATTTGGAGGTCGTTTGATACTCCAACGGTTAACCGGGTAACCGTAAAGCCTCTTTTGTTCCAGCCCAATACCCCTTCCAAAGTGGCCCAAAACCCATCTAAGTCTCTTCCATGCTCTCGGTCGTTCGATCACGATCGCGTGGCCGAAAACCGCTCCACATTTGGACTCTCCTAGCTCCCTCTACCTATAAATATAGCCCCTCCCCCGAAATTCTCGGATGATCCCCTCGAAACCCTAGATTTTTCCCCTCTCGCCCGCCGGACATGTCCACCCCGCCGCCGGACGTGTCCACCGCCGGCAGCCACGTCGCCCCGGCCAATGAGAGGCTGCCACGTCACCCTCCGGTCGCTCCCGGCCAACCGGAGCGCGCCACCTCACCCGCCGGCTCCCCTCCATCGCGCCAGCCCGCTGGCCCAGATCCGCCCATGGACCCGAGCCGCGCCGCCCGCCCGAAGGCGGCCGCAGCGCGCCAGCGCCTCGCCTGCGCCGCCCGCGCCCTTGGGACCGCTGCGCCACCGCGCTCGCGCCCCGCCGCCACCCTCGGCGCTGAGCCCCGGCGACCTCGTCGCCCTCGCCTCCGCCGCCCGAGGCCCGCCCCGCTCCCTCCGCCGTGGAAGGCCGCCAGCATCACCCCGCCGCCACGACCTCACCTCTCCTCCCGCCGCCCCAGGCAGGCGCGCCTCCGGCCCGCGCCGCCGGTGCAGCTCCGGCCGCCGCGCCTCCTCGCCGGCTGGCCATCCTCCCGGCCGGATCTGCCCTGCCTCGCCCTCTCCGACGAGCTCTCCGGCGAGTTCGCGCCTCGCCTCGGTTCCGGCGCCTCGGATCTGGATCTGAACCCTAAGGTTGACCCGAATTTGCCTAAGTCCCCAGTTTCTCACATTAACATGCCATGTTCATCGCTTCACATCTCTGCATCCGTAGCTCCGTTTCATGCGTGTAATATGTCAAATTGTTCGTCTCTACGAGTGCTTCATTTCATTCCATTGTATCATTTTCATTTGAGTTCATCTTGATGCCCGAAATGCTGTTGGAAGAGTGCATGTTGATGTTAATCTGCTGAAACTGTTATAGGTTGCTCATTTATCATTTTTTCCATAATTGATGTGTGCATCCTATGAGGTTGACCTCTACATGAATGTTGATCTATGCCATGCCATCTTTCCAGGGGTTCCAACCATGTATTTTTTGTGAGTTGTGTGCTGAGTGTATCGAGCTTGCTAAGTAGGGTAGTTGCTGTTGCTGTTTTCCTGGCAGATTCTGTTATATTTTCTTGCTATGTTAACATGCTTCTACTAGTTGTTATATGCATAATCTGGAGTTGTTCTATAAACATGTTTTGATCTACATGTCTTTCTCTATCCATTCATGCCCTTGGTTGCAATTATAGCCTGCTGGAACATGTTCATATCTTGCTCCAAAGTTGCTTGAAAATGTTGATGTCAACTTGTTTAACATGAAGTTCACTTGTTCCCATGTGTTTTGCTAGTGATCCATGTATCCTATGACCTTGCTCTTGCCATGCTTAGCTTCATAAACATGCCTTCTTACTGTTGGTTGCCTTGTCATGCCATGTATTGCTCTGTGGTGAGTGGTTCAAGATTACGAACATGCCTACTTATTGTTGTTTCTGCCATGTTTGAATCTGTAATATAACTTGCCATGTTTACATGGGTGCCATCATATTTTCCGTGCCCTTTTGGCTTATGGTCAGTAAGAGACTTTTGATCTATGCTTTTAGTAGATTCATTCTATGCCTTTGTTTGCCATGATATGTTCCTGTAACATGTTGTTTGCTTGCTCTAAACATTGCAACCTGATGTTATTTCTGCTAAAGTCTGAAACTGTTATTATTTGCAATATCTCCATGTCCTTTTGAGCATGTCCTAGTTGTTTCTGGAGATAGCTCATTGTTCATGTTTTGTTATGCTTTATGTGTAATTCATGCCCATGCCTTTTGTTCTTATGTTAAGATGATGTAGCATATTGTTTTGATGCTTGTAAGATGCCTAGTTGCTGTTATGGACAGATTGTTGCTATGAGTTGTATAGTGTGTGTGATTTGAACCGTTGCTCCGTTTTGAGTGTGCTCTATATGAAACTTGCTTGATTTTGCATGTAGCTTCATATTATCATATTGCATCCTTGTTTTGGTGTGTTTGCTTGATGTTTGTATGCATTTTGCATCAATGCCATGTTTAACTTGTTTTGCTCATATCTTCTAGGCCGTAGCTCCGAATCTAATGAACTTTCTATGTAACTTGACTAGAATCTCGTGTAGATCATCGTGGTGCATCTTAACTTGCTGTTTAACAACTTGAACATAAGGTTTATTCAGTTCTGGACCAATTTCGAAATTTGCATATGAGGACTTACCGGAATTGTTATATGTTGTTTCCGGCCTCATTTAAACTTGCCTTGATGTGTTGTTCTTGTTTGCATCATCTCTTGCCATGAGTAGCTTCATTTAGCTTGGTCATGCATCATGCTTGTTGTGCATCATGTATTGTTCATGTGTGGTGTGTTTACCATGTTGTGTGCTTCTTCTCGATAGTTCCCGTTTCGTTGCGATCGTGAGGATGTGTTCGTCTACGCTTGGTTCGTCTTCGTGGCTTCATCTTCTTCATGGACTCGTTCTTCTTCCTTGCGGGATTTCAGACAAGATGACCGCTACCCTGGATCTCACTACTATCATTGCTATGCTAGTTGCTTCGTTCTATCGCTATGCTGCGCTACCTATTACCTGTTTGTCAAGCCATCCCATATTGCCATGAACCTCTAACCTTTGACACCTTTCCTATGCAAACCGTTGTTTGGCTATGTTACCGCTTTGCTCAGCCCCTCTTATAGCGTTGCTAGTTGCAGGTGAAGTTGAAGAATTTCTCCATGGTGGACAGGGTTTATGCTGGGATATCACAATATCTCTTATATTATTAATGCATCTATATATTTGGTAAAGGGTGGAAGGCTCGGCCTTATGCCTGGTGTTTTGTTCCACTCTTGCCGCCCTAGTTTCCGTCATACCGGTGTTATGTTCCCGGATTTTGCGTTCCTAACGTGGTCGGGTGATTTATGGGACCCCCGACGGTTTGCTTTGAATAAAACTTGTCAAAGAAGGCCCAACCTTGGTTTTACCATTTGCCTCACCACCACCTATACTTTTCCCTTGGGAGTCGCTCTCTCGAGGTCATCTTTATTTTAGCCCCGGGCGATGCTTGTCTAAGTGTTGGTTCGAATCGAGTAGATCGGGCCCCTCGGGCAACTCGAGGTCTGGTTTTACTCGTGAGGATGTCCGATCGGTGTTGCCACGAGAGCGAGATATGTGCAGCTCCTATCGGGATTGTCGGCGCATCGGGCGGCTTTGCTGGTCTTGTTTTACCATTGTTGAAATGTCTTGTAAACCGGGATTCGGAGACTGATCGGGTCTTCCTGGGAGAAGGTCTATTCCTTCGTTGATCGCGAGAGCTTGTCATGGGCTAAGTTGGGACACCCCTGCAGGGCATAAACTTTCGAGAGCCGTGCCCGCGGTTATGTGGCAGATGGGAATTTGTTAATGTCCGGTTGTAGATAACTTGACACTTGATCCGAATTAAAACGCATCAACCGTGTGTGTAGCCGTGATGGTCTCTTCTCGGCGGAGTCCGGGAAGTGAACACGGTCTTTGGGTTATGTTTGACGTAAGTAGGTGTTCAGGATCACCTCTTGATCATTGCTAGCTTCACGACCGTTCCACTTGTTTCTCTTCTCGCTCTCATTTGCGTATGTTAGCCACCATACTTGCTTAGTCGCTGCTGCAACCTCACCACTTTACCCCTTCCTTTCCCATTAAGCTTTGCTAGTCTTGATACCCATGGTAATGGGATTGCTGAGTCCTCGTGGCTCACAGATTACTACAACAACAGTTGCAGTTACAGGTTTATGCGATGATCTTGACGCGAGTGCGATGCTTGCTTGCGTTGACTTCTTCTTCTGCTTCTTCTTCGATCAGGGGATAGGTTCCAGGTCGGCAGCCTGGGCTAGTAGGGTGGATATTGTTTGAGTTTCTGTTTATGTATCATCCGTAGTTGGATGTTGATCTCTTGTATGATGTATTGTTGTATTCATGTGGCATTGTATGCCTTATGTATGTATCCCCATCTATTATGTAATGTTGATGTAATGATATCCACCTTGCAAAAGCGTTTCAATATGCGGGTCTATCCTTGGTGGGACCTTCGAGTTCCTTTTGGATAGGGTCGCATATTGGGCGTGACAAAGTTATCCTGACTAAAGTTGGTGTTCGGCTGCCAAAGGCACTGGTGGTGACGCCGTCTTGGGCTCCACGGTGACCTTCCTGCCGCTCTGCTGATCTTGGTCTCGTTGCACTGAAATGGTAACCTTTGCCTGATGCCTCGGTACTCCACGCCTGTGCTTGCCCCCTTTGCACCAAAGAGGAAAAAAGGACACTATGCAGGCGGGCGCCCGCCTGGTCTCGATCGTCATGGCTTGCGTCACGAGCACCTCACGAGGTACCCTTGCCTTGATCTCTCTGCCTCCTCGCAAGCCTGCCTGGCGAGGCCGCTCCTGAGGAAGCCTTGTGTTGTCCACCCCGCGAGGCTTGGCCCCTCGCGAGGGTCTTGAGTTTTGCACTGATGAAGATGGGCCATACTGGGCCACCACTCGAGCCACGCTACAGGCCACAGGCAGGCAAGTCTAGGGACCCCCATTCCTAGAACACCGACAGTAGCCCCCGGGCCCAAGGCGCGCTCGGACTTGGCTTATCAGAGAAGCGAAGGGGCAAGTGCGGAGCGCCGCGGGCCCCATCAGCCTGCGGCCTTGGGCGCCGCATGGCGGTTGATTGGACGTGGGCGCCTCTGCTTCCCCACGCTGCCTCGGCAACTGCCCGACTTGACAAGTCCCTGCATGCAGAAATGATCCATGATTACCTGGGATCGTGGAGGCCGACGGTTGGCCTCCCCTGGACTATAAGTACGGATGGGCGAGAGCCCCCGCGGTCCATCCCTTTCTGCTTCACTCTTTCTTCCTCACCCTTGCTCCACTTTACGCCAATGGCGCCGATCCATCGGTTCTCAGTGGAAGAGAAAGGGAAGCCCCCCGAGAGGGTCCGACCCGCTTCCGCCGAAGAAGCGGCCGGTCCCCAGCCGCCGTGACGTGGTCGCGTGGCAGGAGACGCCGAGGCCTTGGTACGAGCGGCCACCGCCTGGGTTTCTGTTGCCCTTGTACCCCCGGGCTGAGGGCCCTAGAGAAGGAGACGCCGAACGACACCGCCTGCACTGCTGGCGACGCCGACGAGTCATGGCAGTGCGCGTCGTCGCCCCTGGGGTCCATGCCGAGGGCTCTTCTCGCGAGCTTGTGCTTCACGCCGCCATGCCTCCAAGCTCTTTGATTCGCCTTCCTCCCTTCTTCGCCTTCGACATGCCACCGAGGGGGCCTCTTGAGCTCTGGCTGTAGCATGTTGACTGCAGTACCCTTGTGACCAGAGCGGAGGTCAAGGTTGTCGCTCTGGGCAAGGTCTTCATGACCCGGGGCTGGGCGAGATTGCCCGGGTCTGCCGGACGGGGGGTGCCCTCGTAATTCTTCTTGAATACGATGGCGCCTCCTTGATGTTCTTCAAGGTCTTCCACACGGAGGGACGCCGACTGGAGTGCTGCCCCAAGGAAGGCGGCCGGGGCATCGAAGTGGTGAGGGCCAGGCCTGCCAACCGCTTCCCCAGCAGCTCCTCTGGTAGCAGCGGAGAAGCCGGAGGGTCCAGCGACTCTCCCGAGCTTCTCGTGACTCTGGAGATGAGCGACGACAGCTACGAGCCCCCAAGCTCGCGCCGCGCTCGGAGCAGGGCAGCTGCATCGGGCCACCGACGCCGCTGATTTGGGTGGGGTTGGCATTGGCGCTTGGCGGCCCACTGTTTATGATGGCTTCTCCTATGGAGGCACGCGTAGCTAGCGTTCCTTAGGATTGGCACCTTTTGTTCCCTACGAGGAATCGAAGAAACACCCCGCCGGGGTATGTAAAGTGTCTGCCATGTCTTTTGTGAATGTTATCCTTATTATGGAGCGATGCGAGATGCTTGTCCTGTCTCGGCTCGGCTCCCCCTTTCTATCCTCACGAGGGCTTGGTGCTCTACGCTGACAGGTCCCGGTCCCCAGGCAGGCTTCAGCCGTCGCTGGTATGCCAGGTCGCGATGCCGTGGTCAAGGCCAGGAGGTGAGCGACTAAAGGTCCAGTAAGAGCCCCCGAGGCGCGATGCTCAGGAGGTCCCCTTTAGCGCTCAAGCAGCCTCCGCTGGGCAAGAAAGGAAGGCAACGTCGCCGTGATAGAGCCGCACTAGGCGAGGGTTTAGCGTCATGTTGATTTAGCTTTTTTAGGGGCGTGACTTATCTCGTGAGCTTGGAGTTGTTCTTTGACGAGGTGGCGGGCCTGTGCGCCGGCAGCTGGGGTGTCGCTGGGCCAGGCCCTCGTGAGCTTCTCCCCTCTTCCCCGCACTTTCCTGCATGCTCTTCGTCCTCAGGTCCCGGTCCTCGAGCGAGTTCAGCCGCCACTGGTATGACAGGTCGCGATGCCGTGGGTCAAGGCCAGGGGGTGAGGGCTGGAGAGCCAGTAAGAGCCCCTGAGTCGCGATGCTCAGGCGCCCCCCTTTTAACGCGCGAGCGGATCGCATGGGAGAGAGAGAGCTCACGACGCCCCCACGCCATTCCTTAGGTGGATCCTGTACACCAACACGAGGGAAACAAGGACTGCCATTACGGTTGCCAGCCGGCCATTGGTTGCTCCGAGGGAGTGATTGTGGCACTAAGGGCCCAGTGAGGTAGCGCCTTGCGGGGCTGCCGCGGCCAGAGCTCGACCACTCAGATTTATCGACGTTGGAGGCACGGACCCATGCGCAAGGGCCGTGCCAAAGCGAACGGCTCCAAAGGTAGGTGTCAATCGAGCAGGCGATTATCTCAAGTAGGTTAAGCACGAAGAAGCAAATCAATTTAGATAGATGCGGAGAAAGGTACACGCCGCTGGGTCAGGCCCGAGTGGCTTGGGGATGATGCAGCCCGAGGGGTGCCCCCACAAGGTAAGCTGAAGACATAAGCAAACGGATACATGCCGCAGGGACAGACCCATGCGGCCTGGGAATGATGCAGCCCTGAGGGCGCTCCCAGCTGAAATGAAACTTGAGAGAAGTCACCTGATACCATTGCAGGGCGAGTGTCGGAGTAGCTGACGGTGCGTGGTGAAGAAGCCAATCCTCACGAGCCTTCGGAGCTCCGAGCCTCGGGAGGCTCGGGAGGTCCGGGTGGCCCGGCGAGGTCCATCTCCATCTCCTCCAGGAGAGCGCGGTGCTTGGCCACCTGAGCTTCTAGAATGCTCCTAATCAGGCGCTGGTGAGCAGTAACCGCGTTCGGCAGGCCAAAAGGCATGCGAACGTAGCTATGCGGTGGACCCTCGCAACGCCCCACGCACGAAGGCCAGAAGCACTCCTGAGACGCGACTCGATTGAGCCCTGGGTATTCGATACTGACGCAGCCCACCATCCTCGCTTGGATGGGGAGCTATGCTGGGCAGGCGGCGGTTGCCGCGCATGACTCTCGATTCCTACAACTCCTGAGCGACCTTGGTGACGTACTCCTGAGGGTTGGGCCCTCCTTGTCTTATGCTTTCCTGAGGGAAACGTGCCGTGAAGCACGCCTCCAAGTGGTGCCCAAGCGCCTCCCTTGTGATCTTGGCAAAGTTAGTGGCTCCCCAGGAGAGAGCCCCCGAGCCTTGCCCGAGGAGGGCGCCGGGCGCGCCTTCCTATGTGGTAGAGGGTGGCGCCCCTTTGATGGGCGCAGGTCCTGATGTGGCGCCTCCGGAGGTGCCTGCCTCCTGAGGCCTTAAGCCAGGTGATGTCTTCTTCTTCTTGGGAGCTGCTTCAGGAAGGTTTCCACTCTTGTTGTCTGGGTCCTCGATTGATGCGGCTTGGAAGGCGCGCTCAAGAGAGCACACAGTGTCCTTCTCTTCACAGGGGACCGTGATGACCCCGCCACTTCCTGGCATCTTGAGGACGTTGTAGCCATGGTGAGTCACTGCCATGAACTTGGCCAGAGCGGATATCCGAGGATGGCATTGTATGGCAGGCGAATGTGGGCGACGTCAAAGTCAATGAGCTCAGTACGGTAGTTCTTGCACTGCCCAAAGGTGACAGGGAGGCGGACCTGCCCTATCGGGACAGTGGAACCATCAGTGACTCCTGAGAAAGGTCTGGTTGGTTGAAGCTGATTGTATGGCACTTGGAGATTATTAAACGTCTCGACGAACAGGACGTTGAGCCCTGCTCCGTCGATGAGGGTCCTAGTAACTTGCACATTGCTGATGACTAGGGAACAGAGCATCGGGAGGACACCGGCAGTTGCCGTGCACTTGAGCTGATCCGCTGAGATGAACGTGATGGTGCATGCAGACCACCTGAGGGGGCGCATGACCTCAAGCTTGGGGAGGACTGCATTCACCTCGCGAGCAAACTGCTTGAAGATGCGCTGAGAGGCTGGGGCCTGGGCACCGCCCAAGATGCAAGCGATTGCACGCGGCTCCTGGGAGCCCCCAGCCCCCTCGTCCTGATGATGGTCGTCATTCCTTCTTGGCGGCGGTAGCAGAGGAGGAAGTCCTGCGTTGCCTTGTGGGTGATCCTCACGAGGCTGATCCCTCCAAGCCCCCTCGCGAGGCTGGTCCTGCCAGCGGTCCTCGCGAGGCCGGTCATGCCACCCTTGGCGAGGGCCTCGACCGTCCCATCGTCCTCCACCTCTTCCTCCACCTCGGTCGTAGCCCTGATCGTTGCGCTCGGGGCGTCGACTGACATGGCCTTCTCGCACGGCCCTGAGCTCTTGGCATTCGTTGGTGTTGCGGGTGTGGAGATCATGGTACACAAAGTACCGGCTGCCCTTGGACGACTCTGGCTGGTCCGTGTCGTGCTTCATGTCCGGCTCTGCTGCGAGCACAACTGCTCCCTTGCGCTTCACATCCTTGGCCTTGGCTTTCTTCTCTTCTGGATCTGCCGCTGGGAGCTCAAGAAGGGAGAGGAGTCCCTCCTCAGCCCTTGCGCACTTGGTCGCCAGGTTGAACAACTCCAGAGACGTGCACAGATCTTCGTGGATTGCCAGCTCCTCCTTCATCTCGACGTCGCGGACGCCATCAGAGAATGCCGAGATGATGGCCTCCTCGGTCACCTTGGGAATCTTGAGGCGAGCGCTATTGAAGCGCTAGATGTACTTCTGCAAGGTCTCCCCGGGTTGCTGCTTGATGCGGCGCAGGCCACCCACGGCCGACGGACGGTCGCGAGTGCACTGAAACTTGGCGATGAAGCGAGTGCGCATCTCGTCCCAGGAGGAGATCGTGCTAGGAGGCAGGTTCAGGAGCCAGGTGCAGGCACCGTCCTTGAGTGACATGGGAAACCAGTTCGCCATGACCTTTTCGTCCCTGTTGGCGGCTTCGATGCCTAGCTCGTAGAGCTGTAGGAACTCCGTGGGGTCGGCAGTGCCGTCGTAGCGAGGGGGCAGGTCAGGTTTGAACTTGCCCAGCCAGGCGACACTGCATAGCTCAGTGGAGAAGGCGCAGCAGCCAGCGGTGGCCATCGGAGCTCTCTGCTGATGCGGCGCTTCCTCCTGGGGATTCCCGCGCGCCGCTGCCTGGAGCAGCACGGGGTCTTGACGTGCTGGTGCAGGGATGCGGTCATAGCGTGCCGGTGCCGGGAGCACGCGAGCACCTTCTTGGCGACGATGGATTTCTTGGCAACTCCTTTCTTGTCGTGCGGGCGCTGGACGCGGTGGATCTCGTCCTGGGGCCGCGCGCCTTGGAGCCAGTGCGCCTTCTTGGGGAGGAGGCGGCGTAGGCCCCTCCTGGGCTGCACCACCCGCGCAGGACGGAGGGTGAGGTAGCGAGAGGGACGGCGCAGGGGAGCCCCCTGCGGCACTGATGAGCTCGGTGATGCGAGTGAGCCACTCCTCATAGAGGTCGTCAACGGGACGGTAGTGCAGGAGCTCATGCATTAGGAGCAATGCGGCGTGCGCGTCTGTGGGGGCGCGACGGGCGTGGGACGATGAACCAGCTAGAGTCAGTGACAGGGTAGCGGTGCGGCCTTCCCGCCGCACCGAAGGATCTGAGAACGAGGCTCGCTGCTCATTCCCGCCCGGGCGGTGGCGGCGTTAGCGGCGGCAAACGAGAGGAGCGACGGGGACACCCGCCGACGGGAGCCGTCTAGGTGACACGGGCGGCGAGAGCAGCCCGACGCTCGGCGTGAGCCTGGCGAGCGTCAGCCATGGACACGACGGGTGATCGAACGCGGAACAGCGGAAGAAAGATTCCAGCGCACCCCTACCTGGCGCGCCAAATGTCGGATGTTGGGTCCCGGCAAACCCTTAAGGTTCGAACTCTGGGGTGCACGCGAAGATCTTTCCCCTACCGATCCACACCCGAACGCCTCGGTGAGGATCTAAGCTAAATGATGAACACCACAAGGGACACAAGATTTATACTGGTTCGGGCCACCGTTGTGGTGTAATACCCTACTCCAGTGTGTGGTGTGGTGGATTGCCTCTGGGGCTGATGATGAACAGTACAAAGGAAGAACAGCCTCGCGAGAGGTGTTCTTGAGTGTTGTCTGCTTGAGAAGGACTCCCTAAGCACTCCATGAGATCGGATCCCTTTCTACGATGGTGGCTATCCCTATTTATAGGGGCCCTGGTCCTCTTCCCAAATATTGAGCGGGAAGGGCGCCAACAACGGCCATTTTGAAGGGGAACATCTAGTACAAGTTATCCTGGCTAAAGTTGGTCTTCGGCTGCCAAAGGCACTGGTGGTGATGCCGTCTTGGGCTCCACGGTGACCTCCATCCTGCCGCTCTACTGGTCTTGGTCTCGTGGCACTGAAATGGTAACCTTTTCCTGATGCCTCGGTACTCCACGCCTGTGCTTGCCCCCTTTGCACCAAAGAGTAAACAAGGACGCTGCACAGGCCGGCGCCCGCCTGGTCTCGATCGTCACGGCTTGCGTCACGAGCACCTCGCGAGGTACCCTTGCCTTGATCTCTCCGCCTCCTCGCGAGCCTACCTGGCGAGGCCACTCCTGAGGAAGCCTTGTGTTGTCCGCCCCGCGAGGCTTGGCCCCTCGCGAGGGTCTTGAGTTTTGCGCTGATGAAGATGGGTCGTACTGGGCCACCACTCGAGCCATGCCGCAGGCCGCAGGCAGGCAAGTCTGGGGACCCCCGTTCCCAGAACGCCGACAATCTGGACCCCGGTCCATCATCCTCCATGTCGCCTTCGCCATCCTGTGCAAGGCTTCGGTGGACATTGCCCCATCTGTCGCCTTGTTCCACCATTCCTTCTCACTCCACTTGGTCGACGACCGCCAGCACTCGGGATGCGTGGTATTCTGGGCCGTGGCGGCGATTGGTGGCTCAGGCATCGACTTCATGTTCTGCCCGAATTTTAAGGGATTCCGAAAGCAGTGGGTGTATGTGGACGCCGCCACGCTCATCCCCCTGCTCCTGCTCCCGCGAGCGCTGGCGAAACCCAGCTCCGGTTGGGGGCACATGAAGCTCATTGACCGTCGGCTCGCCCATGTCTGGTCTAGGTTGGCCAAGTTGAAGAAGGTCGGGTTGACGGTGCCGATTGTGGTGAGGGAGTTCATCTGGCGGCGCATCGCCCCCTCCAGCGCCACTCTCGCCCAATGTGGGCCTTCACTGGCCCCAAGGACCCCATGAGGCTCAAGGTGCCTTCGCTCCCTTCCAAGAGGCCGCGTGCGATGTTCGAGCTCCCGACGGGCGACCCGGTGCCTACCGCGCTTCCGGAGGAGGGATGCCTCTTGTTCCACTACTCGAACAATGAGGACTTTGTGAAGCAGATGCCCCTCTTTGACGAGTGGGAGGTATGCTTGGAGGGCCTTGAAGGGCCTCATGAGAATCCCATCTTGGTGGCTCCTATGCTCGCCGACCCTATGGTGCGCGCTCCAAATGTGGGAGCAGGGGGCGAATGCCACTAGGTACTCCCTGGGCAACCGCTGAGGATCGGATGTCGTTAGGTGCTCCCGAGGTAGCCGCTCCTGAAGTTCCGGCGAGCGCTCCCGAGGTGGCGACTGGTGAGCAGGTGCGGCTTGGTGCTCCTAAGGCGGCTGCCCCGAAGCCCCGGCAAACACTCCTGAGATGGCGGTGTGCAACCCAACCTCCAAGGGCCGTGCTCCGGCTCGCGGCTCTCCTCGTCTGAATCTTGGAGTACTCCGCGAGAGGAAAGGGCTCTGAAGCTACAGCAGTGATGCCTACCGGCCCCTGAAACAGAGAAAGAACATAGCTAGAGATGAGTAAGTGCCTTATCTCTGTGGTTCTCCGCATGTCGCATCCTTTCCTGACCCTGTCTCCTCAGGATCCCTTCGGCTGTGAAGGCGAAACCTCCTGGGGGGAGCGACCTCCAGAGGCCCTTGGTCCGCTCTCGATTCCAGGCCCCTCGATAGAGTCATCTGCGTGAGGCAAGGGACCAGCTCGCGAGGCGGGGGCGCCACAGAAGAGCCATCAGCCCACGATCCAGGGACCCTTCCTTCACGACTACCTTTGGGTGCAGGGGGTGCCGAGGGCTCCTCCACTGGTCATCGCCGGTGGCTTGGTGACCCCCGCGTTGGCTTCATCTCCGAGCGGCGAGGTCGTGCCGCCCAGCGCCTTCGCCGAGGCCTGGGGAGCGGCCGGGGAAGCGCTGGCCACCAGCCACTTGCCGAAGATGGGCGAGCCACTCCGTGCCTCTCCAGCAGACCCCGGCACCGAGGAAGGGCTTGGCCGCGCGCTGGAGCTTGCGCGAGGGCATATTGCCATCCGCCATTACCTTTTCTGGGAAGCAATGGGCGCGTTGAGTCGGCTTGGAGGAGAGCTTGTCGATGTCGATGCCCACCTCCAGGCGGAGGGCCTCCGCTTGGCGCGCGAGTGGCACTAGCTGAAGGTCGCCATCAACCTTGGGCATCTGCAACATGAGCGCGCCTGCGCGGACGTTGCGGTGTCCCTCGCCACTTGTTGCGAGGCTTGCGCCCGTGCTTTGGAAGAAGCCAGGGCCACCGACTACCGTCGTGGGGCAGCCGAGGAGCGGGAAAGGGGGCTTCAGGCTTCAAACGCCACCCTTGAGCGGCAGGTCCAGGCACGCAGGGCCGCCTTGGCAGCACCGCTGAGAGAGGGCCCCTCCAATGAGAAAGAGGTCTAGGAATGCGAGGAGGAGTTGGCGCTTGAGGTCTTGTAGCACAATTTGGAGCTCGAGTGACTGGAGGTGAGGGAGTGTCAAGCAACTGCGGCTGAGGACGCCGTTGCCGCTTGCGAAGCCAGGATCCAACAGGAGGTCGGCCAAAGGGTGGCGCGGATTCATGCGGCTCTCGCCGACGAGCACCACCGGGAGTTGGGGCTCCAGGAGACACGCTTGGAACTACAGCAGGCCGAGCTTGAGGGCAGGACCACCACCCTCAGGGCGAAGCTGGCCGCGGCAGAGCAGCGGGAGAGGATCGCCAAGGAGGTTCAGGCCTCCGCCCAAGCCAACTTGGCATCCAGCCGACCTATCCTCACTTCAGTAGCAGGTTGAGGCCATCATGTCCCTCGTGGAGAAGACCACAGATGAAGCATGCCACCGTCGGACGGTGCAGTGCGAGCGTTCCTCGATGCTCAAAGACCTCAGGGTCAGGGCCAACCGGGCCTTAGACACCATTTGTGAAGAGAGCATCTCCCACCCACACGAGGATGATGATGCCAGCCACCTCTGCTTCTTTACCCAGATCGTAACCCATCTGGAGGACTGGGCCGTGAGGGCTCGTCATCTCATCGCAGAGAGAAGTCCGAGCCTCCTTGGGCGTGCGTTCTCACGCGTCTTCAGTCACCTTCTCAGCCTTGACCCCCACTTTGAGTTCAACGCTGCGATAGCCCCCGTGTCTATGGTCATCCAGGGCAAGCTGGCCGCGGAAAAGCTCGTAGGCAATGGATCAGTGATGGATAATTATGCTGGATGTGATTCCTCATGTAATAGCTATAACATAGGGTGACACAGAACTAGCTCCAGTTCATCAATGTAATGTAGGCATGTATTCCGTAAATAGTCATACGTGCTTATGGAAAAGAACTTGCATGACATCTTTTGTCCTACCCTCCCGTGGCAGCGGGGTCCTAGTGGAAACTAAGGGATATTAAGGCCTCCTTTTAATAGAGAACAGGAACAAAGCATTAACACATAGTGAATACATGAACTCCTCAAAACTACGATCATCACCGAGAAGTATCCCGATTATTGTCACTTCGGGGTTGTCGGATCAAAACACATAATAGGTGACTATAGACTTGCAAGATAGGATCAAGGACACACATATATTCATGAAAACATAATAGGTTCAGATCTGAAATCATGGCACTCGGGCCCTAGTGACAAGCATTAAGCATAGCAAAGTCATAGCAACATCAATCTCAAAACATAGTGGATACTAGGGATCAAATCCTAACAAAACTAACTTGATTACTTGGTAAATCTCATCCAACCCATCACCGTCCAGCAAGCCTACGATGGAATTACTCACGCACGATGGTGAGCATCATGAAATTGGTGATGGGGGGTGGTTGATGATGACGATGACGACGAATCCCCCTCTCTGGAGCCCCGAACGGACTCCAAATCAGCCCTCCCGAGAGAGATTAGGGCTTGGCGGCGGCTTTGTGTCGTAAAACGCGATGAAACTTTCTCTTTAATTTTTTTCTCCCCGAACGTGAATATATGGAGTTGGAGTTGAGGTCGGTGGAGGTCCAGGGGGCCAACGAGATAGGGGGCGCGCCCTACAGGGGGGCGCCCCCCCTGTCTCGTGGACAGTCCATGGGCCCCCTGGTGTATTTCTTTCACCCAGAAATTCTTATTAATTCCAAAAAGTGCCTCTGTGGATTTCTAGGGCATTCCGAGAACTTTTCTTTTCTACACATAAAACAACATCATGGCAGTTCTGTTGAAAATAGCATCAGTCCGGGTTAGTTTCATTCAAATCATGCAAGTTTGAGTCCAAAACAAGGGAAAAGTGTTTGGAAAAGTAGATACGTTGGAGACGTATCAGGCGTCGTGGCCGCCCTCCGCCAGCCTGCATCGCAGCAGCTCTCGTGCCATGATGAGCGCGGCTCGCATGTTCGCCTGCTCCTGGTGGGTGTGTACCGCCATCGCCATGGCATAGCTTGAAGATTGCGTGGTGGCGTGGTTGTGGCGCAGCATGGGAGCGAGCGGTGGCGGCCCGTGCCACCCATGGCTGACGATGCTGGGCGGCGCGCGGGCTGCGAGGAGCGCGGAGTGGATATCTTCTTGGGCGGAAGGCGCTACCTGGGCAGGCCGAGCGGCCCAGTGCTCAGCGCGAGCTCGAGGAGCGTCGGCCATAAGAACGGTGGAGCGGTGGCGACAAAGGAAGAAAGGCTCCGACGCACTCCTACCTGTCGCGCCAAATGTCGGACTCCGGGCTCCGCAGACCCAAGATATATTCATACTCTGGGGTGCATGCAAAGAACTCAACCTTCCCAGCCTGCCAACTCTATGATCTCGCGGTCTAGATCATCGAACTAGAAGGAAATGGAACAAGGCAGTTTACCTAGGTTCGTGCCACCTTGCGGTGTAAAACCCTACTCCTGCTTTGTGGTGGATTAGCCTCGGGGTGGGCTGAGGATGAACTAGTACAGTGGAAGAACAACCTAAGAAGGTGTGTTCTTGTGCTTGGGTGAGCTGGTGAGGTGAGGATCGACTGGATCCGGATCCCCCTCTATGGTGGTGGCCAGGCTATATTTATAGTGGCCTTGGTGCTCTTCTCAAAATGAAGGCGGGAAGGGATCCCACAACGGCCAAATTCAAAGGGAGACAACTAGTACATCTTATCCTGATGAAAGGTGGTCCTCACCTGCAAAGCTTCTGGTCGTGATGACGTGCTAGGCTTGGCGGTGACCTCCATCCTGCCGTCCTGGTGGTCTTGGTATTGTAGCATAGAAATGGAAACCTTTGGCTGATTCCTTGGGACTCCGCGCCTGCGCTTGCCTCTTTAGCACCAAAGAGTAAACCTGCTGCACTGTTCCCGCTGGCGCCTGCCTGGCCTTGGTCGTCATCGCTTGCATAACCCGAACCTCACGACGTGAGGTCCTGCATAGAAATCTCCGCTCCTTAGGAGCCAGCCTAAGGAGGCAGCCCCTTCCGGAGGTCTTGGCACCGTCCGCCTCATGAGGCTTGGCCCCTCGCGAGGGTCTTGTGTTGTTGGTGCTGAAGATGGGTCGTACTAGGCCGTCGATGAAGCCATGCGATGGGCTGCAGGTAGGCAAGTCTGGGTACCCTGGTTCCCAGAACACCGACAAATACCCTCCCATACTACCCATAGATTTATCAAAATAAGCAAACAACACAATGAAAACAGAATATGTTAGATACAGAACAGTCTGCAGTAATCTGGAAACTTCATATACTTCTGTAAATCCATTTTTTGAACAATTAGGATAATCTAGGAAATTTGTATATGAATCTTGTGTAAAAAAATTCAGATCAAAAGCACGCTTCTATGAATTTCTAAAGTTCTGGCAATGAGCGCAAAAGTTTCTGTTTTTCAGCAAGATCAAATCAACTATCACCATAGAGCATCCCAAAGTCTTGCTTGGCACTTTATTGAAACAAAAGCTATAAAACATACAGTAGCATAATAATGTGAACACACCAAAAACAGTAGGTATAATTATTGGGTTGTCTCCCAATAAGCGCTTTTCTTTAATGCCTTTTTAGCTAGGCATGATGATTTCAATGATGCTCACATAAAAGATAAGAACTGAAACATAAAGGGAGCATTATGAAGAATATGACTAGCACATTTAAGTCTAATACACTTCCTATGCATAGTTTTTTTTTTGAGCAAACAACTTATGGGACAAGAATAAACTAGCATAGGAAGGCAAAACAAGCAAAACTTCAAGATTTTCAACACATAGAGAGGAAACTTGATATTATTGAGATACGTAAAAGCATATGTTCCTCTCTTATAGTAATTTTTAGTAGCATCATGAATGAATTCAACAATATAACTATCACATAAATAGTTCTTTTCATGATCCGCAAGCATTGAAAATTTGTTACTCTCCACATAAGCAAATTTCTTCTCAATAATAGTAGTGGGAGCAAACTCAACCAAATAACTATCATGGGATACTTGATTAAAATCATGATGATGAGTTTCATGGATATCATTACTCTTTATAGCATACATGTCATCACAATAATCATCATAGATAGCAACTTTGTTTTCATAAGCAATTGAAACCTCTTCCAAAATAGTGGATTCATCACTAAATAAATTCATGAACCCTCCAAATCCACTTTTATCAATATTGTGAAGAGATTCAACACCCTCCAAAATAGTGGGATTATTATTTCCTAGAGTTTACACTCTTCCCAACCCACTTTCATCAACATAATCATCATAAATAGGAGGCATGCTATCATCATAATAAATTTGATCATCAAAACTTGGGGGACTAAAAATATCGTCTTCATCAAACATAGCATCCCCAAGCTTATGGCTTTGCATATCATTAGCATCATGGATATTCAAGGAATTCATACCAACAACATCGCAATCATGTTTATCATTCAAAGATTTAGTGCCAAACATTTTATTAACTTCTTCTTCTAACACTTGAGCACAATTTTCATTTCCATCATTTTCACGATAGACATTAAAAAGATGAATAATATGAGGCAACCTCAGTTCCATTTTTTGTAGTTTTCTTTTATAGACTAAACTAGTGATAAAGGAAGAAACTAAAAGATTCAATTGCAAGATCTAAAGATATACCTTAAAACACTCACCTTCCCGGCAACAGCGCCAGAATAGAGCTTGATGTCTACTACGCAACCTTCTTCTTGTAGACTCGTGTTGGGCCTCCAAATGCAGAGTTTTGTATGACAGTAACAAATTTCCCTCAAGTGGATGACCTAAGGTTTATCAATCCATGGGAGGCGTAGGATGAAGATGGTATCTCTCAAACAACCCTGCAACCAAATAGCAAAGAGTCTCTTGTGTCCCCAACACACCCAATACAATGGTAAATTGTATAGTTGCACTAGTTTGGTGAAGAGATGGTGATACAAGCTTAATATGGATAGTAGATATAGGTTTTTGTAGTATGAAAATATAAAAATAGCAAGGTAACTAGTAACAGAAGTGGGCAAAAATGGTATTGCAATGCTTGAAACCAAGGCCTAGGGTTCATACTTTCACTAGTACAAGTTCTCTCAACAATGGTAACATAATTAAATCATATGGCAATCGCCAACGTGCAACAAAGAATGACTCAAAAGTTTCTAGCGGAGAACGTAGGATGAAAAAGTGCATCAACCTCTATGCATAGATTACCCCAATTTCACCTTGGGAATCCGCGAGTTGAGTGCCAAAACATACATGAAGTGAATCAATATAACATCCCGTTGTCACCACAGATATCCCATTGCAAGACATACATCAAGTGTTCTCAAATCCAATACTCAATCCAACATAACGAAACCTCAAAGAGCAAGACTTAATTTATCGCAACAAGAGATAGAGAGGGAAGAACACCATTAGATCCAACTATATTAACAAAGCTCACGGCCAAATCAAGAACACGAGAGAGAAAGAGAGAGAGAGAGAGAGAGAGAGAGAGAGAGAGAGAGAGATCAAACACATAGCTACTAGTATATACCCTTAGGCCCGAGGGTGAACTACTCCCTCCTCATCATGGTGGCAGTCGGGATGATGAAGATGGCTTCCGGTGATGGTTTCCCCCTCTGGTAAGGTGATGGAACAGGCTCCCGATTGGTTTTTTGTGGCTACAAAGGCCTACGGCGGCAGAACTTTCGATCTAGGGTTCTTTTCGGAGGTTTGAGTATTTACAAGAATTTTTGGCATTGGTCTCACGTCAAGGGGGTTCCCACAAGTTCGAGCCCTCCCGAGGCGGGGGTAGGGCGCATCTAGAGGGCTTGTGGACTCCTCGTCCACTTCCTGGCCCGGCTCTTGTGCTTCGGGGGTCTCTTTTGGTCAATAAAAAATCACTGTAAATTTTTAGCCCATTCCAAGAACTTATATTTCTGCACAAAAACGACACCACGGTAGTTCTGCTGAAAAAAACGTCAGTCCGAGTTAGCTCTAATCAAATCATAAGTTATAGGTACATTGGAGACATATCAATAGACAGCAGATCACATACGATTTTCAGCACTACTACGTGTGCCTAGGGGCTCCGGAACCGTTTGTGGTACCACATTACCACAAACGAGAGCTCGGAGTAAACCGTGACCAATGTAAAATACAATTCCAGTCGTACACTTTTCAGGAAACGTGTGGGATCCCAAAGAAAAGCACACGCCACTCTTACCGCAACCGTACGTGATACACAACAAATCACAAACAGTCTGCAACACTTGTATGCGTGCGAAGGGGCTCCTGAGCCGTTTGTGATAGAACATTATTGCACAGGGTAATTGTTCGGAAACGTGTGCGATAGAATCTTGCATGGCAGACGAGTTCCGCAGAAAACTCATGTGCGATGTGGCACATATCACACACAGTTCATGTGTTGGCCCGTGTGCCTTACATACTCTTTCCCAAATGGTTCATTACGACACACCGTTTGCTTTCACTATGTCATTTGAAACCTTTAATCACCGATCACACACGTGTGAAAGAATTTAGTGTGTGCTGCATCGCATACGATTTGGCAAGGCCTCTGCATCATGGCTCCCTATCCCCGACAGTTTCTGGGTCGTGTGGGAAGGACCCCCCACACTCACTTGGCGACGGTTCAAAATGCCGTCGCGGAAAGGGATTAAAAATCGTTGTATAGCACCTCACTGTACCAGTGTGGTTTCAAGGTTAAATGAAGGCGATTATGTGTTGACCAAGGTGCTATTCAAGGAGTTGTCCAAAGATTGGTCATGTGGGATTTGAGTCTATTGCAAGCATGTCTTGAAGAAGATGATTGTGTGAACATTCATGTTTACCTTCAAGACATCATCTTTATGAAGGAAAGGGAAAAGATACATGGTTGATCAAGTCAAAGTACAAGGAGTGCATTCAAGTTGATCAACACACAAAGTGTAGAAGATGTACCGAGTGGGATCAAGTGATCTCACGGTATGGTAAGCATTGTGGGGTTAGGTATTTTTTCCATGGGCTTGCATCCAGAGGAAGATCTCATATAACCCATGAAGGATGACATCAAGTGGTGATTGTCATCAAGGTTGAGTTGTGCAGGTACAAGTGGAGCACCACAAAGAGATCGCATGCTTGCAGCTTGTTGTCCATTTTGCCGATAATGGACTTGTGAAGATGTGCTGAAGAGTGGCTTACCCATAGTGGAGTATGAGGGAGCAATTCACTAGTCTTCATCGAGTCAACGCAAACAAGAAAGGTGGTCCAACTTCAGGAGGTCAAGATCGTCATCATCTAGCTCAAGTTCATTATGCACAAGGCAAAGGTATAACCTTGATATGTTTTCTATCTTACTGTTCTCATGATTTTAGTTGGGAGACCGGGTTATAGGATCTATATTCATACTACCAAGGGGGCTCTCGAGTGAGTAGCTTATTCATATTTTTCATAGCTAGAGAGATCAAACCTTTGCACCCTTGGCATCATCTTCCTTGGTTCTTGTTTTGGCTTTTCTCTTTGTGTCATTTTAGGGCTTGTGGTTATCTTCGTGACAAGCTCTAGTTCATCGAAAAAATTCCTATGCATCTTCTATTGCATTTTCGATGTTGGAGATTTTACCAGTTCTTATTTGAGGAAGGTTTCTGACCCTTATATTATTGGTATTTTCTCAATTTCTAGTTCTTAATATTTGTATCAAGCTTGAGTTATATCCCTTCATTACCTTTCCAACAAGCTTGATTTCGTTGAAATCAGAGTTCATTTGCAAAAGTTATGACCATTTTGGGTTTACCGGTTCCCGCACTTCTCTGCCACCCCCGGGTGCCCGGGGTCGCCCGAAAGTTGCATTTGAGCTTGGCCACCCTCAGGTGCTCGACCCCTCCTGCTTCCTAGCCACCCATGGGTGTCTGGCCATCCCTTCCTATGCCCCACCCATTGTCCGGGTGCCCATGGTTCATACCCCCAGGCGCCCGGGGAATGGGCATCTTCTGTGGCTTATTCGGGTGCCCTAACCACTTTTGTGTGGGTGCCCGGGGTGTAATGGTCAGTTTCTCCTTGGGGGTATAAATACCCCCCTTCTTTCACCTCCAACCCTAATCTTGTTGCAAGTATTCCCCACCACCATTGTTGACCTCTTGGAGCTTGCTAACTCTCAATTCCTCCTATGATTTTTTTAATTCTTTTTGAGGGAAAAGAGAGAGGAGGTCTAGATCTACATTTCCACAAATCATTTTCTGCTCTAATTTAGGGGAACCCTTTGGATCTAGATCTTGGGGTTATTTTGTGTTCTCCTCTTTTGTTCTTCCTCTCATATCCCTCAACAGCATTTGTTGGTGTGGTGGGACTTGGGAGAGAAGGACTGCACTTCGTATGCTCTTCCCATTGCATTTGGTGCATAGGTTTGACTTCTCCATGGTGATACGTGGATGTGAAAGTCGTGAAGCTTATTACTCTTGGGTGCTTGGCACCCTAGAGCTTGTTTCTCTTGGGTGCTTGGGATCCTAGATGGTTGGTGATGTCGCGGAGCTCAATCACTGTGGTGTAAAGATCTGGGCAAGCCTAAATCAGGGAGTGCCACCAAGGGTCATCAATTGTATGGGTTCGGCGACCGCCCTCAAGGGTCCCTTAGTGGAATGACAGCACCTTGCATTGTACGAGAGTGTGAGGAGAATACGGTGGCCCTAGTGGAATTTTGGGGAGCATTGTGCCTCCACACCGCTCTAACAGAGATTAGCATCTACAAGGGTGTGAACTTTAGGATACATCGTCGTCTCCACGTGCCTCGGTTATCTCTTACCGAGCCCTTTACTTGTGCACTTAATTTTTGATAGCCTTAGTGGTTCATGTTATATATCTTGCTATCACATAGTTGTTTATCTTGCTTAGCATAAGTTGTTGGTGCACATAGTTGAGCCTAGTATTTTTCGATTTTGTGCTTGGCAAATTAAATGCTAGTTTTATTCCGCATTTGTTCAAGCCTAAATCAGAATTTTTTTAAAGCACCTATTCGCCCTCCTATAGGCGACATCCATGTCCTTTCAATTGTGTTTTGTTCTAAAACACGTGTGTAAAAATTTGGAGCCTTTTTCGAGATGATCTTCATTGTCGCTTCGGTGTCAAAATGGCCCGACCTCCTTGCTCCACGAAATGTCGACCTGCATCAATCATGTTATTGCACCGGCGAGCCGATGTAGACCACGTCGCATCATCACCTAGGCAAGCCTACCAAGAGTTCGGCATCACAAAGGTAAAATCATGGCCAAGATAACATCATCGCCCATGGATTGCATGGGTTGGGCATGCCAGCATCGCCTTGCGGTCCCTTCATCAAGACGGCATCGACGCGTCAGAAATTCTTACTAGGTTGGCATCGCCATGCCGCTGCTTCCTCAAGCCGACGTCCACCACGCTGACCTGCTCCATCACATCAGCTGATGTAGGGGCTCCGACGTCATATCACCGACTTGCCCCGCCACTTTGGATGGTCTGGGGCTTCGCCATCGCTTCATCAACCCGCTTTGGGGCTGCAGCATCACCCTGCCGACTTGCTTCATCATGGCAACTAGAACGGGGGCTTCGTCTCATCACGACAACTGTGTCATATCATCACTTCATCGGATCGAGCTCCTCAGTACCGGCTTGGGGGCTCGGACCTCATCCCACCACACAAGCTCGGAACACGTCATCAACATGTGGAACATAAACCAGCACTTTCGTGCTTTATTTTTTTTCAAATTTTCTATTTTGTTTAGTTTGGCCTAGCATTATATATGTGTTGAATGAAGATGTTTTTTACTTGTTCGTTTTGGTCATTCTAAGTAATTTACCCAAGTCAAATCAGACTTGGAGCTCTTAAAACCTTTACATTAATATGTGCAGGCGAGCATCAATGACACTGCCTATCCCGAAATGTCGGCTGGTCTAGGAGCTTCACGCCACATCCTTGACCTAATTCGTTCACCCCTTCTCACCGCACCGAGCTCACCACGACGACTTGCTCCTACTCCACACATATGGCTAGTATTGCTATAATCGGTTGCAACAATCACCGCCCAAGCAAATCGGGTGTTATTTCCCCTACTGATTTTGTGTTGCATAGATTATTATTGTCAGCATATTTTCTAGCAGTTTGCACTATCTTGTGTACACAGGTGTTTTGGGATGCCGGTACGCAATACTATTTGCATCGAGAATTTGGACTTCGTCACGTTGTCACCACGTTGCATCAACACCATTGTTCCAGGAATTACAACCTACGTTGAGGCTGCGCTGCAGGACTTGAAGAGATACCTGTCCTCTACTCCAATACTTGTTGCACCTAAGCCACAAGAGAAGTTGCTGCTGTATCTAGCGGCAACCAATCAAGTGTTTAGTGCTGCGTTAGTAGCGGAAAGGGAGGTGGATGATGAGCCAGCGACCACGGCAAGCGAGCTCAGCGATAAGCAGGGGGCTTCCACGACAAGCTCTGGTCCCGACAAGGATGGATCTGTGCAGCCACAAGAAGAGAAACAAAAGAAGATGGTGCAGCGCCCAGTTTATTTTGTTAGTTCCCTTCTGCAGGGGGCTAGATCAAGGTACTCTGGTGTGCAAAATTTGCTTTTCGGCCTTCTCATGGCCTCGAGGAAGCTGCGCCATTACTTTCAAGCACATGAGATCACAGTTGTCACTCGCTTTCCGTTGAAGAGGATATTGCAAAATCCAGAAGCAACAGGCAGGATCGTCGAGTGGGCGCTGGAATTGTCAAGCTTTGGCCTCAAGTTTGAGAGTACTTCAACTATCCAGAGCCGAGCATTGGCAGAATTCATAGCAGAGTGGACGCCAACACCCGATGAAGAAACCCCGGGGACAAGCATCCCCGTCAAGGAAGCAAGCAAAGAATGGATCATGTACTTTGATGGTGCCTTTTCGCTGCAAGGCGCTGGTGCGGGCGTGTTACTTGTCGCACCCACTGGAGAGCACCTCAAGTACGTGGTCCAGATGCACTTTCCCAAGGAGCAAGCAACAAACAATACTGCAGAGTATGAAGGATTGCTTGCCGGACTCAGGATCGCTGCAGACCTTGGGATCAAGAAGCTCATTGTTAGGGGTGACTCGCAACTTGTCGTCTGCCAAGTAAACAAAGATTATCAGAGTTCGTTGATGGAAGCTTACATTGATGAAGTGAGAAAGTTGGAAGAGCATTTTGACGGCCTACAGATGGAACATGTTCCAAGAGCCCAGAACGATGTTGCCGATGGCCTGTCAAAATGCGCCGCATTAAAGTTACCTGTGGAACCAGGGATCTTTGTGCTCAGGCTGACTCAACCATCTGTGATACCATCAACTGGACAGAGCAAGAAGAGGAAGTTGATTTCTGGTGATTACTTTCCGGCTGGGCTCCCCGAAGCCGCCGCCAAGAAGGTCCCCAAGATCAACACCAAGAGTGCTGAGGAGCAGTCTGCTCCGACAAGCCCTAGGGTTCGTTTCGTTGAAGCAAATGCTCCCGACAAGTGTTGCTCCGGCAAGCTTGTCGGGGAACATCAAGCTCCGGCTGAGCCGCAGATTCTTGCCGTGGAAGCAGATGTTCCCGCAGCAGCATTTATGCCTTTGGTCCTTGTTGTCGAGCCACAAGCTCCGGCATGGGCGCAGCAGATTGTCCGCTTCCTTCAAATAGGAGAACTTCCCGAAGAGCAAGAGGAAGCAGAGAAAGTAGCCCGGCAATCAAGTATGTACCAGTTTGTCGACGACATACTGTACAGAAGAAGATTCAACGGAGTGAAATTGAAGTGTATTCCCCGGGAAGAAGGACAGCAGCTGTTGGCGGACATACACGGAGGCACATGTGGTCACCACATTGGCGCAAGAGCACTTGCCGGCAAAGCCTTCCGGCAAGGTTTCTTTTGGCCAACAGCCCTCCAAGATGCAACTGCACAAGTAACCAAGTGTGAAGCGTGCCAGTTCCACTCCAAGCAGAAAGATCAACCAGCTCAAGCTCTCCAGACGATCCCTTTATCCCGCCATTTTCGATCCGGGGCTCGACATCCTCGGCCCCTTTCCCCGAGCTGTCGGGGGCTTTGAGTACTTGTATGTAGCAATCGACAAGTTCACAAAGTGGCCGGAAGTGGAAGCAGTGAGGAAGGTGACAGCACAGTCAGCAGTCAAGTTCTTCAGGTCGATTGTTTGCCGTTTCGGAGTCCCTAATAGGATCATCACCGACAATGGCACACAATTCACGAGCCGCACCTTCATGTAGTACATCCAAGATCTTGGCACCAAGATCTGCTTCGCTTCTGTTGCTCACCCGAGAAGCAACGGTCAGGCGGAGAGGGCAAACGTTGAAGTGCTGCGCGGGCTCAAGACCAGAACTTTCGACAGGCTGCACAAGTGCGGAAGGAATTGGATCGAGGAGCTGCCAGTGGTTCTTTGGTCGGTCAGGACGACGCCAAATCGAGCCACTGGCCAGACGCCTTTCGCTCTAGTCTATGGAGCAGAGGCAGTTCTCCCCACGGAACTCGTATACGGATCGCCTCGAGTGCTCGCTTATGATGAGCTTGAGCAAGAGCAGCTGCGACAAGATGACGCGCTGCTCCTTGAGGAGGATCGTCTTCAGGCTGCTGTACGAGCTGCTCGATATCAGCAAGCTTTGCGCCGCTATCACAGCCGCAAAGTCAATGCCAGAAGTCTCGAGGAAGGCGACCTTGTTCTTCGGCGTGTTCAATCCGCCAAGAATTCCAACAAGTTGACGCCGAAGTGGGAAGGCCCTTATCGGGTGAAGCGAGTCACTAGGCCTGGCGCTGTCCGCCTTGAGACCGAAGATGGCTTTCCGGTGAGCAACTCCTGGAACATTGAGCATCTTCGTAAGTTTTACCCATATAGGCGGTTGCGGAACCTGTTCCGGCAACCACCTTTTGTACAAGCCTTGCCGCTGTTGCATGTAACCCTTTGTACAAAGCCGGGCGCAGATCCCGTGCATAAATAAAAACTCATGTGCTTCGCACATCTTGTCAAACTTCATGCCTTTTTCTTTTTTTGCATGTATTATCTGACACCTTGTGCAGCACTTGCCCCCGGTAAGCAATAACGAGCCTTAAGGCTCCATATCTTTATTTTCTCTTCTTTCTTTTTCTAAAAAAAGAAGGTTCCTCCGCCCACAAGTTCACCGGGGGGGGAGGAGAAGATAATGGTGTGGACCAGGCATCGTTCAAAAAAGTATAGCCTTGCCGGGACGCAGACGCCAGAAAAGCTAAGTTGCCAAAGTTTGAGCACAATCAGTTTTTAAAAAATTTCTTAAGTTATCTTCCTTGAACGACCGTGCTTTGTGTGGAAAACCTGTGCGCGGAGGAACCAACTCGTAACTAGTTGCGCCCTTACTTTGTTTCGAGTCCGCTCAACAACTTAAGTGTGCTGCGACTAGTTGCGACAAGGTTTCTTTCCGGAAGCAGACACACCGGCAAGCAGTCGATGTTCACAGACTCGGCGCTCAAGGCAAGGGTGCCTCATACGCAAGTTCCCTAAAAGCGTAGGGTAAAAACATACAAAGGAAGGAATCAAGTAAAGGAAATAACATAGCAAATACTGCCCTAGATAAAGTTATTACAAAAATGACTTGCCGCGCTCTAATAGATTGTTCCTGTGACACGTCTGGCAGCGGCAAGAAAAAGGAGGAAAAGGGCGACCTAATCTACACGATCGCCATCGACCCTCCTGACTTCGTTCACCTTGTCCACAATGGGTGCTACAAGGGCTTTGAGCTCTGCAAGATCAGCACCCGCCGGCAGCTTCTTGAGAACGTTGGTGAGGTTGAGGTTCTGATTGCGGAAGAGCACCTTCACCACCACCTTCTCCAAGACTCTGGCGCAGATTGCGCGCGACTCGTCGGCCAGCTGCCTTGGGATCCTTTCCCGGAGTTGCTGGAGAGCCGTCGCCACGCCCTTGAAGAACAGAGTGAGCTTGGCGCTGGGCTGAAGGTTCTCGTCGGAGGAGTACTCGAAGCCCGCCAAGTCCAGCTGCGCCAGCTCATCGTCGATGAATGCGGCGATGTTAACGAGGCCCTCCATCCAGAGCTCCACCGTAGCCCGGAAGGTGTTTTGAGTTTCGGCGGCCCTCGTCAACAGCTCCTCGTTGGACTTTAGTTCTTGCTTCAAGTCCTCCTCCCTCTTCTTGGCGCCATCCAGCGTCTCCGTCAGCGTGGCCAGCTTCAGCTCCAGATCAGCATTTGAGTCCTTCGCGGCGTTCAGTTCCTTGCCCTTATCGGCAAGTTGGACTTGCAAATCACCATGAGCGAGGGCATCCTTCTCGCGCTCGCGCTGGAGTGCAGCAAGCTCCTCATCTTTTCCTTTCAGATCAGCCTCCAGCTGCATCATCTTCACCTCCAGTTCCTTCTTGGCGGCCTCGGCAGCCGCGGCCGCGTCTTTCGCTTCCTTGAGTGCCCCGCCAAGTGATTTCTCGCGCGCGGCAAGCTCCTCCTCGTAACTGTCCAAGTTGACATTCCTCTGCGTCAGCACGCCTTCTCGCGTGGACAGCCCCTCGGCGGCAAGCCGTTGTTGCTCTTCGGCTTCTGCCTTCTCGAGGATGAAGGCCTTCCGCGCCTCGACAAGCTGTGCCCTCTCCTCTGCAATAGACCGGAGGGCCTCTTGGTTGCGGCTCTGGAGCTCCTCCGCATGCTTCTCTATGTCCACTCCCGCCTGCGCGACAAGCGCTTCCCGGGACTCCAGCTTCGCTCTTCGGGCATGATAGAGCGACACCAACTTCCGGAGCAGCTGCTCCTCCTCAGACTCGCCGCTGCTGCTGCTTGGCGCGTCAACCACCGTTAGCCCAGCAGAGGCGAGCACCTCTCCATCAAAAGCCTCTCCCTCGACCGGCGCCCTGGAGCTCGACGCCCAGGGAAGCTTAATGAAGACACCCTCGCCTGCCTTCAAGTAGGCGCCGGGCCGGAGCTCTTGAACTGGTCTTTGCATCAGCGGCGGAGGGGTCGGCGGTCGGTGTAGCGCCTTGCGCTCCTGCGCCCTCGGGGTCGTCAATACGATCGCCGGACCCCTCGCCAGCTCCTGCGCCAGCAGCCTTGGCGGCCTCTTCGCCGGTGGGATCGTCAGCGCCGGCCTCTTCCTCGGTAGCGGCAGCATCATCAGTGTTGCCGCGTGCATCCTCCTCGCCGGTGGCCTCGGTCTCCATCGGATCTGTGGAAGGGGGATCTGAAGATGGGAAGAGGAAGAAAAAGTCAAGCAAATATCCAAAAAAGAAGATCAGAAGAAAAAGAACCCAAGGGAAAATTTCCGACAAGGAGGGTTACCTGTGCTGGGCTCTGTAATCATGGGCTCCACCACGGAGGGATCGCTGGTCCCGTCCCTTGCCGGAGAACTTCCCCTTGCCGGGGACCTCTCCCTCGCCGGAGAGTGCTCCCTTGCCGGCGATTCCGCCCTTGGTGGCGTAGTTGAGGAAGATAGCACCTCAGGGGCGGCTTCTGGTTGTTCCTGATGGGCCTGTTCTGCTCCTACACAAGGAAGTCAACAATCAAGATATCAACAAGGAAACGAACACCCATGCGCGCATGACAGCGGGAAGTAAAATTATGCACTAACGCTGGGGGCTGCTTCGGGGAGAGGTTGCCGGGTCCGACAAGGTAGTCTCGGACGCGTCCTCTACTGTTACGGCAGGATCGTCCTCGATGACGACCACGAGGACCTTGGCCCTCTTCGCCGCTCTCTGAGCCAGAGTCCTGGAAAGGAGCAAGGTTCAGAAGAAAACTGATCAGACACAAAACAAGAAACAGCAAGGATCGAAGAAATATAAGTACAACAAGAAGAAAGTCTTACTCCTCCTCCTCTTCTTCCTCCTCGTCGGAGCTCAGCGCGGAGAGGTCGAAGTCTGGTACCCTCTCAGCGCGATGAGGCGGAGGAGTGGGCTCCCTTGGACGCTTGGCGGGGGCTGCGGCAGGATCGGAAGCGGCGGCCCGTGAAGACCCCGCTCCAGTTGTCGGCGCGGCATGAGATGCTCCCGCGGCAACGGTGCTTGCCACGGTGGAGCGTGTCCCGCGGTGCTGCGGCTGTTGGCCCGTCTGCCGCCCTGCTGTGTCTCCGGTCCTGCGGAGGCGCCTTCTTGGTTGAGCTGGGGGCTGCGCTGAGGGCTCCGCCTGTGGCAAGCTGCTCAAAGACGGCTGGCCACTTGCGCCCTCGGCAGGCTCGCTCCCTTCGGCTTCGGGCTCCCCTTCGCCAACGACCTCCCCGACAAGGTCCTCTCGGTCGGCAAGGCTTGCCGCCTCGGCCACCTCTGCCTCCTCCAACGTGAAACCAAACTCGCCCACGGCGGCGGCTGCCGCCGCCTCTTCCGCCCTGGTGGCGATGTACCGCATCTCGTCATCAGTGGTGTCGTGGGTGAGCCTCGCTTTCACAAGACGGACTGCTACCTCCACCAAGCCGTCGAAGAATTGTCGCACGACGTCGTCGGAGGGCTCCTGCCAAGTTGGGATAATCCCGTGCGAGTCGCACTCCGGCATCATTGCGCGGATGCGATCAAGCTAGGAGTTGTTGCACAATGGGACGACGCCCTGCGGCAGCCTGAACCACTCCGGATGGTTGGGGTCGTGCTTGAACAGCTCCTTCAGCGTCCCATCCAACTCCAAAACAGTGAAGTTAAAATTGAGGCCTGGGCGCAGCCTCATGATATCTGCCGGGCCCCCGAACAGCCAGGCGGGCCTCCCCCTCTCCTGCAGAGGGGCGATGCGGCGGCGAAGAAAGTCCGCGCCAACAGCTCCTACGGTGAGCCCGGCAAGCCTGAGCCGCAGGATCCGGGTGGTGGCGATCTTCAACTTAGCATCGTCCGCCGCCAGGGCGCTCCAGTCGTCCCCGCGCACCACCCGGGCTTGGCGCAAATTGGTGAACGGCTGCGGATCTGCATCGATAATCCAACACCACTCCGCTCTCCACTCCTCCCATTTGCTATGGAGTTCCCCCTCCAGATAGACCTCCTTCTTGCCGGCTCTCGAGATCCAGGCGATCCCGCCAGACAGGGGCTCTCCTTTCTCGACCCGGGGCATGAAGTAGTGGCGGAAGAGGGCTACATTTGGGTGGATTCCGACGAAGTTCTCGCAAAGATGTGCGAAAACCGCCATGGTCAGAACGGCGTTGGGGGTGAAATCAAGGAGATGGAGCCCGTATGTGTTCATGATGTCGCAGAAGAAATCGGAAAAGGGTGGACAGAGCCCGCAATAGAAGAACAAGGGGAAGAAGTAGTATCCCTTTGGACACCGCTTCGAAGTAGAAGCTTCAGCGGAGAGTACCTGCGTGCGCGGATGCGCCCGCGTCTCCGTCGACCAGAAAAGGTAGAACCACTCCCGCAGCTCCTTCGCGGTGAGCTCGGAGGGGAAAAGTGCTCGCTCCTTGCGCAGCGCCTCAAGCCGCAGTGCCTCGGCCGACTTCGCGCTCTTCCCGGTCTTCGGAGCCATGGCAGAGGTGGTGGAGGAGAGCAGGGTCGGCAGCGGCGACGGCGGCGGCGGGCGGCGGAGCGCTGCTCTCTTTCAGCTTGGGAAGCGGAGGGGAGCGGCGGAGATTTCTGAGGAAGCAACTGCAAGTGGCGAAGGTGGGGGAATGGCCCCTGTTTCCTCTGCTTATAAAGAGGAGAGGCAAACGTTGCGCCTTTTTTCGATTAAAGAATCACCCACGATCTCTCCCACGACGCCGCGATTCGACGCGTGCGTTCTACGGGAGGCGCGGTGGATCTGGTTAGATTTGGTGTGGACCCAGGCGCGTGTGCCCGTGCCTGTTTTGGGCCTCGCCCAACAGCGCTTCGGCACGTGTATGGCCCAGGCCCGGGGGCTCCTGTCGGTGTACTAAAGTAGGGGTACCTTAGTACCCCGAACTTGTGCACGGGCAGTCGCAGCGCCCCGCGGCAAGGCTTGCCGGGCGTCCGCCAAGATCCTCTGTAGTTCCTGTTGATGCCATTCAAGAACAAAGTGTTTTAACTAAGAAGACAAGACTCCGGCAAGAGGAGCTTGCCGGAGAGGACAAGGCCCCGGCAAGAGGAGCTTGCCGGGAAGGCCAACCAAGGCACCTCAAAGAACTTGTCGCGACGTGCCGCGCGTCCCGGCAAGGCCCGACGAGCGACAAGCTTTCGGGTGTGACAAGACAACGACCGCGGCAAGGTGCTTGCCGCGGTGAGGCCACCACTCTGCGCCCACGCTCCAGCGCATCCGTCGACGTGTCGCCGCAGACTGTTCCAGCGCGCGTGGCGGGAAGTCAGGCAGCCAAGCGGTGCGAGGTGGCAAGTGGAGATGATGAGAAGGCCATCGTGGCGAGCGGTGGCGCCCCTAACGGTCACTTTTCTGCACTGTTTGGGCGACCGGACGGGCATTAAATGCCCTTGTCCCCTGCCGTCAGAGTTAGGTAGGATACACTGTAGATAGCAGTTGTACCAACCCCCCTTTTTACATTTGTACCCCTGTCTGCGTTGCCACCTGTCGGTGACCCCTTGTGCCTATAAAAGGAGGCCCATGCGCAACGTAAAGGAGGTTCGACTCATTCGAAACTACAGAACGCTCACGCTCTTGAGCAAGAACATAATTCCACCACAAAGCAGCAGTAGGAGTTTTATCTCTCCGGAGAGTTCCGAAGCTGAGTAAAAATCCCTCGCGTGCTTCGCCTCGATCTGCTCTTCATGCGCCCTCCGCTCCCTGCCGGACCGAGAAGGGCCCCCTGCCCCATAGGTGTTCGTTTCCCACGACATCTTTGGCGCGACATCTCTGTGTTGATACTCCATCGGTCTAACTTTGATGCCCAAGCCATATATCTCCGTTTTTTCATAAATTAATTATGCAAATTATTACTATTATTATTATTATTATTTCTTGCTTGCATTATTTTATGTGAGTAGGAAATCTACTTCGACTGTGCCACACTATCACCTTGGCGGGTCGCCCTATGCAAGCGTCCCCACGCCGTCACCCTGTCAATCCAATGTAAACCCCATGGTTTCGTCACTTCGGCTGGCCAACCTAAATCAATGTCATCACCCCGAGCGTTCTGAGCTACGCAACCATTGCTACACTCTGCCAAGCAAACGTACGTCGCAAGTGTCGCGACCTTGCAAATCTGACTTCGACATCAGGCTATATCTTTTCCATTAGATACTTTGCATAAATTTATTGTGCAAGGAATTTCTTTACTTCGATTTACACCACTTCATTTGTGGAGGTGAATCAAATCCAACTTCAACACGCCGCTAACTCGGTGAGCCGGCATCACCAAATATGAAAACACGCTCTGCGCACTCTCCCGTGAGAATAGGGAAACTTTGGTCGGAACCCATTAGACGTGCCAGCAACCCCAAAGGAGGCGGCGAAGCACTTCTTCAGTATTTTCCCTGGCCAGAGGCTGGAGGAACAGACGTCATGCCAGACCTCAGAACCCGAGCATCAAGCTTTGGGCAAAGAACCATCCAAGCGATGTGTGGCTAGTCCTATCCGAATTGGCAAAAGCTCAGATGGGATGTCGAACCCAGTCGTGGCAGGAAACAAGGATAACTACTACTACTTCGGGCCGGACACCTCGTCGGATGCCACAAAGTGGAACTAGAAGTTGTACCCAGGGGCTATAGAGCAGCCCCAAATATCAAGTGTCATAGCACTCCAGGGAGCCGACGACCACTTCCTCGAACCTTCTGCCCATGTATGCATCAATTTTGACTTGTGTCTTGGATCAATAGCTAGGTTGTCTGGCTCCTATGTTTACCCCTTATGTTTTCGCATGTTCGACTAAGGGTGTACTAGGAGCATCTCTGTGATTGCTACTTCTGGTTAAATGAGTAAAGTACCTCAGGCGAGAGAAACCAAAAGCTTACTATCAAAAGACATGCAAATGTTTGTGAGAAGAAGAATAAAATACATAGCTCAAACCATAAAGGTTGCTTGTATTAGTAGGGACTTCTCGATAAGTCACCTGGCTAGTTTTCGTACTGGTGCTCGGTACGTCTGAGGTCACAATAGAAAAGCAGCTCGGTTGTCATAACCGCGATTAATCACTGGAACTAGTGGTTGGGGCGCACCACTGGTGCGCCACCTGAGCGGAAGCTCAGCGGTGCCAGGTAGGTGGCGCCCCTTCCACTTTCTTGTATATATGATGTTATTTAATCAGACACGAAGTACAGTAAGATGAAGTGCTTGTACATGCTGGAAGTAAACAATATAGTAACCCGTCCAACAACCCTTTTTGGTCAGTTTTACATTCCAGTTCACACTTCATGAAATCATTGCTTCAGTTCAGTGCCACTGCCACATCGACACATTTCACCGGATCAATACTACAAATTCTACTTTTGTACAGCGCGGCTCTGTCAAGGTCCACTTGTGTGTTCTGTTGCTGGTAGTTGCCGATGACAGTCTGGTGTCCAGCCATCACGTCAAGCATGAGGCACATGACCCGCACACCGTAATCCTCGAACACGTAGTTCCCGTGCGGTAGCTCCCAGCCCAGCGCCGTACAGGTGGAGCACCAGCGATGGCACAAAATTTTTGATAAATAAAATCAAGAGGCCATGTTATACTCCAACAATCTATACAACAATATTGTCAGTTCTATCATCACACTGATTACATAATAGATGCATTGTTCGAAGGAAAAGGTATTCAGAACTAAAAAACTGATTACATATTTTGTTCAATTAAAATAACCAGTATAGTACAAATGACATAAGTTGCATTACCTGCCTTATTGTAGAGGTAGAAGTTGATTATAGGAATTAAAATGGTCACCTTCGGGTGCCGATTTTCTAAGAGAATCTGCCCATCAAACAGAAGGCGAACTGATTTCAGTATCTTATGAAATCGTGAAAGTATAAGTCTGAAATTCATCAAGTTCTATATGAATCATACATTAATAATTGTGCAACGATATGTACTTCGAAAGCATAAATATTAGAGTGCAGATGCAAACTGAAATGGCAAGTCTGTTTCATTCTAATACCAACACATCAAAAGGTGATAGGCTCGTAATGTCGAAAACACATCAAAAGTGACTAGTTGATAGCTGAAAGAAATAACAAATAACATTCTAGAAGATCAGTAGTAGTTTAAATATTATGACAGAAAAAGCAAATAGCGACCTGTAAAATAGTAATCACTCTTGCAAGCAATTTGACAAACACTTCAACTCCATGGATTGATCACCTGTAAGTCCAATTTGAAGTATATATAGGAAGAGGCATGTGAAAGATTGGATGAAGCGTATGCCTCTGGCAGGGACGCGTTGCATGTTATATCGGCAAAGGAGTTTACAGGATTTGGTAGTTCGGTTGTTGGATTGATCCTCAAGAAAGATATACAAGATGAGGATGAATCCTAACAACTACAACTACCTATTACAACAACCACGCAACGCTCTAGCCTACCGGGCGTACTAGACGTATGTACGGTTTATATTATACCGTATATACGTGTTACAATGTATTCTAACACGCCCCCTCAATCATAACTTCACCAAGTTGAGATTGCTCTTGAAATCTTCCAATTTCCGCCATGATAAGGCCTTGGTAAACCCGTCGACAACTTGATCACTGTGGGTATAAACCCGAATATCCGAGAGCTTGCTAGCTACTCTCTCTCGAACAAAATGATAGTCAACTTCTATATGCTTGGTTCTTGCGTGAAACACTGGATATGCTGACAAATATGTGGCACCAATGTTGTCACACCAAAGACGAGCAACCGGTGAATGAGCAACTCCAAGTTCACGCAGAAGAGTTTGAACCCAAATGATTTCAGCGATTGCATTTGCTAATGATTTATACTCGCCTCAAGACTTGATCTTGAAACAGTAGCTTGCTTACGTGCACTCCAGAAATCAGATTGGGGTCAAAGAACACACGAAACCTCCTGCTGATCTTACATCATCAGGACATCCTGCCCAATCAGCATCCGAAAAGGCACTAACAATGTTGCAAGCTGACTTAGTGAATTTCAGACCTGTACTCATAGTACCTCTAAGATATCTCAAGATTCTTTTGACTGCTGTCATGTGTTGGGAAGTAGGAGAGTGCAAATACTGACTTTGTTTACTGGAAAACAAATATCCGGTCTTGTCAATGTCAAATATTGCAAAGCACCTACCATGCTTCTATACCTTGTTGACTCTTCGCTCCCAAAGGTTCTCCTTGTTCCTTTGATGCTTTTTCGAGACATTGAGAGAGGCATGTTTGAAATCTTGCAATTTGTCATACCTGCACGTTTCAATATATCCTTGACATATTTTTCTTGGGTTAGAAGGATGCCATCTTTTACCTTCTTGACTTCAATTCCCAAGAAATAATGTAGATCTCCTAGATCCTTCAAGGCAAAATCCCTTCTCAAATCTGCCAACAAAGCTACGGTTGCATCTTGTGACGAGCTAGCAACAATTATGTCATCAACATAGACCAACATAAACATAATAGTTTTTCCTCTTCTAAAAAGAACAAAAAGTATCCCCTTGATGGTTTAAAACCAAGTGCTTGAAGTTTGTCACACAACACAGAGTACCATGCCCGAGGTGCCTGTTTTAGACCATACAACGCTTTGTCAAGTTTATGGAGATGATTTTCCTTGCCTTTAATCTCATAGCCGGTGGTTGTCTCATATAGACTTCTTCCTCTAGAACGCCATGGAGGAACGATTCGAACATCCAAGCGCACGAGGCTCCGATTCTTGATATCGCAATAGAGAGAACAAGTCGATAGTAGCTGCTTTAACAACAGGACTAAAAGTATCTTCATAATCTATACCGTATCTCTGTTTGAAGCCTTTTGCTACTAGCCTTGCCTTGTACCTATCAATTTGACCATCTGCTTTTCTTTTAATCCTATAGACCCACCTACAATCAATGATATTTTTATTTTTTGTTGGTGGGACTAAGTGCCAAGTCTTATTTTTAATAAGAGCATCATACTCATCATTCATGGCCCTCTTCCAATTTGCATCATTCAAAGCTTCTTGCAAATTATGAGGTTCATCAGTAGTTATCAGACCACCAAAACGAGGTTTGAGCTTGTCATACCTGACTGTGCCATCGGTACGAATTTGAGGTTTTGAAATACCATGTTGCAAGCGTGTTCGCCGAGTTGGCACATCAGGAGCTGCAGGCACATGCAGCACAGAAGATCCACCGGAGGCGGGAGGATCCGCACGTGATCCCATGTCAGCGCGCGATCCCATAGCAGATCTGTCGGGCAGATCGGCGTGGGAGCCCGTGTGCATGTCTCCCTCGCCTGGTTGGCCCACCTGGCGACCTGCGAGAGGGGAGCCGGTTGGCCCACCTGATGACGCTACTGTCGGGAATCCGCTGGCGATCCGTAGCGCCACGCGCCGTTCAAGGGCGGCGTCTGCTTGATCGAGGCAGGTCGCCTGGTCCACTCTACTTTGTCAAGGCCACGACGCCGCAGAGCTCGGGATCACCGCCCGCAGCACCTGAATCCTCTTCGTGTTCCGCAGCAGTTTCGTCTTGTTCTGGCTACATAAAATCATGCACAAAAACTGGATTTTCTCCACTGTTAGCAGCAGGATTAGGGAGAAAATTAGTCTGTTGATCAACTACATGTTCGTCCCCATGATCCAAAGGTGTGGACTCAGGGAGTAAAAGAACTTCTGACCGGAGAGGGGTGCCTGCATTTGGGTTTAGATTGGCAAAGGGAAAAATGGCCTCATCAAAAATAACATCACGGGATATATATACTCGTCCGGCAGCAACATCTAGGCATTTAAAACCTTTGTGAAGATTGCTGTAACCAAGGAACACGCATTGTTTTGAACGGAATTCTAATTTTTTGGAATTATAAGGGCGAAGGTTCGGCCAACAGGCACATCCAAAAATCCGAAGAGAATGATAATTGGGTTGTTCTTGAAACAAGCGTGTCAGAGGAGTTTCAAAATTAATCACTTTGCTAGGGGTGCAATTTATCAGATATGTGGCAAAGAGGAAAGCCTCATCCCAAAACTTCAAGGGCATAGAGGCATGGGCTAAGAGAGAGAGCCCTACATCAACAATATGTCGATGCTTTCTTTCTGCTGACCCGTTTTGCTGATGAGCATGAGGACAGGAGACGTGGTGAGTGATTCCTAATTGACGAAAAAAGGAATTTAGGCGTTCATATTCGCCACCCCAGTCTGTTTGCATAGTGATTATTTTTTTATTGAACAACCTTTCAACAAGGGTTTGCAACTCATGAAAGACCTTAAACACTTCGGATCGGTGCTTAAGTAGATATATCCACGTGAATTTGCTGTAATCATCAATGAATGACACATAATAGTTTTTCTTATTGATAGAATCACGGGCAGGCCCCCATACATCGGAGAAGATTTGCTCTAAAGGAGCTTTAGACACACTATTTGAACTAGGGTAAGGAAGTTGGTGACTTTTGCCCATCTGGCATGCATCACAAACTCCTTCTTTATTCAACTCGCTACTAGAAAAAGGAATATTGTTCTGGCTAAGAACATGACGCACTATGGTGGATGACGGATGTCCTAGCCGACTGTGCCACCTTTCGACAGGCAGTTTATTTGCACCGAACGCTTGCTTGCTTGAACTAAAGGGAGCCGATGATACGGGGTAGAGACCTTGTCTACACCTGCCGTGCAGAAGGGTTTTCTTCGTTCCCTGATCCTTGACGAGAAAAAAAGTTGGGTGAACTTCAAGGAAAGTATGATTATCAGTGGATAACCGATGAGCAGAGATAAGGTTTTTGGCAGCATCGGGTACATGCAAGATGTTCTTAAGATGCAGATCACGAGTAGGGGTACGAACGGTAGTATGACCAATATGACTAATTTCCATACCTTCTCCGTTTGCAGTGTGGACTTGATCGTTGCCGTGATACTTGTTGTGGACGGTCAACTTGTCAAGTTCGTTGGTGATGTGATCGGTGGCGCCAGTGTCCAGATACCAGTTGGTATCTACTCCGTAGGACGAGGTTGTGGCAGATCCGACGCTCTTCTCGTTCTTGGTGTAGGAGATGTCGGTTACCTGAAGCACTTTTCGAGGCGGTGTGATTCGGCCTTTTGCAGATCTGACAGACGACCTCAGGAAGATCGTCGAGTCCTCCGTTGCCGTTGCCGTTGCCGCGGCCTCCATTGCCACGGCCACCGCCTCCATTGCCATGGCCTCTGTTGCCGCGGCCACCTCCTCCATTACCGCGGCCACCATTGCCACGGCCACCTCCACCGAGGCCAAAACCACCACGGCCACGAGAGCGGTGTTGGCGAGGATCGGGAGAGTGGTTGCCACCTTGAACATAGCAAGGCGCTTTTCAAAACCGATCAACTGTGAGTAAAGTTTAGCTACCTTGATTGGTTCGGTCCTCATGGCGCAGATGGGACGAGACAAAGCGAGATGTAGTCGTAGTCTAGTCCGGCGAGGATGTAGGAGACCATGTCATCATCGTCGAGTGGCTTGCCTGCTGAAGCCATCTCGTCGCCTAGCGCTTTCATGCGCCCGATGTAGTCGGCGATGGTCGTGGTGCCCTTTTTGGTGGTGGAGAGGGCGATCCAAGTGTTGACGATGTTGGCCTGCGTCTGGGAGAGGAACATCTCCCTGATGGCGGTCCATGCTGCGGCGGCCTTGGTGCAGTGGGCGACTTGAACCATCACGGGTGGTGAGATCGAGTTGAAGATAAAGCTCAGCACCTGCGAATCTTGCGCCAGGGTGACAAGATACGCCGGGTTTGGCACATCTGTCGGCTTACCGTCTTTATCGGCAAGCTTGGGCTCCGGGAACGGGTGATCAGGGTTGAGGTGATCGATCAGCTGCGCTCCGCGGATAGTGGCTAGGGCTTGTGCACGCCAGACCAGGTAGTTGCCCCGGTGCAGCTTGTCGGCGATGGGAATGAGGGCGTAAGCGGCGGTGGCGGAGCTGGAGCTAGCCATGACTAGGTTTGGATGTTGGAGAGGAAGTTGGCTCTGAATACCATGAAAGATTGGATGAAGCGTATGCCTCTGGCAGGGACGCGTTGCATGTTATATAGGCAAAGGAGTTTACAGGATTTGGTAGTTCGGTTGTTGGATTGATCCTCAAGAAAGATATACAAGATGAGGATGAATCCTAACAACTACAACTACCGATTACAACAACCACGCAACGCTCTAGCCTACCGGGCGTACTAGACGTATGTACGGTTTATATTATACCATATATACGTGTTACAATGTATTCTAATAGCATGTTCTCTGTGCTCTTCTTCTGCAAGACCATCTATCAAATTGGAAGTTTGAAACCCATCAAAGAATCAACACATGATCTGAAAACAAAATAAAATAGAGGTGACCAGACGGACGGTTCATTCAGCAGATGCACATCCCACATCAGGCAAACGATTAAATCTTCCTTGTACTCTACTCTGAGACTATTATTTGGTAAGTGCAAGCTTTTGCCTATGGAAGTATGGATGCTTTTCTTATAACTGTCTAAAGAACCTTAACAACTGGTGTTTTCAACACTGTTCCTCAAAATGAAAAAGAGAGAAACAGGGAGCACCAGCACCAAAAATCGAGACGCCAAGTGAGAGGGATAGGGCTCACAGAGAGGGTCTTCTCATTTCCAGATCATTGACATCCGCTCGAGCCACATCTCGCTGGAGTCACCCACACAATACTCTTCGACCGCCCCGACCTCCTCCCATGATTGCCGTCAGCCCTCGCCTCCTCATTCACCCCCTTCTATTTTTGCTTCAGTACTATACACGAACAAAAGATTCAGCTAGTGATACTCTAGATCTAACAGTAGGTGCAACATAAAAGTGAACTTGGCATCCAACCATGCTCAATAGATGAAACACGATAGTGAACTTGGCAAAACAAATTCTCCACCCATACCTTACTTAAGATTAGACATTTTCTTACGACTGAATTGCACATTGGTGGCTACCAAACCATTGGTTCAACACATTTTCCTTCTAGCAAAAGCCACAATCATTTCAAAATTCCATCACTACCATATATACTCGTATCTCAAGGATCGAATGTTCCATTTCAGAATTCCATCGCGCCATTGCACATCGCCTAAGAGGAACATGTGTGCCCGGTCCTTATATTCATCTAGAGAAAAAGGAAACCTTCATGGAGAAAAGAAAACTGAGTTTAGAAATAAAGAAAAAGAAATCTACTCAAGCGGTAAAGAGCATTAAGTGACCAATGGATTACCTCCATAGAATGAACAAAAACAAAATTATACATTCGGAAAATCTCAAATTTAGGCCAGGTTCTAATTTGGAAGTTCAGTGCCTTATAATAAGGAACCCTGATATCAGGTGACACAAGGAGAATGTTCTCTGTCTTGAGATCCGCATGAATAAGCTGCAGGTCATGCATAGCTGCAGGGGTAAGAAAATAGAATTGTTATGTATAGGTACAAAAGAAGAAAAAGGAATACGTCAAACTGCAGTTATTTGTCTAAGACGAAACTATCCCAAAAGAACACTTCTGGCTGTACAGGCTATGAACAATCAAATCCATTGATCGCCTAACCTACACAACAGAAAGAGAAACTGCATAAACATCCAATCCTAGAAATGACAAAATCTACACACAAACTATTTCGCCACAACCTCCTAAATCTCGTCTCTTGCAATAAATGGAACACGAATGAGCGCAACAACCTCCTAAATCTCGTCTCTTTCAATAAATGGAACACGAATGAGCAATCCAGAACAGCCTCCTAAATGCTCCAAATCCAAAATCCAAACGGATGTCAGATCAAGTTATCGACGCAGGCAGAGTGAAACCATCGAACCAAGCAACCTAATCGGAGCCTTGATCGTACCCAACAGCGAGCAAGCAACGAACCTAGGGTGTCATAGCCCGACCCTTGATTCTGTGTTGTCATTCTTTATCTCTACTGTTGAATCCAAATTACTACTATGACATGATAACATATACTTGATCTAATGGACAATATTCCTAAGAATCGCACTCGACGCGGTGCTTTATCATGTCTTGAGTACATTTTTATTGTGCAGCTGTGTATACAACTACTTGAATCATCTAACTGCATACTCCACTTGTGACTTCAGCGAAAAGGTTGTCATGGCTGCCATAATGAGTAATATATGAATTTTCAAATAATTTGAACAATTAGCATGTTTTGTATTTCTAGTCATATGGAATCTTGTTGGCGTTACTCATATACATAATGCATCAGATTTAGTTCAGCCACTTCATTTCTCATTCTTGATTCGGAAAGTGAACAAGAATGAAATTCACTTGTAAATGTAACAAATGGGCCTGATTTGCAAAACCGATGAATGCGCTTTGAACCACACAAGTGAGCTACTTCACATAGCAAGTACCTTGAACAGGAATTATCGGACGAGTTGCACGAACCTGTCCATGAAACCAAATTTCAGACCAGGCTGTGAATCACATGCTATGGACTGCAAGAAACACACAGAATCGTGTGGCATAAGTGCAAGCAGTGATAAGCAGCAATCCATCGACACAAAACATAACCAAACAACGCAGGCGAAGCGATCACAAACATGGATGAATCCATGATGAATCGCACCTAAGCCGATGCAAAGAGCAACAACAAACATAGGATCAACACCCACACATTCTAATACTTAAATTCCAGCTTTCTTGATGCTCGATTTTCATTTTCTCGATGAACAAAACTGAGTTCTCCAACTTATTGCTTAATGGTTTTGTGAAGCCACAAAAAAATAGAAAGAAAAAAGTATTCTAATATTATTACAAGGCTGCACAGATGAACATATAAGTATAAGAGCTTTATTTTGTGAATGAACTATAAGAGCTTTCTGTAGAGCAGCACAAAAAATAGGACAGCGGAAGAAATAACAATTCTTGAGAACAATACTAAAAATATTAACACATCAACCGATAGAAGAATGCAACAGAACATGGCTGAATAGAAATTTGAATTGACGAGAAAATAAAGGAGGCAAAATTAAAGATGGGAGGGGGTTGAACAGGATGTTAGGAGGATGGCGTCCTGTCAGGACCGTAGTGTCTGATATTCAGTTATCATCTCGAGATTCAGTTAGCGGTGTAGCGGATCCGACAATACCGTTTCAGTCAGTTAACGGCCACGATGGCGCTAGGACAGATCCTACGGTTGGATGCGATTCACTAGACTGTAGCATTTATTTCCACTTTTCGTATTTTCTCTGAGTGTCTGGTGACAGCCTATAAACAGCCGGGTTGTGGCTGGAGGAGGGTATCGATCTTTTCCAGAATTGCTTGCTAGCTACGTAATGTAAACCGAAACTTATACACTTTCCTCTTACATCCATACAGCCAAGATCTCGAATTTCCTAAGCAATTCTCCCAAAACTATGTAGAATTACACTAGCTATTCCTCGGGTCTTGACAAATTGGTATCATGAGCCATCGTTCTTCGGCAGAAAAGGCGCTGTGGTGGTGAAATTTTCTCAGATCCGCAATTCCCACCCTAATTCCCACCCTTTCTCTTGAGATCTAGCGACTTGGAGGAGTTGGTGGCGGGGTCCGGCAGGTGGCGCAGGCGGCGGGGAAATTCGGACACATATCGGCCGAGCAGAAGCGGTTGTTCGAACTCATTGTTCGTTCGGTAAAATCCCGCGTTCTACGCTCCGATCCGTGTGTCAGGGCGGCGAATTCTTCGGCGTCGGCAGGATCTGTGGTATTGGGAAGGGTTGCTGAGAATTCAGTGGTAAAATTCCGTACCCATACCTCAGATCAAGGTGATGGGGCGTCCCAAGCCAACTGACGACACCGAGGCCCAGGAGATATTGGCCTTGCGCGAGGAATCTGGGGCTCTGCAGAAAGATAATGCTCAGGTGCAGTCGCAGGTGTCTAAACTGCAAGCAGAAGTTCAGGCAATCGGATCTAAACAAGGGGAAATATCAGCGACTGTGGGAGACGTAGAAAAAGTGGTCATCGATTTGGGTAAACAGCTCTCTGTGATAAGTAATGTTCTGCAAACGCTGGTCAAAACAACCCAGCAAGTTCAGCAGTCAGCTCAGCCCTCTAGTTCCCAAGAAGTGCCCAAATCCCCTACCCTGAACCAAGATCAAGTACAAGAACAGGAGGCAAGATTAGCACAACTAAGACAACAGTTAGCAGTGGAGAAAGAGAAATCCAAACAAGTGGAAGATGCTCAACTTCACAATCTTCCTCCTATTCGCACCAACACAGGCCCTCCTGGTTTTGCTCATCAGGGCATACTAGAGGCAAATAATTCAGGGGGCACTCCTATGACTGCAAGAAACAACAACCACACACCTGCCTTCAATCAGTACTATCAGAACAATAGAGACAGACAATTATGGCAAGGTTACCACAGAACCTATGAATTGGATATGCAAGCCCAGTTCATGAGATCTCTGACAAAAGGACCTAAACTGGAGTTTCCCAAGTTCTCTGGTGAAGATCCAGTAGGTTGGATTAGGCAATGTAATAAGTATTTTCAGATGTCAGCTGCTCCTAATGAATACAAGGTCTTTCTGGCTCAAATGTATATCATGGAGAAGCTGATACATGGCTGAGAAGATCTGGACTGCTCAATAAACAATTATCATGGACACAATTTGGGAAAGAGGTCATAAAAAGGTTTGCAGATCATGGATCTTATGATCTTGCAGAGAAATTCAACTCACTTAAGCGAGGAAACAATTCAGTCTCTGACTACACTAAGAGTTTTGAAGATCTCATGGCAGATGTGCTGGAAGAAACACCTGAATTAGGAGAGCAGTGGTTTGTTAGAGTCTTTGTAAATGGTCTCAGAGAAGGAATTAAATTCCAGATCAGACCATTGAGGCCACAGTCACTCACAGATGCCTATTGTTTGGCCAAGGAAGTAGAACCCAACCACCCACCCATAAGTGCAGTACCAAAGAAACAGTATACCCCTTTTGCAAATCTCTACTAGAAAAGCAATGGCAGTTTTCAGAACAAAAATACTAGTACAGTAACTGTTCCCCAACAGAGTGGACAAGTAAAGCAGCCTGAAAGCACTATGATCAACAACTCTCAGAGAATTAGGAAAGTTGGAGAATGTTGGAGATGTGGAGACAAATGGGTACATGGTCATAAATGCAAATTAATTCCTAATATCCACTTGTTGCAACAGGAAATGGAAGAGCATCAAGTGAGCACAGAAGAAGAACCACTGCAAGAACAAGAAGAAATTCTGGATGCAGGAGAACAGGCCATGTTTATCACTGCTCATGCCATGGGCCAACAATTAGCAGTGCCTACACCTACTGTCATAATCCATATTAATGGAAAAAGGGCAGTAGCCTTGTTGGACTCTGGAAGTTCATCTTCTTTCATTAATCAGGACTTTGCTGTTAAGGCTGGATGTCATTTAATACCAGTTAAACCCAGAGCAATAGCAGTTGCAGGAGGAGGCAAATTAACATCTACTGCTGTCATTCCAAACTGTGATTTCCAATTGGCAAAGACCACATTAACTCACAGCTTCAGAACTTTGACACTTCCAAGTCATGATGTGATACTAGGGTATGATTGGTTCACACTTATGAGCCCTGTGTCCTTTAATATACCAGATAACTCTGTCAGTTTTACTATGAAAGGAAAGAATACAGTAACTGTTGCTATATTCAGCACTCCTGACAAAGTAAAGGAAGTTACAGCAGAGGAAGTGAGCAAGCTATTGGATAAAGGAGCAGAGGGGTTCTTACTGCAAATGCATAACATTGTAATGGAAGCTCCTGAAGGATTTAAAACACCCCCTCAACTACAGAAATTGCTCTTAGAGTATGCAGATCTATTTGAAGAGCCACACACTCTCCCACCACATAGAGATTGTGATCACACTATTCCCCTACAACCTGGAGTTGAGCCTCCTCATTCTAGGCCCTATAGAGTGCCACAACACCAAAAGCAAGAGATGGAAAATCAAATCAAAAAGATGTTGGCTGCACACTTCATCAGACACAGCCAGAGCCATTATGCAGCTCCTATTATTCTAGTAAAGAAAAAGGACAACTCCATGAGACTGTGCACTGATTTCAGGAAACTGAATTCTGTCACTGTGAAAAACAAGTTTCCCATACTTGTCATAGAAGATTTATTGGATGAACTACATGGAGCTCAATATTTTTCCAAATTGGACTTGAGAGCAGGATATCACCAAATTAGGATGCACCCTGATGACATTCACAAAACTGCCTTCAGAACATTCTTAGGGCATTTTGAATACTTGGTAATGCCCTTTGGATTGTCCAATGCACCAGGCACCTTTCAAGCATTAATGAATAGCATTTTTGGCCCATATCTGAGAAAAATTGTATTGGTTTTCTTTGATGACATACTGATTTACAGTAAATCTCTCAAAGAGCACATGGAACATATTGAAATAGTGCTCAAAATACTGAAGGAAAATCAGCTATGTGCCAAAATGTCTAAATGTGTCTTTGCAGTACAGCAAGTAGAATATCTGGGCCATGTGATTTCTGCAGCAGCGGTAGCTACTGACCCACAAAAAATCAAAGCAATTGCTGAATGGCCAATACCTGAGAATGTGACAAAATTGAGAAGTTTCTTAGGATTGGCAGGTTACTACAGGAGATTTATTAAGGACTATGGAATTATATGTAGGCCTTTACATGATTTGCTGAAGAAAGGTCAGTTCTCTTGGAAAGCAGAACATGACAAAGCCTTTGGTCAACTCCAACAAGCTCTCACTACAGCTCCAGTATTGGCACTGCCTGACTTTTGAAAACCATTCATATTAGAAACTGATGCATCAGGAAAAGAGATAGGAGCAGTTTTAATGCAACAGGGCAGACCATTGGCTTACTACAGGTCCTCCTTATGTCCTAGAAATGCTGCTCTGTCAACGTATGAGAAAGAAGCACTAGCCATCCTAGAAGCACTTAAGAAATGGAGGCATTATCTCATAGGCAATGAGCTGATAATTAAAACTGATCAACAGTCACTCAAATTCATAACTGATCAGAAGATTACTGAAGGAGTACAGCACAAATTAATGATGAAATTGCTGGAGTTCAATTTCAAATTTTAGTACAAAAAGGGGATACAAAACAAGGTTGCAGATGCCCTCTCCAGGTTACTACCTTCTTGCATGGCCATATCTATGGTTACTCCAATATGGGCACAATAACTGGTAGATAGTTATCAGGCAGATCCTGTAACTAAAACTCTCTTGGAACAACTGCTGTTGCAACAAGGGCACACCATGTCTGATTATAGCTTATCGGCTGGTATTATCAGATACAAGGGAAGGATCATGGTGGGTGATATGGCTGATTTGAGAACAAGACTTCTTGCTGCTTTGCATAGCTCTCCAGTAGGTGGACACTCAGGGACAAGAGCTACTTACCAGAGGGTCAAAAGTATATTTTACTGGCCAGGGTTAAAGGCAGTTGTGGAACATTTTATTGTTGCATGCCCTGTTTGCTAGAGAGCAAAGCATGAGACTTGCCTGCAACCTGGTTTATTGGAACCTCTCCCTGTGGCTGACATGGCTTGGCAACATATATCCATGGATTTCATAGAAGGGCTACCCAACTCTCAAGGCAAGGAGGTCATTTTGGTAGTAGTAGACAGATTCACCAGATATGCACACTTCATTCCACTGTCTCACCCATATACAGTACTGAGTGTGGCACAAGCATTTGTAGATAATATTATCAGACTACATGGACCACCCAAACTGATCATCTCAGACAGAGACAGAATCTTCACTAGTAAATTGTGGAAAGATATCTTTGCTGCCATGAATAGTGAGTTGAGGTACAGCACTGCCTATCATCCACAAACAGATGGCCTGACAGAAAGAGTCAACCAGTGTGTGGAAACTTACCTTAGATGCATGACCACTGATCAACCCAAGAAATGGTCTTCCTGGCTATCTTTAGCAGAATTCTGGTACAACACTACTTACCATACTGCACTGAAGATGTCCCCCTTTCAGGCATTATATGGTTTTCCTCCACCACTAATCTCTGAGTTAGCTATTCCTGGCCCTGAGGATGAAGAAGCACAGTCCTTCTTAGGGGAGAAACAACTAATGTTGGAACAATTAAAGAGAAGTGAAAGAGTTCTTGAAGTGGGGGATATGGTGTACTTGAAAATGGCACCTTACAGGCTTGCTGCATTTGGCTTTCGTGGAGCTTTGAAATTACAAAACAAGTTCTATGGCCCCTTTGTGATCACTCAGAAAGTGGGAAAGGTGGCTTACAAGTTGCAATTCCCTGATCATGTGAAAATTCACCCTGTTTTTCATGTAAGCTAGTTGAAGAAGCACGTTGGCTCAAAAGCCATTCCTAGCCCTAACTTACCAATGGTCACAACGGAGGGAAAAGTCAAGACTGGTCCAGCAACACTTCTCCAAGTTCGGCAAGTGCCTAGGCACAATATGCCAGTAGTGCAGTGGTACATCCAGTGGGAAAATTTGCCGCCAGAAGATGCAACATGGGAAGATGCAGACTTCCTAAAGTACACATTCCCGGAGTTCTTTCGGACAACTACACAAGGGTGGAGAGATCAAGAACAAGCGCCATGAGGACATGTCGTTTCTCAAGAAGGGGGAAATGTCAGGACCGTAGTGTCTGATATTCAGTTATCATCTCGAGATTCAGTTAGCGGTGTAGCGGATCCGACAATACCGTTTCAGTCAGTTAACGGCCACGATGGCGCTAGGACAGATCCTACGGTTGGATGCGATTCACTAGACTGTGGCATTTATTTCCACTTTTCGTATTTTCTCTGAGTGTCTGGTGACAGCCTATAAACAATCGGGTTGTGGCTGGAGGAGGGTATCGATCTTTTCCAGAATTGCTTGCTAGCTACGGCATGTAAACCGAAACTTATACACTTTCCTCTTACATCCATACAGCCAATATCTCAAATTTCCTAAGCAATTCTCCCAAAACTATGTAGAATTACACTAGCTATTCCTCGGGTCTTGACACGTCCTTCCCTGCCTCATAGGAGAGGAGGCTACTGGAGAGAGGGCGTCAAGCCAGTCCCTCCGCCTGTCCGGCGCTCGCCGTCGCTGAGCCAGCCAACCTCGCCGTCCCTCGACCAACTCGCTCCCTCTGCCAGTCCATCGCTCGAAGTCACCCAGCCGGCGAGCCTCGCTGTCTCTCGGCCAAGGTACTCCCTCTGCCTGTCCGGCGCTCGGCCCCAACCGCTGACCCCGCCCACATCCGCCCCTCCACCAACCCCTGCTGCTTCTACCCGCAGCCGCCGCGCTGCCTGACGCCGCTGAAGAGGCCACCGCCACGAGCCCACGACCACCCCGAGCCTCCTACGCTAGAGTCTGCCAGACGCCGATCTGGTCGAGGATGGTGGCGAAAATGAGTATCAGGCAGAGACGCGGGCAAGGAGGGATGGTCGGGAGTTTGTTCACCGTGGCTGGATCGAGCAGCCGCCTCCAGCAACGAGGCATACAGCAGATCGAAATCGCCGTCGCCGGCGTGCCACCCCTCCGCCGGATATGGAGCGCTTGCGCCTGAATCCGCGTCGCCAAGCTCGAGTTCGTCATTACCCCACTCGTGATGATGTCAAGGAGAAGAAGGGGGAGAGGAGGAAAAGGTTGTGTGTGTGAGGACAGGAAGACGAAAGGTGAGGAGACAGAGAGGGGGCGGCCGTATCCGAGAATGAGCTCATCTGAGGAAAATATCTCTACCGCATTGCGATCTCTCTTTATTCATTTTTTCTCTGGCCAATACGCGTGCTCGCTGAACAGTATAGCTTGCCCAACGTGGCATGCGCGAGCGTCCGCCCCTTGCGCGACTCTTATAGGGTTTAATGCGGAGGGCCTTGGCCAAGAAAAATCATATCCGGGGGCTATTTACTTCCCCGTCAAATGCTCTCCGATGACTTATGTTTAGGCCCTAGAAGTCTGTTTGCCTGGTTTTCTGGTTCAAGCCGCCTTAGGATGTCGACATCTTGACTAAAGAGCTTATCATAGAAAATACTCTAAGTAATTATCTTAGAGGTAGAAGCCGATGACTGGCTAACTAAGCACTTAATGTCATGATTGAGTCAATAAAAATCGCCATGCTGGCATCTCGCTGATAGACCGACGGGTCCTACAGAGCCAGCCTAGGGGTTGTTAAAGCAAATTATCACCACGCCAGCATTTGGCAGGTCGACCGACGGGTCACGCAGAGCCGGCCTGGGGGTTGTAAAAGCAAACAATCGCCACGTCGGCATCTGATGTGGCTTGAAACTGCGTCGGTATTTCACCAAAGAGGAAGGGATGGTGTAGTACAACTACGATAGGTATTTCCCTCAGTTATGAAACCAAGGTATCAATCCAGTAGGAGAACCAAGCAACACTATGTAAACGGTACCTGCACACAAAGAACAAATCCTCGCAACCCAACGTGTAAGAGGGGTTGTCAATCCCTCCTCGGTAAAAAGATAGATTGGTTTGTATGTGTTTGGATAAATAGATCTGAATAAACGCGAAATAAAATATGCAAATAAAAAGTGCAGCAAAGTATTTTTGGGTTTTTGGAATAATAGATCTGAAAACAAATGCGATGGAAAATAGATTGGAACGCAATATGATAAAAGATAGACCTGGGGGCGTAGATTTCACTAGTGGCTTCTCTCGAGAAAATAGCACACGGTGGGTAAACAAATTACTGTTGGGCAATTGATGGAAGATTGAATAATTATGACGAAATCCAAGGAAATGCTTAATATATAGGCATCACGTCCAAGATTAGTAGACCGACTCCTGCCTGCATCTACTACTATCACTCCACACATCGACCACTATCTAGCATGCATCTAGTGTATTAAGTTCATGGAGAAACAGAGTAATGCAATAAGAACGATGACATGATGTAGACAAGATTTATTCATGTAGGAATATACCCCATCTTGTTATCCTTAATAGCAACCATACATGCGTGCCTTGCTGCCCCTTCTGTCACTGGGAGAGGACACCGCAAGATCGAACCCATCACAAAGCACCTCTTCCCATGGCAAGAAAAATCGATCTAGTCGGCCTAACTAAATAAAAGATTTGAAGAAGAAATACGAGGCTATAAATAATCCTGCATATAGGAGATCAAAGAAAACTCAAATAATATATATGGATATAGATCTGATCATAAACTCAAAGTTCATCGGATCCCAACAAACACACCGCAAAAAGGTTTACATCAAATACATCTCCAAGAGACCATTGTATTGAGAAGCAAAAAGAGAGAAGAAGCCATCTATCCACTGCCTACGGACGCGTAGGTCTATGGTGGACTACTCACGCATCATTGGAGAGGCACCAATGAGGATGATGAACCCCTCCATGATTGTGTTATATTGGATCTCGTGGTTCTGGAACTTGAAGTGGTTGGAATTCTATTTCGTCGACTCTCCTAGGGTTTTTGGAATATTTGGGAATTTATAGGGCGAAGAGGCAGTGCATGAGACCCCCATGGGCCCCACAACCAACCAGGGCACGCCCTGGTGTCTTGTGGCCCCCTGGGCCTCCTCCTAGGTGCTTTCTTGGTTCCCAAGGTGTCTTTTGGTCCAAAAAAATCTCCAAAAAGTTTCACTGCGTTTGGACTCCGTTTGATAGGGATATTCTATGAAGTAAAAAACAAGCAAAAAACAACAACTGGCACTGGGCACTATGTCAATAGGTTAGTCCCAAAAAATGATATAAAGTTGCTATAAAATGATTATAAAACATCCAAGAATGATAATATAATAGCATGGAACAATAAAAAATTATAGATACGTTGGAGACGTATCAGCATCTCACAAGTCAATCAATGGGTCCCGTAGAGCCAGCCTTGGGATGTTAAAGCAAAAACAACTGGCATGGACATCTCGCAGGTCGATCGATGGGTCCTGCAGAGTTGGCCGGGGGGATGTTAAAGCAAAAAATTCCACGTCGGCATCTCGTAGGTCAGCCAGCAGGTCCCGCTGAGACGACCTGGTTTTTTTAAGCCCATGCCACCGATGGTTAAATGATTTCCACGCCGGTGTCTCGCGGGTCGATCGACGGGTCCCGCAGAACCTGCCAGGGTTGTAATGAGTTATAATTTCACTCAGGAAAAATCTTGTTTGACCTGCAATTCGACATCTTCCCTACTGAGCTGCACCTCGCTAATGGCGAAATTTCAGCTGAACAAGTGCCCGACAAGATATGATCCTAGGGCCGGCCATGTTGCCCAACCCAAGTCTCCTGGGGTACTGCATTGATAATTTCAACACAGACAATTTCAAGTGCAATACGGTTTCCGACAAGATTACGATCCTCAAATCGGCTGGCCGCACCCGACCCGAGCTCGGCGGCTATTGCACACAATGTTTTTTACTTAAAGTATGCTGCCAAGCAAGGATTTGACCTGAGTCTCAGGGGCTACTGGGATCACAAGTTTTATTTTATCGTTCTGGTAGATCCCAGACTTTAGGCCGGCACACACCTTGATGGATGCCGGCTATACATCTCAGCGGAGAATAAATTGCACCAATCGGAAATATTCCACGAAAATCTGCCACATGGAAACCGGCTTGGCGGAAAATGTTTTTTTCATGGAGACGGATCATCTACATCGACAACTCAAGACCGAGGTGGTGCGTGCCACTTCAGAACCAGTCTGGCCTGGAGACCCGCTGTGAGCGGCTGCCTGCATGGAAGACCTTTTTCCGCATATAGCTGGACTAAGCTCCTCGAAACATTTTCAAGACCAAGGTGGTTAGTGACACCTCGGATGCAGTCTTTCATTGGAGCTCAGCTGCAAGAAGATACCACCGATGGGAAAAGCTTCAAACCCAAGGTATGGCATGAAAATAACAAGGCATTGCTAAGGGCCAAGAATTTAAAGGGGCTCCTTGGATGTCTGACACATAGGGCTGGAGATCGAGCCTAGTCGAGTCAGATCAGCTCGACTCGCTAGAGCTTGTTTCGTTAACAAGCTAGCTCGACTCGACTTATTACTATAACAAGCCCAACTCCAAGATTGGCTCGACTCGTGTAGCTCGCGAGCTAGCTCGTTTAGCTTGTTAAGCTTATTATAGATATGAACATAAAACCTTATGAATATAATAAAAAATATTAATTGAGAATGTAATATGTACATATTAAGAATGCATGATGTTCACAAAAAATTGTAAGTTGCTTAATTTACAATTGACAGTACCATCAACATGTCAGCAAGTCAGTAACATGTAGGTCCCACAATAATCAGCAGGTCCGTAACATGTACATGACAAAGGCTCCACATACAATAGTACATGACCACAATAATGGGCAAGTTAGTAACACATACATGACCCAAGAGGGGGGTTTACGCGGCACTACCGCCCTTGCGAGCTAACGATTCAAAAAACTGTGGAGACAGGAGAGGGGTCGACAGACTGGTCTCTCGCTATTTTGCTAGGGATGGAAGGAGAGGAACCGTGGCGTGCGTATCCTTGGCGGCTGAGCCTAGTGTTTTGCGGATGGGCCCTGTGTTGTGCCTATGCGACTGGCCTGGCATGCAAGGTGGTGCTGGGTGGCTGATTTTTATACCGAGCCTAACAAGTTTCATGAGTACTCATGAACTCAGCTCATTTAACTTGATCTATAAACGATCTTAAAATAAAGATTAGCTCGACTCTTTATTCTTCAAGTTCAAGTCGATTCAAGGCGAGTCACGAGCTACTTGTTTAGCTCGCGAGCTTCGACCTATTTTTTCTAGCCCTACTGACACATGAACTCTTCGGATACACCTGGCGATCCTCGAGATCGGAAATGGAAAATTTTGTTGAACCAACTTTCAAGACCGATGACCGAAGACAAAATATAGTTCGAAAGAACCAAGGAGCATCCCCAACTTGAAGACCAATTCAAGGGATACTCGTTGTGTCTTGAAATTGGGGGCACTCGCCATGTCGTCTCCCAGCAAGGAGGGCAGGGCCGAGGACCCCCGTGGCAGTTCATTAGTGGGCGACTTGGAGCGACCCATGATGATCTACGAGCAACCTTGATGTACAAGACAAAGCATGGACTCCTAATCCGTGGAAGACTCCTCTACACTGATGTAGCCGACTAGGCCCCTGTTATCCTAGGCCTCTGGTACATTATATAAACCGAGGCTAGGCTAGTCGGTAGATCATTAGAATCTTAAACACGATCTTGTGCTAGGACACCTGTACTCTATACCCCCTTAAATCAATACAATCAGATGCATGATGTAGGGTATTAGCTCTTTGAGAGAGAGAGCCTGAACCTGGGTAAATCATTGTGTCCATATTTACAATCGCATCAAGGCTACTAGCTTGGGACCCCCTACCCGCGATCAGTCGGATTTAGCTCCGACAGATGGCCCATGCAAGTCCTGCTAGGTGAACATTATGGTGTGATGGGTGTACGGATCAATGCTCAGGTCAGTTCCAGCATGAGCTTCGTCCTAGGGAAGATGATCAGCTATCGCGTCGTCATCGCCATCACCGACTCGACTGGCCACTTTGCCCAGTCGATTCCTTCGGCTTTAAGCCGGATCGTAAGATCCGGCAACATGGAGTACACCACGGACTGTCACAGAGAGCTGAACTTCACGGGTTTGGCATCTCACCAGGTCCGGGAGCAGCAGACGACAGCTCTCCTGATCTCGATGTCAGATCAAATCTAGGAATTGCTAGAACCCCATCTCAATGTCAAATCGAATCTTGGAATTACTGGAAGAAATCATTTTTGGACCCACCCACCACCCATCTCATCGCCAGCATCGAAGACCTCACAGACATCCTTGAAGGAGCCATCAAGGAGGTAGAGGATACGGAAGAGGAGATCGGCGAGTCGGCAGATAGCCAGCCACCAGCCATGGTGCCCTCGAGCAAGTGGCACGCAACCTAGAACTACAACCGCTGGTGGACACACCTAACGCCAGCAGGACAACATCAACGGTAATGGCAACAATGGCATATCCTAGGACGACCCGAGAGGAGGAGTCCTCCGTGATGGACCATGTGAAGAGTAGGGGGAGCCTCGGCCGACACCGAGTTCGTTTCCCATGATGAGGATATACTAAACGAGTTGTTTGGCATCCCTCGCCATGACGAAGCTCGACTGAGATTACTCAGAACAACAACCAAGGTTCCCAAGGGAAACAACTGACTGCTAGGTCGGATTCAGGATCCTGAAGATCACCGGCAATAGGTCCTCCGGTATGAGGAAGATCTGAAGAGCAAGCAGAAGGCGGCCAAGCAGGCTGACGGAGCTGAACCTGGTAGATCTCGAGGTAGGAGATCCTAAGTTAGATGTCTTGGAACGATGGTAACAAGGAAACATGATTTTATCTTTTTTCAGAGAAAAGGTCGAGGCCCGACTTTAAATCAATAAAGCCAAAAAGGCACATCGAGTTTAGACAGTACATCCACCAGACTCACAGAGAGAAACTAACCAAAGTCTAGCACATGCCACAACCGACGGGATAGGCACGTAGGCTAACCTAACAAAAAGACAGATACAGAAAAGAAAGGGCGCAACGCAAATAGGGTTGGATTAACGAGCAGCTCGGCTCGTTAAGCTCGTGCTCGTTAAGACTCGGCTCGTTAAGCTCGTTAAAATTAATGAGCAGAAAACCCTGCTCGGGTCGGCTCGTTTGAAACTCGTTAAGCTCATGAGTGCTCGCGAGCGCTCGTTAACAAATTATAATGTGCTACGATATACAGGATGAATGTGTAGGTATGGTTTTTAAGATGAAATATGGTGACTACGAAAAGAATTCCAGTAGTTTGTTGCCTCATACATCGATTAGATTGAATAGACGAGCTGAGGTGCTACAAAAAATCTGTCACGTAAGATGAAAATATGTATTGTGTTGTTACTAACGAGCTTAACGAGCTACTCATGAAACTCATTAGCTCGCTCATTAAGCTTGTTCAGCTTAATGAGCTAAAATCAATGATTGGCTTTGTCCATTAAGAAGCGAGCTACGAGGTTAATGAGACAAACTGTCGAGTGCTCATTAAGCTCGTGAGTTACGAGCTTTCGGTCCGGCCCTAAACGCAAAGCACCAACTACAGCTTACTAGCGCGATATCTATCCAGAAGATTACTCGCCAAGGACCGGACACGGGAAAGAAGCAGCTCCATGGCCGACACGTCGCCCTCCTTAAACAGAGATTTCCACTGCTGCAAAAAGATAGAGAAATTGATAATACAGCCAACGACCCTGTTGGAAAACACTTGTTCAATAGTAAACTTGTTTCTAGTAGTCCAGAGGGTCCAACACATGGCCCCAAAACCAAACCAGAACACCCTCTTGTTTTGGCCTGCGAGAAGGGGGGTGAGGGCTTGAAAATCACCAAAGCTATTTAACATGATTTTATCTTGGTTCAGGCTCTCCGAGAAGATAAAACCCTACGTCATGCTTGTGCTTTATTGTGTTGAGTGTGCACAGAGTGCAAGTAAACTACCAAGAGATCGTAATGTATCCTCTGTAAGTCTGAATCCTCAGTTATATAGGTACGGGGGCTTGGGGCGAAAGTACATTTCTACACCCAGGAGCAAATGCTCCTGGTGTGAACAGTAACATTAAAAAAACAAAAAATATATTCAAAAAGTTCTGAAATTTTTTGTGGCATATTTCCACAAATGTTTGTTGCGCCTACAAAATTTCATTGCGAAATCACATTTGTGGAAGGCGTGCCAAAAAAACAAAATCAGAGCTCCAAAATGCTTTTGTAAGCAACATTTTCAGAGCATCGATTTTTTTTACCACACCTTCCACCAATGTGATTTTGCGATGAAATTTTGCATGCACGACAAACATTTGTGAAAGTATGCCACTCAAAAATTTCAGAATTTTTTGAATTATTTTTAAATTTATTTGATGTTACTGTTCACACCAGGAGCATTTGCTCCTGGGTGTAGAAACTCCACGTCCGGCTTGGGGCTCGTTCTTCATGGATAAAGCCTGTTGAAGTATACGTCAATTCTTGTGGACCTTCTGTAATCGTCATGGGCCGCCGGGCAGTAGCTGGAGGAGGCAAGCTCTAGTCTGGCCCCTATACATCCCAACTACCCTATTTAGTGCAGGCAAACATCAATTCCAGCAGTCCTTTAAAGTTCTTAATCTGCCTGTGCATGACACAGTTTTAGGCTGTGACTAGATGGCCAAATACAACGCAGTTTCCTTCAGTTACCGTCCTAGACAACTACTCCTATCATCTTCACGGATAAACCAACTCCAGTTACAATCCCTGCTCGCGGCACACTTTCAGTTGCCCGCGTGCAGTTCGGTGCTGAGTGCCAAAGTGCACGCTCCATTGCTCCCGTCGTGGTGAAAACCGAAGGACGATGGATCGACTCAAGAACTCATCATTGTTTGACACCTGAGGGAGGGATCACACGAAAGGGGCAAAGCATGTACTCCTCCCACTAGGCTCCAGCTCCAGCGTGGGTGCCGCGGCCCATGCCCAATCTCACCCCCACTGCGGCCGTGTGTCATTTCCAAGGAAAGCAGCAGAAATTTTATTCCGTCCAAACCGAACCGCATATGTCCATGTCATTTCCAAGGCAAAAGCAGCAGGTGCGCCACTGCCACTGCCGTCGTAGTAAGATAGTGGTGGGAGCAGCAGCAGCAAGCGACAGATATGGGAGCAGCAGCAGCGGCGGATTGGATTGGGCGTCGACAAAACCAGGCGAGAATTATCAAAAGCGTGCCCAAATCCAGAGAGGGATCAAATCGGCCGTATCCTAGAGTGGAAAGAACATATGCTTAACGAGAATCCAGCGGGGGTTTAGATTAGATTAGAATAGATTAGATTAGGGGAAAGCGCCGGCCAGCCAGTAGGCCACGCCCGGCTTTTGTGATCATGTGCCTATGCAGTGTTTCAAAGACAAGATATGTAAAGGAAAGCAGCGGAGGGCCCATGGAATTAGTGATAACAAAGCTTGGGCTTCAAGAGGCATGCATGTACCTGGACAAGGAAGCAAGCTGAAGCTTTTGATAGGGCCTGGATGGATGACCAAAGGATGGGCTCTGATGATACTTTGATATATCTTAATGGGAAAAGCGGTTCAGATTTGTTAATGAAAAGCTAAAGAGATCTTGCACAGTGTATCAGAACATTATGGCCATGAATAAACAGTAGTACAGCACACAAAATTAAGAGGGCATCCAATAGCAAACTTGGCTTTCTCTAGCACAACCTATATGCTGAAATGGCAAGCTTAGCTGATGCGATGGCCAGAGTCCATGCAGCCAGGACATGTATATACAAACTAAACAAGAGGAGTACTATATTACTTGCATGATTCTGATTCCATGTGAGATATTATGTTTTTTTTTTCACAATTGATCATTTGAGTTATAGTAGCTCAGACAGGCTCGGCCCATCACCCATGTGTGGTAACAGTGGTCATTGCATGACCTACAACAACACATTGAAAGAACAATTACGCTCCCCATCCACCACCACCAGCGGCTGACACGCCTAAGAGAGGAGGCAAACAGTGATGCTTTTTAAAACATGAGCAGTAGTCACTGCAGTTTCTGCAGGCCAAAGTACTCCCTAGCCCCTAGTTACAGCGCGCGCGGATTCCCTCCCGGGAAAAACAACGTGCATGGCGCCACCCCCACCCACGGCCGATACGCTGCTGCGGTGCTGCCCATCACCAATCACCAGGCAACACAGCACACCTATAGAATCATCGCGCCAGACATATATATACAGATCCGATACTACCGCTGCGAAACCGGACAGAAACAGCACGGTTAACTATGCAGCGGCAGGTACTATTACCATGCTCTACCATGCATGGGCTTAATATAATACTCCTACTAGCGATAATATAATACACAGCACGACACTGACAGCGCAGCCAGGATCCATCATCATGGCCATGCCATTTGGGGCACTGTGGCATTAGTTTAGTGCGTGGATCCGTGATCGAAAGGGTAGGCCGAATCTACCGCTGCTAGCCCCAATGACAATTTGTTAGCGTGACGGGGCCAATTAGAGGTCAACAGGCGTCCAAATCATGGCCTGTCCAGACTTTAGGAGGCTACCCCCATCCATGGATACAGCGGATAACGGAAACGACGGCGTGATTAGTAGTATTAATATAACCGCACATCAAAAGACTAACTAACGCAGCAGGTTTCGTTCATATCATATCATCGAAAGGCTAACGTAACAGGCCGGAAGATGGTCATATTCTACAGAGACCGGTTGAAAGCTTCAGCTGCGGTACAGTAATGGTAAAACTTGAACTTTTGGGCATAAACAAGGAGATGCAGTACAGTGATGGTAAAACTTTTGGACATAAACAAGGAGCTGCAGGACAGTAATACTAGTGCTATGTTTTAAACACTTTTGGGCATAAACAAGAGGTAACTTTTCCTTCTTGGCCATGTGGGAACACATGCATGCATTTCATTGATTACCACAGGTTAATCCAAAAGCTCTAGGACAAATGGCAGGAGACCATAAAGCCTTTTGGAACAAGGTATTTTCAAGCTGTGTGTAGCCCACGAGGTGTTTGAATGTAGGACAGCCGTTTGAATTTTGGATCTAGTACATGGGAGAGGGCGTGTCAATGTTTCATCCGCCCTCCAAAGGAATCGACCGTGTTCATGTCGACCGATCATCGAGCCAAGCCGCCAAATGATTGTGATGATTGACTTACTATATACCATCCTAGCATACTAGTAGTGCGTGCGTGCGTACATTACAACAATGTGCATCAGCAGGGGGCGAGCTGAGCACCGGCAGCGCCGATCACCCGACGAAATCATGGAGCAGGTGGCCGCCGATCTCCTTGGCGAAGTGCCGGTCCTGGCCGCCGCCGAATGAGCCCATCGCGTACGGGTCGCTGACGACGTCCTCCAGCCCGAAGCGGTGCGCGAGGTTGGCCGGCAGCGGCTCCCCGAAGCAGACCCTGTTGTTCTGGTGGAGGCCGAGGGTGAGCGACACGCCGCCGCCGCCGCCAGCGTGCCCCGCCCCGCCGCCGACGACGTGATGTTGGTGGTGGTGCTGCGGCGACGCCATGCTGCCGTGCTGCTGCGGGGAGGGCAGCGCGCCGTACCCAGCGAAGGTCACCTGGCCCTGCTGCATGGAGTGGGACATCCCGGAGAGGTCGTCCGGGAAGCCACCACCGTGGGAGGAGGCGGCGGCAGCGGCGTTGTGGTGGTGGTGGTGGTTCCTGGTGACGCCGCTGCTCTGGCCGGGGTGCGAGTCGCAGGGCTCGGAGCGCTTGCCGCTGCGCTGCTGCTGCTGCTGCGACGAGTGCTGGTGAGCCTGGCCGTGGACGCCGTGCTGCTGGCCCTTGTCGTGCGGCGGGTGCTTGTGGACCTGCCTCATCTCCAGGTTGTGGATCTCCTCCACCATTGGCTTCCAGAGCCTCACCCTCGCGTTGATGAACCAGTTCGACACCTGCACCGCCATTATTAACCCAACATGTCAACCAAGCTCCACAAACAAAATGACATGCTAGTGGTAACAGTGACCAGCTTTGCGGCCTACCTGATTCCTTGTTAGGCCGGTCTGCTTGGCCAGCATTTGCTTGTCGCCATCGGTAGGATACCTGCAAGTTTTCATCCTCAATATCAGACGAGTGCAGCATGCAGTACTCTTGATTGTAACACGTTCAAAAGGGAGATGCGTACTATAAAGATTTAAAGATCATAAAGACGTTCAGCACGCAACTATTATATGAGATTGCCCAGTGTGAATAGAAAATGAGTGCAAAACAAGCCAGATTAGGATGCCGGTGCCTGTCATGGCTTTCTTTATTCAGTCTTAACATGCATAAGTCCGAGCAGCATCCCCAAAATAAAGGTTTTGGTGGTCTTAGAGAATTTCTTTTATCAGTCTAGCACCATCCATGCACTCCACTTTTTTAAGAGTAGGTTAAAATCTAAGCACTGATTGATGTGGGATCTAACAATTATATTTGATTGCCCAGTGTGAATAGAAAAGGGGTCCTAGAAAACAAGCCAGGTAGTGTTAGATCAGGGGATCAAACAAAATTCTTGTGCTAGGATGCCTGTCATGGGTTTTTTTATTCAGCTTAAACATTCATAACTCCAAGCGGCATTCCAAAAATAAAGGTTTCATCTTAAAGTTTTTTTCTAATCAGTCTAGCACCATCCAAGTAGGCCTTTTTGTAAAGAAGAGCAAGTTAAATCTAAGCACTGATTGGTGTGGGATCACACAAAAGGACATGAATTGACAATTATCAGCCTTTCTTTCTAGAGGTCTGAAATATTGGCAGCAATAATGAAGAAAGGGTACTACTCACATTATATAATACCAAATCCAGTTGGAAATGGAAAGTTCTAGCATTATAAAGTTATAATGAACAACAACTGAATATGCTAACATTGCACCAATCAACCTGATGTAACCACCAGGTCATACATCATGGAAAAACCAGATTGTAGTACAGAAGATGGATGTAATAGGCAAAACAATCAATATAATTATGATGTTTCATCTTCCTATAGGTAGGTGCCCCCTAAAACTGGATTAGAAGTAATCTCACTCACAAGTTGTTTCGCAATCAGTGTATAACAAAACAAGCAACATGCAAGTAATTGGACGCCCTAACCAAATCCTTAAAGCCGCTCACCTAATGATAGTTAGAAAGTCATGCAAATGTCTAAGAAGGATGCAAAATGGAGGACCCGGACTGTTAGAAATTGATGATGTGCACAGCTCAAAAAACACAAAGTCCTAAAAGCTGTGACTGATAATCTTATTAGATGCAATCCAATAGAATGATTTGGAAGCCAAACCAAGCCAAGGCATGCCATGCCATGACACTCCATCACTCATGCTTGGCCTTGGCCATCCTAATGATTTCGACACCGAGGATTGCTTGCTATCAGCTAAAACAACTAGAGAGGTCCAGGCCCAGCATAATCATGTCGATGTAGCACCATCATGCAATGAAACACTATTATCTTGGAAAGGCGCAGAGTACGTACGTCGTCTAGTGCTAATGCTAATGACCATAAGCAGATGGTAATAAAACAACTTACGGGTGCAGGAAGTGCTCGAAGAGCCAAGCCCGGAGGACCGTGACGGAGCGCTCGGGGAGGCCCCTCTGGGGGCGCCAGATGTTGTGCGGCTGGCCGAAGCCGTTCACGCTGCCCCCTCGCTGGAAGCCGCCGACGGGGGCGCCGCCGCCGCCGAGGCCGAAGATGGTGATGTCCTTGCTCATGCCTTCCTTGACGGGCATCTTGCTGGTGTTGCGCAGCTGGCTCAGTATCATGCCCTTGATGCACCTGAAGTGCCTCGCCATCACCCTCAGCGCCAGCGCCGTGAACGGGGCGGCGTTGCTGAACCCGGCCACGCTCTCGAACGAGGCGATCACGGCCTGGACCTGCTGGTAGTACTGCCGGTACCTCTTGCACACCTACGATGAGAGAGGTTATAATTGTAGCTGGATTAGTAAGTGCGGCGCTTGATTAGAGATAAGCAGCTGCTACTCATGACGTCTAAGAAGATGGCAAAGATTTCCTTTGCTGTTTGCCAGGAGCTTTGGTTTTCATGTGGATGTGACATGAACAAAGCAAAGCCTACTTCCCAACTATAGAAGTAAGACGCCATTAATAAAGAAGTCTGACAAGCAACTTCGCCTACTGCGACTGAGGCTGAGACTGAGAGCTCCATAAATGGAAGCTTTCTACATCGTACGTAGATTCCCATGTTATGTATTGCCCCAGACGCTGCGAGAGGGTCAAGTACTCCTATCCTAACCATGTGAAAGATGAAACAACACGGTTTTCTTGACATGACAGGCCAAAGTTTGGCTACTAGTTTCCAGCATCACCTACCGTCCCGGAGCGTTCGAGGACACTGCTAATCAGTTGTGGTTTCATGTAGTAGATGATATTTGCAAAAGGTGTGCTTAGTGCGGTGAAACTAATCAACATCCAATCTTTGATCCTCTGATGAGAGAAAAGGCGAGCAGCAAATTGTTGGGCGCCAACAGTGCGGCACTGTGGAGAAAGGAGAAAAGGAAAATCCGAGCAAATGCAACAGCAGCAATGGAAATGATCATCAAATCAAAAGCACATGCAACCGCGGAAGCACAGTGAATAAAAGCAGGCAAAGCCACGGCCGCGTCGCTGGTGATGTGACCGCTATGTGCAAGATTCTTCGCGCTCCCGGCCGAGGAGCCAGCCGGAGAATTGCAGTGGCAGCGTCGAAGCAAACGAGGCGAAAAAGTCGGAAATTTGGAGCAAGCGGCGTCGTGGCTCACCTCTTCCATCATGGAGATGAGCCTCGTCTTCTTCCACTGCTGCTCAGCGCCGGACATGGGGCCTGAGGCGTCCAGCTCGTGGCCGGCCGCGTCGTCAGCGCCGTCCATCGGGTCCGCGTCGAGCAGGCCCTCGTCAGGGACGCTGGTGTCGACGTGCGCAGCCGCGCCCCCCACGTCGCAGATCTCCTCGAGCAGCTTCTGCGCCGGGCCGAGGAACCTGGATCGCCCGAGCACCGTGGCGTAGCCGGTGAAGGGCCCGTACGGCCCGGCGGCCGGCGCGGCGGCTCCTGGCTCCTGCTTCCTGGGCGCCGGGGGCGTGGTGGCGGGGTTGGACGAGGCGGAGGAGAGGGAGAGCGAGAAGTTCTGCGTGGGGATCTGCGGGAACTGCTGCGCGGTGACCTGCTGGGCGGTGAGCCCGTTGAGCACCAGCTGCTGGCCCTGCGGCACCGTCGGGCTGTGCGGCGAGTAGGAGGAGGAGGAGGACGCGTATGAGTAGAAGGCCGGGGGCGGCCACGCCCCGGCCTGGTGCTGCTGCTGCTGCTGGTGGTGGTGCTGGGCTAGAGGGGTCGGGGGCGAGTCCTCCGCGGCGGCGTCCGGCGGGAAGCGGAGCTTCTCGCGCCGGCTGTGCTGCGGCACGTGGTAGAGCTGCCCGCCCGACGCCGCGGCGGCCGCGGCGGCCATGTGGTGTGCATGGTTATGAAGCAGCATGTGGCCGTGGTGCTGTTGCTGGTGGTGGGCCTCGGCGCCGCCGTACCCGCCGGCGGGAGACGACATGGCGAGCGCCCGCACGCACGTAGGCGGTGGGTGGTGGGCAGCGAGGTAGAGCAGGAGCAGGAGCACCTGGGTGGGCTGGGGCTGGGGCTGGGTGGGTGGCCTTGCTGGCCCTGGAGAGAGTGGAGGTGGAGGGGAAACGGCTCCGCACTTTCCGAGCGCCGGGCCTGGCTGGCCTGGTGCTGGTGGTATCTCCCTCTGTCTCCGCTGCTGTAGCCTTCCCTTCCTCCCTCGCGCCTTTTATCTCAGCTCGCTCGCTTTTCTTGTCCTCGATTCCTCGACGGGTGCTCAGCTCAGCTCGACTGCTGGTGTTGGTGTGGTTGGGTTCGGGCCGGGGCGCCTTTCTTTCTGCAAAGGCGAGGGAAGGCGGTGAAAGGGAGAGCGAGGGAGGGGGGGACTGGTAAATAAGCCGAGAAAGCGAAAGCGAGCGAGATGAAATGGAGAATGGAGGGAGAGAGAGGCAACGGGCGGAGGACGAGCGAGTGAAATAGGCCTGCTGGCTGCTGTGGTCCAAGCTGACGCGGGCCGTGCGTGCGTGCGTGCGTGCGTCCTGCCCCTGCCGCGGCTTAATTAGGGTGCAGTTGCTCCAGGTAATGGTAACTATGCATTTGCATGCCAGGATTTTACACCACCGTGCCCCAGATTCGAATCTGGTTTTACCACACCTTTTTTTTTGCGAGAGTTACCACACCTTTTTTTACTTCTTTTGACTGAGAGATTTTATTTCTTCAGCCCAGCACCCGGCCAAGAGCATCTGTGCAATCGTACACTAATCATACACGTAAATGTGTATAATTAATATCATAGGCTAATGGAAAGATAACACAACACAACTCTAGAAACAAATTCAAATAATACAAGTTTTATATTACAAGTCTGGGGCTCGAGGGCTCGAATACATAAGCTCGAGACACAAGCGTCAGCGGAAGCAACAATATCTGAGTACTGACATAAAGTTAAACAAGAGTGTCTTAAGAGAGCCAGCACAAAAGCAACAACGATCGAAAAGGCAAGGCCTCCTGCTTGGGACCTCCTAGCTACTCCTGGTCATCGGCGGTCTCCACGTAGTAGTAGGCACCCTCGGGGTAGTAGTAGTCGTCGGTGGTGGCATCTGGCTCCTGGGATCCGCCATCTGAGCGCAGCAACCGGGTATAGGGGAAAGGAGGTAGCAAAGCAACCGTAAGTACTCATCCAAAGTACTCACAAGACTTACATCAAAACTATGCTAAGTATGCGTCGATCTCAAAGGGATGGGGTTGTATTTGTGGATTGAACTGCAGAATGCCAGAGGAGAAGAGAAAGCCTAGTCTATCGAAGACTAGAATCTTCAAGCATTTTGCAGCATTCAGAAGAGTACAAAATAGCATATTATAACTAGCAAGCATGTTGTAGTATTAACGCCCAGAGATCCTTTCTCGACTCCCTGCGAGAAAGCAATACCGGGGCCATCATAACCATCACATATCTCAAGTATTCATTTCTAGTTGTAATAGATCAGGATACAACTCCGAGCGTCTGTTACCGTGGACACGACTATTCAAATAGATAACTTCCCTGCAGGGGTGCACCACATTACCCAACACGCTTGATTACTCTGACGGACACACTTTCCTGGGTCATGCCCGTCGTCGGAAGATCAACACGTCGTAGTCCTACCTAGGCTCCGCAGAGAGGTCCCCGCCAGTCTACATCCTAAGCACTCCGGGGTCTTGAGCCCATCGCCCTTTGCACTTCGGGTCGTTATGCGACGAGACGGGACGAGCACCATCTCATCCTGGATGGAACTGGCCCGACAGGCCCACAATGCTGAACTGGACGCCTGACAGAGCTTTCGGAAGAATCGTACGACGCCGAGTGCCCGTAACTGTTCCCGTGTGGTGGTTAGTGCGTATAGGCCAGTGGCCAACTCAGATCAAATACCCAAACCCTTAGTGTATTGGGAGCTCGCGGAGACGAGCAGAGACTCACGATCATGTGACCCCGTCGCCCCGTCTCGAGGAAATACGAGAAGGGCCATGCCCAACCCTCTCTCTCTAGGGCGGTCTAAATACCTGATTGTGCCTCGTAATTATCTCATGGGTACCTGATGACTGCTACCTCTTGAGCACTGCGTTGGATTTCCCCGAAGAGGAGAGGAAGATGCAGTAAAGTAGCGTAAGTATTTCCCTCAGTTTTTGAGAACCAAGGTATCAATCCAGTAGGAGACCACACACAAGTCCCTCGTACCTACACAAAATGATAGCAACTCACAACCAACGCTTATGGGTTGTCAATCCCTTCACGGTCACTTACGAGAGTGAGATCTGATAGAGATAATATTTTTGGTATTTTTGATAGGTAGATGCAAAGTAAAAAGTAAAGGCAAAGTAAAAACAAAGCAAGCAAATAAAGTGATATAGATTGATATGATGAGAATAGACCCGAGGGCAATAGGTTTCACTAGTGGCTTCTCTCAAGAGCATAAGTATTCTACGGTGGGTGAACAAATTACTGTTGAGCAATTAACAAAATTGAGCATAGTTATGAGTATATCTAGGCAATGATCATGTATATAGGCATCACGTCCAAAACAAGTAGATCGAAACGATTCTGCATCTACTGCTATTACTCCACTCATCGACCGCTATCCAGCATGCATCTAGATTATTAAGTTAAAAACAGAGTACGCCGTAAGCAAGATGACATGATGTAGAGGGATAAATTCATCTAGCTACTTCATCGGAGGCCATCACAAGATCCAAAAAGAGATAAGAAGCCATCTAGCTACTAGCTATGGACCTGAAGGTCTGAAGTAAACTACTCACACTTCATCGGAGGAGCTATGGTGATGATGTAGAAGCCCTCCGTGGTGGATGCCCCCCCCGTGAGCTCGAACAGGCCCCAAGATGGGATCTTGTGGATCTGAGAAGGTTGCGGCGGTGGAATTAGGTTTTGGCCCTGTTCGCTGCTCGGGATACGTAGGTATATATAGGAGGAAGGGGTACGTCGGTGGAGCTCCGAGGGGCCCACGAGGTAGGGGGCGCGCCCATGGGGTGCGCGCCCTCCACCCTCATGACCTCCTCAGGCACTACTTGGAGAAGGGTCCAAGTCTCCTGGATCACGTTCGGTTGGAAAATCACGATCCCGAAGGTTTCATTCCGTTTGGACTCCGTTTGATATTCTTTCTTCAAATCTTGAAAAAGGCAAAAACAACAATTCTGGGTTGGGCCTCCGGTTAATAGGTTAGTCCCAAAAGTAATATAAAAGTGGAAAATAAAGCCCAATATAGTCCAAAACAGTAAATAAAGTAGCATGGAGCAATAAAAAATTATAGATACGTTGGAGACGATCGCATCCCCAAGCTTAATTCACCATTCGTCCCGAGTAGGTAAATGATAAAAGAATTTTTGATGCGGAGTGATACTTTGGCATAATTTCAATGTAAATCTTCTTAATAGTGATATGAATATTCAGATCCGAAAGATTCAAGACAAAAGTTCATATTGACACAAAAATAATAATACTTCGAGCATACTAATCAAAGCAATCATGTCTTCTCAAAATAACATGGCAAAAGAAAGTTCATCCCTACAAAATCATATAGTTAGGCTATGCTTCATTTTCGTCACACAAAGATGTTCCCAACTTCTATACCCCCGATGACAAGCCAAGCAATTGTTTCATACTTAAATAATCTCAAACTTTTACAACCTTCACGCAATACATGAGCGTGAGCCATGGATATAGCACTATGGGTGGAATAGAATATGATGATGGGGATTGTGTGGAGAAGACAAAAAAGGAGAAAGTCTCACATTGACGAGGCTAATCAACGGGCTATGGAGATGCCCATCAATTGATGTCAACATGAGGACTTGGGAATGCCATGCAACGGATGCACTAGAGCTATGAATGCTCAACAAAAGAAAACTAGTGGGTGTGCATCCAACTTGCTTGCTCACGAAGACCTAGGGCATTTGCGGAAGCCCATCGTAGGAATATACAAGCCAAGTTCTATAATGAAAAATTCCCACTAGTATGAAAAGACAACTTATGAGACTAACTACATGAAGAACAAGGTGCTACTTTGAAGCACAATATATGAGACTCACTACATGAAGAACAAGGTGCTACTTTGAAGCACAAGTGTGGAAAAAGAGATAGTAGCATTGCCCCTTCTTTTTTTGGGGGCCTTTCTTTTTTTTGGCCTTTTTTTTATTTGGGCAATGCTCTAATAATGATGATCATCACACTTCTGTTGATTACAACATAAGGATTACAACTCGACTTAAAACAAGATATGACTCTATATGAATGCCTCCGTGGTGTGCAGGATGGTGCAATGAATCAAGAGTGACATGTATGGAAAATAATGCATGGTGGCTTTGCCACAAATACGATGTCAACTACATGATCATGCAATGGCAATATGACAAAAGTAATGTATGTCATGATGATGATGATGGAAGTTGCATGGCAATATATCTCGGAATGGCTGTGGAAATGCCATGATAGGTAGGTATGGTGGCTGTTTTGAGGAAGATATAAGGAGGTTTATGTGTGATAGAGTATATCATATCACGGGGTTTGGATGCACCGGCGAAGTTTGCGCCAACTCTCAAGGTGAGAAAGGGCAATGCACGGTACCGAAGAGGCTAGCAAAGGCGAAAAGGTGAGAGTGCGTATAATCCATGGACTCAACATTAGTCATCAAAGAACTCATATACTTATTGCAAAAATTTAGAAGTAATCAAAAATTTAAGTACTACACGCATGCTCCTAGGGGGATAGATTGGTAGGAAAAGACCATCGCTCGTCCCCGACCGCCACTCATAAGGATGCACAAGCCAGGTACACTTCATGTTTCAAATTTGTTACACAACTTTAACCATACGTGCATGCTACGGGATTTGCAAACTTCAACACAAGTATTTCTCAAAATCATAATCACCCAACTAGCACGACTTTGATATTATCACCTCCATATCTCAAAACAATTATCAAGCATCAAACTTATCTTAGTATTCAACTCACTCAAAAGAAAGTTTCACATATCTTGAACACCAAGTATATTAACATTAAGCAAATTACCATGCTATTAAAGACTCTCAAAATAATCTAAGTGAAGCATGAGAGATCAATAGTTTCTTTAGAACAAATCCACCACCGTGCTCTAAAAGATCTAAGTGAAGCACTAGAGCAAAAATTATCACGCTCAAAAGATATAAGTGAAGTACTATGAGCAAAACTATCAAGCTCAAAAGATATAAGTGAAGCACATAGAGTATTCTAACAAATTCCAAATCATGTATGGCTCTCTCAAAAGATGTGTACAGCAAGGATGATTGTGGTAAACTAACAAGCAAAAACACAAATAATACAAGATGCTCCAAGCAAAACACATATCATGTGGTGAATAAAAATATAGCTCCAAGTAAATTACCGATGGAAGTGGACGAAAGAGGGGATGCCTTCCGGGGCATCCCCAAGCTTGGAATTTTTGGTGTACTTGGATTATCTTGGGGGTGCCATGGGAATCCCCAAGCTTAGGCTCTTGCCACTCCTTGTTCCATAATCCATCAAAAGAATTCACCCAAAACTTGAAAACTTCACAACACAAAACTCAACAGAAATCTCGTGAGCTCCGTTAGAGAAAGAAAACAAAAGACTACTTCAAGGTATTGTAATGAACTCATTCTTTATTTATATTGGTGTTAAACATACTGTATTCTAACTTCTCTATGGTTTATAAACTAATTTACTAGCCATAGATTCATCGAAATAAGCAAACGACACACGAAAAACAGAATCTGTCAAAAACAGAACAGTCTGTAGCAATCTGAACTAACGCAAGCTTCTGGAACTCTAAAAATTCTACCAAAATAGGAAGTCCTGGACAATTTCTTTATTGATCATCAGAAAAAAATAATCAACGCAAAAGCACGGTCCTGTGATTTATCATAACTAAATTCGTGCGCGCAAAGTTACTGTTTTTCAGCAGAATCAAATCAACTATCATCGTAGGTTATCCTATAGGTTCTACTTGGCACAAACACTAATTAAAAGATAAAACCACATCCAAACAGAGGATAGATGGATTATTTATTCCTAAACAGAAGCAAAAACAAAAAAACACAAAATAAAATTGGGTTGCCTCCCAACAAGCGCTATCTTTTAACGCCCCTAGCTAGGCATTGAGAATTTTAATGATGCTCACAAGAAAGACAAGAATTGAAGCGCAAAGAGAGCATCATGAAACACGTGACAAACACATCTAAGTCTAACATACTTCCTATGCATAGGCATATTATAAGCAAACAAATTTGCAAGGCAAACAAAAACTAGCATATGCAAGGAAGAACAAAGAGATGATAGCAATCTCAACATGAAGAGAGGTAATTTAGTAACATGAAAATTTCTACAACCATATTTTCCTCTCTCATAATAATTACATGTAGGATCATAAGCAAATTCAACAAAATAGCTATCACATAACATATTCTTAACACGATCCACATGCATGCAAAGTTGACACTCTTCCAAGATAGTGGGATTAACATTAGCTAAAGTCATGACCTTTCCGAACCCACTTTTAATATTATTGCAAAAATTATTATCAATCTCATATTCATCACGGGGCTTAAATAAATTTTCAAGATCAAAGGAAGAATCACCCCAATCATGATCATTGCAACAAATAGTAGTCATAGCAGAACTAGCATCCCCAAGCTTAGGGTTTTGCATATTATTAGCACAATTGACATCAAGAGAATTTATAGTAACATCATTGCAATCATGCTTTTTATTCAATGATCTATCGTGAATCGCTTCATAAAGTACTTCATCACAATTTTCAGATTCACGAAATTCAAGCAAAACCTCATAAAGATAATGTAGTGCACTTAACTCACTAGTAATAGGTTCATCATAATTGGATCTCTTAAAGAGATTAGCAAGTGGATGAGGATCCATAAACTTTTAGCAAGCAAAGATGCAAGCAAAAAGAAGGCACAAGCAAACATAAGATCGAACGGAAGAAGGGCGAATAAAACGGCAAGGGTGAAGTGGGGGAGAGGAAAACGAGAGGCAAATGGCAAATAATGTAATGCGAGAGATAGGGATTGCGATGGGTACTTGGTATTGTTGACTTGCTTGCGTGAGCCTCCCCGGCAACGGCGCTAGAAATTCTTCTTGCTACCTCTTGAGCACTGTGTTGGATTTCCCCGAAGAGGAGAGGATGATGCAGTAAAGTAGCGTAAGTATTTCCCTCAGTTTTTGAGAACCAATGTATCAATCCAAGAGGAGACCACGACAAGTCCCTCGTACTCACACAAAATGATAGCAACTCGCAACCAACGCTTAGGGGTTGTCAATCCCTTCACGGTCACTTACGAGAGTGAGATCTGATAGAGATAATATTTTTGGCATTTTTGATAGGTAGATGCAAAGTAAAAAGTAAAGGCAAAGTAAAAACAAAGCAAGTAAATAAAGTGATATAGATTGATATGATGAGAATAGACCCGGGGGCCATAGGTTTAACTAGTGGCTTCTATCAAGAGCATAAGTATTCTACGGTGGGTGAACAAATTACTATTGAGCAATTGACAGAATTGAGCATAGTTATGAGTATCTAGGCAATGATCATGTATATAGGCATCACGTCCAAAACAAGTAGATCGAAACGATTCGCATTCTCGCTATTACTCCACTCATCGACCGTATCCAAAGATGCATTTAGAGTATTAAGTTAAAACAGAGTAACGCCATAAGCAAGATGACATGATGTAGAGGATAAATTCATGCAATATGATAAAAAACATCTTGTTATCCTCGATGGCAACAATACAATACGTGCCTTGCAACCCTTTCACATCGGGTAAGGACACCGCAAGATTGAACCCAAAGCTAAGCACTTCTCCCATTGCAAGAACTACCAATCTAGTTGGCCAAACCAAAAGGATAATTCAAGAGACTTGCAAAGATAACTCAATCATACATAAAAGAATTCAGAGAAGAATCAAATATTTTCCATAGATAATCTTGGATCATAAACCCACAATTCATTGGTCTCAACAAACACGCCGCAAAAAGAAGATTACATCGAATAGATCTCCACGAGAGAGGGGAGATCATTGTATTGAGATCCAAAAGAGAGAAGAAGCCATCTAGCTACTAGCTATGGACCAAGGTCTGAAGTAAACTACTCACACTTCATCGGAGGGGCTATGGTGATGATGTAGAAGCCCTCCGTGGTGGATGCCCCCTCCGTGAGCTCCTAACAGGCCCCAAGATGGGATCTCGTGGATACGAAGGTTGCGGCGGTGGAATTAGGTTTTGGCTCCTGCTCGATCGCTCGGGATACGAGGTATATATAGGAGGAAGGAGTACGTCGGTGGAGCTCAGAGGCCCACGAGGTAGGGCGCGCCTGAGGCGCCTCCACCTCGTGACCTCCTCGGGCTCTACTTGGAGTAGGGTCCAAGTCTCGGATCACGTTCCCAAGGTTTCATTCCGCTTGGACTCCGCTTGATATTCATTTCTTCAAATACTAAAAAGGCAAAAAACAACAATTCTGGGCTGGGCCTCCGGTTAATAGGTTAGTCCCAAAAGTAATATAAAAGTGGAAAATAAAGCCCAATATAGTCCAAAACAGTAGATAAAGTAGCATGGAGCAATCAAAAATTATAGATACGTTGGAGACGTATCAATGACCCACAAGTATAGGGGATCAATCATAGTCCTTTTGATAAGTAAGAGTGTCGAACCCAACAAGGAGCAAAAGGAAATGACAAGCGGTTTTCAACAAGGTAATGTCTACAAACACTGAAATTGTAAGTAACGAGTAGTTTGATAGCAAGGTAATTTGTAACGAGCAAGTAACGATAACGGTAAGAAAAGTGCAGCAAGGTAGCCCAATCCTTTGGAGGCAAAGGGCGGGACAAAGCGATCTCTTATGATAAGAAAAATGGTCTCGAGGGTACACGGGAATTTCATCTAGTCACTTTCATCATGTTGGTTTGATTTGTGTTCTCTATTTTGATAATTTGATATGTGGGTGGACCGGTGCTTAGGTGTTGTTCTTACTTGAACAAAGCTCCTACTTATGATTAACCCCCTCGCAAGCATCCACAACTACGAGAAAAGTATTAAGAATAAATCTAACCATAGCATTAAACTTTTGGATCCAAACCAGCCCCTTACAGAATAGCACATAAACTAGGGTTTAAGCTTCTGTCACTCTCACAACCCATCATCTAATATTTACTCCACAATGCATTTCTTTAGGCTCAAATATGGTGAAGTGTCATGTATTCCACGTTCACATGACACCACTAAGGGAATCACAACATACATGTCATAAAATATCAAACACATATCAAGTTCACATTATTACTTGCAACAAGATTTCTCCCGTGACCCCAAGAACAAAATAACTACTCACAAATGATAATCATGCTCAAGATCAGAGGGGTATTTAATAGCATAATGGATCTGAACATATAATCTCCCACCAAATAAACCATATAGTAATCAACTACAAGATGTAATCAACACTACTAGTCACCCACAAGTACCAAACTATAGTTTCGGTACAAAGATTGAACACAAGAGATGAACTAGGGTTTGAGAGGAGATGGTGTTGTTGAAGATGTTGATGGATATTGCCTTCCCCAAGATGGGAGAGTTGTTGGTGATCATGATGACGATGATTTCCCCCTCCGGGAGGGAAGTTCCCCTGGCGGAATCGCTCCACCAGAGGGCAAAAGTGCTCCTGCCCAAGTTCTGCCTCGAGACGGCGGCGCTTCATCCTGAAAGTCCTCTCCTTATTTTTTCTAGGTCAAAATGACTTATATACCAAAAGATGGGCACCGGAGGTGGGCTGAGGAGGGCACAACCCACCAGGGCGCGCCTGGGCTCCATGGCGCGCCCGGGTGGGTTGTTCCCACCTGGTGGGCTCCCTCTGGTACTTATTTGCTCCAATAATTCTCGTTTATTCCATAAAAAATCACGTGAAGTTTCATATCATTTGGAGTTGTGCAGAATAGGTAGCCTGACGTAGCTTTTTCAGGTCCAGATTTTCAGGTGCCGGAATCCTCCCTCTTGGTGTGAACCTTGCATATTATGAGAGAAAAGGCATTAGAATTACTCCAAAAAGCATTGTTATGCACAAAACATTATAAATAACAGTAGAAAAACATGATGCAAAATGGACGTATAAGCTCCCCCAAGCTTAGACCTCGCTTGTCCTCAAGCGAAAACCGAAATTGAAAAGCATGTCCACATGCTTAGAGAGAGAGAGAGAGAGAGAGAGAGAGAGGATTTGTCAGGTTTGCTAGCCAGTCCGGATGTTTTATGTCTCTGATGAATCCGGCTTCTAATAATTTGGCTAGCTCCTCTCCCATTGCCTGTCTTTTGGGTTCGGAAAATCGCCGAAGGGCCTGTTTGACTGGCTTGAATCCTTTTAGGATGTTTAGGCTGTGTTCCGCCAACCTACGTGGGATTCCTGGCATATCTGAAGGGTGCCAAGCAAAGATGTCCCAATTTTCCCGAAGGAATTCTCGTAGTGCAGCGTCTACATCAGGGTTTAATTGTGCCCCAATGGAGGCCGTCTTTGTGGGGTCCGTTGGATGGACTTGGAATTTGACTATTTCGTCTGCTGGCTTAAAAGAGGTGGACTTGGATCTCTTATCGAGTATCACATCGTCCCTGTTTACCATGGAGCGCAGCGCAGTGAGTTCCTTTGCCGCTAGGGCTTCGGATAGTGCCTCTAGGGCCAGTGCGGCTGTCTTATTTTCGGCGCGCAGTGCTATGTCCGGATCACCAACAAGAGTGATGATTCCATTGGCCCGGGCATTTTAAGCTTCATGTACCCATAATTGGGTATAGCTTGAAAAAATGTGAATGCCTCTCGCCCTAATATAGCGTGATATCCGCTGCTGAACGGGGCCACTTGGAACGTGACCTCTTCAGACCTGTAATTGTCCGGCGAGCCGAACACCACATCTAGTGTAAATTTTCCTATGCAGCGTGCTTCCCGACTAGGGATTATTCCTCTAAAGGTTGTGCTGCTTCGCTCAATGCGGATCCAGTCTATTTCCATTTCTCGAAAGGTTTCCTCGTAGATGAGATTTAATCCGCTGCTGCCGTCCATGAGTACCTTAGTAAGACGAAAGCCGTCCACTATTGGGCTGAGGACCAATGCGGCTGGTGCTCGGGCTGTTCGGAATTTAGGTTCGTCGCTGGCATTGAAGGTGATAGCCGTGTCGCTCCATGGATTTATTGTTGCTACTTGGTAGACTTGGCGAGGCTGCATGGAGTGTTCGCTTCGATATTATTTGATGCGAAAGTCTCGAAGACTATTAATACCGTACTGGTACTGTTGGGCTGGTTCTCTGGGGCTAGAAGCTCTTCGCGAGTTTTGGCCACCTGCCGTAGTATCCAACATGCTTGAAGGCTACGTGTTGGAGTGGCGCCCTCTGTACTATGAATTTTACAGGGTCCGCTGAGCCATCCCTCCAGTACGGTTCCGTGCCCTTTAGGGGGTTTTTGCTTTTTGGTTTTTGTCCCAGGTGCTTGAGCATGATGCGCCCTTTTATTTCGGACTAGGGCTGTGTTCGGAGCCGGATTGTCCCAAAACTTGGTTTCGGTTTTCCAGGCACTCTCCATCGCACAAGATTTTCAGATTATGGACGCTTGGTCGGCGAAGCGTGTAATTTCGCGACGACTTATGGCGTTCATGATTCCCTTGTCCGTGCAATTGTTGCAGAAAACTGAGATTGCGCTTTCTTCACGGCAGTCCTTTATCCTGTCCATAACCAGGAGGAATCTGGCCAAGTAATGATGTACTATTTCAGCGGGCTCTTGCCGTATTTGAGATAGATCGCTTGTGTTTGGGTGGGCGGGTGGAATTAAATTCCGAACCCCGCCCAATCTGAGGCTCAAGGGCCGAAAAATTTCCGGATTTGGAAGCTTGGATTGCTGGATGTTGTCCAACGAATCCGGTCCGCTGCCTAACTTTAGGTTCAGTACTTGACTGACGTCCATTCCTCTGCGGGAATCCGGCAAGGAGGGATCAGGAATCCGGACATAAGTGGTCTTTAATATGAAAGAAAAGTCATCACGCTGTTCCTCTACCACAACAACGTGGTGGGTAGCCTGGGGAGAGTTGATCTCTCTCAGATCGGTTTTAAGCCCAATCTGATCGTAGTCATAGCGACTCGAGATGGCGCGCGATCCAAGAGCTCGTTTACGGAGGAGAGCTCCATCGGATCTAGCTGCTCGGCGAGTTTCGAGTTGACGTGAAGATCGCTTTTGATGACCCGAGAGGTCATTGTCGGAGCGGCGGCCGAACGGGCGGTCATAAGAAAACCACCTAGCCGGATAGTTTGGTCGGTGGCCAAAGCTCCATTGGCAACGGTACCATCTTTAAAGACGGGAAGAGGCATCCTTCCTGATTGCGACAGCACAGAGGAACTCTCAGTGAAAGCACCAATGTCGGTGTCAAAACCGGCGGATCTCGGGTAGGGGGTCCCGAACTGTGCGTCTAGGCGGATGGTAACAGGAGACAAGGGACACGATGTTTTTAGCCAGGTTCGGGCCCTCTCGATGGAGGTAAAACCCTACTCCTGCTTGATTGATATTGATGATATGGGTAGTACAAGAGTGGATCTACCACGAGATCAAGGAGGCTAAACCCTAGAAGCTAGCCTATGGTATCATTGTTGTTCGTCCTATGGACTAAAACCCTCCAGTTTATATAGACACCGGAGAGGGCTAGGGTTACGCAGAGTCGGTTACAATGGTAGGAGATCTACATATCCGTATTGCCAAGCTTGCCTTCCACGCCAAGGAAAGTCCCATCCGGACACGGGACGAAGTCTTCAATCTTGTATCTTCATAGTCTTGGAGTCCGCCAATGATGATAGTTCGCCATCCAGACACCCCCTAGTCCCAGACTTCCTCAGTAGCCCCAACCAGGCTTCAATGACGATGAGTCCGGCGCGCATATTGTCTTCAGCATTGCAAGGTGGGTTCTCCTCCAGATTCCATGTGCTTGCCGAACAGTGTCCAGCTTCCTTATAAATGTTGCGCTCCTTGGCTTCCACATCCAATAATGGCCCTCTTCCACGTGTCGTATGAATGCGAAAAGCCAGGGTATTTTTACGTTTTACCCCCTAGCTGCGCGAATAAGCCGCCTATAAGAGAGGCGAGGATCCAGATCCGAATCACACCATCCTCCTTCTGCGAGTACTCATCGAAGCGCCTCTGACAAAAATCCACTCCATCATGGACAGTCGACGCGGCTCCTCCTCTCGCGCTCCTAGCCCTAAGCCAGGAGATTGGAGGAGATGTTCAGTCCCGCATAGCGAGCTAGTGACGCTCCAAGCAGAGGGATACCTCCCCCCAGCCTTCATGGTTCCGGTTCGAGCCGGACTGGCCACCTACAAGTGTGGAAAGCAGGCGGAGAGCATCCCCAATCCCTCCAAAGGAGAGCAGGTATGCTTCATCCCTTATCTGATAAGGGGACTCGGATTTCCCATACATCCGTTTCTCTGGGGGCTCCTGGAGTTCTACGGACTCCAGCTTCACCACCTTACACCTGCCTCCATCTTGCACATCACGGGTTTTGTAGCCCTTTGCGAGCTGTTCTTGGGCATCGAGGCCCATTTCGCGTTGTGGAAGAGATTTTTTTTGCCTCGTACCCCGTTCTCATGAGGGGTCGATATATCAAGTGGGTGGAGCCGAAATATGGCGCATCGCCGGGACCGGATATCTATCCGGAACCCCAAAGAAGGCGTCCGAAGACTGGCCTTCGGAATGGTTTTATATGGAAGACGCCCACCGCGGACCCGTTCGGATCGGCCTCCGGAGTTCAGCAATGCTCCTTTGAAGAAACGCTGAGTGGCGCTCATGAGCCCTCAACAGAGAATGATAGGCGCCCAATATCGATGGCGAATAAGGTTCTTGGCTCATTCCGGATTGACCATGATTGAGTCATGGCCACGTGCATCATGCGAGGGTGCATCCGCCCAATATAGGGGCCACCCATGTGGGATTTCAACGGGAGGATGACGCCACCCGCCATGGCCGCAAGGGGCCGGATCGTTGATGACTGGTGAAGATCTGTCCAGCTTGTACAAGGGGGAGAAAGAGGACTTCCTCCACGCGAGTCCATTGAATGGATTCTCCATGAATAACCCTCGAAGCTGGGTAAGCGGACGTTTATTTATCCGATCTGTATTCCCAAAGTTAAGTGTCTCACTTCGTGGTTTCGACGTAGGAGCTGCGCCGGGACGTAGAGGGCATACACAGCCCGACTCCACAACCCGAGGATCCGGGACGATCCCTTGATCCGGCCTCCGAAGAGGATCCGTACATTAAGGTGGAGTTGATAGACGGGGTGTTCCACCAACTTAGCATGGACAATGCTTTGGTCGCCATTACGGCCGACTACCCCGGTTTATCTCCGGCTTCCCAGGTAACTGTGACCGAAGTCCTGACATCATTACTCATCCATGCTTATTTCTAACCACCGAATACCAACGGTGCCCCGCAGGAGGTGCCTTTAAGGCGGGAAGCCGAACCCGCGGCGGCTGACCAACAAGGGTCAGTTCGGCCCAGCGAGCGGAAGAGGAGTGCGGCATGAATCGAAACGTCGCTGCAACGGTATGGCGCACCACCGTTGTTAAGAGAAGGATTCCTGGGAGGTATATTAACGCTCATGATTTTTCCAGGAGAAAGAGCGCTCGCCGGACTGTGTCCGGAGAGGTTGCCAATCAAGCCTCCGCCAGCCAGGCTCCAACGCCAGGTCCGGAGGGGGACGCGAACACAAGGCATGAGCCGGATGCTCCTCCAATGGAGGATGCCGACAGGCTGTCCGCCACTAGGTCTGAGATGGAGAGCGCCATGAATCACAGGCGCTGCTGGACAGTTCTTCGTGACGCGTGTTTCTCCTCGGAGGCGCTGAATGCCTTTAATGCGGGAGATGCGCACCTCCGTGCCGCTCGAGATGGTCTAACCAGAGCCACGGAGCAGTATGTGAAATACATACGGGTGAGGAAATTTAATAGTTATATATGCCAGTAGCCCCCGAGACTTAAAATAGTTAGAATAATTGATTTAAGGATCATTTGTTATGCAGGATCTTACGGAGAAGAATACCGACCTGTCCCAGGAGCTTCCAGAGTGCAAGGCCCAACTTGAGGCTGCACTAGCCACCGCGGGGGGAGCCACAGAGACCCCCTCTGGTAATGCATACTTCAAAAAGATAAGCAGTTTATGAAGTGCGGTGTGTGTATAAGTCTGACAATAATATTGCTGATGGTGCCGGACTAGATCCGGACAAGCAACATCTATTGCGCCAGCTGAAGGCCGGCGAGAAGGTGCTTATGAGGGTGCAGTAGGAGAGGAACAAACTCCAAAATGCCAGCACCCTGCTGGGCAAAGAACTAAAAGATGTTCACGTCCAGCTGTCTGACTCCGTGAAGGAGAATCGACGGCTTCGTCGCGGCATCTACAGTAAGTGCTTGAGCAAACTCTTTTGAAAATAAGAGTTCGGCGAGGAAGTCAATTGACAGAAATGTGTCTGTAGGCGTGCTCACAGGACGTCCTGCGGAGGAAATGCCCGGTTCAACAGGTGACCTACTTCCCCAGCTGATGTAACTGCACGAACGTGTTCGGCAGGCGATGAGTGGCGTCGCCCAGGCCTTATGGCCGTCCGTCTCCCTACCCGAGGGTCTTGGACGGCTTGCGGAGAAGCTTCAGGGGAGCATGGCAGCGCCTGCATGGAAGATATCGGCCGCCATCAAGGCGCCAGGAGGCACGGGCCATGGTGAAGACGCGGTACATGAAGGCTGATCCAACCACATGGCCGAGGTCGGACTGTGGGGCCCGATGGGAAGGAGATCCTGTGAGCTATCAGTATGGCCAAGTAGAGTTGGCGCAAGTATTCCTAATGGGATGTAAATTAGACAGCCTGTTAGATGGGATTGAAGAGGAGTACAATCAGTCAATTTGACGATGTATTTTAAAATGACATGTATAATGCCTTCTAGCCGGATTGTAGATCGTTTGTCTTTGCGGACCTTGTCGCTTCAACCTCGGGACCCAACAGTCCGGAGTGTGTCCGAATAACCTCACGGTTATGCAAAAACCGGGGCATGCATGGAGACCAGGCGTAGGGGTCATTAGTGCTTTATCAGACAAGTGCCCAACTAGTTATGTTATATTACATGGTTAGTAAGATATCTTCCAGGGAGAATAGTTCCGTTAGGGGTTCCTTTCCCTGGGAGGCATGCCCTAAAGTGCATGTCCGGACTGCGAAAAGAGCAGAAAAGCATCTAGGGGCAGATAAATAAATAAGTAAGAAATCATCTTTCAAGTCACCGACCGAATATTCCCTTAAGAACGCTAGCTTTCGGCTTCACCCAGTCTGAGGTACACATCCGGCTGACCCGGCAGTAGCAATCGCAGAGGTGCTCCCTTTACCTCCTAGCCGAACAATCGGGAACGTAGGGGTAAGCACAGGAGCCTGGCAACCCAGCTTGGCCAAAACTTAAGTCATATCGATGCATATAATGGTGAATAAAAGGCACATGCGGAAGTGTGACACATGTGTTGGGCATGAAGCCCGTATAAATAAGCTTCTGCTAAAGAAGCCCCCAGGTATAATGAGTGCGAGCCGCACGTCACGTGTGTGCGAACAATGCGCAGATCAGCCCTCAAAGGCTTTATGAAAAACCCTACTCCTAGGTTCGGGCCCTCTCGATGGAGGTAAAACCCTACTCCTGCTTGATTGATATTGATGATATGGGTAGTACAAGAGTGGATCTACCACGAGATCAAGGAGGCTAAACCCTAGAAGCCAGCCTATGGTATGATTGTTGTAATGGTTGTCTGTCCTACAGACTAAACCCTCTAGTTTATATAGACACCGGAGAGGGCTAGGGTTACACAGAGTCGGTTACAATGGTAGGAGATCTACATATCCGTATCGCCAAGCTTGCCTTCCACGCCAAGGAAAGTCCCATCCGGACACGGGACGAAGTCTTCAATCTTGTATCTTCATAGTCTTGAAGTCCGGCCGATGATGATAGTCCGCTATCCGAAACCCCTAGTCCAGACTCCTCAAGAGTAGCCCTTTAACCAGGCTTCAATGACGACGAGTCCAGCGCATATATAGTCTTCGGCGTTGCAAGGCGGGTTCTCCTCCAAATTCCATATGTTGCCGAACAGTGTCCGGCTCCCTCACAAACTTTGCGCTCCTTGGCTTCCACGCCCAATAATGGCCCTCTTCCACGCGTCGCACGAATGCAAAAAGCCAGGGTATCCTTTATGTTTTACCCCCCAGCTGCGCAAATAATCTGTCTATAAGAGAGATAAGAATCCAGATCCAAATCACACCATGTTCCCTCTGCGAGTACTCATTGGAGCGCTTCTGACCTAAAACCCATTCCATCATGGACCGTTGACGCGGCTCCTCCTCTCGCGCTCCCAGCCCTCCGCCAGGAGATTGGGGGAGATGCTCGGTTCCGCACAACGAGCTGGTGAAGCTTTAGGCGGAGGGGTATCTTCCTCCGGCCTTTATGGTCCCGGTTCGAGCCGGGCTGGCCACCTACAAAGGTGGGAAGCAAGCGGAGGCCACCCCTAGCCCCTCTAAAGGAGAGGGGGTGTGCTTGTCCCCTATCTGATAAGGGGGCTCGGATTTCCTGTACATCCGTTCCTCCGCAGGCTCCTGGAGTTCTATGGACTCAAGCTCCATCACCTCACGCCCGCCTCTATTTTGCATATCGTGGGTTTTGTAGCTCTTTGCGAGCTATTTCTGGGCATTGAGCCCCATTTTGCGCTGTGGAAGAGGCTATTCTGCCTCGTACCCCGTTCTCATGAGGGGTCAATATATCAAGTGGGCGGTGCCGAAATATGGCGATCGCCGGACCGGATACCCATCCGAAACCCAAGAAGGCGCTCAAGACCGGCCTTCGAATGGTTCTATGTAGAGGACGCCCATCGCGGACCCAGTTCGGATCGGCCTCCCGGAGTTTAGTGGGGCTCCTTTGAAGAAACGCCTAAGCTGGCGCCCGCGGAGCCCTCAACTGGAGGAAGACAAGGGCGTCCATTATCTGATGGGCCGGATAAGATTGCTGGCCCATTCCGGATTGACCATGATTGGAGTCATGGCCACGTGCATAATGTGGGGGGTGCAGCTGCTGCAATACAGGGGCCACCCAATGTGGGATTTCAACGGGGAAAATGATGCCACCCGTCATGGCTGCAAAGGGCCGGAGTCGGCCGAAGATCTAGTGAAGATTCTGTCCGGCCTGTACAAGGGGGAGAAGGAAGACTTCCTTCAGACGAGCCCGTTGAATGGGTTCTCAATGAATAACCCTCGGAGCTGGGTAAGCGGACGTTCATTTATTTGACCCGTGCTTTCAAAGGTAAGTACCTTACCTTATGGACTTGACGCAGGAACTGCGCCGGACTATGGAGAGCACACATAGTCCGGCCCCACAAGCCGAGGATCCGGGAAAGTCCCTTGATCCGGCCTCCGAAGAGGATCCGGACATAAAGGTGGAGCTAATTGACGGGGTGTTCCACCAACTCAGCATGGACAATGCTTTAGTCGCCATCACAGCTGACTACCCCGGCCTAACCCCGGCTTCCCAGGTGAATATGACCGAAGTCTGACACCATCATTTCGTCCTTGCGCATTTCTGACCACCGTATATAATGGTGTCTCGCAGGAGGTGCCTTCAAGGCAGGATGCCGAGCCCACGGCGGCTGACCAACAAGGGTCATTCCGGCCCCGCAGGCGGAAGAGGAGTGCAGCGCGGGTCGAAACGTCACCGCAACGGTATAACCCTCGTCTTGTTATTTAGGAAAAGGATTTCCAGGAGGTGTATTAATGCTCATGACATTTCCAGGAGAAAGAGCACTCGTCGGACGGTGTCCGGAGAGGTTGCCAATCAAGCCTCCGTCCGCCAGGCCCCAACACCTGGTCTGGAGGGGGAGGCGAGCGCAAGGCGCGAGCCGGATTCTCCTCCTATGGAGCATGCCGACCGGCTGTCCGCCACCAGGTATGAGGTGGAGAGCGCCATGAATCACAGGTGTCGCCGGACAGTTCTGCGTGACGCGTGTTTCTCCCCAGAGGCGTTGAATGCCTTTAACACGGGGGACGCGCACCTCCGTGCTGCTCGAGATGGTTTAACCAGAGCCATGGAGCAATATGTAAAAGACATACGGGTAAGAGATTTTAATGGTTATGTATGCCAGTAGCCCCCGAGACTTAAAGTAGTTAAAGTAACTGATTTAAGGATCATATAATTTGCAGGATCTTACAGAGAAGAATGCCCAATTGTCCCAGGAGTTACAAGAGTGCAAGGCCCAACTTGAGGCCGCACTCGCTGCCGCGGGAGGAGACACAGAGACCCCTCCTGGTAACACATTATTTCAAAAATATAAGCGGTGTGCGGCGTGGCGTAAGTCGACTTTGATATTGCAGATGTTGCGGATCGATCCGGACAAGCAACACCTCATCGCGCCGGTGAAGGCCGGCGAGAGGGTGCTTATGAAGGCACAACAGGAGAGGAACAAACTCCAGGATGCCAACACCCAGCTTGGGGAAGAGCTGAAAGGTGTTCGGGCCGAGCTATCTGGCTCCGTGAAGGAGAATCAGTGGCTTCGTCGCGGCATCTATGGTGAGTGCTTAAGCGAATTCTTTTGAAAAGAAGAGTTCGGTGAGGAAGCCTATTGACAGAAATATGCCTTGTAGGTGCGCTCACAGGTCGCCCTTCGGAGGAAATGCCCGTTTCGACGGGTGACCAACTTCTCGAGCTGGTGCAACTGCTCGAACGTATTCGGCAAAGCGGCGAGTGGCGCTGTCTGCACCCTATGGCCATCCGTCTCCCTACCGAGGGCCTTGGAGAGCTTGTGGAGAAGCTTGGGGAGTATGGCAGCGCTTCGCTTATGGAAGATATCGGCTGCCGTCAAGGTGCTGTGGAGGCCTGGGCCATGGTGAAGACGCGGTACAAGAAGGCGGATCCAAACCACATGGCCGAGGTCAGACCTGTGGGGCCCGATGGGAAGGAGATCCCTGTGAGCTTAGTGTACGGCCAAGTAGAGTTGGCCGCTAAGTATTCCCAACGGGACTGTAAATTAGACAGCCTGTTAGACGGGATTGAGGAGGAGTACACTCAGTCAATGTGACTATGTATTTAAAATGACATGTAAAATGCCTTCTAGCTGGATTCTAGATCCTTTGTCTTTGCCGACCTTTTCGCTTCGACCTCGGGACCCTAGAGTCCGGAGTGTGTCCGAATACCCTCTCGGTTATGACAAAACCGAGGTATGCATGGAGACCAGGCGTAGGGGCCATTAGTGCTTTATCAGACAAGTGCCCAACTAGTTATGTTATATTACATGGTTAGTAAGAAACATCTTCTAGGTTGAATAGTTCCGTAAAGGGTTCCTTTCCCTGGGAGGCATGCCCTAAAGTGCATGTCCGGACTGCGAAAAAGCAGGAAAACATCTGGGGGCAGATAAATAAATATGTAAAAAATCGTCTTTTAAGTCATCGATCAATATTCTCTTAAGAACGCTTAGCTGCTTCACCCATCTTAGGTACACATCCGGTGACCGGCAAGAATAATCGCAGAGGTGCTCCTTTACCTCCTAGCCGAACAATCGGGAACGAGGGGTAAGCATAGGAGCCAGCAACCCAGCTTGGCTTAAAACTTAAGTCATATTGATGCATATAATGGTGAATAAAAGGTACATGTGGAAGTTTGACACATGTCTGGGCATGAAGCCCACGATAAGTAAGCTTCTGGTAAAGAAGCCCCCAGGTATAATGAGTGCGGATAGCACATCAAGTGTGTGCGAACAATGCGTAAATAGGCCTCTAAGGGCTTTTATGAAAAAGGTGAGAGAAAGGAGAGAAATGAAAAGACGGCTGAAGTGTAAAAATATGAACGGAGGAAGGAAACGAACTCTTAGTCCGGCACTAGGCGTAAAATCTTCGGAGGCGGGCTGCATTCCATGGGTTCGGCTCGAGTCGGTTGTCCGACGCATTTCGCAGATGGTATGCTACGCCGGTCAGGACTTGGTCGATGATGAAGGGACCCTCCCATTTGGGCTTGAGTTTGTCCTTTTTCTTGTCCGGCAGGCGTAGAACTAGTTCGCCAACGTTGTAAGTTTTGGCCCGTACTTCTCTACTTTGATATCTTCGAGCCTGCTGCTAATAGAATGCGGAACGGGCCTTTGCCACATCGCGTTCTTCCTCCAATGCGTCCAAGCTGTCTTGCCGATCCAGCTCGGCTTCTCTTTCTTCGTACATGCGCACTCGAGGTGAGTCATGAATTATGTCGCAGGGCAAAACTGCCTCTGCACCGTATACCATGGAAAATGGTGTGAAACCGGTAGTACGGTTTGGCGTGGTCCGCAGCCCCCAGAGCACGGAGTCGAGCTCCTCTACCCAGTGCGTATTAGATTCCGTAAGGGACTGCACTAGTCTGGGCTTGATGCCGCTCATTATCAGACCATTTTCTCGCTCAACTTGACCGTTGGTTTGAGGGTGATAGACTGAAGCGTAATCGAGCTTAATGCCCATATTTTTGCACCAGAGTTTGACCTCGTCGGCCGTGAAGTTTGTGCCGTTATCGGTGATGATGCTATGGGGGACGCCGTAATGATGTACTACCCCGGATATGAATTCTATCACCGGTCCGACTCGCCGCTTTAACCGGCTTGGCCTCTATCCATTTGGTGAATTTGTCCACCATGACCAATAGGTACCTTTGCTTGTGGGTTCCCCTTTAAGGGGTCCAACAATGTCAAGCCCCTGCATCATGAACGGCTAGGTAAAGGGTATGGTTTTGAGGCGGTAGGTGGCATATGGCTCGATTAGCAAAGAGTCGACAACCAACGATCTTTGGACTAAGTCCCGAGCATCCGCCCGGCTGTCGGCCACTAAAATCCAGACGGAAGGCCTTGCCTACAAGGGCCCGAGCTGCGGCGTGGTGTCCGCCTAGTCCGCATGAATTTCAGCGTAAGGTTTCGCCCTTCCTCTTTGGAAATACACCTTTGAAGGACTCGGTTGTGCTTTTCTTATAAAGTTCTCCTCGTGGACCTTGTAGGCTTTAGATCGCCGAACTATGCGGCGGGCCTCATTTTGGTCTTCGGAAGTTCCCGCCTAATTAAGTAGGCTAGGAATGGCTCATCCACGGGCAATTACTGCCATTATTTCGTGGGCTGAAGGTGTTATTTCGTCGGCCGAGCCGCCGATTATGTCGATTGTTCTGTGTTGGGTAGTGCGGCTGCTTCGGGTTGTTATTTCGGACTCCTCTTCCGATAGTACGGATGGCTTAAAGAGCCGCTCTGGGAAGATGTTTGAGGACAGCGTCGCGTTTGCGCCGATCGCGCCAATACGCCGGCTGCTTGGTTATTATCCCTGGCTACATGGTGGAATTCGAGTCCTTCGAACCGAGCTGACATTTTTAGGACAGCGTTATGATAGGCTGCCATTTTCGGATCCTTGGCGTCAAAGTCTCCATTTACTTGGGATATTGCAAGGTTTGAATCCCCACGCACCTCTAGGCGTTGAATGCCCATGGAGATTGCCATCCGGAGGCCATGTAGGAGGGCGTCGTATTCAGCTGCGTTGTTGGAGTCTGTGTACATTATCTGGAGTACGTATTGGACTGTATCACCGGTCGGGGACGTCAATACAACGCCAGCCCCCAAACTGGCCAACATTTTGGAGCCGTCAAAATGCATAATCCAATTGGAGTATGCGCCGTACTCTTTAGGGAGTTCGGCTTCAGTCCATTCAGCGACAAAGTCAACCAAGACCTGCGACTTTATGGCTCGTTGAGGTTTGTAAGTTATATCGAATGGTAATAGCTTAATGGCCCATTTTGCGATCCTGCCCGTCACGTCGCGGTTGTTTATAATGTCGTTGAGGGGCACTTCGGAGGCCACTGTTATCGAACACTCTTGAAAGTAGTGTCGGAGCTTCCGGGATGCCATGAGCTGCGACGCTATCTTTTGATAGTGCGGTAACGGACTTGCGGGGTTAAGACGGTGGATACGTAGTACACTGGTTTTGAAGAGGTAATTTATGCCCTTCGCTTCGCTCGACGACGAGCACCGCGCTTACAACTTGATGTGTTGCGCGATATATAACAACATTGGTTCGCCTAAAGTTAGGCGCAGCTAGGACCGGATTTGTTGCCCAATATGGCTTTTATTTCTTCGAGTCCGCGGTGGCAGCATCCGTCCATTCAAAGTGTTCAAGGCTACCGAGGAGGCGATAGAGGGCGATGCCTTTTCTCCCAAACGGGAGATGAAGCGGCTTAAGGCCGCCACGCATCCAGTAAATTTTTGTATTTGTTTGAGGTCTTTTGGAATATCCGGCTGTGACAGGGCTCGGATCTTGCTGGGTTTGCTTCAATTCCTCTACTGGATACAATGAAGCCCAGGAGCTTCCCGGCTGGTACGCCGAAGACGCATTTTTCCGGATTCAGCTTGATGTCATATGCTCGGAGGTTGTCGAATGTGAGCCTCAAATCATCTAATAGAGTTTCGACGTGTTTGGTATTCACGACTACGTCGTCTACATATGCTTCTACTGTTTTGCCGATCTGGGTAGCCAGACATGTCTGAATCATGCGCTGATATGTTGCGCCGGTGTTTTTGAGTCCGAAGGGCATCGTGTTAAAGCAGAATGGTCCATATGGAGTGATGAATACCGTTGCGGCTTGGTCCGCCTCCGCCATCTTAATTTGATGGTAGCCGAAGTATGCATCAAGGAGGCACAATGAATCGTGCCCTGCGGTAGCATCGATTATTTGGTCGATGCGGGGAAGGGGGAAGGGATCCTTTGGGCCAGCCTTGTTGAGGTCTTTAAAATCGACACATAGGCGCCAGGATTTATCCTTCTTTGGTACCATTACCAGGTTTGCTAGCCAGTCTGGATGTTTGATGTCTTTGATGAATCCGGCTTCCAGTAGTTTGGCTAGCTCCTCTCCCATTGCCTGTCTTTTTGGTTCGGAAAATTGCCGAAGAGCCTGTTTGACTGGCTTGAATCCCTTTAGGATGTTGAGGCTGTGTTCTGCCAATCTGCGTGGGATTCCTGGCATATCTGAAGGGTGCCAGGCAAAGATGTCCCAATTTTCCCGAAGGAATTTTCGTAGTGCGCCGTCTACATCAGGGTTTAACTGTGCCCCGATGGAGGCCGTCTTTGTTGGGTCCGTTGGATGGACCTGGAACTTGACTATTTTGTCAGCTGGTTTAAAGGAGGTGGACTTGGATCTCTTATCGAGTATCACATCATCCCTATTCACCGTAGAGCACAGCACAGTGAGTTCCTCTGCAGCTAGGGCTTCGGATAGTGCCTCCAGGGCTAATGCGGCTGTTTTGTTTTCGGCGCGGAGTGTTGTGTCCGAATCACTAACAAGAGTGATTATTCCGCCGGGCCTGGGCATCTTAAGCTTCATGTACCCGTAATGGGGTATGGCTTGGAAAATTGTGAATGCCTCCCGTCCTAATATAGCGTGATATCCACTGCTGAACGGGGTCACTTGGAACGTGACCTCTTCTGACCTGTAATTGTCCGGCGAGCCAAACACCACATCAAGTGTGATTTTTCCAGTGCAGCGTGCTTCCCGGCTAGGGATTATTCCTCTAAAGGTTGTGCTACTTCGCCAATGCGGCTCCGATCTATTTCCATTTTTGAAGAGTTTCTCGTAGATGAGGTTTAATCCGCTGCCGCCATCCATGAGTACCTTGGTAAGGAGAAAGCCATCCACTATCGGACCGAGGACCAATGCGGTGGTGCTCGGGCTGTTCGAATTTAGATTCGTCGTGGCGTTGAAGGTGATGGCCGTGTCGCTCCATGGATTTGTTGTTGCTACTTGGTAGACTTGGCGAGGCTGGATTGTTCATTTCGCATATTATTTGATGCGAAAGTCTCAAGGCTATTGACACCCATCGGTATCTGTTGGAGTGGCTCTCCGGGGCTAGAAGCTCTTCGCCACTTTTGGCCACTGCCATGAGATCCAACATGCTCAAGGCTATGTGTTGGAGTGGCGCTTTCACATCGTTAATTTTACAGGTCCGCTGAGCCATCCCTCCAAAGACGGTTCCGCGTCTTTATGGGGTTTTTGCTTTTTGGTTTTTGTTCACGGTGCCCGAGTGTGATGCACCCTTTGTTTCGGACTAGGGTTGTATTCGGGCCGGATTGTCCCAAAACTTAGTTTCAGTTTTCCGAAACTCTCCATCGCCTGAGATTTCGTATTATGGACGCCAGATCGTGGCGTGTAATTTCGCGACGATCGATGGCGCTCAATATTCCTCGTCCGCCGCAATTGTTGCAGAAAATTGAAATTGCGTTTTCCTCATGGCAGTCCTTTATCCTGTCCATAACCAGGAGGAATCTGGCCTAGTAATGATGTACTGTTTCGGCGGGCTCTTGCCGGATTTGAGATATATCGCATATGTCTGGGTGGGTGGGTGGAATTAAGTCCGGAACCTTACCCATCTTGAGGCTCAAAGGCTGGAAAGTTTTCGAATTTGGAAGCTTGGATTGCTGGACGTTGTCCAACGAGTCTGGTCCGATGCCTGACTTTAGGTTCATTGCATGATCGACGTCCGTCCCTCCGCGGAAATCCAGCATGGAGGGTTCGGGAGTCCGAACATGACTAGTTTTCAATACAGAAGAAGATTCACCGCTTCGTTCCTCTACCACCGCAACGCAGGGTCACTGGGAGAGTTAATCTCTCTCGATCGGTTTTAAGCCCAATCTGATTGTAGTCTCAGAGCGACTCCTGTGGCGGTGATGCGGTCCAAGAGCTCGTTCTTAACAAGAGCTCTATTGGATCCAACTGCTGCTCAAATAATTCGAGTTGACGTGAAGATTGTTTTCGATGACCCGAGAGGTAAATGCGTTGAAGCGGTGGCGAACAGCGGTCATAAGAAAACCACCTAGCGGATAGTTTGGCGGCGCCAAAGCTCCTTTGGTGATGGTTTCGTCTTTAAAGACGGAAGAGGCATCCTTCCTATCGGTGACGACACGAGGAACTCTCAATGAAAGCACCAATGTAGGTGTCAAACCGGCGGATCTCGGTAGGGGGTCCCTTAATCTGTGCCTCTAGGCGGATGGTAACAGAGATAAGGGACACGATGTTTTACCTGTGTTGGGCCCTCTCAATGGAGGTAAAACCCTACTCCGCTTGATTGATATTGATGATATGGGTAGTACAAGAGTGGATCTACCATGAGATCAAGGAGGCTAAACCCTAGAAACTAGCCTATGGTATGATTGTTGTAATGATTGTCTGTCCTACGGACTAAACCCTCCGGTTTATATAGACACTGGAGAGGGCTAGGGTTACACAGAGTCGGTTACAATGGTAGGAGATCTACATATCCGTATCGCCAAGCTTGCCTTCCATGCCAAGGAAAGTCCCATCCGGACACGGGACGAAGTCTTCAATCTTGTATCTTCATAGTCTTGGAGTCTGGCTGATGATGATAGTCCGACTATCCGGACACCCCCTAGTCTAGGACTCCCTCAGTACCATTACCAGGTTTGCTAGCCAGCCCGGATGTTTTATGTCTTTGATGAATCCGGCTTCTAATAATTTGTCTAGCTCCTCTCCCATTTCCTGTCTTTTGGGTTCGGAAAATCGCCGAAGGGCCTGTTTGACTGGCTTGAATCCTTTTAGGTTGTTTAGGCTGTGTTCCGCAAACCTACGTGGGATTCCTGGCATATCTGAAGGGTGCCAGGCAAAGATGTCCCAATTTTCCCGAAGGAATTCTCGTAGTGCGACATCTACATTAGGGTTTAATTGTGCCCCAATGGAGGCCGTCTTTGTGGGGCCCGTTGGATGAACTTGGAATTTGACTATTTCGTCTGCTGGCTTAAAAGAGGTGGACTTGGATCTCTTATCGAGTATCACATCGTCCCTGTTTTCCGTGGAGCGCAAATAAGAGTGAGTTCCTCTGCCGCTAGGGCCGGATAGTGCCTCTAGGGCAATCTTGGCCGTCCTATTTTTTCAAGACAAGTGCTATGTCCGGATCACTGACAAGAGTGATGATTCCATTGGGCCCGGGCATTTTAAGCTTCATGTACCCGTAATGGGGTATAGCTTGAAAAATTGTGAATGCCTCTCTCCCTAATATAGCGTGATATCCGCTGCTGAACGGGGCCACTTGGAACGTGACCTCTTCAGATCTGTAATTGTCCGGCGAGCCGAACGCCACATCTAGTGTAATTTTTCCTGTGCAGCGTGCTTCCCGACAAGGGATTATTCCTCTAAAGGTTGTGCTGCTTCGCTCAATGCGGCTCCAGTCTATTTCCATTTCTAGAAGGGTTTCCTCGTACATGAGATTTCATCCGCTGCCGCCGTCCATGAGTACCTTAGTAAGACGAAAGCCATCCACTATTGGGCTAAGGACCAATGCGGTTGGTGCTCGGGCTGTTCGGAATTTAGGTTCATCGCTGGCGTTGAAGGTGATAGGCGTGTCGCTCCATGGATTTATTGTTGCTACTTGGTAGACTTCGGCGAGGCTGCGGAGTGTTCGTTTCCACATATTATTTGATGCGAAAGTCTCGAAGACTGTTAATACCGTACTGGTACTGTTGGGCTGGTTCTCTGGGGCTAGAAGCTCTTCGCCACTTTTGGCCACCTGCCGTAGTATCCAACATGCTCGAAGGCTATGTGTTGGAGTGGCGCCCTCTATACTATGAATTTTACAGGGTCCGCTGAGCCATCCCTCCAGTACGGTTCTGTGCCCTTTAGGGGATTTTTGCTTTTTGTCCCAGGTGCTTGAGCATGTTGCACCCTTTTATTTCAGACTAGGGATGTGTTCGGAGCCGGATTGTCCCAAAACTTGGTTTCGGTTTTCCAGGCACTCTCCATCGCACAATACTTTCGTACTATGGACGCCAGGTAGGCGAAGCGTGTAATTTCGCGACGACTTATGGTGTTCATGATTCCCTTGTCCGTGCAATTGTTGCAGAAAATTGAGATTGCGCTTTCTTCACGGCAGTCCTTTATCCTATCCATAACCAGGAGGAATCTGGCCCAGTAATGATGTACTGTTTCAGCGGGCTCTTGCCGTATTTGAGATAGATCGTTTGTGTTTGGGTGGGCGGGTGGATTTAAATTCGGAACCTCGCCCAATCTGAGGCTCAAGGGCCGAAAAGTTTCCGGATTTGGAAGCTTGGATTGTTGGATGTTGTCCAATGAATCCGGTTCGCTGCCTGACTTTAGGTTCAGTACTTGACTGACGCCCGTTCCTCCGCGGGAATCTGGCAAGGAGGGATCAAGAATCCGGAAATAACTGGTCTTTAATATCGAAGAAAAGTCATCGCGCTGTTCCTCTACCACAACAACGTGGTGGGTAGCCTGGGGAGAGTCGATCTCTCTCAGATCGGTTTTAAGCCCAATCTGGTCGTAGTCTGTAGCGACTCCCAGGGCGGCGATGCGATCCAAGAGCTCGTTTACGGAGGAGAGCTCCATCGGATCTAGCTGCTCGGCGAGTTGCGAGTTGACGTGAAGATCGCTTTTGATGACCCAAGAGGTCATTGTCGGAGCGGCGGCCGAACAGGCAGTCATAAGAAAACCACCTAGCCGGATAGTTTGGCCGGTGGCCAAAGCTCCTTTGGCAATGGTACCGTCTTTAAAGACGGGAAGAGGCATCCTTCCTGATTGGGACGGCACAAAGGAACTCTCAATGAAAGCACCAATGTTGGTGTCAAAACCGGCGGATCTCGGGTAGGGGGTCCTGAATTGTGCGTCTAGGCGGATGGTAACAGGAGACAAGGGACACAATGTTTTTACCCAGGTTCGGGCCCTCTCGATGGACGTAAAACCCTACTCCTGCTTGATTGATATTGATGATATGGGTAGTACAAGAGTGGATCTACCACGAGATCAAGGAGGCTAAACCCTAGAAGCTAGCCTATGGTATCATTGTTGTTCGTCCTATGGACTAAAACCCTCCGGTTTATATAGACACCGGAGAGGGCTAGGGTTACGCAGAGTCGGTTACAATGGTAGGAGATCTACATATCCGTATTGCCAAGCTTGCCTTCCACGCCAAGGAAAGTCCCATCCGGACACGGGACGAAGTCTTCAATCTTGTATCTTCATAGTCTTGGAGTCCGGCCAATGATGATAGTTCGTCCATCCAGACACCCCCTAGTCCAGGACTCCCTCACTCACCTCAAGGGTGATGTCAACAATAGTAACTCATGCTACCCATACCCAACTGGATATATGTGCCTAGATCTTTCCTCACCACATGATGCTTGCCAAAAGAGAAAATAAAAAGGAATAGAGAGAAGAACTTTGACTCTTCCATAAAAAGTAAATACATAAAAGTTAAATATAGGCCCTTCGCAGAGGGAAGCAGAGGTTGCCATGCGCTTTTTGTTTATATGCTCAATCCCTTAGTGCAAAAGAATGTCACGTTATATTGCCCCTTATGATAGCAACCTTTATTATGTAGTCTGAAGCTTTTATTCTTTGCCATCACAACTTCGTACTCCCTCCGTCCGAAAATACTTGTCATTGGAATGGATGTATATAGATGTATTTTAGTTGTAGATACATTCATTTTTATCCATTTTGATGACAAGTAATTTCGGACGGAGGGAGTACAATGCTTAGTTTTCTCTTACACTAAATGATCTAACACTTCTAGAAGCAACTTTTATTGCCTTATTGCACCGATGACAACTTAGTTGAAGGATCTTACTCAATTCCTAGGTAGGTATGGTGGACTCTTCAAAACAAGATTCGGGTTTAAGGGTTTTTGGATGCACAATTAGTATCTCTACTTAGTGTGGAATTTTCGGCTAGCAAAGAAGGGGGCAAGCACCACATGTTGAAGGATCTATGACAATATAACTTCTATGTGAATATGAACAAACATAAATCATTATGTTGTCTTCCTTATCCAACGCCAACAATTTTGGCATATAATATTTTGATGGGGGTTCACAGTCACAAAAGGTTTCCAAGATAGTATATTTGCATGTGAATCTTCTCTTCCCTTATTTATTCTTTTATGAATTGCATCATTGACCAATACTATGTTTGTCAATCTCCAATAAAATTTTCTACTTATACTCTTCCTTATGTGATGTCATTACTTACCTTAAGATTAGCATATGATCTTTTTCATTTATTTCCTTTCTTTTTATTGGGTTTAAGGTTTTGGATGCACAAGTAGTATCTCTACTTAGTTCGGAATTTTTGGCTAGCAAGGATATTAGGCAAGCACCACATGTTGAAGGATCTATAACAGTACAACTTCTATGTGAATATGAATAAACATAAATCATTAGGTTGTCTTCCTTGTCCAACATCAACTATTTTGACACAAAATATTTAATTGGGGCTCACAATCATAAAAGATGTCCAAGATAGTGTATTTGCATGTGTATCTTCTCTTCCCTTATTAATTCTTTCATGAATTGCATTATTGACCAATGCTATGTTTGCCAATCTTCAATAAATTCTACCAATTATACTTTTCCTTATGTGATGTCATTACTTACCATAAGATTAGCATATGATCTTTTTTCATTTATTTTCCTTTCCTTTTATTGAAACATAAAAGAAACAAACAAAACTCAAACTACTCTTTATTATATATCTCGCACACGATTACATCGATAGATAGATCACTAAGTAAACACTCGAAAAGAAAGGATCAAACTAAACTTTTATTCAACTAAATCTTAGGAAAACTAAAAATCAAACTAAGATAGATAAAAGCAAACATAGTGGTGATGATACGATACCGGGACACCTCCCCCAAGCTTGGCACATGCCAGGGGATTTCCATACCATGAACTCAAGTCTCCTTTGGTGATGAATATGATGGTGGTGGTGATGAGGTAGTAATGAGCTTATCCTTTTTCTCCAGCTTGCGTCGGAGAGTAAAATTATCTATCCTAAACTATTCGTTCTCCATCTAAAGCTTTATTATCCTCCTGCATAATGCCTACTTACTTTCTTTCTCGAACCTAGGAGGGACCTGCTCATCTTCATCTTCCTCATCGGTGAACCATATATAGGGATAGGTGTCCTTGAAGATATTTTTATCCAAAGGTTGATAAGAAACTGGGCAATCCTCTTCTGAATCTTGAGATGACATACTTTCAGATCTGCCAGAAAACAGCAAGAAAGAAGAACATAAAATTTCTCCGTGATATGGTGGGCAATACGTTCGGGGGGTATATAAAGATTTTTTATCTTGAGAAACAAGCAAATGAGAGAAAAACGGAGTTCGGGAGGCACCCGAGGTGGGTGATACGTCTCCAACGTATCTATAATTTATGAAGTATTCATGCCATGTTTAGAATAATTTATATGATTTTGGTATGATTTCATTAGAACTAACCCAGACTGACGTTGTTTTCAGCAGAACTACTGTGGTGTCATTTTTTGTGCAAAAATAAAAGTTCTCGGAACAAGTTGAAAATTTACAGAGAATGTTTTTGGAAAATATAAAAAATACGGGAACGAAAAGATATCAGAGAGGAGTCCCTTATGTTCTCCGCGATAGGAACTTTGGAATGATTTTTGTCGCACGTTGAGGGATTGCCATATGATTTTATTATGTTATCATTGTTGAGAGAACTTGCACTAGTGAAAGTATGAACCCTAGGCCTTGTTTTCAAGCATTTGCCGTTTTCGCTCACTTTAATTACTAGTTACATTGCTGTTTTTATATTTTTAGATTACAAAAACGTATATCTACCATCCATATTGCACTTGTATCACCATCGCTTCGCCGAACTAGTGCACCTATGAAATTTACCATTGTATTGGGTGTGTTGGGGACACAAGAGACTCTTTGTTATTTGGTTGCAGGGTTGTTTGAGAGAGACTGAGGGAGTCCTGGACTAGGGGGTGTCCGGACAGCCGGACTATCATTATCCGCCGGACTCCAAGACTACGAAGATACAAGATTGAAGACTCCGTCCCATGTCCGGATGGGACTTTCCTTGGCGTGGAAGGCAAGCTTGGCAGTACGGATATGTAGATCTCCTACCATTGTAACCGACTCTGTGTAACCCTAGCCTCCTCCGGTGTCTATATAAACCGGAGGGCTTTACACTACTAGGAAAAGGGCTATAGATAGGATTGATTCTAATGGCGCACCGTGGAGGCAGTGCGCCACTACTATATACTAATGGCGCACCTGTTCCTGATACGCCATTAGTGTGGAAGACACTAATGGCGCACCGTGGACAGGGTGCGCCACTAGTATGATTTTTTTTTTCCATTTTCCCATACATACTAATGGCGCATGAGGTCTACAATGCGCCATTACTATATATAACTACTAATGGCGCACCAATCAGGCTGTGCGCCATTATTGTAAATTTTGTTTTATTCTTTTTTTTGCAAAACTACTAATGGCGCACCCTCTGCTGATGCGCCATTAGTAACCAGGGTTACTAATGGCGCATCAGCAGAGGGTGCGCCATTAGTAACCTGGGACCAACAAGATATTTTGGACAGCCCACACCTACCCACTCACTTTCCCCACTTCATTCCATCCACCTCCTTCTCCAAGATTTCGGCCATCTCCTCCTCCTCACCTCATTTCCACCATAGATTCAACAAAATTAAGTGGTGAAATTACCTTTTTGATAGGTAAGTAAGGAAAGCTATCTTCATGATATAGATCTACTTTTTTTTCTCCCTAGCTCGCTCCAACAACGTGCACATGCACTTTTGTGGCCTAGCTAGATCTATGTATGTTTGTGGTGTTGCAAGTGTTTGTGGTGTTGCATATATGTTTGTGTTTGAAGTTACGGTATTTGAAATATCACGATAGTTGCCAATATTTTGCGGAATGTTTTGATTCATTTCCGTTTAGCGAGAATTTTGGCACTATGCATTCTTTTGGTCCTATTTTTAGGGAAGGTCATGCCAAATTTTTTCTTGGTTCTAACATATCGTTTTGCTCTACCCATGACGACCATGGTCCGCATGATGGTGAAGGCATCGTGAATAGGTTTTGAGCTCCGTGAAGGCGAGATGCTTCAAAAGAGCGAGGCGGAGATAAGATGTCCATGTCGAAGATGCAAGTGAAGAGCCTTATTGCGGACCGGATTCGGGCAGGTGCGGGACCACCCGCTCTTGCGTGGTTTCATGGATGGCTATCGGTGGCAAGGTGATGAAGATGACTATCAAGTCGTCCATGGCGGGGCGGGCAAGAAATGAGGAAGAGCGACAAGACAAGTACCACCGCGGCGGGGCGGGCGAGAAGGCGAAGAATCTCGAGGACATGATCACGGCGGTGATCTTGTACACGATCATCATGTAGAAGATGTCGTACATGATGATGAGGAAGATCAAGGCGAAGGGCATGATCATGAAGATGAAGATGCCGGAGCAGAGCGGCGATGGAGGCTGGGTGCAGGACCCTCATATTCAAGAGCTGCTTCTCAAGCGGACGGATAACGCAAGAGCTGCCGCCGAGAGAAAGCCAAGCTGGATCAACCGGAGATAGACGCGGTTACTCCATTGTATGAAGGATGCAGGCCGAGGATACCGCTGAAAGTGCGCTCATGGCTCGGAGATGAAGGTAAAACACAAAATGACCGGCGATGCTTCGACGAGAACATGTCATTACGGCACGAACGTCTTCCCAAAGGGAACAAGTGCCCGACCAGTTTCGAGGAGGCGAAGAAAATCGTGTGTCCTCTGGATTTACCGCGACGTGAAATACCATGTGTGCATGAACAATTGCATCATTTATCGGGACGAGCACGCGGAGTCTACCATATGTCGGTGTCTTGGCGTCACTCGATACAAGAAGAGGAAAAAGCTCCTCGAAAATTGGTGTGGTACTTTCCGATCACTCCTCGTCTGCAGCGGTATTTCGCGGACCCTAAGGTAGCAAAGCTCCTGCGTTGGCACGCGGATAGGGAGGAGAAGAAGCAGAAGATGGCGCAAATGATCCGGAGATAGATAAAAAGACAAGATGCTGAGTCACCCTAAGGATGCGAGCGGTGGCAAGCGTTGAACCAAGACCGAATTTGGGAAGGATCCAAGGAACATCGTCTTTGGCGCGAGCACCGATGGAGTCAATCCGTTTGGCAGCGAGAAGCACACATAGCACTTGGCCTGTGTTTGTGTGGATGTACAACCTTCCCCCTGGTTGTGCATGAAGAGGAAGTACATTCACATGAGTATGCTAATTGAAGGGCGAAACAACCAGGAGCGACATCAATCAGATCTGGGGCTCTTTGAAGGAGGAGCTAGACACGTTGTGGAAAACGCCACCAATCGTGGGGCGCCGAGAGAAAGAATATTTCCCTATGAGAGCCGCCTCTGCTCACGACGGTGCACGACTATCTCGATTCACGGATATCTCATGGGGCAGGTAGTCCACGGATTTTCGGATGCGTAAGGTGCATGGATGACACAATGTATCGCCACTAGATAGAGATCCGGGTCTTGAAAACCGTGTTCATGGGACATCGAAGGTGGCCGCGACGATGACCCGTGGAGAAGCGCAAGGATCTGTTCGATGGTGAAACCGAACCCCAAGCGCCCGTGTACGAGGAGGCGGCGAGAAATAGACAAGCTGTTGAAAAATTGGAAAGACGCCCACTGCAGGAAAGATGCGAAAGGCGCGAGCAGCTGCTGAAGGTATGGAAAGCGAGGTCATTTTACGGGACTTGCCGTCTTGGAAGATCCACCGTGTGCCTCACAGCCTTGATGTCATGCATATCACGAAGAGCGTGTGCGAGTCTGCTTGGTACCCTGCTCAACATGCGAGAGGACCAAAGATGGGCGAAAGCAAGGGCGGACTTGAAATCAATGGGCATCGGGAAGGAGCTTCACGCTAATGATGATGATGATGATGATGAGGCGAAGCGGGACACGGAAAGTCGTCGCAAAGGCAAAAAGGCCAAGAAGACCGGAAATGACTACCCTCCGCGTGCTTCACTCTAAGTCGGGAGGAGATCGAGCAGTTTTCACCTGCCTCCTAGGAGTAAAACTTCCTTCTGATTCTGTGCGGGAAGATAAGCGAGATACCTAGACCTAGCGAAGCGAAGTTCAGCGGGATGAAGTCTCACGGTATCACGTCTTGATGACGCAGATACTTCGGTTGCAATCCATGGGATCATGGACGCGCACGTCCGTGAAACACTATTTGGCCATGCAACTTTTGGACGTCATCTCGGAAGTCGATTGGCGTGAGGCAACTCGAAGGCTACGAGGAAGAGATCGTGGTGATACTATGCGAGCTTGAGATGCACTTCCCGCCGCATTCTTGACGTTATGGTGCATCCGCTAGTCCATATAGTGGAGGATATCATCCAACTCGGGCGGCGTTCTCGCACGGCATGATGCCGTTCGAAAGGATGAATGGTGTCATCAAAGGATACGTTCACAACATGTCACGTCGAGAGGAAGCATAGCCGGGGCTTTTCGATCGAAGAGTGCATCTCTCTCGCACGAATTATCTAGGCATCGAGAACCCGTTGGTCGCCCGTCAGCGAGCACCTCGGCGGGCTCGCTGGATGGGGTCACCATGAGGGTCGCGCGAAATGCATGTCGACCGGTCGAATCGCCGACTTTGAAAGAGCAAACCTAGTCGCGCTACAACACATAGACGTGGTCGATCCTTGGGTGGTAGAGCACAAAACCTTTATTAAGAAGGCGTACAATGACCGAGGCCAGCGAGAGGGCGGACGGAGATATACTCAAAGAGCACAACTCATGTTTCACGCGTTGGTTCAAGCGAAGCTTCGCCGTACCCTTTACGTGAGGATTCTTCCGCGGAAGAACAACTCATATTCGCCTTGTCACAGGCGCCGAGCACAACGATGACCTATGAGGCGTCACGATATCAATGACTACACATTCTACACGAGGACAAGGACATGAAGAGCGATGGTTATCATAACTCCGGGTAACGATGGAATCCTACACGGTAGCGACAAGGACAGATACTACGGAAGGATCGAGGAGATCTGGGAGCTGAGCTACTGTTGGAGAGAAGGTCGATGTTCCGTGTCGGATGGGCCAAAAGCGTCATAAAAGAAGACCGGTATTTCACCACCATGGTTATACCGAAGCCAAATCCAAGACATGGCGCAAACGTCACCATGAAAAATGAGCCATGGGTACTGGCTTCCCAAGTGGACCAATGCTTCTTCATTACCGACCGCCAAAGCCCGGTCGTGTTGTCGTGAGGAGAGGCAAAAGGAAGATCATCGGAATGGATGGAGTAGCCAATGAGCAAGACTTGACAAATCTGGCGACCGAAGATCGAACATGGCGGCGACGATGAAGTAGCAGCACACACCACAAGAAGAAGCAGGACCACCCTACCTAAGGGCGTCCGTTCCACAAAAGAACTCCGTTTGCGAAAAAGAAGGGCAAGAAGATTGTGAACAGATAGCTAGCTAAGACCGATTGTATTTAAATCATAGTCTTCATTTCTCGATTGTATTTCATGGGCACTTTTTGATATCATGAATATTTTTAAATTTCATGGGCACTTTTTGAATTCATGAGGACACTTGATCTCGATTCCCCCTCCATCTCGATCTCGATCCCCTCCATCTCGATCGCACCCGCACCCTCCCCCGCTAGCTCCACCCATCGCAACCCTCCCCCGCTCCACCGCCGGAGCACCGGCCCGCCCCCCAAGACCACACTTTTGAACATATTTTTATTTTTTTACTATTTTTGTAAAAAATATTACACTATTATAATTTAAACAAGTTTGAACATATTTAAACACAAATAAATATAAAAACAGCATTTAAAATGCATAAAAATATTACTGTTATGATTTAAACAAGTTTGAACATATTTAAACACAAATAAATATAAAAACACCATTTAAAATGCATAAAAAATATTGGGGATCAGGAATCGAACCTAGGACCTCTGGTGTGTGTCTTTGCGTCTTGACCGGTCGGGCTAGTGGGTGGGTTCTATTGTAGATAGGGTTGGGCTGTAGATATGGCTACTAGGCTAGGTTAAAACAAAATTCTAATGGCGCACCGAGGGTGGTGCGCCATTAGAATAGTTATACTATGGCGCACCGGGTGTGGTGCGCCATTAAGCTTCCTCCTCCACCTATTCCCCTCGGCCTCTCTCCTCCCTCGCAGATCCCCACTCGACCTAACCGTGCGCCGCCGCCCGCCTTGACCCACAGCGCCGCCGCCCGACCCCGTCGGACTCCACCCCGCCCGCCCGCGCCCCCCCGCCCCCCCCTGCGGACTCCACCCCCTGCCCCCCCGCCCCACCCCCCCCGCCCCGCGCCCCCCCTGCCGGACTCCACCCCGCCCCCGCCCTGCGCCCCCCCCGCCGCCCGACCCTCAACGTCCTTGCCTTCCTCCTCGTCGTCGGCGCCGAGCAACAACGCAGCACCGTCGCCCCGACCATCCTCCTCCTTCCCCTCCTCCTCCTCCCTTGCCCCTCCCTGCGCCCGGTGGCGGCCCTTCTCTGTCTCATGAGGCAAGGTCTCTGGCGCCTCTCGACACCGCGCCTCACCGTCGATCCGCGTCACCTCGTCAACCCGACCCCTGCACGCAGCTCGCCATCGTCTTCCTCTCGGTGAGATGCACGGTTCCCCTCCCTCCTTTACATTAGCTGAACATTTTCAGGTTTAGGTTACGATGGCGAAAAAGTTTAGATCGAAACATTGTTGGGTGATAGGAAGTTTGTTGAACAGAGCAATCTACACCTGTAATTTCTACTGTTATGCCTTTGTTACTCCAGTCAAATTTTTCCTGTCAAAATATTCAGTCAAGCACAACTGATCATGTAACTTGAGACCTTGCCCTGCGGCATTATAATGTTTGATGCCTGCATCAACACTTCTCTGTACTGCATGCGGTTGTTATAGTTGAGGGTCAAAAGTAGATATTCTGAAGTCGATGCTTTCTCTGGATGGGAATAATAGTCTGAAATACACCTGATGGAAACCTTTGTTGATTGTGATCTCTACACATGTTTAATGTCTATGCTGTTGTGCGGCTGTTATGTGTGTCTATGTCGGTGAGCTTGTATTATGCATACGCATTTTGATGTCCCCCTTACCTTAGTTTTTCATCTCTTTGGTCCTTTTCATTCTATTGGTCCTTTTCATTTTTGTCAAAGAGGCCCGAGTTCTCTCTTCACTTGTGTGGTGATTGTCTTGGTCCTTTTCATTTTGTCATGGCATTCTTGAGGTCTTGATGTGTGCGAGGGCATGAACCATGATCGGGATATTTGAGTAATCTTGTCAGCATGATAATAACTTTTACATGTTTGCATTACTTCCAAGAGTAACAGCAGGTGCTTAGGACACCTTTAGGAGATTTCTCTGTTTACGCTTGCTGCATTTGACAAGATCATGTTCTTTCGGATCAAAAGTTCATAGTATCATTAGTTGAATCTGCAGATTTATTTTCTCTCTGAAAAACTGACCTCCTTTTCAGTTCAAAAGAAAAGATTACGATGAACAATGATCCAATTGGTATCACACTTGTTTTAGTAAGTGTATAAAAAGATATCATCAAACAAATCCTATAGTTATTGTCTCTGTTCATGCTTATCTCTGCACAAATAGTTGTTGCAACGGGCTATTGGAACTTTCGATGCTCAAAACTTGCTTCCATGCTCGCTTGAGATAGCACACAGACAAGATACTACTCCATATACTACTAATACTACTCTGTATTTCATTTCAAAGTTCAAAATGCTGGTACTGAGATTTTCATTTCCAATGAGTGATGTTTTTCCTAGCAGCGAGAAAAATAGTAGTAGCCATGTACTAGGAGTGCATTTTTATTCTAGGGTGATGGATAGATCTAGTGAGTCTTGCATTTCAGTTAACTGTTATGGACAATTGTCAATTTTATGTAATGATGATGGAACATTATAAAGCATTAATTGTACTCCAGTGTATATGAAGGATGATGATCATCTTGCTAGTTTGCTGGGTTTTGTCTCCGACCATTGTGTCGTGATGAATTTGCAGGTACCCCGAGAGGCCCTTGAGTTTGCCGGAATGTCGATTAACTTCCGTTCCGGCAAATTCGGGTACTCCATATGTCCTATTTTCAGCAAAGGTCATGCTGAAATTTTCCGTGAATTTTAGCATGACTTTGCTAAAAATAGGACATATGGGGTACTTGCGACTAATGCATGTTTTATGATCTGTTGTAAGGGTACTAATTGGTCTCTTCTGCTGCTTATCAGAGATGGCGGGAAGCAGCCACCGCCGATCTGCGACACATGATCTGAGTTGGATGCTTCGAGTTCTTCACTATCATACTTGAGGCTTTAGTTGGATCCATGGCTGGTATATAAAACAAGAGATCTCCCTTCACCCATCTCATTATGATATCATTGTTTGCTACATCACTCATTTTCCCAAACTGCAGAGGCTGCTGACAGTTTATGAACATCTTGATGGGTGAAGATCCGCCAAATAATGTGAAGCTGCGACAGGCGGCAGCGGGTTTCGCAGCGATGGGATGTGCAGTTGGCGATCAAGAAGGGCCACATGTACTTGTCTCGTGGGTGGGAGAAGTTCTACCGTGCCTCGACCTGCAGCTGGGGTACTTCCTTGTCTTGAGTGCGGCAGCACGCCAACATGCTCATCGTGAAGGTGTACAACAAGACTATGTGTCGCATGCGATCGTTGCCGATGATGATGCGATGCGTTCGCCTCTTCTTATTCCTCTACATTTGGCTTTGTCTCACATCGATTGTTAGCGGTCATTGTTGCATTTTGGACGGTAGGAGCAGCGGCGATCTAGCTCTGCCAAAGCAGCGGCGACTATGGCTATGTGAAGCAGCAGCGATTCTGGTATGTAGCGAAGCAAGCAGCGATTCTGGCACCAGCATAGACAACAAGAAGGATGATCCGGACTGGAGTGCGGAGAAGAGGAGCAGAGTGAGGATGAGGAGCTGCATCATGACGATGGGCATCGGTGAGGATGACCTAAGCTGGTGGTGGGTGACCAAGGGCAAGAGATGGTGGTGGTGACCATGGGCAAGAGATGGAGGTGGCTGAGGATGACCTAGCGATGGTGTGTGCTGAAGGTGGCCTCGCGATGGTGGTGGTGCTGACAATGACCACGCACCGGTGGTGGCACCGGCGATCCCTGGTGGGCGACATGACCACGCCAATTGTGGTGAAGACTACATCCCACTACCTCCCTTGCCTCCACCGCCTCGCCGCTCTAGGCGCATCAGGGAGATGAAGGAGAAGAAGGAGAAGAACTGCCTACTTTGTCAGGTATGTCAGATCTCCTATAGGTTAGCTATCCAAAATGATATATATATATATATATATATACTTAGTTACCTATGTTATCTCTAATATGCTTAGTTTCCTATAGGTTAGCTTCATTTTACCTAAGTTGGCTCTAATATACTAACTTAGAGCTTATATGCTTAGTTTCCTATAGGTTAGCTCCAAAATAACTTATGTTAGCACAAAATGATCAAGTTTACATAATAAGCTTATAGTCTTTTCTTAATCTTCTTCTTTTCCAAAATGACATAGGTTAGCTTCATTTTACCTAAGTTGGCTCTAATATACTAACTTAGACCTTATATGCTTAGTTTCCTATAGGTTAGCTCCAAAATAACTTATGTTAGCACAAAATGATCAAGTTTACATAATAAGCTTATAGTCTTCTTCTTATTCTTCTTCTTTTCCAAAACTCTTCTTATTCTTCTTCTAGTGTTCTTCCTCTTCTAGTATTCTTCTAGTCTTCTTCTTTTCTTCTTCTAACTTCTTGTTTATCATTTTGCAGATTTGATTTAATTGGCGGAAGCTTGCGTGGATGGGGTGCTTCTTTTCCATTTGTGTTTTTATTTTGTATCAATGTGAAACTTTTGTGAATTGATGGATAACGGTGTTGGATGAACAATGTGAAACTTTTGTAGCAGCGGAACTATGTGTTGGCTATATGCGTATGTATATATGATGAAACTTGTGTGTTGGATATGATTGCTATATGGATGCTTGTTGTATATATATATGTGTTGAATATCTCATATGTGAAATAGTGACCTGAGATTAAGAAGAAAAGAATTAAAAAGTTGTTACTAATGGCGCACTACAATGTCTTTTACTGTAAGTATAGCGAGATAATAGTGGCGCCTTGTAGGCGTACTAATGGCGCCTTTGCACAGTGCGCCATTAGAATGCCAGATTCTAATGGCGCACATGTGGTGCGCCATTAGAAAAAATTCTAATGGGGCGTGATGCCAGTGGCGCACCAGCCATGCGCCATTAGAAGGCAAAACTGGTGCGCTACTAGCATGCCTTTTCCTAGTAGTGTTAGTCCGTAGGACAACATACATTACAACAATCATACCATAGGCTAGCTTCTAGGGTTTAGCCTCCTTGATCTCGTGGTAGATCCACTCTTGTACTACCCATATCATCAATATTAATCAAGCAGGACGTAGGGTTTTACCTCCGTCGAGAGGGCCCGAACCTGGGTAAAAACATCGTGTCCCTCATCTCCTGTTACCATCCGCCTAGACGCACAGTTCGGGACCCCCTACCCGAGATCTGCCGGTTTTGACACCGACATTGGTGCTTTCATTGAGAGTTCCTCTGTGTCGTCACCGATAGAACGGATGCCTCCACCCGTCTTCAAAGACGATGTTTTCGTCGAAGGGGCCTTGGCCGCCGGCCAAACTATCCGGCTTGGTGGTTTTCTTATGACCGCCTGTCCGGCCGCCGCTTCGACAATGACTTCGCAAGTCGTCAGAAGCAATCTTCGCATCAGCCCTAAAGCTGCCAAACAGTTGGACCCAATAGAGCTCTCATCTGTTAACGAGCTCTTGGATCGCATCGCCGCCCTGGGAGTCGCTACGGACTACAACCAGATTGGGCTTAAAACCGATCTGAGAGAGATTAAGTCTCCCCAGGCCACCCACCACATCACAGTGGTAGAGGAGCAATACGGCAACTCTTCGCCTATGTTGAAAACAATTCATGTCCGGATTCCCGGACCCTCCATGCCGGATTCCCGCGGAGGGACGGACTTCGATCGAGCATTGAACTTAAAATCATGCATCGCTTCGGACTTGCCGGATTGTGTCCAGCAAACAAGCTTCCGAATTCGGAAACCCCTCGGCCTTTGAGCCCCAAGATGGGCAGGGATCCGGATTTTAGTCCACCCACCCGCCCAGACATATGCGATCTGTCTCTAATACGGCAGAACCCGCTGAAACAGTACATCACTCTCGGGCGATTCCTCCTGGTTATGGACGGGACAAAGGACTGCCGAGAGGAAAAGCGCAATATCAATCTTACGCAATAAGCGCACGGACAAGGGAATACTAAGCGCCATTGATAAATCGTAAAATTCGCGCTTCACCGATATGGCATCCATAGTAAGAAAATCTTGTGCGATGGTGAGCTTCGGAAAACCGAAAATCAATTTTGGGATAATCCATTTAAACCCGATCCGAGCAAAAGGCGCCTTACAATCGGGCCCCGGATGCAAAAGCGAAAAACAAAAACCCAATAAGGAAGCGGAACCGTCTTTGGAGGGATGGCTCAATGGACCTGTAAACTTCATAGTACAGAGGAGCCGTCCCAACACATAGCCTTCGAGCATGTTGGATATTACGGCGGTGGCCAAAAGTGGCGAGGACTTCTAGCTCGAAACCACTCCAACAATACAAAGACGGGTATCAACAGTCTTGAGACCTTCGCATCAAACAATATCGAAGCGAACAATCCAGCGGACTCTTGAAGTCTACCAAGTAGCAACAAATCCATGGAGCGACACAGCTATCACCTTCAATGCCAGCGACGAGCCTAAATTTAGAACAACGAGCTCCGGCTGACCTTTGGTACTTAGTCCCATCATGGGCGGCTTCGGTGACAAAAGTCCTCATGGATGGCGGCGTGGACTAAACCTCATTTACGAGGAAACTCTGCGCAAAATGGAAATTGATTGGAGCCGTATTGGCGAAGCAGCACAACCTTTAGAGGAATAATCCCTAGCAGGAAGCGCGCTGCACGGAAAAATCACACTCGGCGTGGTGTTGGCTCTCCGGACAATTACAGATCCGAAGAAGTCACGTTCGGTGGCCCGTTCAGCGGCGGGTATCACGCCATATTAGGGCGAGAGGCATTCACAATTTTTAAGCGATTACCTCATTACGGGTACATGAAGCTCAAAATGCATGGGCCCGGCGGAATAATCACTCGCTTGATGACCGGACATAGCACTCCGCGCCGAAAACAAGACAGCCGCACTAGCCCTCGAGGCACTATCCGAAGCCTTAGCGGCACAAGAACTCACCGCGCTGCGCTCTACGGTGAACATGGACGATGTGATACTCGATAAAAGATCCAAGTCCACCTCCTTCAAACCAGCAGACGAAATAATAAAATTCCAGGTCCATCCAACGGACCCAACAAGGACGGCCTCCATTGGGGCACAATTGAACCCCAAAGTAGACGCCGCACTGCGCGAATTCCTTCGGGAAAATTGGGATATCTTTGCCTGGCATCCTTCGGACATGCCCGGAATCCCACGTAGGTTGGCAGAACACAGCCTAAACATCCTAAAAGGATTTAAGCCAGTCAAACAGGCTCTTCAACGATTTTCCAAACCCAAAAGACAGGCAATGGGAGAAGAGCTAGCCAAACTATTGAAAGCCGGATTCATTAGAGATATCAAACATCCGGACTGGCTAGCAAACCTGGTGATGGTACCAAAGAAGGATAAATCTTGGCGCCTCTGTGTGGATTTTAAAGACCTCAATAAGGCTTGCCCAAAGGATCCCTTCCCTCTCCCCCGCATTGACCAAATTATCGATGCTACAGCAGGGCACGATTCATTGTGCTTCCTAGACGCATACTCCGGCTATCATCAAATCAAGATGGCGGAAGCAGACCAAGCCGCAACAACATTTATCACTCTATACGGACCATTCTGCTTCAACACGATGCCCTTCGGACTTAAAAATGCCGGCGCAACATATCAGCGCATGATTCAAACATGTCCGCCACCCAGATCGGCAAAAGCGATCGAGGCATACGTGAGCGGCGTAGTCGTCAAAACAAAACACATCGAAACTCTAGTAGGCGATTTGAGGCTCACATTTGACAACCTCGGAGCATATGACATCAAGTGAATCCGGAAAAATGCGTTTTGGCGTACCAGTAGGAAAGTCATTGGGCTTCATTGTATCTGTAGAGGAATTGAAGCAAATCCGGCTAAAATCAGGGCTCTATCACAGTTGGATATTCCAAAAGACCTCAAACAAATACAAAAATTAACAGGATGCGTGGCAGCCTTAATCCGCTTTATCTCCCATTTAGGAGAAAAGGCGTTGCCCCTCTATCGCCTCCTCAGGCGCACCGAACACTTTGAGTGGACGGATGCTGCCACTGCCGGACTCGAAGAAATAAAGGCCATATTGGCAACAAATCCGGTCCTGGCTGCGCCCACTCTGGGCGAACCAATGTTGTTATACATCGCAGCAACGCATCAAGTTGTAAGCGCGGTCCTCGTCGTTGAACGAGTGACAGAAGGGCATACATTCCCTCTTCAAAAACCAGTGTATTATGTATCCCTTGTGTTAACCCCTGCAAATCCGTTACCGCACTATCGGAAGATAGCATATCACGGTGTTCATGGCGTCTGAAAGCTTGGCACTACTTTCAAGAGTGTTCGATAAATGATGGCCTCTGAAGTACCACTCAATGACATTATAAATAACCGCGACATAGCGGGCAGGATTGCAAAATGGGCCATTGAGCTCTTACCATTCGACATAACTTACAAACCTCGCGAGCTATAAAGTCACAAGTTTTGGCTGACTTAAATGCGCCGAATGGACCAACCGAACTCCCTAAAGAGTACGACGCATACTCAAGCTGGACTATGCATTTTGCGGCTCCAAAATGTTGGCGGATGAAATTTGGCGTCGTCTTGGCGTCTAACCGGAGATCTGATCTAGTATGTACTTCAAATAATGTACATGGACTCCAACAATGCAGCCGAATCTGAGGCCTGTTACATGGTCTCCGGATGGCGTCTCCATGGGCATTCAACGCCTAGAGGTCTTGCGAGATTCAAACCAGCAATATCCCAAATAAGCAGAGACTTTGGCGCCAAGGATCCAAAATGGCAGCATATCGCAACGCTATCCTAAAAATGTCATTTCGGTTTGAAGGACTGGAATTCCATCACATAGCTCGAGATAATAACCAAGCGGCCGACGTCTTGCACGCATCGGTCGCGAAACATGATCTGGTCCTCAAATATCTTCTGGAGCGGCTCTTCAAGCCATCCGTACTATGGGAAGAGGAGCCGGTAGTGACAAACCGAGAAAACCGCACCAACCGGTGATTCAGCGAGATGACATAACACCTTCATTACGTCATAATGGCGATAATCGCGCGTGGGCCAGAACCTTTCCTAGCCTACTTACTTAGGCAGGAACTTCCCAAGACCAAAGCGAGGCCCGCTGCTTAGTCCGCGATCGAAAGCCTACAAGGTCCATGAGGAGAACTTTATAAGAAAATTACAACGGAGTCCTTGAGAGGTGTATCTCCGAAGAGGAAGGGCAAAACCTCTGGCTGAAATTCATGCGGACTAGGCGGACACCACGCAGCAGCCGGGCCCTTGTAGGAAAGGCATTCCGTATAGGATTTTATTGGCCGACGGCTCGGGCAGACGCGCAGGACTTGGTCCGGCGATGCGTTGGTTGTCGACTCTTTGCTAATCGAGCCATATGCCACCCACCGCCCTCAAAACCATACCCATTACGGCCGTTCGCGATGCAGGGGCTTGACATGGTTGGACCCCTTAAAGGGAACCCACAAGCAAAAGGTACCTATTGGTCATGGTGGATAAATTCACCAAATGGATAGAGGCCAAACCGGTCAAAGCAGCAGAGTTCGGACCAGTGATAGACTTTATATCGGGGTGGTTCACCGTTCTGAGTCCCCAGCATCATCACCGACAACGGCACGAACTTCACAGCCGGCGAGGTTAAGTCATGGTGCAAAAATATGGGCATCAAGCTCGACTACGCTTGATCTATCACCCTCAAACCAGCGGTCAAGTGGAAAGAGCAAATGGTCTAATAATGGCGGCATTAAACCCGGACTAGTGAGGTCACTTACTAAATCCGACACACAATGGATCGAGGCTCGACTCCGTACTCTGGGGCTGCGGACAACGCCTAACCGTACTACGGATTCACACCATTTTTATGGTATCTGGCGTGAGGCGTCTTGCCTGTGACATTATTCATGACTCACCTCGAGTGCGCATGTATGAGGAAGAGAAGCCAAGCTTGATCGGCGGGACAGCTTGGACACATTATAGGAAGAACATGGCGTCGCGAAGGCTCGTTCCGCATTTTATCGTGACAGGCCCAAAGATATCAAAGCGAGAGAAGTATGGGCCAAGACTTACAGCGTTGGCGAACTAGTTCTCGCTTTGCCGGACAAGAAAAGGACAAGCTCAAGCCCAAATGGGAGGGCCCTTCATTATCGATCAAGTCGACCGCGGAACATACCGTCTCTGAAATCGTCGGATAACCGACTCGAGCGAACCCATGGAGCGCAGCCCGCCTCCGATGATTCTATGCCTAGCGCCGGACTAAGAGTTCGTCCCTTCCCGATCAAACTTTTACACTTGGCTGTCGCCGTTTCTCTTTTTATGCCTTTTTATTTAAAAGCCCTTATGGGCCTATTTTCGCATTTTTGCATCGCATGATGTGCCATCCGCACTCATTATTCTGGGGCTTCTTTTACGAAGCTCAATTACACGGTTTCATACCCGGCACATGTGTCAAGCTTCCACATGTACCTTTTACTCGCCATTATATGCATCGATATGACTTAAGTTTTGGCCAAGCTGGGCTGCTGGCTCTGTGCTTACCCCTCGTTCCCGATTGTTCGACCAGGAGGTAAAGGAGCACCTCTGCGATTATTCTTGCCGGGTCGGCGGGATGTGTACCTCGGTGGGTGAAGCAGCTAAGCGTTCTTAAGGGAATATTCGATCGGTGATTTAAAAGATGACTTTTACCTATTTATCCACCTGCCCCCAGATGTTTTACTGCTTTCTTTGCAGTCCGGACATGCACTTTAGGGCATGCCTCCCAGGGAAAGGAACCCTTAACGGAACTATTCTCCTTGGAAGATGTTTCTTACTAACCATGTAATATAACATAACTAGTTGGGCACTTGTCTGATAAAGCACTAATGACCCCCACGCCTAGTATCCATGCATACCACGGTTGTTTCTTAACCAAAAAGGTATTCGGACACACTCCGGACTCTAGGGTCCCGAGGTTGAAGCGAAAAGGTCGGCAACGACAAACGATCTACAATCCGGCTAGAAGGCATTTCACATGTCACTTTAAAGGATAACATACATTGTCAAATTTGCTGATTGTATTCCTCCTCAATCCCGTCTAACAGGCTGTCTAGTTTACAGTCCGGTTGGGGAAATTTAGCAGCCAACTCTACTTGGCTGTATACTAAACTCACATGGATCTCCTTCCCCATCGGGCCCCTTTGGTCCAACGACCATGTGGTTGGGATCCGCCTTCTTGTACCTCGTCTTCACCATGGCCCAAGCCTCCTGTCACCTTGACGGCAAGCGAAATCTTCCACAAGCAGGCGCTGCCGCCTCCTGCTGCTTCTCCATAAGCCCCGAGGCCCTCGGGTAGGGTGAGGCTGGCCATAAAGCACGAGCAGCGCAGCTCATTGCTGCCGAACTTCGTTCGAGTAGCTGCAACAGTTCGGAAGTTGATCACCCGTTGATCTGGGCATCTCCTCTGCGGGACGACACTGTGAGTATACCTACAAGACATGTCATGTCAAAATACTTCCTCGCCGAACTCTTCTTTTCAAAAGAGTCCGCTCAAGCACTTACTATAAATGCCGACGAAGCCGCTGATTCTCCTTAACGGGCGGACAGCTCGCCCGGCGCTTTTTAGCTCTTCTCCGAGCTTGGCGTTGGCATCCTGGAGCTTGTTCCTTTCTGCTGAACCCTATTCAGCACGCTCTCACCGCATTTAGTCTGGCGTAGCAATGCTTACTGTCCGGATCTTGTCGCGGTACTGCAATGTCATTATTAGACTCGGCGCACGCCGCTGGCGCTTATATTTATTAATGAAAATGTGTTACCGGGAGGGGTCTGCGTCTCCTCCTGCGGCGGCAAGTCTTGACCTCAAGTTGGGCCTTGCAATCTTGCAGCTCCGAGATAGTGGGCGTTCTTCTCGGTAAGAGCCTGCGTTCAAATGATCCTTAAATCAGTTAGCATAACTAATTTAAGTCTCGGGAACTCTTGGTATATACAACCATTAAAATTCCCTTACCGTATGTCTTTCACATCTTTGCTCCGTGGCTCTGGTAAAACCATCTTGGCGGCGCGGAGATCGCGTCCCTAACGTTAAAGGCATCCAATGCCTCCGGGGAAAAGCATGCTTCATGAAATACTGTCCGGCGGCGCCTATGGTTCATAGTGCTCTCCAACTCAGACTTGGTGGCGGACAATCTGTCGGTCGCTTTTTCTCCTACAAAGATTATGAGCACTCAGGCGTTTTCTCGGAACGTTGCTCTGAAAATTCAAATACGAGCTATACCTTTGCGGCGACGTTTCCGCCCACACCGCGCTCCTTTTTCGCCTGTTGGTCCGGACTGGCCTCTGTTGGTCAGCCGCCGCGGGCTCGGCTTCCTACCGTAAAGGCGCTTCCTGTAAAATACCATCGTTCACGAAGGTTAGAAATGGGCAGGGAAGAGATAATGGTGTCCGGACTTCGGTCGCGGTCACCTGGGAAGCCGGACTTAGTCCAGGGTAGTCCGCTGTAATGGCAACCAAAGCATTGTCTATGCTGAGCTGGTGAAACACCCAGTCGATCAGCTCCACCTCGATGTCTGGGTCCTCTTCGGAGGCCGGATCCAGGGATCTTTCTGGATCCTCGGGTTGCGGAGCAGGACTCACCATGTCCTCCACAGTCCGGCGTAGATCCTGCGCCGAAGACATAATGTAAGAAACTTAAACTTCGAAAGCATGGGTTGAGCCCTTCAAGGTGTTCACTTACCCATCCTCTAGGGTTGGTCATGGAAAACCCATTCAAAGGGTTCGTCCGAAGGAAGTCCTCCTTCTCCCCTTATACAGGCTGGACGGGATCTCCACGAGATCCTCGGTGAATCCGGCCCTTCTTGCGGCCATGCGGGTAGCATCGTCCTCCCGTTGAAATCCCACATGGGGTGGCCTCTGTATTGCAATGGCTGTACCGCCCGCTTGATGCATGTCGCCATAACTCCGATCATGGTCAAGCTAGAATGGGCCATTAATCTTATTCGGCCCATCAAGTAATGGACGCTCTTGTCTTCCTCCAATCGGGGCTCCGTGGGCGCCCGGTGGCGTTTCTTGAGGAGCAGCACTAAACTCGTGAGGCCGATCCGGACTGGAGTGCAGCAGCGGGCGTCTCCTATATAAAACCCTTGTGAGGCCAGTTTTGGACGCCTTCTTGGGAGTACGGATGGGTATCCGGTCCGGCGATGCGCCATATTTGGCGCCGCCCACTTGATATATGGACCCCTCGTGAGAGCGAGTGCGAGGCAAAACATCCTCTTCCACAATGCAAAATGGGGCTCAATGCCCAGAATAGCTCACAAAGAGCTCGTAGCCCGCGATATGCGGGGCGAAGCGGGCGAAGGTGGTGGAGCTGGAGTCCGTAGAACTCCGAGGCCACGGAGGAGCGGATGTATTGGGAATCCGAGGTCCCCTTATCGGATGGGGATGAAGCATACGCTCCCCCTTATTGGGGCTTGGAGTGTCCTCCTTTGCCTCCCACCTTGATAAGTAACCAATCCGACCCGATGGGACCATGAAGGCGGAGGAGAAATCCCCGTTTGGAGCTTCACTAGCTCGTTGTGCGAAGCAGAGCACCTCCTCCAATTCCCGGCGGTGGGCTGGGAGCGCGTGAAGAAGAGCGCGTCGGCGATCCATGATGGAATGGATTTTTAGGTCAAAAGGCGCTCGATGGAGTATTCAGCGGGAGGAAGGCGGTGTGGTTTGGATCTGGATTCTTGCCTCTTTTATAGGCGGACGACTCGCACAACTAGGGGTGGAGCGTAAAAGACACCACGGCTTTTCGCATTCGTCTGACAGCGTGGAAGAGGGCCATTATTTGGCGTAGAAGCCGAGGAACATAGTATTCAAGATGAAGCTGGACTTTGTTTGGCGGTACATAGAATTTGAAGGAGAACCGCCTTGCAACGCCGAAGACTATAAACGCTATTGGACTTATCGTCATTGAAGCCTGGTTCGAGACTCTTGAGGAGTCTGGACTAGGGGTGTCCGGACAGCGGACTATCAATATCCGCCGGACTCCAAGACTACGAAGATACAAGATTGAAGACTACATCCCGTGTCCGCATGGGACTTTCCTTGGCGTGGAAGGCAAGCTTGGCAATCTGGATATGTAGATCTCCTACCATTGTAACCGACTCTGTGTAACCCTAGCCTCCTCGGTGTCTATATAAACCGGAGGGCTTTAATCCTTAGGACAACATACATTACAACAATCATACCATAGGCTAGCTTCTAGGGTTTAGCCTCCTTGATCTCGTGGTAGATCCACTCTTGTACTACCCATATCATCAATATTAATCAAGCAGGACGTAGGGTTTTACCTCCGTCGAGAGGGCCCGAACCTGGGTAAAAACATCGTGTCCCTCGTCTCCTGTTACCATCCGCCTAGACGCACAGTTCGGGACCCCCTACCCGAGATCCGCCGGTTTTGACATTGACAGAGACCATCTCCATCCTACGCCTCCCATGGATTGATGAACCTTAGGTCATCCACTTGAGGGAAATTTGCTACTGTCCTACAAAACTCTGTGCTTGGAGGCCCAACACGAGTCTCCAAGAAGAAGGTTGCGTAGTAGACATCAAGCTCTTTTCTGGCGCCATTGCGGGGGAGGTGAGTTCTTGAAGGTATATCTTTAGATCTTGCAATTCAATCTTTTAGTTTCTTATTTTATCACTAGTTTAGTCTATAAAAGAAAACTATAAAAAATGGAATCGACGTTGCCTCATATGCTTTATCTTTTTAATGTCTTTCTTGAAAATGATGGAAAGGAAAATTTTGCTCAAGTGTTAGAAGAACTCTATAAAATGTTTGGCATAAAATCTGTATGATGATCATGATTGCAATGTTGTTAGTATGAATTCCTTGAATATCCATGATGCTAATGATATGCAAAGCTACAAGCTTGGGGATGCTATGTTTGATGAATATGGTATTTTTAGTCCCCCAAGTTTGGATGAGCAAATTTATTATGATGATAGCATGCCTCCTATTTATGATGATTATGTTGATGAAAGTGAGTTTGGAAGACTGTCAACTTTAGGAAGTAATGATCCCACTATTTTGGAGGGCGTTGAATCTTATTGTGATAATTATGAAAGTGGATTTGGAGAGGTCATGACTTTATTTAGTGATGAATCCACTATTTCGGAAGAGGTTTCAATTGGTTATGAGAACAAAGTTGCTATCTATTATGATTATTGTGAAGACATGTATGCTATAAAGAATAATGACAACCATGAAAATTGTCATCACAATTTTAATTTTCAATTGGATTATGCCTCACATGGCAGTTATTTTGTTGAGTTTGCGCCCACTATTATGAAGGAGAATAAATTTGCTTATGTGGAGAGTAGTAAAATTTCTATGCATGTAGATCATGAAAAGAATGCTTTATGTAGTGCTTATATTGTTGAATTCTTTCATGATGCTACTGAAAATTATTATGAGGGAGGAATATATGGTTGTTGGAATTGCAATAATATCATGTTTCCTTTCTATGTGTTCAAAATCTTAAAGTTATGCTTGTTTCCTTCCTATGCTAGTTGATTCTTGCTCCCATAAATTGTTTGCTCACAAAATCCCTATGCATAGGAAGTGGTTTAGACTTAAATGTGCTAGTAATATGCTTCATGATGCTTCCGTTATGTTTCAGTTCTTATTTTTTATGTGAGCATCATCGAAATCATCATGCCTAGCTAGAAAGGCATTAAAGAAAAGCGCTAGTTGGGAGACAACCCAATATTTACCCCTACTGTTTTTGTGTGTTCACATGATTATGCTACTTTAGTAGTCATGTTTTATAGCTTTTGATTCAATAAAGTGCCCAGTAAAGCCTTTGGGATAGTGTGGATGATAGTTCACTTGATTCTGTGCAAAAAATAGGAACTTCTGCGCTCAGTCCAGGAATTTCGAAAATTCACTAGAATGTGATTTTGATCTGATTTTTTTACACAAGTTGGATATACAAATTGCCTAGATTGTACTAATTGTTCAGAATTGTTGGAGTTATAGAAGTATAAGAAGTTTCCAGATTACTATAGACCGTTCTGTTTTTGACAGATTATGTTTTCATTGTGTATGTTTTCTTATTAATCTATAAGTAGTATCGGAAGGTATGAACCATGGAAAAGTTGGAATACAGTAGATATTACACTAATACGTCCATTTTGCATCATGCTTTTATATCAGTATTTATTGCATTATGGGCTGTTACTACACATTATGTCACAATACTTATGCCTTTTCTCTCTTATTTTACAAGGTTTACATGAAGAGGGAGAATGCCGGCAGCTGGAATTATGGGCTGGAAAAGGAGCAAATATTAGATACCTATTCTACACAACTTCAAAAGTCCTGAAACTCCATGAAAGTAAGTTTTTGAATATATTAAAAATATTGGGCGAAGAAAGGACCAGAGGGGGGCACCCACCAGCCATGAGGGTGGAGGGCGCGCCCTAGCCCCTGGTCGCGTCCCCTGCCTCATGGGCCACCTGGCAGGCCTCGACGCCCATCTTCTGCTATATGGTGTCTTTTGCCCTGGAAAAAATCATAAGGAAGCTTTGGAATGAGCCATTGCTGTCTCGGCGGAACACAGGCAGGACCAATCTAGGGCTTCGGCGGAGCTGTTCTGCCGGGGAAACATCCCTCCGGGAGGGAGAAATCATTGCCATTGTCATCACCATCGATCCTCTCATCGAGAGGACGTCAATATCCATCAACATCTTCACCTGCACCATCTCCTCCCAAACCCTAGTTCATCTCTTGTATCCGATCTTTGTCTCAAAACCTCAGATTGGTACCTGTGGGTTGCTAGTAGTGTTGATTACTCCTTGTAGTTGATGCTAGCTGGTTTATTCGGTGGAAGATCATATGTTCAAATCCTTAATGCTATCCCATACCCCTCTGATTATGACCATGAATATGATTTGTGAGTAGTTATGTTTGTTCCTGAGGACATGGGAGAAGTCTTGTTATAAGTAATCAAGTGAATTTTGTATTCGTTTGATATTTTGATGAGGTGTATGTTGTCTCTCCTCTAGTGGTGTTATGTGAACGTTGACTACATGACACTTCACCATTGTTTGGGCCTAGGGGAAGGCATTGGGAAGTAATAAGTAGATGATGGTTTGCTAGAGTGACAGAAGCTTAAACCCTAGTTTATGCGTTGCTTTGTAAGGGGCTCATTTGGATCCATATGTTTCATGCTATGGTTAGGTTTGCCTTAATTCTCCCGTCGTAGTTGCGGATGCTTGCGAGAGGGGTTAATCATAAGTGGGATGCTTGTCCAAAGAAGGGCAGTACCCAAGCACTGGTTCACCCACATATCAAATTATCAAAGTAACGAACGCGAATCATATGAGCATGATGAAAACTAGCTTGACAGTAATTCCCATGTGTCCTCGGGAGCGCTTTGCTTTATATAAGAGTTTGTCCAGGATTGGGCCACCTTGCTGCACCTTATATACTTTTGTTACTTGTTACCCGTTACGAATTACCTTATCACAAAACTATCTGTTATCGATAATTTCAGTGCTTGCAGAGAATACCTTACTGAAAACCGCTTGTCATTTCCTTCTGCTCCTCATTGGTTTCGACACTCTTACTTATCAAAAGGAGTACGATAGATCCTCCATACTTGTGGGTCATCAAGACTCTTTTCTGGTGCCGTTGCCGGGGAGTGAAGCGCCTTTGGTAGGTAGAATTTGGTAAGGAAACATTTATATAGTGTGCTGAAATTTACTGTCACTTGTTACTATGGAAAATAATCCTTTGAGGGGCTTGTTCGGGGTATCTTCACCCTGACCAGAAGTGCAAATATTTGCTCCTCAACCTACTAAACCTACTGAAAATATTTACTTTGAAATTCCTTCGGGTATGATGGAGAAACTGCTAGCTAATCCCTATACAGGAGGCAGAACATTACATCCCGATATGTACCTAATCTATGTGGATGAAGTTTGTGGATTATTTAAGCTTGCAGGTGCTACGTCTTGAGCTTGCGTTGGTTTTCCTTGAAGAGGAAAGGGTGATACATCAAATAGTAGCGTAAGTATTTCCTTTTTGAGAACCAAGGTATCAATCCAGTAGGAGGCTCCTCAAAAGTCCCACGCACCTACACAAACAAACAAGAACTCGCAACCAACGCAATAAAGGCGTTCTCAATCCCTTCACGACCACTTGCGAAAGTGAGATCTGATAGAGATAATATGATAAGATAAATATATTTTTGGTATTTTATGATATAGATTGGAAAAGTAAAGATGCAAATAAAAGTAGATTGAAAGCTCATATGATAAGAGATAGACCCAGGGGCCATAGGTTTCACTAGTGGCTTCTCTCAAGATAGCATAAGTATTACGGTGGGTGAACAAATTACTGTCAAGCAATTCATAGAAAAGCGAATAATTATGAGATTATCTAGGCATGATCATGTATATAGGCATCACGTCCATGAAAAGTAGACCGACTCCTGCGTGCATCTACTACTATTACTCCACACATCGACCGCTATCTAGCATGCATCTAGAGTATTAAGTTCATAAAGAACAAAGTAACGCGTTAAGAAAGATGACATGATGTAGAGGGATAAACTCATCCAATATGATATAAACCCCATTCTTATCCGCGATGGCAACAATACAATACGTGCCTTGATGCCCCTGCTGTCACTGGGAAAGGACACCGCAACATTGAACGTAAAGCTAAGCACTTCTCCCATTGCAAGAAAGATCAATCTAGTAGGCCAAATTAAACTGATAATTAGAAGAGACTTGCAAAGATAACTTAATCACACATAAAAGAATTCAGAGAAGATTCAAATATTTCTCATAGATAAACTTGATCGTAAACCCACAATTCATCGGATCTCGACAAACACACCGCAAAAAGAGTTACATCGAATAGATCTCCAAGAAGATCGAGGAGAACATGGTATTGAGATTCGAAGAGAGAGAAGAAGCCATCTAGCTAATAACTATGGACCCGAAGGTCTGTGGTAAACTACTCACAACTCATCGGAGAGGCTTTGGAGATGATGTAGAGGCCCTCCGTGATTGATTCCCCCTCCAGCGGAGCGCCGACGAAGGCTCCAAGATGAGATCTCGTGGATACAAAAGGTTACGGCGGTGGAAATAGTTTTTCGTGGTTGCTTCTGATGTTTTCGGGGTACGTGGGTATATGTAGCAGGAAGAAGTAGGTCGATGGCCGCATGAGGGGCCCATGAGACAGGGGGCGTGCCCAGTAGGGGGGGGGGCCTCCACCCTCATGGCCGCCTCGATTGTTTCTTGACTTCCACTCCAAGTCCTATGGATCACATTTGTTCCAAAAATCACCCTCCTGAAGGTTTCATTCCTTTTGGACTCCGTTTGATATTCCTTTTCTTTGAAACACTAAAATAGGCAAAAAAAGCAACAATTCGGGCTGGGCCTCCGGTTAGTAGGTTAGTCCCAAAAATGATATAAAAGTGTAAAGTAAAGCCCATAAACATCCAAAACGGGTAATATAATAGCATGGAACAATCAAAAGTTATAGATACGTTTGAGACGTATCAAGCATCCCCAAGCTTAATTCCTGCTCCCTCGAGTAGGTAAATGATAAAAACAGAATTTTTGATGTGGAATGCTACCTAGCATAATTCTCAATGTAATTTTCTTTATTGTGGCATGAATGTTCAGATCCAAATGATTCAAAATAAAAGTTCATATTGAAATAAGAAATAGTAATACTTCAAGCATACTAATCAAAGCAATCATGTCTTCTCAAAATAACATGGCTAAAGAAAGTTCATCCCTACAAAATCATATTGTTAGGTCATGCTTCATTTTCGTCACACAAAAATGCTCCCATATTGTACACCCCCGATGACAAGCCAAGCAATTGTTTCGTACTTAAATAATCTCAAACCTTTTCAACTTTCACGCAATACATGAGCATGAGCCATGGATATAGCACTATGGGTGGAATAGAATATGATGATGGGGATTCTGTGGAGAAGACAAAAAAGGAGAAAGTCTCACATTGACGAGGATAATCAACGGGCTATGGAGATTCCCATCAATTGATGTCAACATGAGGAGTAGGGATTCCCATGCAACGGATGCACTAGAGCTATATATGTATGAAAGCTCATCAAAAGAAACTAGTGGGTGTGCATCCAACTTGCTTGCTCATCTAGACCTAGGGCATTTGAGGAAGCCCATCGTTGGAATATACAAGCCAAGTTCTATAATGAAAAATTCCCACTAGTATATGAAAGTGACAACACATGAGACTCTCTATATGAAGAACATGGTGCTACTTTGAAGCACAAGTGTGGAAAAAGATAGTAACATTGCCCCCTTTTATTTTATTTTCTTTTATTTTCTTTTTTGGTCCTTTCTTTTATTTTCTTTTGGCCTTTCTTTTTTTATTCTTTTTTTCTTTGGCCTTTTTTTTCCTTTTTGGCCTTTCTTTTTTTTATTTAGGGACAATGCTCTAATAATGATGATCATCACACTTCTATTTATTTACAACTCATGAATTACAACTCAAAACTAGAACAAGATATGACTCTATGTGAATGCCTCCAGCGGTGTACCGGTATGGGCAATGAATCAAGAGTGACATGTATGAAAAATTATGCATGGTGGCTTTGCCACAAATACGATGTCCACTACATGATCATGCAAGGCAATATGACAATGATGATGCGTGTCATGATGATAAACGGAACGGTGGAAAGTTGCATGGCAAAATATCTCGGAATGGCTATGGAAATGCCATAATAGGTAGGTATGGTGGCTGTTTTGAGGAAGATATAAGGAGGTTTATGTGTGATAGAGCGTATCGTATCACGGGTGTCGTGGAAATATCACGTCAGATGTCCTAGCAGAAGGACTTAGTCGTGGAGCCATCGCAATGAGGTTAGCCTGAAGGGGTTAAACCGGACAAGGGACACGAGAGTTTATACTAGTTCGGCCCCTTTGATGAAGGTAAAAGCCTACGTCTAGTTGTGATGGAATTATTGGGGTTTCGATGACCAGGGAGCAAATACGCTTTGCCTGAGTCTCGAGTTGTTGTTTCTTGTCCCTGAACCGCCGCCGGGTCGTCCCTTTATATGCACAGGTTGACGCCCGGCCGGTTTACAGAGTCCCGAGGCCGACTCATACAAGTGTTCGGCTCGGTCTCTCCCTTTCTCTATCTTACAACACAAGTTATACAACTATGACGGTTTACCACTATGGGCCCTAATCCGCCTCCGGGCTCTAGGCTTCTAAACTTTATCAGTAAAGCATCATCTTCTTGTCTTCATGGGCTTCAGCATAGCTGAGCGTGAACCGGCCCCTCCAGGGCGGTTTACACTCAGTGGTTATATCCTCAACATTAGGCCCCGGATTGATTTGAACCTGTTCATGTCAATCTTCAACACTTAGGAAAATTCCATGAACATCTTGTAATGATTCTCTGTAAACCACCATGTTGTCTTCTCCCTGTAAACATTGGTGAACCGCCGTGACGTCATCTTCTGTCACTGTAGTAAATCACCATGATGTCATCACTGCATAAAAAGATTCCTTTCATTAATTACTCCCAAAGATCGAGGCGACAGCTGCATCCTCTTTTGCCGCTTCAGGCCCCTCGATTTTCGCGCCTGCCGTTGTATCCTCTTGCCTTTATAAATAGGGCCGGGGGTCTTTCCATTTTCCCCCTTGCCTCTCATCTTCCTCCTCGCGACCCGAAGAGCTCGAGCGTGGCCGCCGCCACCGTCGATCCTTGAATCTGCACCGACCAGGCCGTTGCATCACCCTGTTCGTACCAGAGCTCTCTGCGATAATCCTCTACTGCGGCGTGGCCCTGGTAAGCCTTCTTCGCGTAACCCTAGATCTCCATTAGAGCTTCCTGTTCTTCCCTGTTCATCGACGTTCGTCAATACTTATCCACTTTCCCCTTGGCATCTCTACTGAATCTTAGTTAGGTCTGATTGCGGTAGATCCATAGCTTTAATCTGCCGTACCACAGCCTCTTGCTGTTCCTAGGCAAAACTCCATCTGGACCTTCTCCGTCCCTCTTAGCGCCATTTGTAGGGCTTAGAAAAATTTCTTTATTAAACCACGGTAGATCCAAAATTATGCCTCCACATTATGAAACCTGTTTCTGTAACACCTAGTAGATTTCAGCTCTGCCTTTTCTCCTTAAGGGCGGTTTAACCTTTAGTAGTTGACAACCCGCCATATGCCATTAGCCCTCACTGAAACCGCCATCTTCACTTGAGTAATAATTTTCGATTTAACTCACATATATGCCTTGGTTAAATTCCCCGGTTTAACACTGAGTAATGACATCATCCTTCCATCGTAAACCGGCCTTCATTTTTCCTTTTACAGTTTGTTTCCAAGATGACCAAGCAATTCGCCGCTTGCAACTGGGTTCCTTCCCGGATCACGAAAACACAAATCAATGGGTACGTTGTAACTGGCGCTTTAGCCTCAAAAAATGACCTCCATTGGCGAGTTCCTGGCCCTGAGTGCCCTCCTGAGCCTCAAGATGGCGAAGTAATTGTGTTTATGCACTTAGACCGGGGATTCAGCCCTCCCGGATCAAAGTTCTTCCGGGATGTCCTTGCTAGCTTTCAACTCCACGCTCAGGACATTGGACCAAATTCTGTGTCCAACATATGCAATTTCCAAGTGTTCTGCGAAGTTTACCTTCAAGAGGAACCAACTGTTGAGCTCTTCCCGGATTTCTTCCATTTAAACCGCCGAACTGAGTTCTCTGACGGCCCCAATAATGAACTTGGTGGGGTTTCAATCCAGAAGAGAAAAGAAGTTGATTTCCATCATGCAAAGCACCACAGCCATCCTAAAGACTGGAGCCAAACATGGTTTTATTGACGAAATACTGCTCCTGCCGGAGAAAATCCTTTGCTGGGTTACCGTGCTCACCTGCTCAGCAATGGCCATCCACTGCCTCAACGGCTTACCGCCAAGGGGCGACAAGCTTATGCACCTCGACTCGCCAAGCTCCGGGCTCTCCTAGCCAATGATTTAACTGGTGTTGACCTTGTTCGATGTTGGGTTGCATGGCATATCCTTCCTTTAAGCCACCGCTCCGGATTGATGCACGAGTATACCGGCAATGCCAAGGATCCTCAACGGTTCAATCAGATAGAAATGACTGATGATGAAGTCACTGAATCTATGGAGAAGATGCTAGACAAACCGATTGCTGCATCTAGCCAAACTGGGCTGGCCCCTTTTTACACCTCCAACAAACCGCCAGCGGTAATTTTTTTAACCTTGTGCTTTTTTGATCCGCCTCCGCTTTAACATTGTTCTAATAAACCTTTGTTTAATTTTACAGGCCAATAGCTCCTTCTGGAAAAGGAAAGCTTCATATAAACCGGCAAGGGCTCCTCGTGCCAAGAGCAAAGTTATAAAGAAACCAGCAAAGAAGAAAACCACTGACACCGCTGTACCGCCCGAAGATATCGAAGAATCGGATCAAGAGGTAGAACTTGACTCCCTTGGCTCCTTTTTCATACACCTTATTAACAATGATTGTTGTCAGGATGATGTGGAAGCTAGTCGTGCTGATCATGTTGAGGTAATCTCCCTTTCCTCCGGTTCAGACCATGTGCGGGTCAAAACTTTCGTCGTGCAGTTCGGAAAGTAAAACGCTCTCACCCTCTTGCTCATTTGGATCTACAATTTTCTTTGAAGACATAGCAACATGAAGGTCGTCGCACAAGCCGGCACAATGGCCAAGAGGTCACTTCCTCCGGTTTACCAGACACTCCACCTCGGAAACGTTGTCCAGAGGTCTCTTCCTCTTTTAATAAACTCCCTTGTCCCTTGGCGGGTTGCTTCCGATACCCACTTAATCCGTCTGATTCAAACTATCAGGTAACTTCTAATTCTTCATCTGGCGACTCATCAACCACGCAATTGCCTCCCCTCAAGACCGTTGCTGGGTAAGTGTACTGCTTTTCAGCTTGTTTCTTCATGCATCAGTTTATCATACTAATCTTTGTTTTGATGTTGTAGTGCCAAGGCCCGACTGAGCAAGAAAGCCAAGACCAGTGGACCCACTGATGAAGTTGAACCGGAGAAGACCCCAGAAGATGCTGGTAGAGATACTGATGTTGTCATGGATGACTCTGCCCCGCTAGACCCAGCCACTGATGCTAATCCACCGGAAGTTGACCTGGCTACGCATGCTGATCCATCAAGTCCGCATGCTACGCCTCCAAAACCCAGCTGCTGATCCGCCGAGCCCAGCTGCTAACCCGCCAAGCCCAGTTGTTAATCCGCTGAGCCCAGCTAGGGATATTGTCAATCCGCCGAGCCCATCAAAAGGTGGCGATGATGATGTTATTATCACCGATACTACTCATACCGTCCCAGGCAATCTGGTTGCTTTATCAAAACATACTGCCAAGGAGGAATTTGCTGCCATGGGCAAGGGGAAAGGGAAGACTGATTTATTGATCTATGTTAACCTTTCTGCCCAGGAGCTTCATTCCGGATTCCTGAACCGGTTGTACACAAGCCGAGATTATGAGGCCGGTTTGGTGAATCTGATGAAGGAGCCGCGATGAGGTAATCTTCCAAACACTTTCATCCTTGTTCTGTATATTCACCTCATTGTAGCCCCCAAGGGCCAGTTTGTCTCTTGAGGACAAACCGGGACTTTAAAGATAAAGAACACTTCAACTGAGTAGCCCCCAAGGGCCGGTTTGTCTCTTGAAGACAAACTGGGACTTTAAAGATAAAGAACACTTCCTCTTAGTAGCCCCCAAGGGCCGGTTTATCTCTTGAAGATAAACCGGGACTTTTATGTTCCATACTATATTTTGTTAATTCTCTTGCCTGTGTATTTTCTGATCAAACACACATTAGCCCCCAAGTGCCAAGATTAAAACTTGTATTGATCCTTGGGACTTCAAACAATCAGTAGTAAAGAAGGAATCCGCATTAGCCCCCAAGTGCCAAGTGTATAACTGGTTATATGCTTGGGACTTTTGATAAAAATATTAACATGCTCCTCATCTGACTGGCAGGCTGATATAAATCACCAAGGTTCTCAAATTGCTGATCTTCAAGAGAATATCAAGTCCCAACAAGCAGAGACTTCCAAGGCTAAAGAGGAGCTGAAAGGCGCTTTAACAGCCATGGAACAACTGAAGGACAGTTTCAAGACTGATCGTGCCAACTGGGAAACTAAAAAGACTGCATTCTTGAAGCAGCTGAAGGCGAGTCGACTCTTAAACCGGTGTGATGTAAGAGTGGTGGGTTGAAGCGCCTAGTAAATGCCATGACCTCTGCAATATTTGGTAAATACTCTTATCAAGATTTCGTGAATAACCATCTTTGAAATTGCCGGTTTAACACCAAAATCTTAAACCGTTATAGGTGGCTGCATTGCTCATCTAGGCTCTGACATGCAGATGAAGCTCAAGGCAGCATATACTCTGATAGAGCAACTGTATACCGGTGCCCAACGGGTTATCTATGTAGTCTCATACAACAAACCGGCCCCAACATTGATCAAGGACACTCTAGCCAGGTTATCCATGACGCCGACGCAGATAGAAGAGATGAAGCAATCCGCTGCCAGGGCTGGTGCTTTGTTGGCACTTACCCGGGCTAAAGCATGGATAGCTGACCTGGATCCAATTGATATTGCCAAGGGCTTTCCTGGTGAACAAGAAAACGGGGCAGAATTTGATAATGAAGCCCTAAAGTTTTGACAAAGGAAATGCGTTCTCTGGCAAGTCAATTGGCGGAAGAGGCTAATTTGATTGTTCATCGGTCCTTCTATGATGCCAACAACCAACGGATTGACACTGCTGTGAAGGAAGTGCAAAATCTTATCCCGCCAATCCTTAAGCACACTTACGCCCCTGACATTGATCCGTCCGAACTTATAAGTGAAGAAGCTGTCTTTCAAGCATTAACCCGGATTGACTAGACCACCGTTGACTTCCAGCCACTGGATGGGGAGGAGGAGGCTGAACCGACACCAGAAGATCCATCAACCTCTCGTCAACCCGGCGATGAGTCTTAGTCCGGCAACTGGGCTGATATTCACAGATTGTGTTCTGTGTAAAGAACAATCACTTAGTTTGAGCCTTAAAGCACCTTGTAATAGGCTAGTTGAAATACTTTGATCTGCTGCCATCGTGCACTGGGATATAAATTTGTTTGATCCGCCATGATAATTTCAGTGCTGGCTAATATACCTTCATAATATTATGCAATCCCTATGTCTGCATAAAAAGATCTATCCGGGCGGTTTACCGCCGGACGGATCAAAATGCCCAACACACAACCTGGTAGACAACCAAGGTTGTAAAAAATAGCAAAGATAGATCATACCTGTGATATAAAATTATGCTGTTGGTTGACCAACTTGATTGTAGTAAGGGTGAACACCCAACTTCCACCAAGCAGTGCTGGTATGTATTAAGTCACACCGGGTTGTGATGAACACCGGATGATCATACTGGCGACAGGTAGTCAAAGCCAGACCGGTTTGAAAGATGCCGGTTCACCATTAATTATATGCTTTAACAGATGATTATCTGTAAGCCACACCGGGTTAAGAAACACCGGGTTGATGTAATGACATATAGCCTGGCCGGGTCAGTAAACACCGGTTTAACTTAGAACTTGATCAAAAAAGAGATAAAACTTTGCAAAAAGCAAAAGCAAATAAAACTTGTAGTCGAGGCTTTTCGAGGGCTGCGAGGCCCAAATTTGAGGCTTTTCGTGGGCTGCCAGGCCGCTGAGTTAAACCATTGCCTCCAACTAACCAATCGTTATTTTAACTTTGACAAGTTCAGGGTCTCAATGAGAGTAACTTGTCAAACGTTCGGCGGGTCGTGCCAGGATTACCTGGATAGTAGTGGCATACTTGATGAAGGCAGGTTAACCCGGGTTTTTAGGTGAATACACCAGGCTTCCAAGTCGTGGGTCGATACCTGGTTACAAGGGTCCTTTCAAACTCTTTGTTACTTTACACAAAGAGCCCCCAAGTAACTTTGTGAGCTGTGCTCAATGGGTGCCTATGTTTGAGTCGTGCTTGTAGCAACAAATCTCTCTTTGGCCCCTTGGGTGTGAAGCTCCCAAGATTTATGATGGCATAATAGCCGGTTTAATGGACAAAACGGGTCACTGCTTTGGAAGCAGAAGCTCCCTTGTAACCAAGAAATATTGGAAGAACGGCAGAGGCCCTGCTTGTAGCAAGGATGCCGGTTTATTATATTGATCATAATATATACATTGTCATAATATGTACATAAGAAGAGCCTATAACTCAGGTGTAGTAAGGCCGAAGGAGAGCTATGTTCCACGGCCGCCGGGTCTCCTCCTCAGAAGTGCGTGAGTCTTCTCGAACGTCAATGAGGTAGAATGATCCATTGTGCGGATTCTTGCTGACCACAAAGGGCCCTTCCCAAGGTGGGGATAACTTGTGCATATCGGTCTGATCCTGGATGAGCCGGAGTACTAAGTCGCCTTCTTGAAAGGTTCGTGTTCTAACCCGGCAGCTGTGATAACGCCGCAGATCTTGCTGATAAACCACCGAGCGAGCCAATGCCATGTCCCGTTTCTCATCTAACAGTTCCAGTGCTTCTTGACGTGCTTGCTCGTTGTCCGCTTCAACATAATTGGCAACCCGAGGCGAGTCATGACGAATATCACTAGGGAGTACCGCCTCTGCTCTGTAAACCATGAAGAAAGGCGTATAACCTGTAGACCGGTTTGGGGTGGTGTTTATGCTCCATAACACAGACGGTAATTCTTCTAGCCAGCAACCTGACGTCCGCTTCAAGGGGACCATAAGCCGGGGCTTTATACCCTTTAAAATTTCCTGATTAGCTCGCTCCGCTTGACAATTAGATTGGGGATGAGCCACAGACGCTACATCAAGCCGAATGTGCTCTCGTTGACAAAATTCCTCCATCTCACCTTTGGAAAGGTTCGTGCCATTATCTGTGATGATGCCATGTGGAAAACCAAAACAGAAGATCACCTTCTTGAGGAATTGAACCGCCGTGGCTGCGTCACATTTGCTTACTGGCTCCGCTTCAACCCATTTAGTGAACTTGTCAACCGCCACCAACAGGTGGGTCTTCTTATCTTTTGATCGCTTGAAAGGTCCTACCATGTCAAGCCCCCAAGTTGCAAACGGCCAGGTGATAGGAATCATCCGTAGCTCCTGAGCCGGAACATGAGCTCGTCGTGAGAATTTTTGACAGCCGTCGCACCGTCTGACCAAATCCTCAGCATTAGCGTGAGCAGTTAACCAGTAGAAGCCATGACAAAAAACTTTAGCAACCAAGGATTTTGAACCGACGTGATGACCACAGTCTCCTTCGTGGATCTCATGTAAAATCTCACGACCTTCTTCAGGAGAAACACATCATTTGGAGCGCACGAAACAACTGCGATTGGTGTAACTCGCTGTTGTGAACAACCATGGACTTGGACCGCCGGACTATCTGCCTGGCCAGAATTTCATCATGTGGTAACTCGCCCCGGTTCATATATGCCAAGTATGGAACTGTCCAATCTGGAATGATATGTAAAGCGGCCACCAACTGTGCCTCCGAATTAGGAATAGCAAGGTCCTCCTCCGTAGGTAGCTGAGCCGACGGGTTATGCAAGACGTCCAGAAAGGTATTGGGTAGCACCGGTTTACGTTGAGATCCCAGCCAGCTTAAAGCATCAGCTGCATCGTTTTTGCGCCGATCAATGTGATCCACTTGATAACCTTTAAAGTGACTAGCCACAATATCCACCTCTCATCGGTAAGCCAACATGAGTGGATCCTTGGAATCCCAAGTACCTGAAACTTGCTAGGCTACCAAGTCTGAGTCTCCAAAGCATTGTACATGGATTAAGTTCATCTCCTTAGCCACTCGATGACCATGGAGTAAAGCTTCATACTCAGCTGCATTGTTAGTACAAGGGAACATTAAGCAAAGAACATAATGAATTTTATCACCTCGAGGGGAAGTAAGAACAACTCCAGCCCCCGAGCCCTCCAATTGCCTGGACCCGTCAAAGTGAATAGTCCAGTATGTATTGTCCAGTTTGTCCTCCGGTATCTGCAACTCTGTCCAATCATTGATGAAATCCACAAGGGCTTGGGATTTGATTGCCGTTCGAGGCATATACTTCAAACCGTGTGGTCCAAGCTCAATAGCCCACTTAGAAACCCGGCCAGTCGCTTCCCTATTCTGGATTATATCCCCCAAAGGAGCAGAACTGACCACTGTGATGGGATGACCTTGAAAGTACTGTTTAAGCTTCCGACTTGCCATAAACACCCCATACACCAGCTTCTGCCAATGCGTATATATTTGCTTTGACTCGATGAGCACTTCGCTGATATAGTAAACCGGCCTTTGAACCGGGTACTCCTTCCGAGCCTCCTTGCGCTCCACCACAATGGCAACACTGACAGCCCGGGCATTAGCAGCCACATATAACTGTAGTGGCTCCTTATCAACGGGAGCAGCAAGAACTGGCGGTTCAACCAACTGTCGCTTCAAGTCCGCAAATGCCGCATCATTTGCATCCTCGAGACAAAATTATGCATTTTCTTCAACATCGTCTGAGGAATTGCCTTCTCTCCCAAGCGGTGATAAACCAGCTCAAAGCCGCAATCTGACCAGCGATCGCTAAACATCATTGATGGACGCCGGTTTAGCCAAGGATGTAATTGCCTTGATCTTTTCCGGATTAGCCTCAATACCTCTGTTAGACACTAGAAAACCTAAGAGCTTGCCCGCCGGAACACCAAAAACACACTTAGCCGGATTGAGCATCATTTTATAAACTCTCAGATTATCAAAGGTTTCTCGCAAATCAGATATGAGTGTCTCTGCTTTCCTGGACTTGACCACAATATCGTCTACATAGGCATGAACATTGCGCCCAATCTGAGTATGAAGACAATTCTGCACGCAACGTTGATAAGTTGCCTGGGCACTCTTGAGCCCAAAGGGCATAGATACATAGCAAAAGGCTCCAAAGGGAGTAATTAAAGCCATCTTCTCCTGGTCCTTAACTGCCATCTTGATCTGATGATAACCGGAATAAGCATCTAGAAAACTCAAACGCTCACAACCCGCCGTAACATCAATGATTTGATCAATACGAGGGAGGGCAAAGGGATCAGCCGGGCAAGCCTTGTTCAAATCTGTGTAATCCACACACATACGCCAAGTGCCTTTTTTCTAAGTACTAGCACCAGATTAGCCAACCACTCTCTATGAAATACTTCCACGATAAACCCTGCTGCCAGGAGCCGGGCTACCTCTTCTCCAATGGCCGTGCGCCGTTCCTCATTAAAGCGGCGAAGAAACTGTTTGACCGGTTTGAACTTCGGATCAATATTAAGAGTGTGCTCGCGAGTTCCCTCGGTACACAGCATGTCGGAAGGCTTCCATGCAAAGATGTCCGGTTCTCACGGATGAACTTCGATGGCGCGTTTTCCTATTTGGAATCAAGTCGACGGCGATCTTTGAACTGCTTGGTTGAATCGCCAGGAACAAAATCATCCAATTTGGTTTCATCAGCCGATTTAAACTTCAAAGCCGGATCATGCTCTGTGGTGGGCTTCTTTAAAGAAGTCATGTCTGCCAGATCGACATTGTCCTTATAAAACTTCAACTCTTCCGTTGCACAAACCGATTCGGCGTAGGCCACATCACCTTCCTCACACTCCAGAGCAACCTTAGGGCTACCATGAACCGTAATGGTTCCTTTGTGACCCGGCATCTTGAGCTGCAGATAAACATAACACGGCCTCGCCATGAATTTAGCATAAACCGGCCGTCCAAATAAGGTGTGATACGGACTTCTAATCTTGATCACTTCGAAGGTCAGCGTCTCGGATCTTGAGTCATGATCATCTCCAAAAACCACCTCCAGAGCTATCTTACCAACTGGGTAAGCCGATTTACCACGCACCACTCCATGGAAAACGGTGTTTGACGGTCTAAGATTCTTATTTGTCAACCCCATACGCTGGAAGGTTTCATAATATGAAATATTGATACTGCTCCCTCTGTCCATGAGTGCCTTGGTAAACTTGTAACCTCCCACCTGAGGTGCAACCACCAAAGCTAGGTGACCCGGATTGTCAACCCAGGGCGGGTGATCCTCCCTGATCCAGACAATAGGCTGTTCAGACCAGCGTAGATAATGGGGTGCCGCCGGTTCAACAGAGTTCACTGCCCTTTTATGGAGCTTTTGATCGCGCTTGCACAAGCTAGTAGTGAAGACATGATACTGTCCATCGTTTAACTGCTTTGGGTTGCTCTGATAACCCGACTGCTGTTGATTCCCCTGATTACCCTGTTGATGGTTACTACCTTGGTTGTTCTGATTGCCCTGATTGTTCTGAAACCCTGAGCTTGAACAGCCACCACCGTAACCCGGCCCATGGAATCCTAGACCGGAACCACCGGATGGACCCTGATCATACCGGAAAAGATCAGAGTTTATGAATTCCCTCATAATGTGGCAATCCTTCCAAAGGTGTGTGGCTGGAGCCTCCTTTGTCCCGTGATTTGGGCAGGGCTGGTTTAACAGGCGTTCCAGATTCATTCCTCCGCTTGTATTACTGGGCGGTTTACCCTCTGTTGGATATTACCCTGCACATTGGTGTTAGCCACAAAATCGGAATTGTCCGCTTTACGCTTACCATTGTTTCCGTGGCCCACCTAGTTATGCTGTCCCTTTAAACCGGCATCCTTCTGTCCCTTCTCCTGTTTCTCTTCATCAGAATTAGGGTCCTTGGTATTATCAGAATCAACTTATTTAACTAGAGCCGCCATAAGTGTTCCCATATCATTGCAATGACGCTTGAGCTGTCCCAACTTCATTTTTAGGAACTTGAACCGGCAATTGCCCTCCAACGTCACAATTGCTGTATCCGGATTAATGCGGCCGGATGAATGCAAGTTTTCTAAAACCCGGCGTACCCAATGGGTTGTTGACTCGTTCTCTCCTTGGACACATGCCGCCAGATCCACAATGGACATAGGTTGCTTGCATGTATCTTTGAAGTTTGCTATGAACTTGGCCTTCAACTCATCCCAGGAATTAATCGAGTTAGCGGGCAGGCTCTTCAGCCAGGTGCGAGCCATTCCTTCTAGCATCATGGTGAAGTATTTTGCACATGCCGCTTCACCCACATCTAGCATCTCCATTGCCATCTCATAACTCTCCACCCATGCCTCGGGGGGCTGATCAGTGGTATAGTTAGGCACCTTGCGTGGACCTTTGAAATCTTTGGGCAACCACACATTCGGGAGAGCCGGGATGAGACATGGTACTCCCCAGGAGCTGAAGGCAAGCCCGGTCCCTCGTTCTACTAACGCCACTGGCTGAACCGGGGCGGGTTGATGATGACCCGCTATCGAGGGTTGGGTGCGACATCTGCCAATGGATGGCTTATCATGGTGGGAGCGAGTAGAACGTCGCTGGTGCCTGGAAGCGGGATAAGGCGTAGACACGAACGCCGGCGTACTTTACCCAGGTTCGGGGCTCTCCTAGGAGATAACACACCTAGTCCTACTCTGCGGGGTCTCCCGCATGATCACTAAGGCACAAGTGATACGATGGTGCTCCTTGAGCTGTGTGCTATGTTGGAGATATGCCCTAGAGGCAATCATGTATGATGATATTTCCTATGTGTTTATGAATAAAGATAGTCCTTGGACATTATCAATGATGTGTATCGGCAAGTACGTGACTTGTTTGTGGGACTATACATTGTATGGTGACTGTCCTAAAAGGTCCCTAGTCGAAAGGGCTGTGTGGGCCTTGACCGACTAGACTAGCATATGACACGGTCGATGGCTTGGTCTCACTAGCCATGGAGCATTGGATGCTAACCGGATAATATGGACTTGGAAAGGTCTAGTCGCATTCGACTTAGTCGGATCCGAGTCGAGATAAGGTCCAAGTCGGACAGACCCAACTATGAGACGCAGTGAATGTCATCTGTGAGTCTCTAGTACAACATACGTTCTATATCCTAAGACCTGAGCTGACGCACGTCCTCGGGATTGTGACAGACTTGCTTTGGACCGACCAAACGCTACTCCGTGAGTGGGTAGTTACAAAGGTAGGTTTCGGGTTTGTCAGGCCCATGCTGCGAGACATGGTCGAGCAAGATGGGATTTGCCCCTCCGATCAGGAGAGATATACTCTAGACCCCTCATGTGATCCGACCAGGATAAGCATGGCCATGCGACAGGGATTATGAGATAATCCGGTTTGTGGTCGGTATCACTGGAACGAGAAAGAGGTCGGGCTAGCACAAGGATGACAGTCTCTCCTTGATCCCGACAACATATATCATGAGGCAAAGGGAACAGAAGTGTGACACGTTGTACAGGTTCGCCTAACCAGCTTCATAGTCTGCTTGGTGGTCGGCATGCCTTGCTAGAGGCCGCTACCAATCGTGCAGGTCGGAGGTGATCGGAACTGTGACCAAGCTGACTTGAACCTAAGGGGTCGCGTGCTTAAGGGAAGGAAACTACGAGGTCGGTTCATAGGACACTGGTCGGATGTGATCCGAACTGGACTAGGGATGTGACCGAGTAGACTTTGGGCTTTAGGGTTCGTGCGAGGCCCAAGTGTTGAGCCTGCGACGGACGCCTATATAAAGTGGAGGTGCGGCACACTCATGCGGTTGATCGCTTCGGCATTGCGACTAGGGTTTGCATGTGTTGCGAATAGCCACCTTCACTCGCCGCCGACTGTGTGATCGGACCTAGCAGTCCGCCGCACGGTGTTCCTCCTGCACGCGCGGATACCATTAGAGGCGGTGCACTTCCACCGCTCCGAGGAACTTGTACGTGGGATCGGACGACCGACTGTTCGAGGGAGATCGGACGAGGAGGAGACGATCCAGGCGGACGCGCTGCCCCAACTCTTCTTACATTGCGGCCTTTGCCGTCTAGTGGTAACGAACTATGATCCATCTCCCGTAGCATGTTCTTGGTTGTTCTGCGCGTAGGAAAATTTTAATTTGTAGTCGACGCACCCTACCATAGAACCCAACAGTGGTATCAGAGCCTCTGCTATAGGATTTGGATTCAGATCGTATGCATATTAGATATGTGGAGGCGGCAGATGAGATCTGTTGTCGTTGATAAGATCGGCTATGTGCACGGTTGATGTGATCAGCTGCACATGGGGATCATTGAGGCTATGTTTTCTGTCAATCGGGATCGATGAGGTCGTTACACGATCTAACCCTACCGGTCGGTCATCCGCCATCGGGGTTAACAGTGAAACGTAAATCCGAGTCGGATTCACGATGATCGATATGATTGGTAAGATTTCAAAATTTGGCGTGAACGGAGTTCAGATGTGATCTGTGATTTCCAAAAACGTCAGGCGCTGCCTGCACCTGCGAGGGACCGCCGTGTGCGTAGCGCCGTGTATTTCGCACCCGACACACAAACCGGTATATGCGATTCTATGCACAACTTTGTTTTGCAGGTTTGATGTGAATAGTGTGGCTCATGTGTATGTGATGCATGTGTGTAATTTATACGTGGTCTGTGTGTCATGTTTGTCAACCGGCAGGAGCCAAAGTGCTGTCATTATATTGTATAACGACCTGCTTGTCGACTTGTGATTCTCTATGTAAATTCATTACTAGTTGTAGTAGCTGGATAATAGAGATCAGGTTGGTGTCTTGGCGTCCCGGCGTGACAAACAAGATGGAGTTTGTAGATGGTCATGGTCGGGCTGACACGGAAGAAGCGTCCATGAAGGAGCCATACTATTTCACAATATATGTTTATATGTGATTGTTATGCTTCTTTGTTTCTATGCATGTTAGAATGGTAGAAAGATCCCTCATGAATATCAAGCGAATTGCCATCCCCGATGTTGCACCTTCGCACGTCAAGTACGTCTAGTAGTGGGCTCATAAAATTGGGGTGCTGCTGGGTGTCCTTGAACTGAAGGGTTCTGGTCGGACACGGACATGCACTGCAACAGGTTAACTTGACAAGGCTATCAAAACGGTTTTGGGCCTTGTGGCAAAGAAGGTTGGGAGCCGGGGTATGAGATACCTTCCCGACCGATAGGAGTCGTATAGAGATACGATTATCAAGGAGTTGCTTACCGGATAGGTATGTTGGCTAGAAGTGATGCTAAAGCTCACTAGTCGCATGCGTTAGTCGGATCCTGAATCACTGAGAGTTTGCAGAGGGATGCCAACTTCAGTGGGAGTATTTCTGTTTAGGCTAGAATTACTCTACATAACTAAAACACATTGCTTAGTGATTGCATATTTTTCTGTTGTAGATCAATGGCACCACCTGCTCAACCCAACTTTGCATTGAAATCAATTCTGGAAAAGGATAAACTGAATGGAACAAACTTTACCACCTGGTATAGAAATCTGAGAATTGTTCTCAAGCACGATAAAAGGAACATGTTCTAGAGGATCCACTTCGGAGGAACCTGCGATAATGCTAATGCCACAACTAAGAATGCCTACGTAAACTTCGTTGATGAATCAGCGGAGATCACCGTGTCGATCTTTGGCTTGTATGGAGCCGATTTGCAATGACATTTCAAAATTGTTGAGGCTTAAGATATGATCGAGAGTCTCAAGAGCATGTTTCGAATACGAGCTAGGACCGAAAGGTTCAACGTCTGGCGATCCTTGATGGATTGCAAGCTGAAGGAAGGTGATCCATCGAGCTCGCATGTGATCAAGATGATCGGATATGTGCAAGCTTTGGATCGTTTGGGCTTCCCGCTCTTGGATGAGCTAGCTCTCGATGCTGTGCAGGTTCTCTTCAGCCCAGCTATGGGACGTTCATCTTGAACTATCATATGCATGGCATGGATAAGAAGCTCACTGAATTGCATGGGATGCTCAAAGTGGTAGAGCAGGATATTAAGAAAGGCACGGATCAAGTGTTGATGGTGCAGAAATCGGCTAATTTCAAGAAGAGTTGGTCCAAGAAAAAGGCTAAGGCAAAGGGCACAGAGACGGTAACCTCTGCCGCTGCGCCGAAGTCTGGACCTGACTCCAAGACCATTTGCTTTCACTGCAAGGAGACCGGTCACTGTAAGAGGAACTGTAGCAAGTGGCTTGTAGAGCATGGCAAGAAGGCCGGAAATGCTTCTTCAGGCAAAGATACACTTGTTGCATATGTTATAGACATTTACCTTGCAGACATACCTAGTAGCTCTTGGGTATTTGATACCGGATCGGTTGTTCATATTTGCAACTTGATGCAGGGGCTGGTAAGAACTAGGCGTGTGGCACAAGGGGAGATTGACATCAGGGTCGGCAACAAAGCAAGAGTTGCTGCATTGGAGGTCGGCACGATGCAGCTCCAACTTCCTTCCGGATTCATTATGGAATTGAATAATTGTTATTACATTCTTGCACTTAGTCGAAACATTATTTCTGCCTCATGTTTGATGAGTCAAGGTTATGAATTCAATTTAAAGGACAATGGTTGTTCGATATTTTTGAATGGTATGTTCCACGGCTATGCACCCATTGTTGATGGGCTATTTATATTGAATCTAGAATAGGAACCAGTCTATAACGTGAATGTCAAGAGGCATAAGCCAAATGAGATAAATACGACATACTTCTGGCATTGCCGGCTTGGACACATTATCTGAAACGCAAGAAGAAGCTCCATGATGATGGGCTCCTAACTTCGTCCGACTTTGGGTTGTTCGAGATATGTGAATCATGCTTGGTCAGCAAGATGACCAAGTCTCCCTTTGCAAAGAGTTGCGAGAGGGCGTCCGAGCTGTTGGAACTTATACATAGTGACGTGTGTGGTCCAATGAGCACAAGCCCGGTGGCTATCGATGCCGTGACTTTTACCGACGGCTTGAGTAGATATCGATATATCTATTTGATGAGGCACAAGTCGGGACTTTTGAAAAGTTCAAAGAGTTTCAGAACGAGGTTGAGAATCAGCTCGGCAAGACTATAAAGCTTCTGCGATCTGATCGTGGAGGTGAGTACATGAGCCAGGAGTTTGATGATCATCTGAAAAGTCGAGGTATAGTACCTCAGCTCACACCTCTGGGTACGCCATAGAGAAACGACGTGTCGGAACGGAGGAATAGGCCCTTGTTGGACATGGTCCGGTCTATGATGAGCAAATCGGATTTACCCTTGTCATTCTGGGGATACGCTCTAGAAACTGTAGCTTTCACACTTAATAGGGTACCATCAAAATCCGTAGACAAGACACCAAATGAGATGTGGACCGGGAAGAGTCCCAGTTTGTCTTTTCTAAAGATTTGGGGTTGTGAAGCATTTGTCAAGTAACTTATGTCAGACAAGCTTACACCCAAGTCGGATAAATGCATATTCGTGGGATATCCGAGGGAAACCTTGGGATATAGCTTCTACAAGCGGGAAGAGAACAAAGTGTTTGTTACTCGGAATGGGGTTTTCCTTGAGAAAGAGTTTCTCAGTCGGGAGGCCAGTGGGAGGACGGTCCGACTCGAAGAAATACGAGGACCACTCGGGGACGGCTAGGCTAGTGATGTGATCATACAGGAGTCAGTCAGGGAACCCGTAGTGGAAGCGGCACCAGAACCACAGAGGTCGGAGACATTGTGCAGAGTGCATGATGTATTGTTGCTAGAAAGCGACAAACCGGCCACGTATGCGGAAGCGATGGTGAGCCCAGATTCCTAGGCATGGCTAGAGGCCATGAGATCCGAGTTAAAGTCCATGGACGAGAATCAAGTCTGGGACTTGGTTGATCTGCCGCCTGGCGTAACGGCCATTGGTTGCAAATGGATCTTTAAGGAGAAAACCGATGTCGATGGAAATGTTCAGATCCACAAAGCTCGGCTTGTCGCTAAAGGTTACAGACAAGTTCAAGGAATTGACTACGACGAGACTTACTCGCCGGTAGCGATGCTGAAATCGGTGAGGATCATACTAGCTATAGCTGCACATTACGATTACGAGATATGGCGGTGGATGTCAAAAGCGGCTTTCCTTCACGAAATTTAACCGAGGGCGTGTATATGATACAGCGAGGTTTTGTCGATCGACTAGCACTAGTAAGGTATGCAAGCTCGAGAGATCCATTTATGGGTTGAAGCAAGCATCTCGGAGTAGGAACATTCATTTTGATGAGGTCGTCACTGGTCTCGGTTTCATCAAAAGCAAAGAGGACTCTTGTTTATACAAGAAGTTAAGTGGGAGCTCGATAGCGTTTTTGATCTTGTATGTGGATGACATATTGCTGACTGGGAACAATGTTTCGATGCTAAACTCGGTCAAGGAGTCATTGAATGGCAAGTTTTCGATGAAGGACCTTGGTGAGGCAGTCTATATTTTAGGCATTAAGATCTATAGAGATAGATCGAGGAGGCTGCTCGTCTTAAGCCAGAGCATGTACATAGATAAAGTGTTGAAGCGTTTCAACATGAGTGAGGCAAAGAAAGGGCTCTTGCCACTCTCATATGGTATAAGGCTAAGCGAGACTCAGAGTCCTTCGACATCTGATGAGCGAAGCAGGATGAGTAGGATTCCGTATGCCTCGGCAATCGGATCCATCATGTATGCCATGATATGTACAAGGCCTGATGTTGCTTTTGCAAAGCCTAACAATTACATACCAGGCCAACCCAGGTGAGAGTCACTGGGCAACGGTAAAGACTATTTTGAAGTACCTGAAAATGACTAAAGAGATGTTCCTAGTTTATGGAGGTGAGGAAGAGCTCATCGTAAGGGGTTATGCCGATGCTAGTTTCCATACCGACAGAGATGATTGTTGATCACATTCCGGATTCGTGTACGTCCTGAATGGAGGAGCAGTACACTGGATGAGTTCCAAGCAGGATACGGTGGCCGATTCTACCACAGAAGCCGAATACATTGCGGCTTGTGAAGCTGCAAAGGAAGGTGTTTGGATCCGACATTTTCTGGATGATCTTGGTATTTTCCCAGCCTCGGTGAAACCGTTGGACCTTTATTGTGATAATTATGGTGCCATCGCACAAGCCAAGGAGCCGAGGAATCACCACAAGGTCAGGCACATAGACCGGAAATATCACCTAATACGAAAGATCGTAAAGAATGGTGATGTAGAGTTATGCAAGATTCACACAGATGCAAATGTTGTAGATCTGTTGACTAAGCCGCTTCCACAACCCAAGCATGAGGGGCACGTTAGAGCTATGGGCATTCGATGTCTATTTGATTGACTCTAGTGCAAGTGGGAGACTGTTGGAGATATGCCCTAGAGGCAATCATGTATGATGATATTTCCTATGTGTTTATGAATAAAGATAGTCCTTGGACATTATCAATGATGTGTATCGGCAAGTACGTGACTTGTTTGTGGGACTATACATTGTATGGTGACTGTCCTAAAAGGTCCCTATCAAAGGGCTGTGTGGACGCGCAGCCGACTAGACTAGCATATGACACGGTCGATGGCTTGGTCTCACTAGCCATGGAGCATTGGATGCTAACCGGATAATATGGACTTGGAAAGGCCTAGTCGGATTCGACGTAGTCGGATCCGAGTCGAGATAAGGTCCAAGTCGGACAGACCCAACTATGAGGCAGTGATATGTCATCTGTGAGTCTCTAGTACAACATATCGTTCTATGTCCTAAGACTGGTGGCGCATGTACTCGGGATGGTGACAGACTTGCTTTGGGCCGACCAAACACTACTCCGTATTGGGTAGTTACAAAGGTAGGTTTGGGTTTGTCGGTCCCATCTTTGCGAGACATGGTCGAGCAAGATGGGATTGCCCCTCCGATCGGGAGAGATATACTCTGGGCCCTCGTGTGATCCGACCGGGATAAGCATGGCCATCGACGAGGATTATGAGATAATCTGGTTTGTGGTCGGTATCACTGGAACGAGAAAGAGGTCGGGCTAGCACAAGGATGACAGTTTTGCCTTGATCCCGACAACATATATCGTGAGGCAAAGGGAACAGAAGTGTGACACGTTGTACAAGTTCGCCTAACCAGCTTCATAGTCTGCTTGGTGGTCGGCATGCCTTGCTAGAGGCCGCTACTAACCGTGCAGGTCGGAGGTGATCCGAACTGTGACCAAGCTGACTTTAACCTAAGGGGTCGCGCGCTTAAGGGAAGGAAACTACGAGGTCGGTTCATAGGACACTGGTCGGATGTGATCCGAACAGGACTAGGGACGTGACCGAGTAGACTTTGGGCTTTAGGGTCCGTGCGAGGCCCAAGTGTTGAGCCTGCGACGGACTATATAAAGTGAAGGTGTTGCACACTCATGCGGTTGATTGCTTTGGCGTTGCGACTAAGGTTTGCATGTGTTGCGAATAGCCACCTTCACTCACTGCCGACTGTGTGATCGTACCTAGCAGTCCGCTGCACGGTGTTCCTCCTTTACGCGCGGATACCGTTAGAGGCGGTGCACTTGCGCCGCTCCGGCGAAGTTGTACATGGGACCAACTGTTCGAGGGAGATCGGACGAGGAGGAGACGATCCACGCGGACGCGCTGCCCCAACTCTTTTTCCGCTGCATGGCACTGCGCGTCTAGTGGTAACGAATTATGATCCATCTTCCGTAGCATGTTCTTGGTTGTTCTGCGTGTAGGAAAATTTTAATTTGCAGTCGACCCACCCTATCGTAGAACCCAACATGCTAGAGGCAGAAGGAGGCAAGGCTGGCTCTCTTCCTGCTCTAGGGGAGTGGCTAGTTCTAATGGACTGGGAACCGTTTGCATGGGTGGCATGGGGGGTTTATATAGGCCTACCCCCAGGGGTACAATAGTAATTCGTCCGAGTGCTGGGCCCGGCTGTCAGTGTCTCCAGCCTCCGGCTACTCCGCCGACCATTGGGGCCCGCCGCCTGGTGGGCCCAACCGGCTGGTTGGTGGCTGCTTATTGTAGTCGTGTCATTGGTGACAAGGGCTTGGTCATCTTAGTGTGGCTACAGTCCCGCCGCCTGGTGGGAGGACACTGTAGCCATACCTGGTCTTATCAGCTTAATGGCGTGCTTGCCTCGGGGCAAGGGTCGGCCGCCTGCTGGAGGCCGGCCCCTCTCGAATCCGTCTGGTTGAGCTTCCTCCGTCTTCCTTGGGGTCACTGCCCGATAGGGCCCGCCTCCGGTGGGCCGTACCGATAGGCCGTCGTGGGGAACAGGGCTCCGCCTTCCTGGAGCAACGTCAAGGGAGATATGGCACAGTGCCCCATCGTGCGGAGATCTCTGTCTGTACGGATCACTGTAGCCATGCCCGTCCTGAGCATTGGAGGCGACGCGCCTCACTGTAGCCATGCTCTGACTTGTACTCTCAATGGGGGCTCGACGCACCGTAGTCGTGAGGTGGCTACCTGCCTGTTGCCGCCCTCTCTGGAGGGTGGCCGCCAGGAGCCGGTCACTCGGAACGTCGTAGATTTGGGTCGGCCGCCCTCTGGCAGCCGGCCGCTGAGCCAGCCGGCCCCAGAGGGCGGAGCTTTAGCTTGGGGTCCAGCTAGGCGGAGCTGGCCCAAAGTCTTGATAAATCCAGGGACTCAGGTGAGCCTACCCGTGGCCCATTACTCCGACAGTAGTCCCCGAAGCCGGTGAGGCACCGTGGTCGAGGGGCTGCGAAGCCTCAGTGGCTTCCTCCCTCACCGGGCTCCAGGAAGGTGCCGGTCCGTCGTGCGGCTAGTCGACTCCTGAGGCTGACTTCTTCCAGGCGGAGCTTGTACGACTGGTTTTTGAACTTCAAGGTGGGAAATAGGTGGCATGCCTGCTAAGCTTCCCAGGCCGCCGCCCTCCATGGATGCGCCACGCGGCGCACGTCAGCCTGGTCAGCCTGCCACCCCACGTTTTAGACAGGACGTGACACTAGGCCGGGCCTGCCACTACCGCGCCTCGGCAATGGGGCGGATCCACTACGCCGAAGGAGACGGTTGCCATTCCCCACGATTATTTACGTCGTGGTGAATGCGCGCGGGAAACGGCGGGGGCCATGGGGACGTGGGCGCAGTTAATCCCACGACCCACATACCGCCCCCTCGGCTTCGTAGCCTGGGTGCTATAAGTAGGGAGGGGGAGAGGTGCGGCAAAGCTCTCACGCCCCTTCCCACTCTTCTTCTTCTTGCTCGTCCTCCACTGCTGCTGTTGCCGTAGCGCCGCCGCCGTCGCCCACCGCCGATGCATTCCTCCTCTCCACGCCGCCAGCCGGAAGCCATGGCACGCGAGAGGGGCGGCGACTGGGACGGGTCGACCGTGATCGAAGATCACATTTCCTTTCTCCGCGACACGCGCCGGATGCCCAGCGCAGCGTTCGTCAAGGCGCGGGTGCCGCCGGAGACAGAGATCTCGCCGGCGCCGCAGGAAGGTGAGCGGGTCGTCTTCCGCTCGCACTTCCTCTGCGGCTTCGGCCTTCCAGTGAGGGGCTTCTTCCGCTCCTTCCTCGACTTCTACCATCTTCAGCCTCACCACCTCACGCCCAATGCCGTGACTCTCCTCTCCGCCTTCGTCACGGCGTGCGAGGGCTACCTCGGCATCCTCCCCACAATCGAGCTGTGGGGAGCGTTCTTTTACGGGAAGCTCGGCACCTCCGCCAAGGAGACGGCGGCCGAGTGCGGGGGTTTCGTTGCCGTGCGCCGACCAGCGAAGCGGAACGCCTTCCCCATCATCAAGCTGGCGCAGTCGGTGAAGATGTGGCAGCAGTCCTACTTCTACGATCAGAACGTGGACCCGGCTGCCGACTTCCTCAACCTGCCGGCCTACGAGGCCGGCCCTCCCACCGGGGCTCGGCCATCCTGGGGGTATAATCCGAAACCGGTGTCGGCCAACGCGGCGGCCGCCATTGGTCGACTCCGGGTGCTCCAGGAGTCGGAGGGCCTTGTGGCCTCCGACCTCCTCGTCGCCTTTGTCGAGCATCGGGTCCTCCCGCTCCAGAGCCGCCCTCATCCGATCTTCCGGACGGGCGGACACCGCGATCCGTGCCGGCTGTGCACGAAAGGGATGCCGCCCGCTGAAGTTGCGCAGATGGTAAACGAGATCTCCGACCTCAAAGTGTCGGAGAAGGAGTGGCGGTACAGGAAGCGGCCGTATTCTCGCCACAATCCGCCGCCTGCTGCAAGTTTCTTCTTTTTGTCCTTTGAACTGTTTCCTTCATCTTCGTTTCTCTTCATGACACAACTCCTTCTTGGTTGCAGATTTACATGTCCGAGGCTACGGCCGCCCTCCTGGGGCCGGGTGATGACCTCCAGCCGGACAGGGCGGAGAGTGACATGGACAACCCCGACTTAGGGGTGGCCGCCCTGGCCGATGACGCGATAGGCGGCGGCGGCAGTGCGGATGGCAGTGGTGGAGCAGGCGGCTCCGAGGGAAGCGGCGGCGTGGGGGCCTGGCCGGACGACGACGAAGACGAAGATGAACCGCGCCCTGCCCAGAGCTCCGCCACCACCGGCGCCGGCCCCTCTTCTAGACCGCCTGCCCATGGCGTCAAGCGCAAACGGAAACAGGGCGTGACCCTGTTCGGCAGTGATCCGAAGAAGCCCAAGAACCCGGCCGCGGCGACCAAGCGGAAAGAAGCCGCGGCCAAAGTGGCCCAATATCAGAAGCAGCCGAAGGTGCCTGTTATGGTGTCGGCGTAAGTATCCTTCCCTCTCTCCTTGTCTTTTCGTCAATTTAGCGTGAGAGCCTTCCAACTTGTTTTCTTGTTTCAGGGCCCCGTTAACACTCGAGAAGTCGAGCGCCGCCTCGGTCCTCAGGTCGGCAGCGACCTCCTCGACAAGCCGGCGGATCGACCCGGCCGCCGACCTCCGGGAGGCGACAGAGCGGAATGCGCGGGAGGCGCGCGAGAAGAGGCCGACCGCTGGCCAAGGAGCAGCGGCCTTGTCCGCCCGCGTCTCGAGAAGGAGTCTTGGCCGGTGAAGCCCGAGCCACGGAGAAGGAGCGGCTCGCGGAGGCCATACGCCGCCAAGGGCCGCTGCTCGTGGCGCACCTGAACACTGCACCGCCTCCGCCTGAATTCGAGGCGACGGCCGGAGGAGCCGGCGATGACTACCTGATCCGAGAGCGAGAGGGCGGCGACGTAGCCATGCCGGACGTCTTCGTGCCGCTGCCCCCGCCCCCGCTGCCTCTGCCAGCCAGCGAGCCGCGGGACGAGCAGCCAGTGGCACCGCCGGGTGAAAATACGATGGTGATGGACCTGATTCCTACGGTCCGCCTACCCACGCGCCGTCGTCTGGAGAAGGCGGCCTCAGCACCACGGCCGTAGGCGCTCGGCGCCGCAAGGTCGTCGGCCCCCGATACCGAGGCGACCAGCACCGCGCCCGTGGGTTGGATACACGGGGGCGGGACTGGTGCCCTGAACCAGGCATCTCTTGACGTCCAGGCCAAGCTCCGGGCAGAAGCGGAGGCCCTCAAGCGTTGCAACGAGGCCTACTTGGAGTCGCGCACCGCCATCCGCGTAAGTGGTCTTTGGGTTTCTTCTTCAGATGATCCTCTTGCTTCTCTCGTGGGGGCGCGCAAGCATACCCACTAGGTGTAGTCCCCAAGTTCCGGGCCGGCTGCTGAGCAGGCGGTTCGAAACTTTATCTTGCGACTATCGACTGCTGACTTCATCTGATGTCTCTTCTGCATGACTATCACAATCTCCGCGCGACCGCCTACAACTCCGAGGTTCGGGAGCTGGAGACGCAGACGGCCCATCTGGCCGAGAGCCGGCGTAAGTTTCTATCTTCTTTCTTCGCAGGGTATTGGGCGCACCTGCTGGCTGTAATCCACGAGGTTGGGCGGCTGGCGGCGATCGGGCCGAATCTCGATTATCTCTTTCCTTGTCAACTACTTTTTTTTCATGAGTAGGCTATGGCGCTGGCTGTAATCCCGAGGTTGGGCGATGCTGAGCAGTCGGGCGAATCTCCTTAGTTATCTCTTTCCTTTGTCTTATGCCTTGGTGATGCCTTTTTCTTCTCAGTAGCTGGGCGAAGCCAACACCGCCCTGCGTGGCAAGGAGGTGGAGTGCAGCAAGCTGGCGGAGGAGCAGGACCGCCTGGTCACCCAACTTGCCGAGCAGGCGGAAGCCCTCAAGGCGGCCCAGCTGAAGGTGAAGACGACAGAGACCGGCCTCCTCGCCGAGTTTGAGATCGAGCGCTCCGCCTGGGCCGACAAGGAGGACCAGATGACGGCCTGTTTCAGTAGCATCGAAGACTTGGTCGATGGTAAGCCCCATTCTCTTGGTTTCTTGTCTTGAGCTGTCGGCCCTTGCTTATAGCCTTGGCCTTTTTCTTCTTCCGCCCGGACAGACTTCTTCCCGGGCCATTCTTTAGCCGTGATCCAAATGATCGAGGCCCAGCGCGAGGAGCGAAGGGCGGAGGGTGCACAGATCGCCGCTGATGCTCCTCGGACTCTTGGCGAACAAGTCCTCAGAATTCAGGCTCGGCTTCGGCCTGCTCACCGCGTGCTACGCCGCCTCCAGCGCATCGGAGCCCAGGCAGTCTCCGCCTCTGGCCAGGCTTGCCGGCTCCACGCACCCCAAGTCGGACTGCCGACTGGCTGAAGGTGGCGGCCGGCTGCCTAGAAGCCTGGAAAGGCTCAGCAGCCTGGGCAGGGGTGCGCCAGGCCTTGGAATTCATTAAGGCGTGGTTCCCTGGGCTAGATCTAGCCCAGTTGGCCACGTTCCGACTAGAGGCGAAGGAGGAGCTGGCGGCAGTGGAAGCTGAGCTCGTCAACAGGGCGGCGGCGATCGCTGACTTCACCGACACCTGTGTCTTTGTCTCGAAGGTGGTCAAGGAAGGCGGCGAAGCTCCGCAAGAGTGGCTCAGGTTAAACCCGGAGGATAGCGAAGATTCAGTTGAAGTCATCGACTCCAGCGACGAAGGGGAAGACGGGGAGGAGGAAGAGGAGGAGGAGGAGGAAGACGAGGAGAGCGACGTCGACCTGCGGGAGGTTGGGGCGGACGGTCAGCCCCAGCCTGACCGGGCCTCAAGCAACAAGCTACGCACCAAGGTGCCGCCCGCTACTGGAGGCGTCCAAGTGGGGGCTGCCCAGCCGCCGTTCCTCCGACGGACGCCATCGACTCCGTAGTAGTACATGAGCCCCCGGATGAAGGGATGAAGTGGGAAGCCCAGTCCGCGGAGGAAGTGGGGAAGAAATATGACCCTCTCATGTGGCCTGGGGGTGGGGATGAGCTGCCCCTTGTCGGGCAGCCGGTGCGCGATGTCGCTGGACAGGTATCCGGCGCCGCGTAGTTTCTCGATGTGCCCCTCTGTAACGGAGGAGGCCATCCACTTGCCTCCCGCTCCGGACATGGCTGGAGAAGGTTGAGCGAGTGTGCGACTTAGTGGCTGGAGCTCAGTCTTGTGGAGATGGATAGGCAAAGGAGGAAGGCGGCGTGGGTGAAAAGGGTGGATCCTTATCCCTTATATATGGGCGACGAAGACTATCGTCCCCACCGGCCTGGTAAAACTCGCCTATCTCCCAAAGCGCCACAATCAATGGCGCGGTTGGCTTACCCACGTCCGTATTGATGGGAATCCGGAATAAAGGGAACACAATCTCGCTTCGACAAGGCGTGCCAAGGAAACCGCTAAACGCTACCGAGGCGGTATAATAAAAACGATTCAAGTAAAGGCTTGGTGGTGGTGTGACATCATGCCACAAAATCGTCGCCAGATTGAACTTGTGTACATATTATTCTCTCTACGATTGCTAGGTGGAATTTATTTTGCGAGCGGACACTATCCCGGTGTTCGCAATCTTCTATGAATTATTCGGAGGAGGAACCCGCCTTGCAATGCCGAACAATATCGCGCCGGACTTATCGTCATTGAAGCCTGGTTCAGAGCTCTTGAGGAGTCTGGACTAGGGGTGTCCGGATAGCGGACTATCATCATCGGCCGGACTCCAAGACTATGAATATACAAGATTGAAGACTTCGTCCCGTGTCCGGATAGGGCTTTCCTTGGCGTGGAAGGCAAGCTTGGCGATACGGATATGTAGATCTCCTACCATTGTAACCAACTCTGTGTACCCTAGCCCTCTCCGGTGTCTATATAAACCGGAGGGTTTTAGTCCGTAGGACGAATAACCATTACAACAATCATACCATAGGTTAGTTTCTAGGGTTTAGCCTCCTTGATCTCGTGGTAGATCCACTCTTGTACTACCCATATCATCAATATTAATCAAGCAGGAGTAGGGTTTTACCTCCATCGAGAGGGCCCGAACCTGGGTAAAAACATCGTGCCCCTTGTCTCCTGTTACCATCCGCCTAGACGCACAGTTCGGGACCCCCTACCCGAGATCCGCCGGTTTTGACACCGACAACTGCCTTGACCTTTTCTAGGTTGGCCTTGATGCCTCGGTGGGACACGAGGAAGCCCAAGAGCTTGCCCGAGGGGACCCCAAACACACACTTCTCCGGGTTGAGCCGCAGGCTCACTGCGTTGAGGCTCGCGAAGGTTTCCTCTAGGTCTTGTATCAAGGTCTTGGCCTCGCGAGACTTCACTACAATGTCGTCGACGTAAGACCCACATTCTTCCCAAGCTGTGGGCCCAAGGTGATGTGCATGAGCCGCTGAAAGGTTTGCCCCCGCGTTGTGCAGTCCGAACGGCATGCATGTATAGCAGTACACCCCACACGGGGTCAGGAAGGCCGTCTTCTCCACGTCTTCCACTGCCATCTTGATCTGGTGATACCCGGAGAAGGCATCCAAGAAGCATAACATGTCACACTCAGCGGTGGAATCGATTATCTGATCGATGCGAGGGAGCGGGAACGGATCTTGCGGGCATGCTTTGTTGAGGTTGGTGAAGTCGACACACATGCGCTCCTTCCCTTCCTTCTTTGGCACAACCATGGGGTTGGCCAACCAATATGGATATCGGACCTCGCGAATAACCCCCGCGGCTTCTAGCTTGCGAGTCTCTTGGACGATGAAGACCTGCTTTTCAGTGGACCGCCTCCGCCTACGCTTCCGGTATGCACGTTGGGCACACGTTGAGATGGTGCTTGATTATGCCCCGCGGGATCCCTGCCAACTGATCGGGCTCCCAGGCGAACACTTTCTTGTTTGCACGCAGGAACTTGATCAGGGCTTCCTCCTGCTCGGGCCCAAGGTTGGCGCCTATGGTGAAAGTGGCGTTAGTGGACCCGTCCTCATCGACAGGTACCTGCTTGGTCTCTGCCTTGTCTTGGGTGAACAACTGCTTCTTCTTGGTCGGCGCAACCCCCTTGGGCTTGGGGGTTTCTGCGTCGGCGGGCCGTGCCGCCGCCGCCGTCTTGAGGGTGAGCTTGAGTACTCGCAGCGCACCTTCGGTGTCCCCGGGCACGGTGAGGACGCCGTTTCTCCCGGGCATCTTCATGAGGTTGTACGACGGGTGAGTCGCGGCCATGAATTTGGCCAATGCCGGATAGCCGAGGATGGCGTTGTAGGGGAGGCCGATGGGGGCGATGTCGAAATCGACCAGCTCTGTGCAGAAGTTGTCGTAGGTGCCGAAAGCTACCGGGAGTCGGATCTGCCCCAAGGAGCTGGACGACCCGCCTCCGACGCCCGAGAAAGGTCGGCTGGGTCGCAGCCGCTCCTGGGGTATGCAGAGGAGGGTGAAAGCCTCAACTGAGAGCACACTAAGGTCCGCGCCACCATCGATGAGGGTCCTGGTGACGGCCAACTGGCAGATGGTGGGCGTGCAGAGCATGGGGAGCGCGCCCGAGCAGGCCGAGTTGGTGGGGTGGTCCTCGGAGCTGAAGGCCATCTTAGCCGACGGCTCCTTCCGGCAAGGGGGATCCCCCTGCCGCGTGGAGGCGGCGCCGACCCGGCGGACGAATGGCTTGATGTGGTGGCTGGAGGGCGGCGCCTGCGAGCCACCCAGGAGGGCCGCGATGACCGAGGAAGCCGGTGCAACGGGGTGGGTGAGGAAGAGGCCGCGTGGCTCTTCCCAAGAGGCCATGGGGAAATGCTGGGATGATGCTTGCTGCCCGTTCCCCGCCGGGCCGATGGCGGCGTTGACGGTAGGTGACGGGGAACGACGAGGGCGCCCGCTGACGGGAGTCGTCTGGACGACGTGGGAAGCGGGGGCGGCTCGGCGCTCGGCGCGAGCCCGATGAGAGTCGGACATGGATGTGATGGTCGGGGAAGAACGAGACGACGGAAGGCACATTCCGGTGCACCCCTACCTGGCGCGCCAAATGTCGGATTTCGGGTTCCGGCAGACCCTTGAGGTTCGAACACCGGGGTGCGCGCGGAGATTTAACCCTCTGCCGGCTTGCCCCTCGCCGAATCGCCAGGGACTAAACTACCAAACAGGGCAACACAAGAGACACAAGATTTATACTGGTTCAGGCCACCATTTTGGTGTAATACCCTACTCTAGTGTGTGGTGTGGTGGATTGCCTCTTGGGCTGATGTCTGTTCTTGGCTGGTGCTACTGTGTTCTGGCTCTTGGATTCTTGATCCGGTCTAGCTGCCTCTACCCTGGGGGTGGCTAATCCTATTTATAGGCAAAGTCCCTGGGCCTCTTCCCAAATATTGAGCGGGAAGGGCGCCAACAATTGCCCATTTCGAAGGGGAACAGCGGGTACACTTATCCTGGCTAAAGTTGGTCCTCGCCTGCCAAAGGCTCTGGTGGTGACGCCTGCTTGGGCTCCACAATGACTTCTTCCCTGCCGTTGGGCTGGTCTTGGTCTTGTTGCACGAAATGGATGCCTTTGCTTGATGCTCTACGCTGCGCTTGCTCCCTTTGCACCAAAGAGGAAAGGAGGACCTGCTGGCGTGGCCTTGGCGCCCTTGGTAAATCATGGCTTGTGTCATGGGCACCTCGCGAGGTTGCCTTGAACTCTCCGCCTCCTCATGAGCTAGCTTGAAGAGGCCGTGCCTGAGGAAGCTCCCGGTCGTCCGCCCCGCGAGGCTTGGCCCCTCGCGATGGTCTTGAGTTTGTGTTGATGAAGATGGGCCGCGCTGGGCCCCCTTTGAGCCACGCCGCGGGCCACAGGCAGGCAAGTCTGGGGACCCCCGTTCCCAGAACGCCGACAGGGTTGGCCAGCCACTCTGGAAAAATACTTCCATGATGAATCCGACTGCTAGAAGCTGGGCTAACTCTTCTCTGACAACTCTTCTCTTCTCTTCCGACAGGCGACACAAGGGCTGCCTGACCGGCTTGACGTCAGGTCGGACATGTAGCTTGTGCTCGGCGAAATCCGTCGGAACACCTGGCATGTCTTTTGGGGACCATGCAAAGATGTCCCGATTCTCATGGAGGAAATTGACGAGCTCGCTTTCCTATTTGTTGTCAAGGCCTGTGCCTATGACAACGTGCCTCTCCGGGTGCTCCGGGTCCAAGGGTATTTTCTTTGTTTCCTTGGCCGGTTTGAACGAGCCCTCAACCTCCGACTCCTGGGGGGTGGGTGACATTTCCGGCTTCTTGCCTGCCAACGCCACCACCTGGTCAAGGAGCCGCTTCTCGGCTGCAATCACGAGGGACTCGGACAGCCGGCTGCTATCTGCGGCGCAAGCGACCAATTTCTTGTAGTCTCCGACTACTGTCAGCATCCCCTTGGTACTCGGCATCTTCATCTTGAGGTAGGCATAGTGGGGGACTGCCATGAACTTGGCCAGAGCAGGTCAGCCAAGCAATGCATGGTAGGGGCTCTCATGGTCCACCACTTCAAACCAAACTGGCTCTCGGCAGAAGTGATTCTTGTCTCCAAAGAGGACATCAATCTGGGTCTTGCCGATTGGTGAGAAGGAAAGGCCAGGGACTATGCCATGGAATACAGTCCGACTGGGGACGAGCTGCTTCTGCTTGATTCCCAACTTCATTGTGTCACGGTACATGATATTGATGTTGCTGCCACCATCTATCAAGACTCTGGAGAAACGGGCGGCCCGCCTCTCTATTGCAAGGGTTGCTTCTAGGACCAGGGCATACGAACCAGGGGAAGGCATCACTTTCGGGTGGTCAGCCCTGCTCCAACTGATAGGCTTCTCGGACCAATGCATGAACTCTGGAGTGTTGGAGGCCACTGCTTGCACTTCTTGTTGTTGTTGCCGTCTGCTGCGCCTGTTGTCGGCCACACTTGTGAACACAACATAGGCTCCGTGTTCCTCCGGGTACTCGTCTTGTATGGCGCCGACTGGTCGGGCCGCCCGGCTCTGAAATTTGAGGCGGCATCCGGCAGCGGAGGAGGGCGAGTCCATCTCCCTTGGCAATTCTGGTGAGCGGTGACACTTCCGAGTGGTGTGGTTGGAGGCTTGGCGCCACTATGGAACTTGCAGGGTGCATCCAAGGTTTGCTCGTAACAGAAGGCAGGCAACCAATTGCACTTGCCGCCCTTCTGCTGTTTGGGGGCCGGATGCCCTTCTGGCTGCTGATCCTCGACCGTTGCCACCTGCCGGCTGGTGGAAGCTAGATGGGTGGCCTTCCGCTTGTTATCACCTGGTTTCCGTCGCCGACTGGTGTCACCAGCCGGGGTCCGAAGAGCCCGAGGTGCCACCTTACCGGACGCATCAACCAGAATTTCCGCCTTCATGGAGGACTCGGCCGTGGCGTGCTTGTCGGCGATGACCAGTAGCTCATCGAGGGTTTCGGGCTCGTCGCAGAGAAGTCAGTGCTTCAGGAGGGTACCCTCTCGGCACCCGGTAGTGAAGTACTCGATTGCCTACACCTCGTGCACGCCTTCGCAGGAATTGCGCAGCTCGGTCCAGCGCGTAAGGTAGTCGCGAGTTGACTCTGTGGGCCCTTGGACGCACAAGGAGAGCTATCGGGGCTTGGGAGCCCACTTGTAGGTGCTGGTGAAGTTGCGGATGAAGGCCTCGGTGAAATCAACCCAACTGTTGATACTACGGGGCTTCAGGCTGTTGAGCCACGTCCGAGCAGTGCCTTGAAGCATGAGCGGGACGTATTTCACGGCAACACGCTTGTTGCCGTTTGGTATACTGACGACCTTGGAGTAGTCGACCAGCCAGTCCTCCGGCTTCATGGAGCCGGTGTACTTGGGCGTGTCTCACGGGAGGGTGAACCCCTTGGGGAAGGGCTCATCTCGGATTCGGGGGCCGAAACAGGGCGGGCCCAGCGCATCTTCTTCTTCAAGTGCCAGGGATTGGTTGAGACGATCGATCCGATGGCGGGCATCATTCTCTCCGACTCCCTCTCGACGGCCAAGGCGGTCGCCGAGTGTCGGATGCGTGACAGGAGGCGGAGTGGGGTACCTTGCTCCACGAGGCGGGGGAGGCGGCAGGTCGCCTCGCTGCTCTACTGCATGATGGCGGCCGTCCTCGTCCCGCTCGATGGAGAGGCGCGTCCGACTACGGCTGGCAGCCGGCTCATTGCCCTTTCCTCCACGGGCGCCACCAGTCAGCGTCCGGGAGATCGCCCCATGATCTCGGCATGGGGGCGGCTCGTTGTTTCGTCCAGCTAGGGCTTCGGCGCGGCAGGCGGCCTCGTGCTGCGCGGCAGCCGCGTCTAGGAGCTGCTGGGCTCGCTCCGTCATATGGCGGCACTCGTCGCCGTCGCATTTGTCCAGCTCATTCGTTACCGCCTGGGCGGCCCGAATGTTCTCCACAGGCATGGCGTAGACGGGGCGCTCTACCCCGAACATGCTGGCGATGGTCGCGCCAAGCTGCCGAACTGTGCCGAGGCGGCTAGGCCCCCCAAGAGCTAGAGTGCCGCCTACGGCCCGGTCCATCTCGTGCCGGTAAGCGTCCGAAAGCTGGCGCATGCTGGCCAGGCGGCCAGCATTCTCGAGAAGCTGGAGGCAGCATGTCTCCAGTGCCTCAGCGTCCGCGCCCGCAGGAATGGGCGCCGTGAGGTCGCGCAGAGTGGCGTCGATGGGATCTTGAGCACGCCCGTCCGAGTGCTCCTCGCTGTAGATGATGACTACCTCTGTGACGGTGCTCCCGCCACTGTGCTCGCGAGGAAGTGGCTCGTCATAGACCACCATGTTGGTGGGGAACGCGTCGAGCGACGCCGTGTCGGAGTCGATGATCATCGGATCGGTCGAGCCGACGGACTCCAGGTCCACAGCAGGCTCGCTAGTGACATCGAGCTGGTCAAGGAGGCTGACGAGGCGGCTCTCAGGGCAGCTAGTGCCCGCGTCGGAGGCCAGCTCGTCGGAGAGGTCGATCTCACCGACGAGGTCAGCGAGGCAGCTTGCAGCGCAGGCGATCTCCGCACCATGCAGCGCGTCAAGGCTGACGCCGTCGGGCGTGCTGGGCTGGCTTTGCTCGCCAGGAAGGAACATGATTCCCGTCAAGAGCAGATCTCTGGGAGACGGTGCACCTTGCCTCACGGTGGGCGCCAAATGTCGGGGGTTGGGTGCAACATATGCCAATGGATGGCTTATCATGGTGGGAGCGAGTAGAACGTCGCCGGTGCCTGGAAGCGGGATAAGGCATAGACACGAACGCCAGCGTACTTTACCCAGGTTCGGGGCTCTCCTAGGAGATAACACCCCTAGTCCTGCTTTGCGGGGTCTCCGCATGATCACTAAGGCACAAGTGATACGATGGTGCTCCTTGAGCTATGTGCTAGAGGCAGAAGGAGGCAAGGCTAGCTCTCTTCCTGCTCTAGGGGAGTGGCTAGTTCTAATGGAGTGGGAACCGTTTGCATGGGTGGCCTGGGGGGTTTATATAGGCCTACCCTCCAGGGGTACAATAGTAATTCATCCGAGTGCTGGGCCCGGCTGTCAGTGTCTCCAGCCTCCGGCTTCTCCGTCGACCATTGGGGCCCGCTGCCTGGTGGGCCCAACCGACTGGTTGGTGGCTGCTTACTGTAGCCGTGTCATTGGTGACATGGGCTTGGTCATCTTAGTGTGGCTATAGTCTCGTCGCCTGGAGGGAGGACACTGTAGCCATACCTGGTCTTATCATCTTAATGGCGTGCTTGCCTCGAGGCAAGGGTCGGCTGCCTGCTGGAGGCCGGCCCCTCTCGAATCCGTCTAGTTTAGCTTCCTTCGTCTTCCTTGGGGTCACTGCCTGATAGGGCCCGCCTCCGGTGGGCGTGCATCGACAGCCGTCGTGGGAAACAGGCTCGCTTTGCCGGGCGGCGTCGGGGAGATATGGCACAGTGCCCCATCGTGCGGAGATCTCCGTCTGTACGGATCACTGTAGCCATGCCCGTCCTGAGCATTGGAGGCAACGCGCCTCACCGTAGCCATGCTCTGACTTGTACTCTCGATGGGGGCTCGGCGCATCGTAGTCATGAGGTGGCTGCCTGCCCGATGCCGCCCTCTCTGGAGGGCAGCCGCTAGGAGCCGGTCACTCGGAGCGCCGTAGACTTGGGTCGGCCGCCCTCTGGAAGCCGGCCACTGAGCCAGCCGGCCCCACAATGCGGAGCTTTAAGTTGGGGTCCAGCTAGGCGGAGCTGGCCCAAAGTCTTGATAAATCCAGGGACTCGGGTGAGCCTACCCGTGGCCCATTACTCCGACACCCGCGTATTGTGCCGCTAAAGCGGCCTCCCTTTGCGCTCTGCCATTATCCACCACATCCTGAGCATTCCAACCGCCGTTCGCCGGATTAGCCCTCGAGGGGCATCACGACGCCGTGCACTGCTTGACACGGCCGGCTCGTCCATGTGCCTGCTATAACTCTTGCTCAGACGAGGGGTTGAATGTATTCTGTCTCGGCTGTAGGAATAAGCCTGTTGCTGAACAACGGCGGTTTGAAGAAGATCCTGGCTCGTCGAGTCTCAATCGCTGCCAATGAATCACCTTCCTTTGGAATAGCCGTAAGCGTGATCTTGCCGCAATCATATTATCAAGAAATGGAAAAGTGACCCGGCGGTGTTGCTACATACTGCGGCGGGTTATCCGTCCGTCGAGGCAGGTCCATCGCCCGTGGCTGATCCGGTGCCGCCCCAGGTGCCTCGGTCCAGTTTACTCCTGCCAGATTGCTAGGCCTAGCTCCTGGTGTACTGAAGAGATTCAGACCCTCGTAAATTTGCGGCAGCCGAGACCGGTACTTCCTTCTCAGGACATCGTTTGATGCATTCTGATCCAACATAAGCCGGTAATTCTGCGCCTGGATCTGTTGTGATTGGGCATCTAAAGCGGCCCGCTCTTCATCCATCCTGGCCTCCTCAGCCGCCAAGTCCGCCTTGGCCTGAACTATCTGATCCTTTAGCTTTGTAACATCCGCATTGTGCTGAACTTGAGTCTCTGGAGTTACTGCTGTGGTCAACAGTGCCGTCAAATCGTCCAGTAAACCGACAAGAACTTAAGTCGGCCGGTGCACCAGCCCTCCCACCGCGGCTACCGATCCGGAGACCATTGCTGCTGTAGATGAAGATTGCACGGTGGGCTACATACCGGGCATGAAGATCGCAACCCGATTTGGCGGTTCAAGGGGACCCGGAATACTGTCACCATCGGAGTATCCTTCAAACCAGCCATCGTGCAGTTGGTTTAGTGACTCGGTTTCGCCAGTGGACGTGTCACCATCTGAGTAGACGGCCGTCTCACCATCGGACACCGGTTCAGATTCTGCTCCATGGGTGAATTCTACGAACCCACGCTTCACGGCAGGCTGAACCCGGGCAGGACTGACATGCTGAGCTGTCTCGACGAGGTCGGTGAAGATGTCCGGCTCAGGGCCCGGTTCGCCGATCTTGCCAATGAAAACGTGAATTCCACCAAAGGGGACCCGATACCCGTACTCAATTGAGCCGGCCTCGGGGCCCCATCCTGCGTCGTCGATGTAGAGCTTGCCGCGACGACTCTTGGTCATCTGGCCAACCATGTACCCCTTGAGTCCTTCAAAGCTGCCCTTCAAGAACTCGAAACCATCGTGCGATAGCCCTATGGTGGGCACCAACTGTCGTGGAAATATCACGTCAGATGTCCTAGCAGAAGGACTTAGTTGTGGATCCATCGCAATGAGGTTAGCCTGAAGGGGTTTAACCGGACAAGGGACACGAGAGTTTATAATAGTTCGGCCCCTTCGATGAAGGTAAAAGCCTACATCTAGTTGTGATGGAATTATTGGGGTTTCGATGACCAGGGAGCAAATACGCTTTGCCTGAGTCTCGAGTTGTTGTTTCTTATCCCTGAACCGCCGTCGGGTTGTCCCTTTATATGCACAGGTTGATGCCCGGCCGGTTTACAGAGTCCCGAGGCCGACTCATACAAGTGTTCGGCTCGGTCTCTCCCATTCCCTATCTTACAACACAAGTTATACAACTATGACGGTTTACCACTATGGGCCCTAATCCGCCTCCGGGCTCTGGGCCTCTAAACTTTAACAGTAAAGTGTCATCTTCTTGTCTTCATGGGCTTCAGCATAGCTGAGCGTGAACCGCCCCCTCTAGGGCGGTTTACACTCAGTGGTTATATCCTCAACAACGGGGTTTGGATGTACCGACGAAGTTTGCACCAAATCTCAAGGTGAGAAAGGGCAATGCATGGTACCGAAGAGGCTAGCGATGGTGGAAAGGTGAGAGTGCGTATAATCCATGGACTCAACATTAGTCAAAAAGAACTCATATACTTATTGCAAAAATCTACAAGTCATCAAAAACCAAGAACAACGCGCATGCTGCTAGGGGGATAGATTTGTAGGAATATACCATCCCCGACCGCCACTCATAAGGATGCACAATCTAAGAACACCTTGTGTTTTAAATTTGTTACACAACTTTCACCATACGTGCATGCTACGGGACTTGCTAACTTCAACACAAGCATTCTTTAAATTCATAATCACTAGCATGACTCTAATATCACTACCTCCATATCTCAAAATAATTATCAAGTATCAAATTGATCATACCTTGCTGCCCCTGCTGTCACTGGGAAAGGACACCGCAAGATTGAACCCAAAGCTAGGCACTTCTCCCATTGCAAGAAAGATCAATCTAGTAGGCCAAACCGAACTGATAATTTGAAGAGACTTGCAAAGATAACTTAATCACACATAAAAGAATTCAGAGGACGTTCAAATATTTCTCATAGATAAACTTGATCATAAAGCCACAATTCATCGGATCTCGACGAACACACCGCAAAAAGAGTTACATCGAATAGATCTCCAAGAAGATCGAGGAGAACATGGTATTGAGATTCAAAGAGAGAGAAGAAGCCATCTATCTAATAACTATGGACCCGAAGGTCTGTGGTAAACTACTCACAACTCATCGGAGAGGCCTCGGATATGATGTAGAGGCCCTCCATGATCGATTCCCCCTCCAGCGGAGCACCGGCGAAGGCTCCAAGATGGGAGCTCATGGATCTGAAAGATTCTGGCGGTGGAAATAGTTTTTCGTGGTAAACCGATGTTTTCGAGTGCGTGGGTATATGTAGGAGGAAGAAGTAGGTCGGTGGCCGGCCGAGGGGCCCACGAGACAGGGGGGCGCGCCCAGTAGGGGGAGGGGCGCCCTCCACCCTCGTGGCCGCCTCAATTGTTTCTTGACTTCCACTCCAAGTCCTCTGGATCACGTTTGTTCCAAAAATCACACTCTCGAAGGTTTCATTTCGTCTGGACTCCGTTTGATATTCCTTTTCTTCGAAACACTGAAATAGGCAAAAAAAAACAGCAATTCTGGCTGGGCCTCCAGTTAGTAGGTTAGTCCCAAAAATGATATAAAAGTGTAAAGTAAAGCCCATAAACATCCAAAACGGGTAATATAATAGCATGGAACAATCAAAAAGTATAGATACGTTGGAGATGTATCAACAGGTATGCCCGAGGATGTGGTCAAGAAGAAGGTCTTCCCTTTATCTTTGAAGGGAAAGGCATTGACATGGTTTAGGCTATGTGATGATATTGGATCATGGAACTACAACCGATTGAAATTGGAATTTCATCAGAAGTTTTATCCTATGCATCTGGTTCATCGTGATCGTAATTATATATATAATTTTTGGCCTCGTGAAGGAGAAAGTCTCACTCAAGCTTGGGGGAGGCTTAAGTCAATGTTATATTCATGCCCCAATCATGAGCTCTCAAGATAAATTATTATTCAAAAAATTTATGCTCGACTTTCTCTTAATAATCACTCCATGCTCGATACTTCTTGTACTGGTTCTTTTATGATGAAGACTATTGAATTTAGATGGGATTTATTGGAAAGAATTAAACACAACTCTGAAGATTGGGAACTCGACGAAGGTAAGGAGACAGGTATAACACCTAAGTTTGATTGTGTTAAATCTTTTATGGATACCGATGCTTTTCGTGAATTTAGCACTAAATATGGACTTGACTCTGAGATAGTAGCTTCTTTCTATGAATCATTTTCTACTCATGTTGATCTCCCTAAGGAGAAGTGGTTTAAATATCTTCCTCCCATTGAAGTAAGGTAGTAGAGCCTATTAAAGTTGAAGAAAAGACTATTACTTATAATGTTGATCATATTGTTCCTACTGCTTATATTGAGAAACCACCTTTGCCTGTTAGAATAAAGGATCATGCTAAAGCTTCAACTGTGGTTCATAAGAGTAATTCTAGAACGCCTATCTAGAACACGTACACCCCCTGAGCAAATTAAAGTGAACCTAGTATTGCTATGGTTAAATATCTCTTGGTAGATAATATTGATGGGCATGTTATTTACTTCTGTGATGAAGCTGCTAGAATTGCTAGACCCGATACTAAAAATAAACATAGACCTGTTGTTGGTGTTCCTATTGTTTCTATTAAAATAGGAGATCATTGTTACCATGGCTTATGTTATATGGGTGCTAGTGTGAGTGCAATACCTCATTCCTTATACAAAGAAATTATGCATGATATTGCACCTGCTGAGATAGAAGATATTAATGTTACTATTAAGCTTGCCAATAGAGACACTATTTCACCAATTGGGATTGTTAGAGATGTTGAAGTCTTGTGTGGGAAGATTAAATATCCTACTGATTTTCTCGTTCTTAGTTCCCCACAAGATGATTTTTGTCCCATTATATTTGGTAGACCCTTCTAGAATACTATTAATGCTAGGATATACTATGAAAAGGATATTGTTACTGTTGGTTTAGGGGTTATGTCTCATGATTTTAATTTTGCTAAATTTCGTAGACAACCCCATGATAAAGAATTTCCTAGTAAAGATGAAATTATTGGTCTTGCTTCTATTGTCGTGCCTCCTGGTGATCCTTTAGAACAATATTTTCGACCATGAAAATGATATGTTTACGAATGAAAGAAGGGAAATAGATGAAGTATTCTTTGAAGAGGGACCTATTTTGAAACACAACTTGCATGTTTAAATCCTAGGGGATTCTCCTCCACCCAAGGGAGATCCCGTGTTTGAGCTTAAACAATTACCTGATACTTTGAAATATGCTTATCTTGATGAAAAGAAGTCATATCCTGTTATTATTAGTGCTAACCTTTCAGAGCATGAAGAAGAGAAATTATTGAAAATTCTGAAGAAGCACAATGCTGCTATTGGATATACTCTTGATGATCTTAAGGGCATTAGTCTCACTCTATGCCAGCACAAAATAAAACTGGTGAAAGAAGCTAAACCACTTGTTGATCATCAACGACGGTTAAATCCTAAGATGAAAGTGTTGGGGAATGTAGCAATTTCAAAACTTTCGTACGCACATGTAAGATCATGGTGATGCATAGCAACGAGAAGGGAGAGTGTGTCCACATACCCTTGTAGACCGAAAGCGGAAGCGTTAGTACAACGCGGTTGATGTAGTCGTACGTCTTCACGATCCGACCGATCAAGTACCGAAAGCACGACACCTCCGAGTTCTTGCGCATGTTCAGCTCGATGACGTCCCTCGAACTCCAATCCATCCGAGCTTCGAGGGAGAGTTCCGTCAGCACGACGGCGTGGTGACGATGATGATGTTCTACCGACGCAGGGTTTCGCCTAAGCACCGCTACGATATTATCGAGGAGGACTATGGTGGAGGGGGGCACCGCACATGGCTAAGAGATCAATGATCAATTGTTGTGTCTAGGGTGCCCCCCTGCCCCGGTATATAAAGGAGCAAGGGGGGAGGTGCAGCCGGCCAGGAGGAGGCATGCCAGGATGAGTCCTACTCCCATCGAGAGTAGGACTCCTCCCTTCCTTGTTGGATTAGGAGAAGGGGGGAAAGAGGAGGGAGAGAGGAAGGAAAGGGGGGCGCCGCCCCCCTCTCCTTGTCCTATTCGGACTAGGGGGGAGGGGCGCGTGGCCCTGCCCTGGCCACCTCTCCTTTTCTCCACTAAGGCCCACTATGGCCCATTAAGCCCCCGGGGGGTTCCGGTAACCCCCCGGTACTCCGGTAAAATCCCGATTTCACCCGAAACACTTCCGATATCCAAATATAGGCTTCCAATATATCAATCTTCATGTATCGACCATTTTGAGACTCTTCGTCATGTCCGTGATCACATCCGGGACACCGAACAACCTTCAGTACATCAAAACGCATAAACTCATAATATAACCGTCATTGAAACTTTAAGCGTGCAGACCCTACGGGTTCGAGAACTATGTAGACATGACCGAGACATGTCTCCGGTCAATAAGCAATAGCGGAACCTAGATGCTCATATTGGCTCCTACATATTCTATGAAGATCTTTATCGGTCAAACCGCATAACAACATATGTTGTTCCCTTTGTCATCGGTATGTTACTTGCCCGAGTTTCAATCGTCGATATCTCAATACCTAGTTCAATCTTTTTACCGGCAAGTCTCTTTACTCGTTATGTAATGCATCATTCCGTAACTAACTCATTAGCTACATTGCTTGCAAGGCTTATAATGATGTGCATTATCGAGAGAGCCCAAAGATACCTCTCCGACAATCGGAGTGACAAATCCTAATCTCGAAATACGTAAACTCAACAAGTACCTTCGGAGACACCTGTAGAGCACCTTTATAATCACCCAGTTACATTGTGACGTTTGGTAGCACACAAAGTGTCCTTCGGTAAACTATTTTCATTGGGTGTATGACCATCGAAGGTTTTATTCATGTAAACAGAACAACAATTATTCTCTGACTTTAAATGAATAACCATATTGCAATAAACATGATCAAATCATAGTCATGCTCAACGCAAACGCCAAATAACATTTATTTAGGTTTAACACTAATACCGAAAGTATAGGTAGTGTGCGATGATGATCATATCAATCTTCAAACTACTTCCAACACACATCGTCACTTCACCCTCAACTAGTCTCTGTTTATTCCGTAACTCCTATTTCAAGTTACTAATTTTTAGCAACCGAACAAGTATCAAATACTCAGGGGCTACTATAAACACTAGTATGGTACACATCAATAACCTGTATATCAAATATACCCTTGTTCACTATGCCATCCTTCTTATCCGCCAAGTATCTAGGGCAGTTCCACTTCTAGTGACCAGTTCCTTTGCAGTAGAAGCATTTAGTCTCAGGCTTAGGTCTAGAGTTGGGCTTCTTCACTTGAGCAGCAACTCACTTGCTATTCTTCTTGAAGTTCCCCTTCTTCCCTTTGCCCTTTTCTTGAAACTAGTGGTCTTGTCAACCATCAACACTTGATGTTTTTTCTTGATTTCTACCTTCGTCGATTTCAGCATCACGAAGAGCTTGGGAATCGTTTCCGTTATCCCTTGCATATTATAGTTCATCACGAAGTTCTAGTAACTTGGTGATAGTGACTACAGAACTCTGTCAATCACTATCTTATCTGGAAGATTAACTCCCACTTGATTCAAGTGATTGTAGTACTCAGATATTCTGAGCACATGCTCACTAGCTGAGCAATTCTCCTCCATCTTGTAGGCAAAGTACTATCAGAGGTATCATACCTCTCGACACGGGCATGAGTATGAAATACCAATTTCAACTCTTGGAACATCTTATATGCTCCGTGGCGTTCAAAACATTTTTTAAGTCCCGGTTCTAAGTCGTAAAGCATGGTGCACTAAACTATCAAGTAGTTATCATACCGAGCTTTGTCAAACGTTCATAACATCTGCATCAGCTCCTGCAATAGGTCTGTCACCTAGCGGTGCATCAAGGACATAATTCTTCTGTGCAACAATGAGGATAATCCATAGATCACGGATCCAATCCGCATCATTGCTACTAACATCTTTCAACTTAGTTTTCTCTAGGAACATATCAAAAATAAAACTGGGGAGCTACACGCGAGCTATTGATCTACAACATGGATGTTCTAATACTACCAGGACTAAGTTCATGATAAATTAAAGTTCAATTAATCATATTACTAAAGAGCTCCCACTTAGACAGCATCCCTCTAATCATCTAAGTGATCACGTGATCCAAATCAACTAAACCATGTCCGATCATCACGTGAGATGGAGTAGTTTTCAATGGTGAACATCACTATGTTGATCATATCTACTATATTATTCACGCTCGACCATTCGGTCTCAGTGTTCCGAGGCCATATCTGTATATGCTAGGCTCGTCAAGTTTAACCTAAGTATTCTGCGTGTGCAACTGTTTTGCACCCGTTGTATTTGAACGTAGAGCCTATCACACCCGATCATCACATGGTGTCTCAGCACGAATAACTTTCGCAATGGTGCATACTCAGGGAGAACACTTATACCTTGAAATTTAGTGAGAGATCATCTTATAATGCTACCGTCAATCAAAGCAAAATAAGATGCATAAAGAATAAACATCACATGCAATTAATATAACTGATATGATATGGCCATCATCATCTTGTGCTTGTGATCACCATCTCCGAAACACCGTCATGATCACCATCGTCACCGGCACAACACCTTGATCTTCATCGTAGCATCGTTGTTGTTTCACCACCTATTGCTTCTACGACTATTGCTACCGCTTAGTGATAAAGTAGAGCAATTACAGGGCGATTGCATTGCATACAATAAAGCGACAACCATATGGCTGCTGCCAGTTGCCGATAACTTTGTTACAAAACATGATCATCTCATACAATAAAATTTAGCATCATGTCTTGACCATATCATATCACAACATGCCCTGCAAAAACAAGTTAGACGTCCTCTACTTTGTTGTTGCAAGTTTTACGTGGCTTCTACGAGCTGAGCAAGAACCGTTCTTACCTATGCATCAAAACAATAACGATAGTTCGTAAAGTTAGTGTTGTTTTAACCTTCTCAAGGACCGGGCGTAGACACACTCGGTTCAACTAAAGTTGGAGAAACTGACACCTGCTAGCCACCTATGTGCAAAGCATGTCGGTAGAACCAGTCTCGCGTAAGCGTACGCGTAATGTCGGTCCGGGCAGCTTCATCCAACAATACCGCCGAAACAAAGTATGACATGCTGGTAAGCAGTATGACTTGTATCGCCCACAACTCACTTGTGTTCTACTCGTGCATATAACATCTATGCATAAAACCTGGCTCGGATGCCACTGTTGGGGAATGTAGCAATTTCAAAAATTTCCTACGCACACGCAAGATCATGGTGATGCATAGCAACGAGAAGGGAGAGTGTGTCCACGTACCCTCGTAGACCGAAAGCGGAAGCGTTAGTACAACACGGTTGATGTAGTCATACGTCTTCACGATCCGACCGATCAAGTACCAACGCACGACACCTCCGAGTTCTTGCACATGTTCAGCTCGATGACGTCCCTCGAACTCTGATCCAGCCGAGCTTCGAGGGAGAGTTCCATCAGCACGACGGCGTGGTGACGATGATGATGTTCTACCGACGCAGGGCTTTGCCTAAGCACCGCTACGATATTATCGAGGAGGACTATGGTGGAGGGGGGCACCGCACACGGCTAAGAGATCAATGATCAATTGTTGTGTCTAGGGTGCCCCTGCCACCGTATATAAAGGAGCAAGGGGGGAGGTGCGGCCGACCAGGAGGAGGCGTGCCAGGAGGAGTCCTACTCCCACCGGGAGTAGGACTCCCTCCCTTCCTTGTTGGATTAGGAGAAGGGGGGAAAGAGGAGGGAGAGAGGAAGGAAGGGGGGGGGGCTTCGCTTGTCCTATTCGGACTAGGGGGAGGGGCGTGCAGCCCTGCCCTGGCCGCCTCTCCTTTTCTCCACTAAGGCCCACCATGGCCCATTAAGCCCCGGGGTTCCGTAACCCCGGTACTCGATAAAATCGATTTCACGGAACACTTCCGATATCCAAATATAGGCTTCCAGTATATCAATCTTCATGTCTCGACCATTTAGAGACTCCTCGTCATGTCCGTGATCACATCCGGGACACCGAACAACCTTCGGTACATCAAAACGCATAAACTCATAATATAACCGTCATTGAAACTTTAAGCGTGCGGACCCTACTGGTTCGAGGACTATGTAGACATGACCGAGACATGTCTCCGGTCAATAACCAATAGCGGAACCTGGATGCTCATATTGGCTCCTACATATTCTATGAAGATCTTTATCGGCCAAACCGCATAACAACATACGTTGTTCCCTTTGTCATCGGTATGTTACTTGCCCGAGATTCAATCGTCGGTATCTCAATACCTAGTTCAATCTCGTTACTCACAAGTCTCTTTACTCGTTATGTAATGCATCATTCCATAACTAACTCATTAGCTACATTGCTTGCAAGGCTTATAGTGATGTGCATTACCGAGAGGGCCGGAGATACCTCTCCGACAATCGAGTGACAAATCCTAATCTCGAAATCGTCAACTCAACAAGTACCTTCGGAGACACCTGAGAGCACCTTTATAATCACCCGATTCGTTGTGACGTTTTGTAGCACACAAAGTGTTCCTCCGATAAGCACGGAGTTACATAATCTCATAGTCATAGGAACATGTATAAGTCATGAAGAAAGCAATAGCAACATACTAAACGATCAAGTGCTAAGCTAACGGAATGGGTCAAGTCAATCACATCATTATCCTAATGATGTGATCCCGTTAATCCAATGACAACTCATTTCTATGGCTAGGAAACTTAACCATCTTTGATTCACGAGCTAGTCAAGTAGAGGCATACTAGTGACACTATGTTTGTCTATGTATTAACACATGTATTATGTTTCCAGTTAATACAATTCTAGCATGAATAATAAACATTTATCATGGAATAAGGAAATAAATAATAACTTTATTATTGCCTCTAGGGCATATTTCCTTCAGAAAGAAGTGGTAGGAAATGAAATACTAAAGCTTCTGGAGGCAGGTATAATTTATCCTATTGCTGATAGTCAGTGGGTAAGTCCTGTCCATTGTGTCCCTAAGAAGGGAGGTATTACAGTTGTTCCTAATGATAAGGATGAATTGATCCCACAAAGAATTGTTACAGGTTATAGACTGGTAATTGATTTCCGCAAATTAAATAAAGCTACTATAAAAGATCATTACCCTCTACCTTTTATTGATCGAATGCTAGAAAGACTATCCAAACATACACATATTCGCTTTCTAGATGGTTATTTTTGTTTCTCTCAAATACCTATGTCAAAAGAGGATCAGAAAAAGACCACTTTTACTTGCCCTTTCCGTACTTTTGCTTATAGACGTATGCCTTTTGGTTTATGCAATGTATCTACTACCTTTCGAAGATGTATGACTGCTATATTCTCTAACTTCTGTGAAAAGATTGTTGAGGTTTTCATGGATGATTTCTCCATTTATGGGACTTCTTTTGATGATTACTTAAGCAGCCTTGATCAAGTTTTTGCAGAGATGTGAAGAAACTAATCTTGTCTTGAATTGGGAGAAGTGCAAATTTATGCTTAATGAAGGTATCGTCTTGGGGCATAATTTTTTTGAAAGAGGTACTGAAATTGATAAAGCTAAAGTATATGCTATTGAAAAGAAGTCATGTCCTAAGGATATCAATGGTATAAGAAGTTTTCTTGGTCTTGCTGGTTTTTATAGGAGGTTTATTAAAGTCTTCTCTAAAATTTCTAGGCCTCTGACTAATCTCTTACAAAAAGATGTTCCTTTTGTTTTTGAGGATGATCGTGTAGAAGCATTTGAAATACTTAAGAAAGCCTTGACTTCTTCACCTATTGTTCAGCCACCTCATTGGAATTTACCCTTTGAAATTATGTGTGATGCTAGTGATTATGCTGTAGGTGTTGTTCTAGGACAAAGAGTTGATAAGAAATTAAATGTTATCCAATATGCTAGTAAAACTATACACAGTGCCCAGAGAAATTATGCTACTACTGAAAAAGAATTTTAGCAGTTGTGTTCGCTTGTGATAAGTTCAGACCTTATATTGTTGATTCTAAAGTAACTGATCATGCTGCTATTAAATATCTTATGGAAAAGAAAGAGGCTAAACCTAGACTTATTAGATGGGTTCTCTTGCTATAAGAATTTGATTTGCATATTATTAATAGAAAGGGAGCTGAGAACCCCGTTGCAGACAACTTGTCTAGGTTAGAAAATGTTCTTGATGACCCACTACCTATTGATGATAGCTTTCTTGATGAACAATTAGCTGTCATAAATGCTTCTCGTACTGCTCCATGGTATGCTGATTATGCTAATTACATTGTTGCTAAATTTATACCACCTAGTTTCACATACCAGCAAAAGAAAAAGTTTTTCTATGATTTAAAACATTACTTTTGGGATGACTCACACCTTTATAAAGAGGGACTAGATTGTGTTATTAGACGTTGTGTACCTGAGCATGAACAGGAATAGATCCTACGCAAGTGTCACTCTGAGGCTTATGGAGGACACCACGCTGGACATAGAACTGGACATAAGGTATTGCAATCCGGTTTTTATTGGCCTACTCTTTTCAAAGATGCTCGTAAGTTTGTCTTGTCCTATGATGAATGCCAAAGAATTGGTAATATTAGTAGACGTCAAGAAATGCCTATGAATTATTCACTTGTTATTGAACCATTTGATGTTTGGGGCTTTGATTATATGGGACGTTTTCCTTCCTCTAATGGTTATACACATATTTTAGTTGATGTTGATTACGTTACCAAGTGGGTAGAAGCTATTCCAACTAGTAGTGCTGATTATAACACCTCTATTAAGATGCTTAAAGAAGTTATTTTCCCGAGGTTTCGAGTCCCTAGATATTTAATGACTGATGGTGGTTCACATTTTATTCATGGTGCTTTTCGTAAAATGCTTACTAAGTATGATGTTAATCATAGAATTGCATCTCCATACCACCCTCAGTCTAGTGGTTAAGTAGAATTGAGTAATAGAGAAATTAAATTGATCTCGCAAAAGACTGTTAATACATCTAGAAAGAATTGGTCCAACAAACTTGATGATGCATTATGGGCCTATAGAACTGCATATAAAAATCATATGGGTATGTCTCCGTATAAAATGGTATATGGGAAAGCATGTCAACATAAGGCATATTGGGCCATTAAAGAGCTCAATTATGATTTCAAACTTGTCGGTGAGAAGAGGCTATTTGACATTAGCTCACTTGATGAATGGAGAAGCCATGCCTATGAGAATGCCAAATTTGTTTAAAGAAAAAGTTAAAAGATGGCATGACAAAAGGATACAAAAGGGTGAGTTTAATGTAGGTGATTATGTTTTGCTATATAACTCTCGTTTAAGATTTTTTGCAGGAAAACTTATCTCTAAATGGGAAGGTCCTTACGTTATCGAGGAGGTCTATCGTTCTGGTGCCATCAAAATCAACAACGCCGAAGGCACAAATCCGAAGGTGGTGAACAGTCAAATAATCAAACATTATATCTCAGGTAATCCCATAAATGTTTAAACCAATGTTATTGACACCGTAAGCCCGGAAGAGTACATAAGGGACACTTTCTAGAATGTTTCAGACTCCAAAAAGGAATAGGTATGTGGTGCGGTAAGTAAACTGATTCCAAAACTGCTCAAATAACAATTTTCTCCGTTTTGGAATATTTAATAAATTAGGAAAATTAAAAGTAGTCCGAAAGAGACACGAGGCATCCACGAGGGTGGAGGGCGCGCCCTACCCCCCTGGCACGGCCCCCTGCCTCGTGGACACCTCGTATGTCCTTCGGACTCTATTTTTTTGCACGATACTTCTTTTGGTCGGGAAAAATTCATTATATAATCTCCCGAAGGTTTTGACCACCGTACCACGACAAAATCTCCTGTTTTTGTTCTAAGTTGTTTTCTGCCAAAGTTTCTCAAGGTCAAGCATCATGTCATCCCCCTCCTCCAACAACGTGGGTGACGATGCTTGGCTAATGAAGATAGAGATGAAGTGAGAAGAACTCGGGGAAATCAAGGAAGGTGACAAGATCAAGGAAGCCGCGGAAGAGCAAGTCCCAACAGTAGAAGAAGAATGTGTCTTTCAACCTTACTACAATCATCTCACCTCTACTGAAATTGAAGCTTTCAAGATGATTGAAATAGTTCGCATACAAAGCAAGTATCTCACGCGTGAAACTATTTTGTTGCAAGAGCATATCACCGCACTCAAGGGCATTATCCGCAAGTTGGAGCATCTCCTACACTCGATGTGCGACACTACATAATCAACAACTCCATCACCACCTCCGAAGAAAGAGACATAAATACATGGGTATGGGCACTCCCCTTGGCAACTGCCAAGCTTGGGGGAGGTGCGCCGGTATCGTATCACCATGACACTTCTATCTTTACCTTTTCCTTAGTTTGATCCTTTTGGTTATATCTTGATCTAGTAGAATATAGTTTAGTATGATCTACCTTTGAGTTTTGTTTCGATCTCTGTCTATGTAATGAAGTCCATGAGCTATATATAATAAAGAGTAGTTTTGAGTTGAGGGCTTTTGCTATCTTGCTACGATCTTGAGGGAATAAAAGAAAGAATAAAAAGAAATAAAAAGATCATACTGATCTTATGGAGAGTAATGACTTCATATATAAAGAGTATAATGAATAAAAGTTGCTGAGTTGACAAACATAGTTTTGGTCATCGTTGCAATTAATAGGAAGTAATAAAGAAAGAGAGGTTTCCACATATAAATATACTATCTTGGACATCTTTTATGATTGTGAGCACTCATTAAAATATGACATGCAAAAAAGTTGATGTTGGACAAGGAAGACAACGTAATGGGTTATGTTTTCTTATATCCGAATAAGTTATATTGTCATGGATCATCCAACATGGTTAGCTTGCCTTTCCCCCTCATGCTAGCCAAATTCTTTGCACCAAGTAGAGATACTACTTGTGCTTCCAAACATCCCCAAACCCAGTTTTTCCATGAGAGTCCACCATACCTACCTACGGATTGAGTAAGATCCTTCAAGTAAGTTGTCATCGGTGCAAGCAATAAAAATTGCTCTCTAAATATGTGTGATCTATTAGTGTGAAGAAAATAAGCTTTATACGAGTGTCGGATATCGGGTTCCAGCAAAACCCTTAAGGTTTGAACACTGGCTTGCGCATGAAGATTTCCTCCTACCAAATCTCGCTCTCAGCCTCGCCGCGATCCTTAAGCTAGATCGATGAACTCACAGCACAAGAGACACAAGATTTATACAGGTTCGGGCCACCGTCGTGGTGTAATACCCTACTCCTGTGTGTGGTGGTGGATTGCCTCTTGGGATGATGATGAGCAATACAGAGGAAGAACAGCCTCGCGAGGAGAGGTGTTCTTGGGTTGGTGTGATGTGTGGATGAACTTAACTTGTCCTTTCTACTGTGGTGGCTAACCCTATTTATAGAGGCCCTGGTCCTCTTCCCAAATATTGAGCGGGAAGGGATCCAACAACGGCCATTTTGAAAGGGGAGAACTAGTACAAGCTATCCTGACTAAAGGTGGTCTTCGCCTGCCAAAGGTGCTGGTGATGACGCCGTCTTGGGCTCCACGGTGACCTCCATCCTGCTGTCCTGCTGGTCTTGGTCTTGTTGCACCGATATGGAAACCTTTGCCTGATGCCTCGGTACTCCGCGCCTGTGCTTGCCTCCTTTGCACCAAAGAGGAAACGAGGACGCTGCACGGGCTGGCGCCCGCCTGGTCTTGATCGTCATGGCTTGCGTCATGGGAACCTCGCGAGGTACCCCTTGCCTTGATCGCTCTGCCTCCTCATGAGCCTGCCTGGTGAGGCCACTCCTGAGGAGGCCTTGCGTCGTCCGCCCTGCGAGGCTTGGCCCCTCGCGAGAGTCTTGAGTGTTGGGTTGATGAAGACGGGACGTACTGGGCCACTGGTTGAGCCACGCCGCAGCCGCAGAGCAAGTCTGGGACCCCTGTTCCTTAACGCCGACAAGAGCCCCGCCCAAGGCGACTCGATTTGGCTTAGCAGCGAAACCAAAGGGCAAGGGCGGAGCGTCGCGGGCCCCAACAGCCTATGGCCTTGGTTGACGCGTGGTAACTGATTGGCCGTGGGCGTCTCCGCTTCCCCACGGTTCCCCAATATCCGCCTGGCTAGGCGGCCACGGTGCCCTACACAGTTATGTCCTCCTTGCTGGCAGCGTGCTTCCTATTCCCCTTTCTTCCTCAAGTCCCTGCTTCCGCTCCGAATCTGACTTGAGCTCTGCTCCTACCATTGCCATGGCGCCAACTAGCAAGGAGAAGGGGAAGAAGCCTCTGTCCTAAACCAGTCCGCCCCCGACAATCGAGCCCCCCGTCGGCCGATTGCTGGTGCTCAACCTGGAGGCCATGGGCAAGGTCTGCCCTGCGCTCGCCTCCAGCTTCAACGAGTGCGGAAAGATGGTGGCTTGGCCGGAGTCCCACGCCTCAATTGACAGGACAGTCACTGAGGTTCGGTTCTTTGTCGATGCCCTGCGGGCTGGATTGGTTCCCCCTTTTTCCGCCTTCTTCAATGCAGTGCTTTCTCATTATCAGATCCATATGATGCATCTTGATCCCCAATCCGTTACCCTTCTCGCCATCTTTGCCTTTGTTTGCGAAGCCATGGTGGGCACTGCTCCTTCCATCGCCCTCTTGCGCCACTTCTTCTCGCTGCGCCTGACCGACCCCTCGTAGTGCTCGGGGTGCGTGAGCTTCCTAGCCGTGACTGAGACGGCCACCTCGGGGATTGATTTTGACCCCCCGCCGTCCACGAGCGGGTTCCGGACGTGGTGGCTGTACGTGGATGTCGGAGTGCTTAGCCCCCCTGCTCTTGCCTCCGTCGCTGCCTGCTGTCCCCAATCCTGGCTGGGGCCACGAGAGACTCGTGAGCCCCCGACTTTCCTTCGTCTGGTTCCGACTGAAGAGGTTGAGAGATCTCGGCGTGACTACGCCCCGGGTGGTGAAGGAGTTCCTCTGGTGTCGTATTGCTCCTATCCAGCACCACTCCCGACCGATGTGGGCCTTGACTGGTGACCAGGATCACATGCGGCTTTAGGAGTCGGAGCTTTCGCCCGAAGCGCAGAGGACTGTGCTTGAAGTCTTGACTGGCGACCCCTCACCAGGCGATATGCGGCAATGGGGTAGCCTCTTGTATCTCTGCTCGAACAGGGTTGAGTTTGCGGGACAGATGCCTCCCTTCGATGAATGGGGGTAGCATCCGGTTGGCCTTGAGGGGCCTCGTGAGAATCCTGCCGCCGTGGCTCCCCTCCTCGCCGCCAGCACCGATCTCGCCCCAAGAGTGGGCGCAGGGAGGCAAGCATCGCTTGAGGCTGGGGGCTCGGGTGTCGAGGCGCCAACGCCGTCTGGGGCTTCCAAGGCGTCATCCTTCGGAACCCGTGAAGCTCGCCCTGGGACGGTCGTTGAGGGGGAGATGCAACCTGCGGCTCCTGAGGCCGGAGCTCCTGAGGTCGACTGCCTGGGTGCTTCTCCAGCCGCGCCCCGTGTTGGCCCTCACGTCCAGCGCCTTGGTCGGTTCTGCGTGGACTTCTCTGCGCTCTGCAAGAGGAAGGAGTCTTCGAGCTGCGTTGGTCGTACCTTCCGACCGTTGAAGCATAGAAAGTACATCGCCATAGACGAGTAAGTACCTTACCCTTGTAATTCCTCAATTGCTGCTTCCCTTCATGACCGCGGCTCTTCAGGATCCCTCCTGCCAAGCCCGCGGAGTCTCCCAAGAAGCAACCTCCTCCGGCCTTGCCTTCATCGTTGGCCTTGAGCGTCCCGAGCCTGCATGCTGCCCCTAACGCGGGGTCAGCCGGAGGAGCAAGCCTGGCTGCAAGGTGTCTTAAGCCCTTGCCTTTGCCGCCCTTGCTTCGTAACCCTTCCTGGAGAGCAGTCAGCCTGCCCAGGGCTTCTCCTCTGGTCGTGGACGACAAATGGCTGGCGTCAATCCTTGGCTCCTCTGCAGGTGGTGAACCTGCGCCGGTCCGGGTCTCTTGTGAGGCCTGGCCAGCGATCGTGGGGGCGCCAGCCCCCAGCCCCCTGTTTAGAGGAGGCGAACCGCTTCGGGCCCCGCCGACGGCACCGGCGACGGAGGACGACATCAGTAGCGTGCTCAAGCTTGCGCATGAACGAAGCGTCGTCCGCCACGAGTTCCTCCAGAAGGTGATGGACGCGATGGGCCAGCTTGGTGGAGAGCTTGCGGATGTGGACGCGCGCCTTGTTGTTGAGGGCCTACGGCTGATTGAGGAGCGATGCAAGCTGAAGGTGGCCATCAACCTCGCGCGCCACCAACGCGAGCTTGACAACACGAAGGCCGAGGCATCCCTTGCAGCCTCGCGAGAGGCCTGCTCCTGAGCTCTGGAGGAGGCTCGGGAGGCAGATTATGGTCGCGAGATCGTGCAGAAGCACGCGTGGGAGCTCCAAGCCCGGAGCGCCTCCCTGGAGCAGCAGGTGGTGCTGTGTCAGGCCGCCCTTGCGTCGTTGAAGGGGACGCATGTCGAGGAGGAGGAGCTTCGGAGGCGTGAGGAAGCGCTGACGCCGTCGATCACAATCTCGATCTTGAGAGGTTGGAGACGAGGGAGCGCCAGGTTACCTAGGCGGAGGATGATGTTGGCGCGCGCGAGGCTCGAGTCCAGGAAGAGGCCGACCGCCGCGTGGTAGAGGCTCGCGCAGATCTTGTGAGCAGGTATGACCTGAAGCTGAAGTTGGTTGAAGCCGAGGCTGCGGGCAGGACTGCCACCCTTAGGTCCAAGCTGACTGAAGCGGAGCGGCTCGCGGAGGCCGCCGCAGCCGCCCTGGTCTCGGCGCAGACTGAGTTGGCCTCCGCCCGTGCTGAGCTACTTCCTCTTCAACAGCGGGTTAACGACGCCGAGTCCATTGCACAGCAAAACAGAGAGGAAGTGCTCGAATGGCAGATGCTGGAGCACATGCACGCCCCCATGCTCCAGGACCTCAGTAACATGGCCAACGCGGCTCTGGCCAACATCTGTGACGAGGACGCGTGTCGGTGTCAAATCCGGCGGATCTCAGGTAGCGGGTCCCGAACTATGCGTCTAAGGCTAATGGTAACAGGAGGCAGGGGACACGATGTTTACCCAGGTTCGGGCCCTCTCTATGGAGTTAATACCCTACTTCCTACTTGATTAATCTTGATGATATGTGTATTACAAGAGTTGATCTACCACAAGATCGTAGAGGCTAAACCCTAGAAGCTAGCTTATGATTATGATTGTTGTTGTCCTACGTACTAAACCCTCCGATTTATATAGACACCGGAGGGGGCTAGGGTTACACAGAGTCGGTTACACAGAAGGGAATCACCATATCTGAATTTCCAAGCTTGCCTTCCACACAAAGGAGAGTCCCACCCGGACACGGGACGAAGTCTTCAATCTTGTATATCTTCATAGTCCAACAGTCCGGCATAAGCATATAGTCCGGCTGTCCGAGGACCCCCTAATCCAGGACTCCCTCAACGCCCCGCATCCTCACGTGACCAACTATGCCAGTCATCTCCGCTACTTCACTGATGTGGTGACGCGCCTGTAGAACCGCTCCAAGAGAGCTCGCCAACTTGTCGAGGGGAGGAGCCGCAGCCTGCTTGGGCGTGCATTTTCCCGCGTCTTCAGCCATCTTCAGAACACCGATCCCAACTTTGACTTTGCCGCCGTCATCGCCCTGGTGCCCGAGGCCATCCGAGGCGACCTGGTGCGGTGGGTGGAGGACAATGTGGATGCACTTGTTAGGGCCTTTTCTTCTGACAACGACAGGGTGGTAGTCGTGGTGGATGGTGGCGACGTTGTCGATGGTGGTGACGGTGGCGTCGGTGATGGTGATGGCGATGCCAGCGACAGCGGCGCTAGCGATGCGTCTGGAGGCGACCAGGAGGACGCGGTGAGCGATATGTTTGACTGACCCCATGCTTCTCTGCTATTTATCCTGCACACAAAAGCTCGGGCGCGGCCCCAAAGGTTGTAAGAGCATTTATGGAGGGGAAGCCCCTCATGTAAAAAGATTGCCGTCCGTATGTCTTTAGGAATGATGTTGTCCCTCCATGATCCTATGGGCCCTGTGACGAGCTTGTTTTTTGTGGTTTACCATTAGCCAGGACAAGTCCTGAATAGGCTTGCGGGGTCGTGAGCCCTGAGGATCCCCTGAGGGACCTGTCGACCCGGTCGAGTGGGCCTCGCGAGAGCGAGTGCCAGCTGTGGTACGACATGCGCACATCGTATGTGCGCTTTGCCCAGCCCCGCCCACGAGGGGTTCGCGAGGGGGAGGCAGCTGGTGCGAACTCCAAATTGGGGCAGAAGCTAGAACACAAGAAATCACACGAGCGAGAAAACACACCCCTCGCACACACAAATGCAAATACCACTTCAACTTAAATCCGACGCAAGGAAGCTCGACCACAGAAAGGGAGGCAAAAAACAAAAGGCCGCGTCCGACGCCTAGTCTAGTCTTCGACGTCTTCTCACCAGCGCGGAGCTAAGTGCTGCCACTGGGCGTGGGAGGGAGCCCCCGATGCCCAAGGGCGGCTCTCCGGAGACTCTGGGGCGTGTACAACCCCCCTCATTATTACGTGAGAGTGTCACGGGCGGCGAGCTTTGATACGTCTCCAACGTATCTATAATTTTTGATTGTTCCATGCTATTATATTACCCCTTTTGAATGTTTATGGGCTTTATTTTACATGTTTATATCATTTTTGGGACTAACCTACTAACCGGAGGCCCAGCCCGTATTGCTGTTTTTTTCCTATATCAGTATTTCAAAGAAAAGGAATATCAAACGGAGTCCAAACGGAATGAAACCTTCGGGAGCGTGACTTTTGGAACGAACGTGATCCAGAGGACTTGGAGTGCAAGTCAAGAAGCGACCGAGGCGGCAAGGAGATAGGAGAGCGCGCCCACTGAAAGTGCAACTATCCCTAGGTGGTTTTGGTAATTCATAAGAACATATAGCTCATTGAGCTAATGCTATTCCAAGACTATTATTTCAGGAAAGCTCAATGAATGGCATGGCATGGATGATGAAAGTGGATCCCTCAAAATACTAAGGACAAAGGATTAGCTCAAGCTCAAAAGCTCAAGTCTCTTCATTTTACACTTTAGTGATCCAAGATCACATTGAGTCTATAGGAAAAGCCAATACTATCAAGGAGGGATGAGGTGTTGCTTAATGAGCCTCTTGCTTCAAAGTGCTTAGTGATATGCTCCAAAAACCCTCAACTACTTTCTCACATCCACATATGACCTAAACAAAAAGTCAAAATCGGTCCCACCGATTCTTTCTATCCGGTGACACCGAGTTCAAATGTCATAGCCACTGCCACAAACCCTAGGCAAATTGGTCTCACTGATAGGGATCTCGGTCTCACCGAGATGGGATTGTAATCTCTCTGTTTCCCTTCATAACGTTTCGGTCTAACCGAAGTGAGCGGTCGGTCCCACTGAGATTGCAATGTAAACTCCCTGTTTCCCTTTCGTAACATTTTAGTCTCACCAAAATGAGCGAATCGGTCCCACCGAGTTTACCTGACCAACTCTCTGGAAAGCTTATTACCAAAATCGGTCTCACAGAGTTTGTGTAATTGGTCTCACCGGGATTACGTTATGCCCTAACCCTAACCATATCGGTCCTACCGAGTTGCATGTCGGTCCCACCGAAAATCCTAACGGTCACTAGGTTCAATAAATTGGTTTGACCGAGTTTGTTGAATCGGTCCCACCGAGTTTGGTAAATTGTGTGTAACGGTTAGATTTTGTGTGGAGGCTATATATACCCCTCCACCTCCTCTTCATTCCTGGAGAGAGCCATCCGATTAAACCTACACTTCCAACTTACCATTTCTGAGAGAGAACAACCTACTCATGTGTTGAGGCCGAGATATTCCATTCCTACCATATGAATCTTGATCTCTAGCCTTCCCCAAGTTGCTTTCCACTCAAATCTTCTTTCCACCAGATCCAAATCCCATGAGAGAGAGTTGAGTGTTGGGGAGACTATCATTTGAAGCAAAAGAGCAAGGAGTTCATCTTCAATGCACCATTTGTTACTTCTTGGAGAGTGGTGTCTCCTAGATTGGCTAGGTGTCACTTGGGAGCCTCCGACAAGATTGTGGAGTTGAACCAAGGAGTTTGTAAGGGCAAGGAGATCGCCTACTTCATGAAGATCTACCGCTAGTGAGGCAAGTCCTTCGTGGGCGACGACCATGGTGGGATAGACAAGGTTGCTTCTTCGTGGACCCTTCATGGGTGGAGCCCTCTGTGGACTCGCGCAACCATTACCCTTCGTGGGTTGAAGTCTCCATCAACGTGGATGTACGATAGCACCACCTATTGGAACCACGACAAGAACATCCATGTCTCCAATTGCGTTTGAATCCTCCAAACCCTTCCCTTTACATTCTTGCAAGTTGCATGCTTTAATTTCTGTTGCTCATATACTCTTTGCATGCTTGCTTGAATTGTGTCAAGATTGCTTGACTTGTCCAAAGATAGCTAAAATCTGCCAAAGACTAAAATTGGGAAAAGGTTAAGTTTTTAATTGGTCAAGTAGTCTAATCACCCCCCCTCTAGACATACTTCAAGGTCCTACAAGTGGTATCTGAGCTTTGGTCTCCATTTGCTTTGATTTCCATAGCTTTTGGTGGTCATAGCCTTGGTTTCACAACCTAGGAGAGTATGGCGTCTAGCGATGGAAATTATCACCGTAGAGGTCCTTACTTTGATGGTACTAATTTTGCTAGTTGGAAGCATAAGATGAAAATGCATATTCTCGGACATAACCCCGCCGTTTGGGCTATTGTGTGTATTGGCTTGCAAGGTGAATTCTTTGATGGGAGAGAGACGAACCGTGAAGCTAGTGCGGAAGAATTGAAGATGCTGCAATACAATGCTCAAGCTTGTGATATCCTCTTCAATGGCTTGTGCCCCGAAGAATTCAACAAAATCAGCCGTCTTGAGAATGCAAAGGAAATTTGCGATACTTTGATTGATATGCATGAAGGTACCGACTCCGTCAAGGAATCCAAGTTGGATGTGCTCCAAAGTCAGCTTGACAAGTTCAAAATGAAGGATGGTGAAGGTGTCACTGAAATGTACTCTAGGCTGGCTCTTATCACAAATGAGATTGCCGGCTTAGGGAGTGAAGAGATGACCGACAGATTCATCATCAAGAATATCCTAAGAGCATTGGATGGAAAGTATGATACCGTGTGTACATTGATCCAAATGATGCCAAATTACAAAGAGCTCAAGCCAACGGAAGTCATTGGAAGAATTGTTGCTCATGAGATGTCACTCAAGGATAAGGAGGAACTTCACAACAAGTCAAGTGGTGCTTACAAAGCCTCATGTGAAGCCCCCACATCATCAAGTGAGAAACAAACCTTCAATGAAGAATTGAGCTTAATGGTGAAGAACTTCAACAAATTCTACAAGAGTAGAAGCAAAGAAATAAGCTCTAAGTCAAGGTCCTACAATGACAAAAGATCTTCTAGTCGAGAGTGCAATTGCTACAATTGTGGGAGACCCGGACACTATTCCAATGAGTGTACGACACCCTACAAAAGAAGAGAAGATTCTCCAAAAAGAAGAAGCAAAAGAGAAGAATCACCACCAAGAGGGAGGAGGAGTAGAGATGATCGTTATGAATGAAGACCCTCACGGAGAAGCAAGGACTCGGAAAGGAAGGACAAGTCATCAAGGAGCTACACAAAATGAAGACATCAAGCTCATGTTAGTGAATGGGTATCCGGCTCCGACTCCGACAATCACTCCGAGAGAAGCTATCACTCCGACTCGGAATATACTCAAGATGAAGGTGTTGCCGGTCTAGCACTTGTGTCAACCAACTCCTACGACATATTTGACTCACCAAATGAAGGAATTGGAAGATGCTTCATGGCCAAAGGTCTAAAGGTAACGCACCCCGAGTATGTTGATTTCAATAGTGATGAAGATGACTTGCTAGGTGATGATGATTTACTTGTTGACAACTCTAGTGATGAATACTATGATGAAACATCAATTAATCATGCTAATCAAGATAAAACGAATGACAATGATAAGGAGAAGATTGAGCTTCTAACTAAAGAACTAAACACTCTTAAGTTAGCTCATGAAACTATCTTCGAAGATCATCGATAACTTTTAAGGGCTCATGTGAAGTTACGCTTTGAAAAGCTCAATCTTGAGCAAGAGCATGAGTTCTTAAAGGCAATCAATGATGATCTCCGTAAGAAAAGTTCTTCTTACATTGCCAAGCGTTTACTCTTATCTACTTACATGCCTCAAGTCAAGTCTAGTAACAAGTACAAGAAAGATCCTTCCTCTAGTAGTAACAATAATAATGCCAAATCCAATATTGTTGCTTCTAGTAGTTCTATTGATTCCACTAATGATTCTCTTAGCCAAGTTACACTTAAGCAAGAAAATAGCTTATTGAAGGGAATTATAGAGAAAGGTGTATTCAAGAGCCTTGCCGGGAGTAAGCAATTCGAGGAAATTGTACGCAAGCAAGGAAGGCACCGGAAGAATCAAGGTGTTGGTTTTGAACGCAAGTTCAATGCCAATGGAGTTGAGTGGGAAGAAGATCAATACCCCAAGATGAAGTTTGTTCCTCAACAAGAGAAGTATGATCCTACTTCCTTCAAGGGAACACAAGCACAAGATGATCTTCCACCACAAGACCACAAGAACAAAGGCAAGGACAAGCTTCAAGAGGAGATTGATGCATTTGAAGAAGCACCTAAGGCCTCAGTCAAGTGGGTTCCCAAGACTACGTCAAGTTCTACTTCATCAAGTACAACTACAACTCCAAGGATTCCCATCAAGATGATGTGGATCCCGAAGAAGAAGAACTAGAGAGTTCTTGAGGGTGACTCCGCCAACAATCTTCACTCATAGCATTATGGCAAGGACAAGTGCAATCAACTTCCAAATCTTGCACTAGTTCAAGGAGTCACAAACCCTCATGTTGGTAAGGCAAGGGACAAGGTAACCTAATGATTTCATGGACATCATCTTGTGTGTGCATCACTCTATGTCTATGGATATTCTTGTTTGTTCCTTGTGGGACTAACCCATGTAGGTATGTTGAAAGTGCAACTCACTCCAAAGGATTGCTCCAAGTGATCTACATCCACATTGAGCATCCACATCTTCAACACCTACATGAAGTCATCATCGACAAAACCCAAGGTTAGTTCATCCCTCTAAGGGGGGATCTCACATCTAGGGGGAGCTTAACTCTAAGAATTGAGTCAAAGCAACTCTAATGATATGAACACATCAATGCATTATGTAAAAGTGGTAGCCCCACTTGAGCTTAAACGATGAGTATGACCTATGATCAAATGTTCTCATTTGACTCCTAAGTCAATATACTCATATATAGATGACCTAGTCATCGCCAATTGTTTGATAGATGCTAGAATTGGTTGTGCATGCTTTGCCACATATTTCATTTGCCATTTTATTGTGTGAGCATGTTGGATGCATACTTTAATCATTCGAGGACATCCACTTGTTGCTTTGATTGTTTGGGTTCTTTTTCTTTGGCCAAGTGGATGGACAAGAATGCCTAAGAACCTTCTCTAGCTATCTATGCTTTTCTCGTCTCAAACTCTATTCATGCTACATCAGAAAATTTGATCAAGTCAGATTCGAACCACTCTGTGTGAGGAGCACTCCGAGTCCCCGATTCGTCATAGACTTAAACTTCCAAAACTTCTTTGTGATTCTCGGTCTGACCGATTCCTCCATTTCGGTCATACCGAAATCACTTAGTCGATCTAGGTTTTCAATCTTGGTGCAACCGATTCAAACTTTTCGGTCACACCGAGTTGCTGTAACTGTATACAGTTATGCATCTCGATGCCACCGAGTTGTTCCACTCGGTCACACCGACAGGGTCGGGCTATATATACTCACGGGCAAAAATTTGGAAACTTTCTCCAAACCCCTTCGCCCGCGCATAGCTCGCTCTGCCTACTAGGTCTCCGGATCGTCTCCTCGTCGCGAGCCGCCTCCTGTCGCTGGTCTCCGCCACCGTCAACGGAATTCACCCCCGCCGTTGCTGCCGTAGCGAGTTCATCACCAAGCTAGGGTATGGACTCGATCACAGTGCTATCCCCGTCCGATTCCTAGCACATTGTGTTCATTATGATTCTTGCCACGATTGAAACACTCCTATACATTCAAAACTATCCTTAGAATAGAAGCGATTTGAAAATTTAGGGTTAGGTTTCCGCCAAAACCATCTCGGACTCACCGAGTTCAAAAACTCGGTCCCACCGATTCGGCTAACGCCATTGCACTAGTAACTCTCGGTCTCACCGAGAATTGCTAATCAGTGTGACCGATTTTAGAACTTTGTGAAACCCTAGCAGTCTCGGTGCCACCGAACTATGACTCGGTTCGACCGAGTTCACCAGTTTAGGTTCCAAAACTGCTTCGGTATCACCGAGTTTGAAAATCAGTTGATCCGAAATGCTTTCTGTGGAAAACTAAAACTAAGTTTTTGAATCATTCTTTTGCAAAAATCTCTGCATGTTATGATGCTCATCCATTCTATCTCATCTACAACTATTCACAGGGTTAGCAGTCAGTGATTTCAGCATGTCAGACCAAAGTGATAGTCAGAACAAGTCAGAAGAGCACAATCACATGAGTGAGGGCACTAGTCCCTCTAGCACTTCAGATGATGGCAGCAGGAGCACTCCAAGCAATTTGCCTAAAGTTGCCACCGGGACAGGGAAGAAGAGAACCTCAGAATCTGAGGATGAGGATTATATGGCAGAGGAAGATGAGGCTACTTCCAAGAAGGTAGTGCTCAAAAAGGAGCATGGCTCAACACAAAGCCTGGACTCAATAGGAAGGTCCCTGCCAAGAGGACACCTATGCTGAAGGTTAGAGGATCAACTCAAGTACCTGAAAAGCCAGATCCCAAAGAGGCACCTGCAAGAAGAATTACCACTTCCAAACCCAAGAAAGTTCCCACTGGAGAAACCATGAAGTTTACGATTGAGTCAGAAGATGAAGCTGCTGGTCAAGATAAGAAGAAGAAGAGAGCCAGAACCACTACTGCCAAGGTTCTTGGCAACCCTTCTATGAGGAGATACTCTGAGGAGGAGGAAGAAGAGGTTGATGCACAAGCACCCAAGGCACAAAAGCTGATGGGTGATGCTATAAAGTCAGGGGTTGCATCATCAAAGCCCAAAGGAGCACCCAAAAGCTGCCCCCAAGCCCAAGATTGCACCAAAGAGGAATACCAGGAGTATTCCAGCTGCTGAGAAGAACAAGGCCCCAGTGCCAGAAGTTGCTGATGAGGAAGATGATGAAGGACAAGTCCTGAGGAAGCTAAAGCCAAAGATTCCAGACCACAATGATGCTCATCCTGTGGCTGAGAACATGCAGTTAAGAAAGGATGCAGGACTCAGACTGTGGAGGTTGTCAGATCCATATGCTACCAGGAGAAGGACTGCTGTTGATTACAGGTTCCACACTAAGGAACAACAGGATTTCTATGAGACAGTGCTATTGGACAAGAAGCCTATAGTGTGTGATATGAGGTGGGTCGACTGGACCTACATGAAGGAGAATGAAGAACACTATCCTGGACTGCAAGATAGTTTCATTGCTTGTGGAGTTGAAGACTTTGTTGGGCAGAAGCTTACAAAGTGGAACGATGAGCTCATTATGCAATTCTACTCCACAGCACACTTCTATCCAGATGGCAGGATAGTTTGGATGTCTGAAGGTACAAGGTACCAGCCAACCATTGAGGAATGGGCCAATCTGATCAATGCCCCAAAGGATAGTGAAGATGACTTGGATGTCTATGCCAAGAAGAAGATGGATCACAATACCATGGCTCATATGTACAAGGAAATCACAGATGTTGCAGTTGAGACACATAAGTTTGGGTCAGTTCATTTTCTTCTGTCAGGGTTGTCAACGATGAAATGGATCCTAAGGCACACTCTATTGCCCAAGTCAGGTGACCACAACATGATCATAGGGCATGCTATAAACTTGCTACACTTGTTTGATGTGCCACAGAAGTTCAAGGTCATGAGCCTCATTGTTGAGACCATTAAGAGGACAGCAGCAGACCAGAAGAGAAGTTGTGGGTATGCCCCACAGATTCAGGAGTTGATTAACTCAAAGATGGGCACAGGCACATACTTGCTGGACAAGGAACATTTTGCTATCTATCCAGAATTTAAGGACAATCAAGTTGTGCTGAATGAAAATGAACCATCATGAGTGCAAGCTCAAGAGAAGAAGGAGAAAGCAAAGAAAGAGAAGGCTGCCAAGATGCCAACTCAAGAGGAGGCATCTGAGTACTTTTTGAAGAACAAGCAGGAGCAGCTTGGTTACTTGATAGCATCAACACTGAGGATTGAGAAGGGGTTGGCCACCCTAACTCAAAACCAGGAGAGCCTGGAAAGAATCATGGAACAAAAATTCTATGATCTAGATGTCAAGGTAACTGAGATTCAGTCAGTTGTGAGCAGCTACAGGATGACATGCAGGAGAGGAAAGGCAAGACAACCACTGATGCATTTGCCAGAGTGCCTAGAGCTCAGAGATCAGCTGCAGTGCCTGTGACAGACACCAGAGCCACATCATCTGCACCAGCTACAGCTCCTACAGCTCTAGTGCAACCAGCTCGAGCACCAACTCCTCCAGCTCCATCCACATCAACTGAAGCCTTTGTCCAAGGAGACATCTCTACACCACCACCTGAAGATCAAGCCTGAGAGTCGATCTAGCACTATGCATTTTCTATGAAATTTTTGGTAACTTGTTGCCAAAGGGGGAGAAAAATGTATAGATCATAGGCTTCGAGAGAGAGAGTGTTGCCTTTTTGTTCTCTCTTGCTTTGGTGGTTAAACTTTGTTTGCTTTTGATTGCTTGAGATACTATGCTATTATCTGTGAGACATGATCATGTGTTTGATCATAAGCTACACTTATGCTTGTTAGATGATATTATCTTACCTATCCTTATATGATCATTCACTATGCTTGGTGATGAGTGCATGTATTCAATCTTTATTATTTTGAGCGCTCCACCAAGATGTATGTGACATGGAAGAGTAACCCATGAGCCTAATTCCTTGTGCATTTGCAGTCCAAAGCAAAGCTTAAACTATGCACAAATTTAGGGGGAGCTCTTGCTTATCACATACTTCTCAAAGCGACGATGTTTTTCAATCTTATTATCATTTGTCGAAGCTTTGATCTATATGTTGTCATCAATTACCAAAAAGGGGGAGATTGAAAGTGCAACTATTACTAGGTGGTTTTGGTAATTCATAACAATATAGCTCATTGAGCTAATGCTATTCCAAGACTATTATTTCAGGAAAGCTCAATGAATGGCATGGCATGGATGATGAAAGTGGATCCCTCAAAATACTAAGGACAAAGGATTGGCTCAAGCTCAAAAGCTCAAGATTCTTCATTTTACACTTTAGTGATCCAAGATCACATTGAGTCTATAGGAAAAGCCAATACTATCAAGGAGGGATCAGGTGTTGCTTAATGAGCCTTTTGCTTCAAAGTGCTTAGTGATATGCTCCAAAAACCCTCAACTACTTTCTCACATCCACATATGACCTAAACCCAAAGTCAAAATCGGTCCCAGCAATTCTTTCTATCCGGCGCCACCGAGTTCAAATGTCATAGCCACTGCCACAAACCCTAGGCAAATCGGTCTCACCGATAGGGATCTCGGTCTCACCGAGATGGGATTGTCATCTCTCTTTTTCCCTTCGTAACGTTTCAGTCTAACCGAAGTGAGCGATCGGTTCCACCGAGATTGCAATGTAAACTCCCTGTTTCCCTTTCGTAACATTTCGGTCACACCAAAATGAGCGAGTCGGTCCCATCGAGTTTACCTGACCAACTCTCTGGAAAGCTTATTACCAAAATCGGTCTCACCGAGTTTGTGTAATCGGTCTCACCGAGATTATGTTATGCCCTAACCCTAACCATATCGGTCCTACCGAGTTGCATGTCGGTCCCACCGAAAATCCTAACGGTCACTAGGTTTACTAAATCTGTTTGACCGAGTCTGTTGAATCGGTCCCACCGAGTTTGGTAAATTGTGTGTAACGGTTAGATTTTGTGTGGAGGCTATATATACCCCTCCACCTCCTCTTCATTCGTGGAGAGAGCCATCAGACTAAACCTACACTTCCAACTTACCATTTCTGAGAGAGAACCACCTACTCATGTGTTGAGGCCAAGATATTCCATTCCTACCATATGAATCTTGATATCTAGCCTTCCCCAAGTTGCTTTCCACTCAAATCTTCTTTCCACTAGATCCAAATCCCATGAGAGAGAGTTGAGTGTTGGGGAGACTATCATTTGAAGCACAAGAGTAATGAGTTCATCATCAACGCACCATTTGTTACTTCTTGGAGAGTGGTGTCTCCTAGATTTGCTAGGTGTCACTTGGGAGCCTTCGACAAGATTGTGGAGTTGAACCAAGGAGTTTGTAAGGGCAAGGACATCGCCTACTTCGTGAAGATCTACCGCTAGTGGGGCAAGTCCTTCGTGGGCGACGGCCATGGTGGGATAGACAAGGTTGCGTCTTCGTGGACCCTTCATGGGTGGAGCCCTCCGTGGACTCGCGCAACCGCTACCCTTCGTGGGTTGAAGTCTCCATCAACGTGGATGCACGATAGCACCTCCTATCGGAACCATGACAAAAACATCTGTGTCTCCAATTGCGTTTGAATCCTCCAAACCCTTCCCTTTACATTCTTGCAAGTTGCATGCTTTAATTTCCGCTGCTCATATACTCTTTGCATGCTTGCTTGATTGTGTGAAGATTGCTTGACTTGTCCAAAGATAGCTAAAATATGCCAAAGACTAAAATTGGGAAAAGGTTAAGTTTTTAATTGGTCAAGTAGTCTAATCACCCCCCCTCTAGACATACTTCAAGGTCCTACACCCACCCCCTCTGGGCGCGCCCCTGTCTCCTGGGCCCCTCAGGCGGCCACCGACGTACTTCTTCCTCCTATATATACCCACGTACCCCGAAAACATCCAGGGAGCCAACGAAAAACAATTTCCACCGTTGTAACCTTCTGTATCCACGAGATCCCATCTTGGAGCCTTCGCCGGCGCTCCACCGGAGGGGGAATCGACCATGGAGTGCTTCTACATCAACATAATGGCCCCTCCGATGAGTTGTGAGTAGTTTACCATAGACCTTCGGGTCCATAGTTATTTGCTAGATGGCTTCTTCTCTCTTTTTTTGGATCTCAATACCATGTTCTCCCCCTCTCTTGTGGAGATCTATTCGATGTAAACTCTTTTTGCGGTGTGTTTGTCGAGATCCGATGAATTGTGGGTTTATGATCAAGTTTATCTATGAGAAATATTTGAACCTCCTCTGAATTCTTTTACGTATGATTGAGTTATCTTTGCAAGTCTCTTCGAATTATCAGTTTGGTTTGGCCTACTAGATTGATCTTTCTTGCCATGGGAGAAGTGCTTAGCTTTGGGTTCAATCTTGCGGTGTCCTTACCAAAGGATGTTAGGGTTGCAAGGCACGTATTGTATTGTTGCCATCGAGGATAAAAATATGAGGTTTATATCATATTGCTTGAGTTTATCCCTCTACAACATGTCATCTTTCTTAATGCGTTACTCTGTTCTTATGAACTTAATACTCTAGATGCATGCTGGATAGCGGTCGATGTGTGGAGTAATAGTAGTAGATGCAGGCATGAGTCGGTCTACTTGCCACGGACGTGATGCCTATATACATGATCATGCCTAGATAATCTCATAATTATTCGCTTTTCTATCAATTGCTCGATAGTAATTTGTTCACCCACCGTAATACCTATGCTATCTTGAGAGAAGCCACTAGTGAAACCTATGGCCCCCGGGTCTATCTTTTATCATATAAGCTTTCAATCTACTTTTATTTGCATATGTATTATAAAATTCCAAAAATATATTTATCTTATCATACTATCTCTATCAGATCTCACTTTTGCAAGTGGCTGTGAAGGGATTGACAACCCCTTTATAGCGTTGGTTGCGAGTTCTTTGTTTGCTTGTGCAGGTGCGTGGGAATTTTGAGGAGCCTCCTACTGGATTGATACCTTGGTTCTCAAAAACTGAGGGAAATACTTACGCTACTATTGCTGCATCACCCTTTCCTCTTCAAGGAAAACCAACGCAAGCTCAAGACGTAGCAAGAAGGAATTGTGGCACCGTTGCCGGGGAGGTCTTCGCTCAAGTCAAGACATACCAAGTACCCATCACAAACTCATCTCCCTCGCATTTACATTATTTGCCATTTGCCTCTCGTTTTCCTCTCCCCCACTTCACCCTTGCCGTTTTATTCGCCCTCTCTTTCCCAATCTTCTCCTTTCTTTTTTCGCTTGCCTTTTTCCGCTTGCTCGTGTGTTAGATCGTTTAGCTTGTAGTTATGGCTAGTTCCTTATCCACTCCTATGTCTCCCGAGTTTGAAGTTCCTCACTTCAAGCAAAGGCAAGGAGAAAACTTAAAAGATGCTTGGTATAGGATGACGAAATCTTATCGCAATTGCACCCTAGAGGTGAATTTTAGAATTCTTCTTCGCAATTTTTATGTTGGTCTAAACATGACGCATAGACAACTCTTGGACTACATTGCTAATGGAAATTTTATTGAAATTGATCCTTGTATTGCACATGAAATTATTGAGGAATAGTGGGAACACTACCTAAAAAGGGAGGACCACATGCTACCCAAGAAGAAACACAAGTGTTTGGAAAGATTTGTGAAGTAACAAAAATATTACAAAAGTCTCTTGAGCCTCCTAAAAGTGTTAGTGGAAATCTTAACCGCATGAACATGTTGATTACTCTTTGCAATAAGCGGTTGGATTATTTAGATCTAAAAATTTCCGAGTATGAAGGAAAACGTAAAGAACCTCCCGGATTCGAGCATGACTCCGCTAAAAAAACTGAAAATTAAAGATGGCACTACTTAGATCTATCTTCGCTTTTATGCCTAGCTAGAGGCAACCCAATTTTATTTGTGTTTTTTGTTTTTGTTTATGTTTAGTAATAAATTTTGCATCTACCTTCTGTTTAGATGTTTTTTTATGTTTTAATTAGTGTTTGTGCCAAGTAGAACCTATAGGATAACCTATGGTGATAGTTAATTTGATTCTGCTGAAAAACAGAAACTTTGCGCGCACGAATTTAGTTTTGTTAAATCACAGAATCGTGATTTTGCGTTGATTCTTTTTGCTGATGATCAATAGATAAATTTTCCAGGACTTCCTATTTTGGTAGGATATTTAGAGTTCCAGAAGTTTGCTTTAGTTACAGATTGCTAGAGACTGTTCTGTTTTTGACAGATTCTGCCTTTCGTGTGTTGTTTGCTTATTTTGATGCATCTATGGCTACTAAAATAGTTTATAAATCATGGAGAAGTTGGAATACAGTAGGTTTAACACCAAAATAAATAAAGAATGAGTTCATTACAGTACCTTATGTGGTGGTTTTGTTTTCTTGCACTAACGGAGCTTATGAGATTTCCTGTTGAGTTTTGTGTTGTGAAGTTTTCAAGTTCTGGGTAAAGATTTGATGGACTATGGAATAAGGAGTGGCAAAAGCCTAAGCTTGGGGATGCCCATGGCACCCCAAGATACTCAAGAGTAGCCAAAATCCTAAGCTTGGGGATGCCCCAGGAAGGCATCCCCTCTTTCGTCTTCGTTCATTGGTAACTTTACTTGGAGCTATATGTTTATTCGCCACATGATATGTGTTTTGCTTCGAGCGTCGTGTATGATACTAGTATTTGCTTTTTAGTTACCATAATCATCCTTTCTGTACACACCTTTTGGGAGAAGCCTACTTGATTAGAATTTATTAGAATATGCTATGTGCTTCACTTATATCTTTTGAGCTAGATAGTTTTTGCTCTAGTGCTTCACTTATATCTTTTAGAGCACGGCGGTGGTTTAACTTTGTAGAAATTGCTAGTCTCTCATGCTTCACTTATATCATTTTGAGAGTCTTTTAGAACAGCATGGTATTTGGTTTGGTTATAAAATTGGTCCTAGAATGGTAGGCATCCAAGTTGGGTATAATAAAAACTATCATAGGAAGTGAATTGGATGCTATGATCAATTTGATACTTGATAATTGTTTTGAGATATGGAGGTAGTGATATTACAGTCATGCTAGTTGGGTGATTATGAATTTAAAGAATACTTGTGTTGAAGTTAGCAAGTCCCGTAGCATGCACGTATGGTTAAAGTTGTGTAAGAAATTTGAAACATGAAGTGTACTTGGATTGTGCATCCTTATGAGTGGCGGTCGGGGACGAGCGATGGTCTTTTCCTACCAAACTATCCCTCTAGGAGCATGCGCGTAGTGCTAGGTTTTTGATGACTTCTAAATTTTTGCAATAACTATATGAGTTCTTTTGACTAATGTTGAGTCCATGGATTATACGCACTTTTACCTTTCCACCATTGCTAGCCTCTTCGGTATCGTGCATTGCCCTTTCTCACCTTGAGAGTTGGTGCAAACTTCGCCGGTGCATCCAAACCCCGTGATACGATATGATCTATCACACATAAACCTCCTTAGATCTTCCTCAAAACAGCCACCATACCTACATATTATGGCATTTCCATAGCCATTCCGAGATATATTGCCATGCAACTTTCCACCGTTCCGTTCATCATCATGACATACATTACTTTTGTCATATTGCCATTGCATGATCATGTAGTTGACATTGTATTTGTGGCGAAGCCACCATGCATAATTTTTCGTACATGTCACTCTTGATTCATTGCACCATCCCGGTACACCACCGGAGGCATTCATATAGAGTCATATCCTGTTCTAGTTTCGAGTTGTAATTCATGTGTTGTAATCAATAAAAGTGTGATAATCATCATTATTAGAGCATTGTCCCAAAAAAGGCCAAAGAAAAAAAAGAAAAGAAAAAAAAGAGAATAAAAAGAGAATAAATAAAAGGGGCAATGTTACTATCTTTTTTTCAATACTTGTGCTTCAAAGTAGCACCATGTTCTTCATATAACGAGTCTCATATATCGTGCTTCAAAGTAGCACCATGTTTTTCATATAGTGAGTCTCATATGTTGTCACTTTCATATACTAGTGGGAATTTTTCATTATAGAACTTGGCTTGTATATTCCTACGATGGGCTTCCTCAAATGCCCTAGGTCTTCGTGAGCAAGCAAGTTGGATGCAGACCCACTGTAACATCTCAAAATTCTAAATTTTGGAATGTTATAATAAAAGATAGATTTGTTTGATTGTTTGATTGATTAAGTGAAATTCGAAACTTTTTGAAAGTTAAATGAGAGGGAATAAAAGGACTTTCCCAAACTTTCATTTTCTTTTCTGATCTTCATGAATTCAAATTCTTTTCAAGTACAAAACCCTTGAGCGAAGATGATATGACTTTTTCCATTTAATTAAATGAAAGGGTATTTGAAAATATTTGAATTTCATTTGGAAATATTTCGATTCATAAACTTCATGCAACTCAATGATTTTCATGAGAGAAGATAAAATGACCTCTTCAAATTATATGAAATATGAGTTGGGAGTTTTAAAAGAATTAAATTCAAAGTTCTTTTGAAATTATTTTCAATTTGGAGTTATTGGAGTTTTATTCAAATTATTTTTCTCCAAAAACAAAATATACAGAAAATAGGGTAACATGATTCCCTACATCAGAAAATTGGAGAGAAATAAATTTGAATTAATTTTGGTATTTTTAAAATGATTTTTACTGGATTTTACTAGAGCAGAAGCACTCTTTGCTTTATTTGAATTTGTGTGTATTTTATTTTACTCTAGAAAAATGTTCAGCTTGTAGGAAATAATTTTCTGAAAATCTTGATATATTATATGCCTACATAATATTTCTATTTTCTTCTGTTTTTATTTTTGTTTGTCTGTTTAAAAAAAAGAACTTCCGCCGACTTGGCCGGCCCAGCTAGCCAGCCCGGCCATGGCCCAGCCAGCCCATGTTGCCCGCGCCGCTCGTCCCCGAGCTCGGGACGAAGTCCCGAGCCGCCACGGCATCGCCGCTGCCGTCGTGTCCGCCACGGCCTCCCCTTGCCCCTTCCCCACGCCTCCCGAGGCCGCCCTCCTCCATAAATAGCCGGGCCCCTCGAGCCCCGTGACGCCTTGAGCCGCCGCCGCCCTCGCATCTCGCACCGCCGCCGGCGAGATCCGCTGCACCGCCGCCAGCCGCCTTGCCTTGCCTTGCCGCCGCGCTAGCGCCGCCGCCTGCTGCCATTGCGCCGCCATCGCCACCGCCACAGACGCACTCCAGCCGCTTCATTATCGCCATCGCCGCTATTGAGCCGCCAGATCGCCTTGCCCGCTTCGCCGGAGAACACCGCCACCGCCGCCGCCGGTTTCCCCTCTCCCGAACCGGTATAACCCGAGAAAACCGATCCGGTTTTTCTTTTAAATTGGTTTTATTTAGAACCCTAGACTAGATTTGTTTTTTTTCTAGTTTTATTAAACAGCGAACGTCTACTGTTTAGATCTTATAAACGAACATTCGTTATTTAGTCTTTTCTTTTTCTGTTAGTTTAGTCAGGGACCTATCCATAATTAGTTTCTTTACCGTTTAGCCCCTGATCTTCAAATCTTCGTAACTTTCTACTCGTTTATCCAAATCCAACGAAACCAACGCCTATTTTTTCATTATGATCCCCTCTATCCAGTAAAACAACTTAAACATGTTTTTGAAAGTTTTAAATTTTGATTTCAAACAGATTAGTATTTCAACTTCGTTTGATCATAACTTGAGTTTTATAACTCCGTTTGAGTTGATTCTTTTTGCAAATCGAAGCTCTTGACCTAAACTTTCTGATAAGGCCAAATTCACATAATTTTGGTACTGTTAGAAATTGTTTTATGTTGCAAGAGTTATTCGCTTGGTTTTGATGTTTTGTGAAACGTACTCTTCGTTCTTTCCGATCTTTTGAGTGATTTCTTATGTGTGGTTACTATTGCTTGCTCACGATAGATTGACCGGAGTGTGACGAGTACAACTATCAGGAGTTATGAGTGCTAATCATCTTTATCAACATTGCAGGCAAGTTCACACTTTGATCATATCCCTTTTCATACCCAGTTTTTATGCATTAGTTTCAATCCTCAAACATTGCATGATTAGGATCAAATTAAATTGTGGGATTTGGGAAGTAGATTGAGGTAGTACCTATTACCTGTTTTATTATCAAACCCTTGGGAGTTACTTATACGTTTGCTTATTATGCCATGCTATGCTCGTAGACGTGGATTGGGTTTGAGTGAATTTCCATGACATATGTGAGATTGTTAATTAATGGTTTATTTAAGGTGGCAACATTAATACACATCTGGGTGGATTGGTAGGGGCACCCTGGGGATATACCAGTGGACTTGCCCGGACACCTGGGGATATACCAGAGTTGTCCTAGGAGATCCCGGGGATATACCGTGTGATCATCCTATGGTTCGCCACCCAGGCTCAAAGGGATCATAAGATTATTCATGCTAGAAACTTCCGTGTGCAGCCACATGCTACTATGGGCTCTAGCATACTTGACTAAGTCGTGCGAACTCTTACAGTGGTAGACTAGCTCATGTAGGGGATGTAGGTTGGTACGGTCTACCCGTTCGTAAGGTGCAAGCGCTTCTGAAAGACTATGTCTCGGTCATCCGTTTCTCAAACACCATGTAGTGCGAGAATCCAAACGGGGGATATCGAGTCATGTGAGGAAAAGTGCGCAAACCTCTGCAGAGTGTACAAACTAATCATGATTAGTCGTGTCCCCGGTTATGGACATCTTGAGTATCTAGTACCTGGATTATCAAATGAATCTCATCATGTTACTTTAATTAATATTGTTGGGTTTTAATGATGATGCTTAATTGGGACTGAGAATGCTGTCAACCATTCTCAATGTTTAACAACCACCATGATAGTTAAATAAATTTATTCCTTTGCAGTAGGGAAAAATTGGCTTTACACAAAACTGTAACCATAGAGCTTTTCCACCAGCCAAATATGCATGTAGTGATAGCCTTTATTCATCATTGCTCTATGGTGTGAATTTGCCAGTACATTCAATGTACTGACCCTCTGTGGCTGCAACGTCTCATGTTGCAGGATCTTACGACGAGTAAGTTATATGTTAGGGTTACGATTTCTACACTCAACTTTGCCATTGGTGTTGATGGGAATCCACAACCTTGTTACTTCCGCTATTTGGATTGAGGTAATAGTATTTACGTTACTTTATACATGTGATTTACCTCTGTTATAAATCCTCGAGTACTGTGTGTGTCAGCATACCGATCCAGGGATGACACTTAAGCATAGAGACTTGATCCATTCGGGTCGGGTCGCTACACCCACTAGTTTCTTTTGTTGAGCTTTCATTCATTTATAGCTGTAGTGCATCCGTTGCATGGCAATCCCTACTCCTCATGTTGACATCAATTGATGGGCATCTCCATAGCCCATTGATTATCCTCGTTAATGTGAGACTTTCTCCTTTTTTGTCTTCTCCACACAATCCCCATTATCATATTCTATTCCACCCATAGTGCTATATCCATGGCTCACGCTCATGTACTGCGTGAAGGTTGAAAAAGTTTGAGATTATTTAAGTATGAAACAATTGCTTGGCTTGTCATCGGGGTGTAGAATTTTGGAACATATTTGTGTGACCAAAATGAAGCATAGCCTAACTATATGATTTTGTAGGAGTGAACTTTCTTTAGCCATGTTACTTTGAGAAGACATGATTGCTTTGATTAGTATGCTTGAAGTATTACTATTTCTTGTGTCAATATGAACTTTTATTTTGAATCATTTGGATCCGAACATTCATGCCACAATAAATAAAATTACATTGAGAATTATGCTAGGTACCATTCCACATCAAAAATTTAGTTTTTATCATTTACCTACTCGAGGACGAGCAGGAATTAAGTGGGGATGCTTGATACATCTCCAATATATCTATAATTTTTGATTGTTCCATGCTATTATATTAGCCCTTTTGGATGTTTATGGGCTTTATTTTACATATTTATATCATTTTTGGGACTAACCTACTAACCAGAGGCCCAGCCCGTATTGCTGTGTTTTGCCTATTTCAGTATTTCGAAGAAAAGAAATATCAAACGGAGTCCAAATAGAATGAAACCTTCGGGAGCGTGATTTTTGGAACGAAGGTGATCTAGAGGACTTTGAGTGCAAGTCAAGAAGCGATCGAGGAGGCCAGGAGATAGGAGGGCGCCCCACCCCTCTGGGCGCGCCACCTATCTCCTGGGCCCCTCAGGCAGCCACTGACGTACTTCTTCCTCCTATATATACCCACGTACCCTGACAACATCTAGGGAGCCAATGAAAAACAATTTCCACCGCCGTAACCTTCTGTATCCGCGAGATCCCATCTTGGAGCCTTCGTGGCGCTCCGCCGGAGGGGGAATTGACCACGGAGGGCTTGTACATCAACACCATAGCCCCTCCAATGAGTTGTGAGTAGTTTACCACAGACCTTCGGGTCCATTGTTATTACCTAGATGGATTCTTCTCTCTTTTTGGATCTCAATACCATGTTCTCCCCCTCTCTTGTGGAGATCTATTCGATGTAAACTCTTTTTATGGTGTGTTTTGTCGAGATTCGATGAATTGTGGGTTTATGATCAAGTTTATCTATGAGAAATATTTTAATCTCCTCCGAATTCTTTTATGTATGATTGAGTTATCTTTGCAAGTCTCTTTGAATTATCAGTTTGGTTTGGCCTACTAGATTGATCTTTCTTGCCATGGGAGTAGTGCTTAGCTTTGGGTTCAATCTTGCGGTGTCCTTACCCTGTGACAGCAGGGGTTGCAAGGCACGTATTGTATTGTTGCCATCAAGGATAAAAAGATGGGGTTTATATCATATTGCTTGAGTTTATCCCTCTACATCGTGTCATCTTTCTTAATGTGTTACTCTGTTCTTATGAACTTAATACTCTAGATGCATGCTGGATAGCGGTCCATGTGTGGAGTAATAGTAGGAGATGCAGGCAGGAGTCGGTCTACTAGTCATGGACGTCATGCCTATATACATGATCATGCCTAGATAATCTCATAATTATTCTCTTTTCTATCAATTGCTCGACAGTAATTTGTTCACCCACTGTAATACTTATGCTATCTTGAGAGAAGCTACTAGTGAAACCTATGGCCCCCGGGTCTATCTTTTATCATATAAGCTTTCAATCTACTTTTATTTGCATCTTTACTTTTTGCATCTGTATTATAAAATTCCAAAAATATATTTATCTTATCATATTATCTTTATCAGATCTCACTTTCGCAAGTGGCCGTGAAGGGATTAACAACCCCTTTATTGCGTTGGTTGTGAGTTCTTTGTTTGTTTGTGTAGGTGCGTGGGACTTTTGAGGAGCCTCCTTTTAGATTGATACCTTGGTTCTCAAAAACTGAGGGAAATACCTATGCTACTATTGCTGCATCACCCTTTCCTCTTCAAGGAAAACCAACGCAAGCTCAAGACGTAGCAAGCTTCACAGGAACTGGGCCTTCTTCATAGGCACCGGGCCTTGCTTCATATCGCCAGATGAGGGCCCCGCCTTGCGCCACCCTCGACCACCATTGACGGCGGCCGGATACCTAGGACGACACCAATGGGGCAAAGGGGACACCGGCGGCACCCTCGGCGACCACGGGTCCTTTGCCAGGGGTAAGCTTTGCAGCACCTCCTCGGCAGAGGGCCTACCTCCGGGGGACGCCTTGCCCGTGCACCGTGGGGAGGGGCCTGGCTCCTGGCCCCTCTCCTCAGCTCCCAGTGTGCTCCTCCAGGTGGAAGGGAGGTTGCCGTGCTGGGGCAGCCGTCCGTTTCTGTGACCTGAAATTCCTGTGACCCATGGTTAGGGTAAGCTTGCTCCTGAGGAATTAGCGTTACCCGGTAGCTGCTGCTGCCAGCGTGGTTGGTGAGGCATCCTTGAGGCTCCTGAAAAGGCCTGGCTTCTGGCGTCTGTTCCTCCCAGCCTATCCCGAGGAACAAGCCAGGGTCGTCTTCCAGCGCGTACTCCCGATCCACCATGCGGGGAACATAAGCCTCTGAGGCTACCGCCTCGAAGACTTCGACGTAGTGCCCCATGCTCCATGTGGCCTGGCCTAGCATGCCATATTGAGGATGGTAGGGCAGCGGCCCGCCCGGGCCGTAGGCGGCGATGCGCATGCCCTCGTTCATTGGAGGTGGTGCTGGTGCAGCCTGACGTCCGGCGCCGTTGGTTGAGCTGGTGTCGACGATGCCTTGGGGTGTGCCTGAGGGCACGCTTGCGTGGAGAGGCCCATCGCGTGATCCGACCGGGGCCCGGGGTGGAAGCTGGAAGCAGAAGGGCGGCGCCCCCGAGGCTGCATCATCCAGGAGCTCGGCAACATGCTCCAGTAATGCATCCCGGCCGCTCTCCATCAACGTGCATCGCAGCAGTTCTTGAGCCACTGTGAGTGCGGCCCTCATGTTTGCTTGATCCCGTCGAGTGTGCGGCGCCGTGGCCGCGGTGTGGCCTGAGGCCCTTGTAGCTGCCCGCACCTGCCGCGGAGTAAGGGTGCATGGCGCGAAACCGTGCCGCCCTCGCCCCGCAGCGTTCTGTGGTGCGCGAGCTACCTGAGGCGCAGGGTTGAGGTCACCTTGGGAAGGCGGCGTGGCACGAGCTGGCCATGCCGCCCAGCGGTCGGTGTTGGTCATCGGGTCGCCGGACATGGATGTGACGAAGCAGTGGAATACAGATCGGCGGAAGGAGGACTCTGGCGCACCCCTACCTGGCGTGCCAAATGTCAGATATCAGGTTCCGGAAAAACCCTTAAGGTTCGAACACTAGGGTGCGCACGAATATTTCCTCCTACCGAATCTTGCTCTTAGCCTCGCCGCGATCCTTAAGCTAGATCGATGAACTCACAGCACAAGAGACACAAGATTTATATAGGTTCGGGCCACCGTCGTGGTGTAATACCCTACTCCTGTGTGTGGTGGTGGATTGCCTCTTGGGCTGATGATGAACAGTATAGAGGAATAACAACCTCGCGAGGAGAGGTGTTCTTGGGTTGGTGTTATGTGTGGATGAACTTAACTTGTCCTTTCTATTGTGGTGGCTAGCTCTATTTATAGAGGCCCTGGTCCTCTTCCCAAATATTGAGCGGGAAGGGATCCATCAACGGCCATTTTGAATGGGGACACCTAGTACAAGCTATCCTGACTAAAGGTGGTCTTCGCCTGCCAAAGGTAAGGATGGCAATTTTATCCATGGATATCCGACCCGACTTGATAGGGTTTGGATATGCTTTTGTGTCCATGGGCGGCTCCCAAACCCGACCCGATTGTTCGTGGGTAGGGCATGGATATAATATTGTACCCATGGATATACCCAAACCCGGCCCGATAGTATGACTTAATGGGGGAAAATGTGCTATCCCTACCCCTAGGTCACATGTCCCACGACAATTTTACACTTTTTGTAATCTAAAACATGCATAAGAAGTTACACAATCCCCATTGTAACTTTTATGAGTTGACATTCAATCCCCTCTGTAACATACTGCAATGCCCCTTCCCTTATTTTTATCTCCTTTCTTCATTCTCATCTGTTAGAAAAATACTAAATGATCTTAGGTTGTTAGTGGATGTTGATTTACCATAATTGAAGCCTAGCCTGCCACGAGGTGAAGAATGGAAGAGTTTATGTTAATACTGTGTTATGTCTTATTTATATGTCTCGAGAGGACCCAATGGATATCAAGTGGGTATGGATATCCATCGGATTTGGACATGGACACAGTTTTTCACCCATGGATTTTTTCATGGGCGGGCAAATACTGTCTTCATGGATATGGATATGGATTTCATATTGTTCAACCCGATCCAAACCCGACCCATTGCCATCCTTAGCCAAAGGTGTTGGTGATGACGCCGTCTTGGGCTCCATGATGACCTCCATCCTGTCGTCCTACTGGTCTTGGTCTTGTTGCACCGATATGGAAACCTTTGCCTGATGCCTTGGTACTCCGCGCCTGTGCTTGCACCCTTTGCACCAAAGAGGAAACAAGGACGCTGCACGGGCTGGCGCCCGCCTGGCGCCTGCCTGGTCTTGATCGTCATGGCTTGCATCATAGGAACCTCGCGAGGTACCCCTTGCCTTGATCTCTCCGCCTCCTCATGAGCCTTCCTGGTGTGGCCACTCCTGAAGAGGCCTTGCGTCGTCCGCCCCGCGAGGCTTGGCCCCTCGTGAGGGTCTTGAGTGTTGGGTTGATGAAGACGGGCCGTACTGGACCACTAGTTGAGCCACGCCGCAGGCCGCAGGCAGCCAAGTCTGGGACCCCCGTTCCCAGAACGCCGACAACGAGCTTGTGATATGGAAGAAATAAAAGCGACGAACTGCATAAAAAGGTCCTTATCACAAGTGGCAATATAAAGTGACATTCTTTTGCATTAAGATTTTGTGCATCCAACCATAAAAGCGCGTGCCAACCTCTGCTTCCCTCTATGAAGGGCCTATCTTTTATTTTTATCTTCTACCTTCATACAAGAGTCATGGTGATCTTAACCTTTCATTTTTACACTTTATCCTTTGGCAAGCACTATGTGTTGGAAAGATCCTGATATATATATCCACTTGGATGTAGGTTTTCATAAAGTATTATTGCTGAAATTACCCTTGTGGTCAAAAGTTGGGAGGCTAGACTATAAGCCCCTATCTTTCTTTGTGTTCGATTGAAACTTCATACCCATAAGTACCGCGTGAGTGTTAGCAATTGTGAAAGACTAAATGATAGTTGAGTATGTGGACTTGCTGAAAAGCTCTTATATTGAATCTTTCCGATGTTATGATAAATTGCAATTGGCTCAATGACCGAGATCATAGTTTGTTAGTTTTCAATGAAGTTTCTGATTCATACTTTACATTGTGAATAGATTGTTACTTTAGCATAAGAAATTTTATGACAATATATACATATATGTTGCTGTTCTAAAGATGATCATGATGCCCTCATGTCCGTATTTTATTTTATCGACACCTCTATCTCTAAACATGTGGACATATTTTTTGATATCGGCTTTCGCTTGAGGACAAGCGAGGTCTAAGCTTGGGGAGTTGATACGTCCATTTTGTATAATGCTTTTACATCAATATTTATTGCATTATGCGATGTCACTACACATTATGTCACAATACTTATGCCTTTTCTCTCTTATTTTACAAGGTTTACATGAAGAGGGAGAAGCCGGTAGCTGGAATTCTGGGCTGGAAAAGGAGCAAATATTAGAGACCTATTCTGCACAACTCCAAAAGTCCTAAAACTCCATGAAAGTCTGTTTTGGAATATATTAAAAATATTGGGTGAAGAAAGCACCAGAGGGGGCCACCCACCAGCCACGAGGGTGGAGGGCGCGCCATACCCCCCTGGGCGCGCCCGATGCCTCGTTGGCCACCTGGTAGGCCCCGATGCCCATCTTCTTCTGTATGGTGTCTTTTGCCCAGGAACAAATCATAATGAAGCTTTTGGCACGAAGCGCCGTCGTCTCGAGGCAGAACCTGGGCAGGACCAATCTAGGGCTCCTGCGGAGCTGTTTTGCCGGGGAAACATCCCTTTGGGAGGGGGAAATCATCTCCTTCGTCATTACCATTGAGGGAGTCCTGGACTAGGGGGTGTCCGGATAGCCGGACTATCAGCATCGGCCGGACTCCAAGACTATGAAGATACAAGATTGAAGACTTCGTCCCGTGTCCGGATGGGACTTTCCTTGGCGTGGAAGGCAAGTTGGCGATACGGATATGTAGATCTCCTACCATTGTAACCGACTCTGTGTAACCCTAGCCCTCTCCAGTGTCTATATAAACCGGAGGGTTTAGTCCTTAGGACACACAACCATTACAACAATCATACCATAGGCTAGCTTCTAGGGTTTAGCCTCCTTGATCTCGTGGTAGATCCACTCTTGTACTACCCATATCATCAATATCAATCAAGCAGGAGTAGGGTTTTACCTCCATCGAGAGGGCCCGAACCTGGGTAAAAACATCATGTCCATTGTCTCCTGTTACCATCCGCCTAGACGCACAGTTCGGGACCCCCTACCCGAGATCCACCGGTTTTGACACCAACATTGGTGCTTTCATTGAGAGTTCCTCTGTGCCGTCACCGATAGGAAGGATGCCTCTTCCCGTCTTTAAAGACGGAACCATCACCAAAGGAGCTTCGGCCACCGGCCAAACTATCCGGCTAGGTGGTTTTCTTATGACCGCCTGTTCGGCCACCGCTTCAACGACGACCTCTCGGGTCATCGAAAACAATCTTCACGTCGACTCGAAATTCGCCGAGCAGCTGGCTCCAATAGAGCTCTTGTCTGTAAACGAGCTCTTGGACCGCATCACCGCCCTGGGAATCGCTACAGACTACAATCAGATTGGGCTTAAAACCGATCTGAGAGAGATTAACTCTCCCCAGGTGACCCACCACGTTGCGGTGGTAGAGGAACGACGCGGTGAATCTTCTTCTGTATTGAAAACTAGTCATGTCCGGACTCCCGAACCCTCCATGCCGGATTTCCGTGAAGGGACGGACGTCGATCAAGCACTGAACCTAAAGTCAGGCATCAGACCAGACTCGTTGGACAACGTCCAGCAATCCAAGCTTCCAAATTCGGAAACTTTCCAGCCCTTGAGCCTCGAGATGGGTAAGGTTCCGGACTTAATTCCACCCACCCACCTAGACATATGCGATCTATCTCAAATCCGGCAAGAGCCCACCGAAACAGTACATCATTACTGGGCCAGATTCCTCCTGGTTATGGACAGGATAAAGGACTGCCGTGAGGAAAACGCAATTTCAATTTTCTGCAACAATTGCACGGACGAGGGAATATTGAACGCCATCAGTCATCGCGAAATTACACGCATCGCCGATCTGGCGTCCATAGTACGAAAGTACTGTGCAATGGACAGTTTCCGGAAAACCGAAACTAAGTTTTGGGACAATCCGGCCCCGAATACAACCCTAGTCCGAAACAAAAGGGTGCATCACACTCAGGCACCAGGAACAAAAACCAAAAAGCAAAAACCCCATAAAGGGCACGGAACCGTACTGGAGGGATGGCTCAGCGGACCCTGTAAAATTCACAGTACAAAAAGCGCCACTCCAACACATAGCCTTCGAGCATGTTGGATACTGCGGCAGGTGGCCAAAAGTGGCTAAGAGCTTCTAGCCCCGGAGAGCCACTCCAACAGTACCAGTACGGTGTCAACAGTCTTCGAGACTTTCGCATCAAATAATATGCGGAAACGAACAATCCGCAGCCTCGCCGAAGTCTACCAAGTAGCAACAACAAATCCATGGAGTGACACGGCCATCACCTTCAACACCAGCGACGAACCTAAATTCCGAACAGCCCGAGCACCAGCCGCATTGGTCCTCAGTCCGATAGTGGATGGCTTTCACCTTACCAAGGTACTCATGGATGGCGGCAGCGGATTAAACCTCATCTACGAGGAAACTCTTCAAAAAATGGAAATAGACTGGAGCCGCATTGAGCGAAGCAACACAACCATTAGAGGAATAATCCCTAGCCGGGAAGCACGCTGCACTTGAAAAATCACACTTGATGTGGTGTTCGGCTCGCCGGACAATTACAGGTCCGAAGAGGTCACGTTCCAAGTGGCCCCGTTCTGCAGTGGACATCACGCTATATTAGGACGGGAGGCATTCACAATTTTTCAAGCCATACCCCATTACGGGTACATGAAGCTTAAGATGCCGGGCCCGCGGAATAATCACTCGTTAGTGATCCGACACAAGACTCGCTACCGAAAACAAACAGCCGCATTAGCCCCGAGGCACTATCTCAAGCCCTAGCTGCAGAGGAACTCAAGGCTGCGCTCACGGTGAATAGGGATGATGTGATACTCGATAAGAGATCCAAGTCCACCTCCTTTAAACCAGCTGACGAAATAGTCAAGTTCCAGGTCCATCCAACGGAACCAACAAAGACGGCCTCCATCGGGGCACAGTTAAACCCTGATGTAGACGCCGCACTACGAGAGTTCCTTCGGGAAAATTGGGACATCTTTGCCTGGCACCCTTCAGATATGCCAGGAATCCCACGCAGATTGGCAGAACACAGCCTCAACATCCTAAAGGGATTCAAGCCAGTCAAACAGGCTCTTCGGCGATTTTCGAAACCCAAAAGACAGGCAATGGCAGAGGAGCTTGCCAAACTACTGGAAGCCGGATTCATCAGAGACATCAAACATCCGGACTGGCTAGCAAACCTGGTAATGGTACCAAAGAAGGATAAATCTTGGCGCCTATGTGTCGATTTTAAAGACCTCAACAAGGCCTGCCAAAGGATCCCTTCCCCCTTCCCCGCATCGACCAAATAATTGATGCTACCGCAGGGCACGATTCATTGTGCTTCCTTGACGCATACTCCGGCTACCATCAAATTAAGATGGCGGAGGCGGACCAAGCCGCAACGGCATTCATCACTCCATATGGACCATTCTGCTTTAACACGATGCCCTTCGGACTCAAAAACGCCGGCGCAACATATCAGCGCATGATTCAGACATGTCTGGCTACCCAGATCGGCAAATCAGTAGAGGCATATGTAGACGACGTAGTCGTCAAAACCAAACACGTCGAAACTCTAGTAGATGATTTGAAGCTCACATTCGAGAACCTCCGAGCATATGACATCAAGCTGAATCCGGAAAAATGCATCTTCGGCGTACCAGCCGGGAAGCTCCTGGGCTTCATTGTATCCAGTAGAGGAATTGAAGCAAACCCAGCGAAGATCCGAGCCCTGTCACAGCTGGATATTCCAAAAGACCTCAAACAAATACTAAAATTGACTGGATGCGTGGCGGCTTTAAGCTGCTTCATCTCCCGATTGGGAGAAAAGGCACTGCCCCTCTAAGTCCTCCTTAGGCGCACCGAACACTTTGAATGGACGGATGCTGCCACCGCCGGACTCGAAGAAATAAAAGCCATATTGGCAACAAATCCGGTCCTAGATGCACCTAACCTGGGCGAACCAATGTTGTTATATATCGCGGCAACACATCAAGTTGTAAGCGGTGCTCGTCGTCGAACGAGAAATGTAAGGGCATAAATTCCGTCTTCAAAACCGATGTACTACGATCCTTGTCTTAACCCCCGCAAGTCCGTTACCGCACTATCAAAAGATAGCGTACGCGGTGTTCATGGCATCCCGGAAGCTCCGACACTACTTTCAAGAGTGTTCGATAACAGTGGCCTCTGAAGTGCCCCTCAACGACATTATAAACAACCGCGACGCGACGGGCAGGATCGCAAAATGGGCCATTGAGCTATTACCATTCGATATAACTTACAAACCTCGACGAGCCATAAAGTCGCAGGTCTTGGCTGACTTTGTCGCTGAATGGACTGAAGCCGAACTCCCTAAAGAGTACGGCGCATACTCCAATTGGATTACGCATTTTGACGGCTCCAAAATGTTGGCCGGTTTGGGGGCTGGCGTTGTATTGACGTCCCCAACCGGGGATACAGTCCGATACGTACTCCAGATAATGTACATGGACTCCAACAACGCAGCCGAATACGAGGCCCTCCTACATGGCCTCCGGATGGCAATCTCCATGGGCATTCAACGCCTAGAGGTGCGCAGGGATTCAAACCTTGCAATATCCCAAGTAAATGGAGACTTTGACGCCAAGGACCCGAAAATGGCAGCCTATCGTAACGCTGTCCTAAAAATGTCAGCTCAGTTTGAAGGACTCGAATTCCACCATGTAGCCAGGGATAATAACCAAGCAGCTGACGTATTGGCATGCATCAACGCGAAACGCGACGCTGTCCCTCCAAACATCTTCCTGGAACGGCTCTTTAAGCCATCCGTACTATGGGAAGAGGTTTCCGGAAATAACAACCCGGAAGCAGCCGTACTACCCAACATAGAACAATCTGACATAATCGGTGGCTCAGCCGGTGAAATAACACCTTCAGCCCACGAAACAATGGCAGTAATTGCCCCGTGGACAGAGCCATTCCTAGCCTACTTAATTAGGTAGGAACTTCCCGAAGACCAAAATGAGGCCTGCTGCATAGTTCAGCGATCTAAAGCATACAAGGTCCACGAGGGAGAACTTCATAAGAAAAGCACAACCGGAGTCCTTCAAAGGTGTATCTCCGAAGAGGAAGGGCGAAATCTTCTGGCTGAAATTCATGCCGGACTAGGCGGACACCACGCTGCAGCTCGGGCCCTTGTAGGCAAGGCCTTCCGTACAGGATTTTATTGGCCGATGACCCGGGAAGATGCTCAGGACTTAGTCCAAAGATGCGTTGGTTGTCAGCTCTTTGCTAATCAGAGCCATATGCCACCTACCGCCCTCAAAACCATACCCATTACCCGGCCGTCATGTCAGGGGCTTGACATGGTTGATCCCCTTAAAGGGGGAACCCACAAGCAAAGGTACCTATTGGTCATGGTGGACAAATTCACCAAATAGATAGAGGCCAAGCCAGTTATAACGGCAGAGTCCGGACCAGTGATAGAATTCATATCCGGGGTAGTACACCGTTACGGCGTCCCCCATAGCATCATCACCGATAACGGCACAAACTTCATGGCCGACAAGGTCAAACTCTGGTGCAAAAATATGGGCTTTAAGCTCGATTACGCTTCTGTCTATCACCCTCAAACCAACGGTCAAGTTGAGCAAGCAAATGGTCTGAAAATGAGCGGTATCAAGCCCAGACTAGTGCGGTCCCTTACGGAATCTAATACGCACCGGGTAGAGGAGCTCGACTCCGTGCTCTGGGGGCTGCGGACCACGCCAAACCGTACTACCGGTTTCACACCATTTTTCATGGTATACGGCGCAGAGGCAGTTTTTCCCTGCGACATAATTCATGACTCACCTCGAGTGCGCATGTACGAAGAAAGAGAAGCCGAGCTGGATCGGCAAGACTTGGACGCATTGGAGGAAGAACGTGATGTGGCAAAGGCCCGTTCCGCATTCTATCAGCAGCAGGCTCGAAGATATCAAAGCAGAGAAGTACGGGCCAAAACTTACAACGTTGGCGAACTAGTTCTACGCCTGCCGGACAAGAAAAAGGACAAACTCAAGCCCAAATGGGAGGGTCCCTTCATCATCGACCAAGTCCTGACCGGCGGAGCATACCGTCTGCGAAATGCGTCGGACAACCGACTCGAGCCGAACCCATGGAACGCGGCCCGCCTCTGAAGATTTTACGCCTAGCGCCGGACTAAGAGTTCGTTTCCTTCCTCCGTTCATATTTTTACACTTCAGCCGTCTTTTCATTTCTCTCCTTTCTCTCACCTTTTTCATAAAAGCCCTTAGAGGCCTATTTGCGCATTGTTCGCACACACTTGATGTGCTATCCGCACTCATTATACCTAGGGGCTTCTTTACCGAAGCTTACTTATCGTGGCTTCTGCCCAAAGACATGTGTCAAACTTCCACATGTACCTTTTATTCACCATTATATGCATCGATATGACTTAAGTTTTGGCCAAGCTGGGTTGCCTAGCTCCTGTGCTTACCCCTACGTTCCCGATTGTTCAGCTAGGAGGTAAAGGGAGCACCTCTGTGATTGTTACTACCGGGTCAGCTGGATGTGTACCTCAGACTGGGTGAAGCCGAAAGCTAGTGTTCTTAAGAGAATATTCGGTCGGTGACTTAAAAGACAATTTTTTACATATTTATCTATTTGCCCCCAGATGTTTTCCTGCTTTTTTCGCAGTCCGGACATGCACTTTAGGGCATGCCTCCCAGGGAAAGGAACCCTTAACGGAACTATTCTCCCTGAAAGATGTTTCTTACTAACCATGTAATATAACATAACTAGTTGGGCACTTGTCTGATAAAGCACGAATGTTCCCTATGCCTGGTCTCCATGCATACCCCGGTTTTGTCATAACCGACAGGGTATTCGGACACACTCCGGACTCTAGGGTCCCGAGGTCGAAGCGAAAAGGTCAGCAAAGACAAACGATCCACAATCCTACTAGAAGGCATTTTACATGTCATTTTAAATACATAGTCACATTGACTGACTGTACTCCTCCTCAATCCCGTCTAACAGGCTGTCTAATTTACAGTCCCGTTGGGAATACTTAGTGGCCAACTCTACTTGGCCGTACACTAAGCTCATAGGGATCTCCTTCCCATTGGGCCCCACAGGTCCGACCTCGGCCATGTGGTTTCGATCCGCCTTATTGTACCGCGTCTTCACCATGGCCCAGGCCTCTCTGGCACCTTGACGGCAGGCCGATATCTTCCATAAGCGGAAGCGCTGCCGTACTCCCTGAAGCTTCTCCGCAAGCTCTCCAAGGCCCTCGGGTAGGAAGACGGATGGCCATAGGGTCTGGACGACGCCACTCATCGCCTGCCGAATACGTTCGAGAAGTTGCACCAGCTCGGGAAGTTGTTCACCCGTCGAAACGGGCATTTCCTCCGCAGGGCGACCTGTGAGCGCACCTACAAGGCATATTTCTGTCAATAGGCTTCCTCGCTGAACTCTTCTTTTCAAAAGAATTCGCTTAAGCACTCACCATAGATGCCGCGATGAAGCCACTGATTCTCCTTCACGGAGCCAGACAGCTCGGCCCGAACACCTTTCAGCTCTTCCCCAAGCTGGGTGTGGGCATCCTGGAGTTTGTCCTCTCCTGCTGTACCTTCATAAGCACCCTCTCGCCGCCTTCACCGCGCGAGAGGTGTTGCTTGTCCAGATCCATCCGCAACATCTGCAATATCAAAGTCGACTTACACGCACGCCGCACACCGCTTATCTTTTGAAATAATGTGTTACTGTGAGGGGTCTCTGTGTCTCCTCCCGCAGCAGCGAGTGCGGCCTCAAGTTGGGCCTTGCACTCTTGCAACTCCTGGGACAATTGGGCATTCTTCTCTATAAGATCCTGCAAATTATATGATCCTTAAATCAGTTACTTTAACTACTTTAAGTCTTGGGGGCTACTGGCATACATAACCATTAAAATCTCTTACCCGTATGTCTTTTACATATTGCTCCGTGGCTCTGGTTAAACCATCTCGAGCAGCACGGAGGTGCGCATCTCCCGCATTAAAGGCATTCAACGCCTCTGGGGAGAAACACGCGTCACGCAGAACTGTCCGGCGACGCCTGTGATTCATGGCGCCCTCCACCTCAGACCTGGTGGTGGATAGCCGGTCGGCATCCTCCACTGGAGGAGAATCCGGCTCGCGCCTTGCGCTCGCCTCCCCCTCCAGACCAGGTGTTGGGGCCTGGCGGACGGATGCTTGATTGGCAACCTCTCCGGACACCGTCCGGCGAGTGCTCTTTCTCCTGGAAAGGTCATGAGCATTAATACACCTCCTGGAAATCCTTTTCCTAAATAACAAGACGAGGGCTATACCGTTGCGGTGACGTTTCGACCCGTGCCGCACTCCTCTTCCACCTGCGGGGCCGGACTGACCCTTGTTGGTCAGCCGCCGTGGGCTCGGCCTCCTGCCTTGAAGGCACCTCCTGTGAGACACCATTATATACGGTGGTCAGAAATGCGCAAGGACGAAATGATGGTGTCAGACTTCGGTCATATTCACCTGGGAAGCCGGGGTAGCCAGCCGTGATGGCGACTAAAGCATTGTCCATGCTGAGTTGGTGGAACACCCCGTCAATTAGCTCCACCTTTATGTCCGGATCCTCTTCGGAGGCCGGATCAAGGGACCTTCCCGGATCCTCAGGTTGTGGGGCCGGACTATGTATGCTCTCCACAGTCCGGCGCAGTTCCTGCGTCAAATCCATAAGGTAAGGTACTTACCTTTGAAAGCACGGGTCGGATAAATGAACGTCCGCTTACCCAACTCTGAGGGTTATTCATTGAGAACCATTCAACGGGCTCGTCTGGAGGAAGTCTTCCTTCTCCCCCTTGTACAGGCCGGACAGAATCTTCACCAGATCTTCGGCCAACTCCGGCCCTTTGAGGCCATGACGGGTGGCATCATTTTCCCCGTTGAAATCCCACATGGGGTGGCCCCTGTATTGCAGTGGCTGCACCCCCCACATTATGCACGTGGCCATGACTCCAATCATGGTCAATCCGGAATGGGCCAGCAATCTTATCCGGCCCATCAGATAATGGACGCCCTTGTCTTCCTCCAGTTGAGGGCTCCGTGGGCGCCAGCTTAGGCGTTTCTTCAAAGGAGCCCCACTAAACTCCGGGAGGCCGATCCGAACTAGGTCCGACAGTGGAGCGTCCTCTACATAGAACCATTCCGAAGGCCAGTCTTTGGACGCCTTCTTCAGTGTTCCAGATGGGTATCCGGTCCCGGCGATGCGCCATATTTCGGCACCGCCCACTTGATATATTGACCCCTCATGAGAACGGGGTACGAGGCAGAATAGCCTCTTCCACAGCGCAAAATGGGGCTCGATGCCCAGAAATAGCTCGCAAAGAGCTACAAAACCCGCGATATGCAGAATAGAGGCGGGCGTGAGGTGATGGAGCTGGAGTCCGTAGAACTCCAGGAGCCCGCGGAGGAACGGATGTACAGGAAATCCGAGCCCCCTTATCAGAGCACACCCGCCCTCCTTTAGAGGGGCTAGGGGTGGCCTCCGCTTGCTTCCCACCTTTGTAGGTGGCCAGCCCGGCTCGAACCGGGACCATAAAGGCCGAAGGAAGATATCCCTCCGCCTGAAGCTTCACCAGCTCGTTGTGCGGAACCGAGCATCTCCTCCAATCCCCTGGCGGAGAGCTGGGAGCGCGAGAGGAGGAGCCGCGTCGACGGTCCATGATGGAATGGGTTTTAGGTCAGAAGCGCTCCAATGAGTACTCGCAGAGGGAAGATTATGTGATTTGGATCTGGATTCTTATCTCTCTTATAGACAAATTATTTGCGCAGCTGGGGGGTAAAACATAAAGGATACCCTGGCTTTTCGCATTCATGTGACGCGTGGAAGAGGGCCATTATTGGGCATGGAAGCCAAGGAGCGCAACGTTTGTGAGGGAGCCGGACACTGTTCGGCAAACATATGGAATTTGGAGGAGAACTCGCCTTGCAACGCCGAAGACTATATACGCGCTGGACTCGTAGTCATTGAAGCCTGGTTCGGGGGCTACTGAGGGAGTCTTGGACTAGGGGGTGTCCGGATAGCCGGACTATCATCATCGGCCGGACTCCAAGACTATGAAGATACAAGATTGAAGAGTTCGTCCCGTGTCCGGATGGGACTTTCCTTGGCGTGGAAGGCAAGCTTGGCGATACGGATATGTAGATCTCCTACCATTGTAGCCGACTCTGTGTAACCCTAGCCCTCTCCGATGTCTATATAAAACGGAGGGTTTAGTCCGTAGGACACACAACCATTACAACAATCATACCATAGGCTAGCTTCTAGGGTTTAGCCTCCTTGATCTCGTGGTAGATCCACTCTTGTACTACCCATATCATCAATATCAATCAAGCAGGATTAGGGTTTTACCTCGATCGAGAGGGCCCGAACCTGGGTAAAAACATCGTGTCCCTTGTCTCCTGTTACCATCCGCCTAGACGCACAGTTCGGGACCCCCTAACCGAGATCCGCCGGTTTTGACATCGACAACCATTGATACTCTCATCGAGAGCGGGTCAATATCCATCAACATATTCACCATCACCATCTCCTCTGAAACCCTAGTTCATCTCTTGTATCTGATCTTTGTCTCAAAACCTCGGATTGGTACCTGTGGGTTGCTAGTAGTGTTGATTACTCCTTGTAGTTGATCCTAGTTGGTTTATTTGGTGGAAGATGATATTTTCAGATCCTTAATGCTATTCAATACCCCTCTAATTATGAACATGAATATGATTTGTGAGTAGTTATGTTTGTTGTTGAGGACACGGGAGAAATCTTGTTATAAGTAATCATGTGAATTTGGTATTCGTTCAATATTTTGATGAGATGTATGTTGTCTCTCCTTCAGTGGTGTTATGTGAACGTCGACTACATGACACTTCACCATTGCTTGGGCCTAGGGGAAGGCATTGGGAAGTAATTAGTAGATGATGGGTTGCTAGAGTGTTAGAAGCTTAAACCCTAGTTTATGCGTTGCTTCGTAAGGGGCTGATTTGGATCCATATGTTTCATGCTATGGTCAGGTTTACCTTAATTCTTCTTTTGTAGTTTCGGATGCTTGCGAGAGGGGTTAATCATAATTGGGATGCTTGTCCAAGGAAGGGCAGTACCCAAGCACGGGTCCACCCACATATAAAATTATCAAAGTAACGAACGCGGATCATATGAGCATGATGAAAACTAGCTTGACAGTAATTCCCATGTGTCCTCGGGAATGCTTTGCTTTATATAAGAGTTTGTCTAGGCTTGTCCTTTGCTACAAAAAGGATTGGGACACCTTGCTGCACCTTAGTTACTTTTGTTACTTGTTACTCGTTACGAATTAGAATGAGTTCACAACAGAACCTAAGTGGTGATTTTTTTTGTTATACTTACAGAGCTTACGAGTTTTCTGTTGAGTTTTGGTTGTGAAGTTTTCTAGTTTTGGGTAAAGTTTTGATGGACTACGGAATAAGGAGTGGCAAGATCCTAAGCTTGGGGATGCCCAAGGCACTGCAAGGTAATATTCAAGGACAACCAAGAGCCTAAGCTTGGGGATGCCCCGGATGGCATCCCCTCTTTCGTCTTCCTTCATCGGTAACTTTACCTGGACCTATATTTTTATTCACCACGTGATATGTGTTTTGCTTGGAGCATCATTTATTATTAGGATTTTCTTGCTTTTTGAATAAAATATTAAGATCTGAAGTACTTAAATAAGAGAGAGTCCTCACTAGCTAAATAATTATTTGACTACTCATTGATCTTCACTTATACCTTTTTGGAGTAGTTTGTCCTTTACTCTCGTGCTTCACTTATATCCCATGAGTAAATGGTTGAATGAATTGAATATCATAAATCTGAATTTATATATGTTTCATATGCTTATACCATGGGGAGTAATGACTTCACATATAAGAAGTAGAGGTGGTAAATTTATTGAAAGCTAGCAAACATAGTACTGGTCACTAGAACAATTCATGAAAGAATATTGAAGGAAGAGAGATTTCACATATAAATATAATATCTTGTACATCTTATATGATTGTAAGCTCCATTAATTATTATCAAACTTGATCAAATTAGTTGAAGTTGGACAAGGAAGACAACTTAATGAATTATGTTTGAGTATATTTGTATAGAAGTTATATTGTTATGGATCCTCCAACATGTGGCACTTGCTTTTTAGAATCCTTTGCTAGCCAAAATTTCTGTACTAAGTAGAGATACTACTTGTTCATCCAAAAACCATTGAACCAAGTTTCTTTCATGAGTGTGCACCATATCTACCTATATGCGGTATTTACCTTCCGTTCCAAGTAAATTTGCATGTGCCATACTTTAAACCTTCACATAATAATCTATTTTATGCCTGAATCGCTCAGCTAGCTACTAGGGGCTGTCAGTATCTTCCATGCTAGGTGGGTTATTCTCACGATGAGTGGACTCCACTCATCATTCACAAGAAAATAGCAAGTAACCGGGATGCCTAGTTCCATGCTCAAATCAAATCAAATATAATTGCAAACAAAACTCCCCCAGGATTGTTCATAGTTGGATGGTACCTGTTGTTTCGGACCTACCGTGGAATGTGCTTGTTTGGGAACCGCCTATAATGTGTCTAGCATGGAAGATAGTGAGAACTCTTGGTTGTTATGTTGACAATGAAAGCATACCTCTCCAATTATTTTCATCTCTATTTAAAAGCTTCGAGTCTAGCACCTCTGCAAATCCCTGCTTCCCTCTGTGAAGGGCCTATGTTTTACTTTTATGCAAGAGTCAGTAGTATTCCTTCTCATTCCAACTTACTCTTTAGTTGGCAAGCATCATGTGGTGGGGAAAGATCTAAGCATATATGGCCATTCAAATATATTTGACCATGAATTATTATTGTTGACATTATCTATATGATAAATAAGTTGGGAGGAGAAACATTAAGCCCCTATCTTTCTCTGTGTTTAATGGATGCTATTTGTTCTAAAAATATGCTTTGAGCGGTAGCAATCATGGAAGACTATATGATAGTTGAGTATGTGGGATTTGCTAAATCAAAGCTCTTACATAGTCCCTTCCTAAAAATAAGATGAATTGCCATTGTTTGATGACTGAGAACATAGTTTGTTAGTTTTCAAGAAAGTTTATGGTCTATGCTTTAACATGTGAATAGCTTGTTACTTGATCATGAGAAGCTTTATGATATGAGCTATTGTTATGATATATAATGATGCTAGAAAAAGTGATTGAAATTACCATTGATCAAACTTGTGCACTTGCTAGCATTCACACTTCATAAATCATTTCTTATATCATTTACCTACTCGAGGACAAGCAGGAATTAACCTATGGGATGCTGATACGTCTCCAACGTATCTACAACTTATGAAGTATTCATGCAATGTTTACAATAATTTTATATGATTTTGGTATGATTTTATTAGAACTAACCCAGACTGACGCTGTTTTCAGCAGAACTACTGTGGTATCATTTTTTATGCAGAAAAAAAGTTCTCGGAATGAGCTGAAAATTTATGGAGAATATTTTCGGAAAATATAAAAAAATATTGGAACAAAAAGATATCAAAGAGGAGTTCCAAGGCAACCACAAGGGTGGGGGACGCCCCCCAGGGCGCGCCCCTCTGCCTTGTCATCACCTCGTGGGCCCCTTGACTTGTCCACGACGCCAACACCTCCTATAACTCCCAAAAACCTCAAAAATAAACCTAGATCAGGAGTTCCGCCGCCGCAAGCCTCTGTAGCCACGAAAAACCAATCGAGAGCCCGTTCCGGCACCCTTCAGGAGGGGGAAACCATTATTGGTGGCCATCTTGATCATCTCGATGCTCTCCATGATGAGGAGGGATTAGTTCACCCTCGGGACTGAGGGTATGTACCAATAGCTATGTGTTTGATATCTCTCTCTCTCTCTCTCTCTTGTTATTTATTTGGAACGATCTTGATGTACCACGAGCTTTGTTACTATAGTTGGAACTTATGGTGTTCTTCCCTCTCTACCTTGTGTTGAATTGAATCTTTACCTTTGAGGTTTTGTTATCTCGGCTTTAATCTTTGGATGTGAGAGCACTTGATGTATGTCTTGCGATGGGAAATTTGTGGTGACGATGGGATGTTCTATTGATCCACTCGATGTATGTTTTGGGTTATCAACTTGCGGATTCCCGTAGTGACATTGGGGTAATCTATGCATAGGGGTTGATGCTTGTTTTCATATTCCTTTCTTCAGTAGAAATCTTGGGATGCTCTTGAAGTTCTTTGTGATGGATTGAAAATCATGAATTTGAAGTTGTTGATGCATATCGTATAATTGACCCACATATACTTGTGGTGACATTGGAGTATCTAGGTGGCATTAGGGTTGATTGATGTGTGTCATACGGTGTTATTTTACTATGAACTCTAGGGTTTTTTGTGACACTTATAGGAATAGCTCAATGCATTGATCGGAAAGAATAACTTTGAGGTGGTTTCGTACCCTACAAGCGATTTCATCTTATGTTCTCCGCGATAGGAACTTTGGAGTGACTTTTGTCGCATGTTGAGGGATTGCCATATGATTTAGTTATGTTATCATTGTTGAGAGAACTTGCACTAGTGAAAGTATGAACCCTATGCCTTGTTTTCAAGCACCGCAATACCATTTTCGCTCACTTTTATTACTAGTTACCTTGCTGTTTTTATATTTTCAGATTACAAAAACCTATATCCACCATCCATATTGCACTTGTATAACCATCTCTTCGCCGAACTAGTGCACCTATACAATTTACCATTGTATTGGGTGTGTTGGGGACACAAGAGACTCTTTGTTTTTTGGTTGTAGGGTTGTTTGAGAGAGACCATCTTCATCCTACGCCTCGCACAGATTGATAAATCTTAGGTCATCCACTTGATGGAAATTTTGTACTGTCCTACAAAACTCTGCACTTGGAGGCCCAACACGAGTCCACAAGAAGAAGGTTGCGTACTAGACATCAGTGGGCAAAACCCACCTGGGCGCGCCAGGCGCGCCCTGGTGTCTTGTGCTTTCCTGGTAATTTCTTATTTTCCTAATTTTTAAAGTATTCCAAAACTGGCAGAAAATATTTTTTGTGATTTTTTCGGAGTATGTTTACTTACCATATCACATACCTCCTCCTTTTCAGTTATTCTGGAGTGTTCCGGAAGGTTTCTTTTATGTGTTCCTCCGGTGTCATGGTTTGAATAATATTGCTTTCAACATTAATAGGCATACCTGAGATATAGTGTTTAATTCTTTGTCCATTAACTACCTTCGGGTTAGTACCTTCGGTATTATTGATCTTGATGGCTCCAGAGCGATAAACCTCTTCAATAACATACGGTCCTTCCCATTTGGAGAGAAGTTTTCCTGCAAAGAATCTGAAATGAGAATTGTACAAAAGAACATATTCTCCAACTTTGAATTCCCGCTTTTGGATACTTTTGTCATGCCATCTTTTAACTTTTTCTTTAAACAGTTTGGCATTTTCATAAGCTTGGGTTCTCCATTCATCTACTGACCTAATATCAAATAACCTCTTTTATCTAGCAAATTTGAAGTCATAGTTGAGTTCTTTTATTGCCCAATATGCTTTATGTTCTAACTCTAGAGGCAAATGACAAGCCTTTCCATAAACCATTTTATAAGGAGACATACCATAGGATTTTTATAAGCTGTACGGTAGGCCCAAATTGCATCATCCAATTTCTTAAACCAATTCTTTCGGGACCTATTAACAGTTTTTTGTAATATCAACTTTATTTCTCTATTGATATGTTCAACTTGATCACTAGATTGAGGGTGATAGGGTGATGCAATTCTATGGTTAACATCATATTTAGCAAGCATTTTACGGAAAGCACCTTGAATAAAGTGTGAACCACCATCAGTCATTCAATATCTCGGGACTCCAAACCTTAGCAAAATAACTTCTTTAAGCATTTTATTGGAAGTGTTATGATCAACACTACTAGTTGGAATAGCTTCTACCCACTTAGTTACATAATCAACAGCGACCAAAATATGTGTGTACCCATTAGAGGAAGGAAAAGGTCCTATATAATCAAAACCCCAAACATCAAATGGTTCAACAACAAGTGAATAATTCATAGGAATTTCTTGATGCTTGCCTATATTACCAATTTTTTGACATTCATCACAAGATAAAACAAACTTATTGGTGGCATCCTTGAAGAGAGTAGGCCAATAAAAACCAGATTGCAATACCTTGTGAGCAGTTCTATCTCCCGCATGATGTCCTCCATAGGCCTCAGAGTGACTTTTCCGTAGGATTTGTTCATGTTCATGCTCAGGTACACAACGTATAATAATGCCATCTACTCCTTCTTTATAAAGATGTGGGTCATCCCAGAAGTAGTGTCTTAAATCATAAAACATTTTTTCTTTTGTTGGTATGTGAAACTAGGTGGTATGTATATACCAACAATACAATTAGCATAGTTGGCATACCAAGGAGTGTTATGAGAAACATTTATTGTAGCTAGTTGCTCATCAGGAAAACTATCATCAATAGGTAGTGGGTCATCAAGGATATTCTCTAACCTAGACAAGTTATCAGCTGCTGGGTTCTCAGCTCCTGTCCTATCAGTGATATGTAGATCAAATTCTTGCAACAAGAGATCCCACCTAATGAGTCTAGGTTTAACATCTTTCTTTGTCATAAGATATTTACTAGTAGCATGATCAGTGTGAACAATTACTTTGGAATCAACAATGTAAGACCCGAATTTATCACAAGCAAACACAAATGCTAAAAATTCTTTTTCAGTAGTACCATAGTTTCATTGGGGGATGTCTAGAGTTTTGCTAGCATAATGAATAACATTTAGTTTCTTATCAACTCTTTGTCCTAGAACAGGACCAACAACATAATCACTATCATCACACATAATTTCAAAGGGAAAATTCCAATTAGGTGGTTGAACAATAGGTGCAGAAGTTAACACTTTCTTAAGTGTTTAAAAGGCTTCTACACAATCATCATCAAAAACAAAAGGAACATCCTTTTGTAAAAGATTAGTAAGAGGCCTAGAAATTTTATAGAAGTCTTTAATAAACCTGTTATAGAAACCAGCATGACCAAGGAAACTATGAATACCTTCGATATCTCGAGGACATGGCATTTTCTCAATTGCATCAACCTTAGCTTTATCCACCTCAATACCCCGTTTAGAAATTTTATGAACCAAGACAATACCTTCATTAACCATAAAGTGGCACTTCTCCCAATTCAAGATAAGATTAGTTTGCTGACATCTCTGCAAAACTCGATCAAGATTGCTTAAGCAATCATCAAAAGAAGTTCCATAAAACGAAAAAATCATGCATGAAAACCTCAACAATCTTTTTACAAAAATCAGAGAATATAGCAGTCATGCATCTTTGAAAGGTAGCAGGGCATTGAATAAACCAAAAGGCATACGTCTATAAGCATAAGTTCCAGAAGGGCAGGTAAGTGTGGTTTTACAGGTATTTGAGAAAAACCAGAATATCCATCAAGAAAGCAAAAGTGTGTGTGCTTATAACATCTTTCCAACATTTGATAGATAAAAGGCAAAGGGTAATGATATTTTCTGGTAGCTTTCTTTAATTTTCTAAAACCAATTACCATTCTATAGCCAGTAACAATTTTTGTGGAATATGTTCGTTTTTATCATTAGGAACAACAGAAATACCTCCTTTCTTGGGGATACAATGAATATGACTTACCCATCTACTATCATCTATGGGATAGATTATACCTGCTTCCAGAAGCTTTAGTATTTCAGTTCTTACCACTTCTTTCATGTTGGGATTCAATCGTCGTTGATGATCAACAACGGGTTTAGCATCAGGTTCCATATTAATATTGTGCTGACAGAGATTGGGACTAATGCCCTTAAGATCATCAAGAGTATATCCAATAGCATCACATTGCTTCGTTAGAATTTTCAATAATCTTGCTTCTTCATGTTCTGAAAGGTTAACATTGATAATAACAGGATATATCTTTCAAGATAAGCATATTTCAAAGTGTCTGGCAATTGTTTCAATTCAAACACAGGATCACCTTTAGGTGGAGGAGGACCTCCTAGAGTTTCAATAGGCAAATTATGTTTGAGCAGAGGTCGTTGTTCAAAGAAATTTTTATCTATCTCATTTCTTTCATGCATGTGCATATCATTTTCATGGTCTAGCAAATATTGTTCTAGTGGATCACTAGGAGGCACAACAGTAGAAGCAAGACAAATTATTTCATCCTTACTAGGTAGTTCTTTCTTATGAGGATGTCTATTAAATTTGGAAAAATTAAACTCATGAAACTCATCACCAAAGCTAACACCAACAATTTGTTTTTCACAATCTATTTTGGCATTAAGAGTGTTTAAGAAAGGTCTACCAAATATAATGGGACAAAAGTCATCTTGTGGGGAACCATAAACAAGAAAATTAGTTGGGTATTTTATTTTCCCGCACAAGGCTTCAACATCTCTAACAATGCCATGTGGTGTGATGGTGTCTCGATTAGCAAGTTTAATAGTAACATCTATGTCTTCTATTTTAGCGGGTGCTATGTCATTCATAATTTCTTGGTATAAGGTAAAAGGAATAGCACTCGTGCTATCATCTAAGTCACATAAACCATGATAACAATGATCTCCTATTTTAACCGAGACAACAGGCATGGCAACAATAGGTCTATGTTTATCTTTTTCATCGGATTTGGCAATTCTAGCAGCTTCATCACAAAAGTAAATAACATGCCCATCTATATTTTCTACCAGGAGATCTTTGACCATAGCAACAATAGGTTCTACTTTGATTTGTTCAGCAGGTTTAGGTGCTCTAATATGACTTTTGCGGACCACAGTTAAAACTTTAGCATGTTCCTTTATCCTAATAGGGAAAGGTAGTTTTTCAATATAAGCAGTAGGCACAACTAGATCAATATTACAGATAATAGTTTCATCTTTAGCTATGACCGGTTCTTTAATTTCCTCTTTAAGTGGGTGATATTTAAACCACTACTCCTTAGGGAGATCAACATGAGTAGAAAATGATTCACAGAAAGAGGCTACTATCTCAGAGTCAAGTCCATATTTAGTGCTACACTTCTGAAAAGCTTCGGTATTCATAAAAGATTTAACACAATCAAACTTAAGATTAATACCTGACTCTTTACCTTTGTTGAGTTCCCAATATTTAGTGTTGCGTTTAATTCTTTCCAAGAGATCCCACTTGAATACAATAGTCTTCTTCATAAAAGAACCAATACAAGAAGTATCGAGCATGGATTGATAATTACGAGAAAGCCGAGCATAAAAGTTCTGAATAATAATTTCTCTTGAGAGCTCATGATTGGGGCATGAATATAACATTGACTTAATCCTCCTCCAAACTAGAGCGATACTTTCTCCTTCACGAGACCAAAAATTATATATGTAATTCTGATCACGATGAACAAGATGCATAGGATATTTTTTGGTGAAACTCCAATTTCAATTGATTCCACTTCAAATATCCAATATCATTGCATAGCCTATACCATGTCAATGCTTTTACCTTCCAAGATAAAGAGAAACCCTTCTTCTTAGCTTCATATCCGGATAAACCTGCAAGCTTAAATAATCCACAAACTTCATCCACATATATGAAATGCATATCAGGATGTTCAATTCCATCTCCTGCATAAGGATTAGCTAGCAGTTGTTCTATCGTACCATAAGGAATTTCATAACCAATATTTTTAGTAGGTGCAGTATGTTGAGGGGCAACTAATTGTGGTTCCGGTCGAGGTGAAGATACCACGAACAAACCCCTCAAAGGATGATTCTCTATAGTAGAAAGTAACAATAAATTTCACCATGTAGTAATAATTTTTCCTTCCCAGTTTCCACTTACCAAGAGCGCTTCACTCCCCGACAACGGTGCCATGAAAGAGCCTTGATGACCCACAAGTATAGGGGATCAATCATGGTCCTTTCGATAAGTAGGACTGTCGAACCCAACGAGGAGCAGAAGGAAATGACAAGTGGTTTTCAGCAAGGTATTTCTGCGAGCACTGAAATTGACGATAACAGATAGTTTGATAGCAAGATAATTTGTAACAAGCAAGTAATGGTAATGGTAAATAAAGTGTAGCAAGGTAGCCCAATTCTTTTGAGGCAAAGGTGGAAGTGCATTATATCGACTAGAGGGAGGTGAATTGGCGATTTTTTACAAATTCGTCAGTGAGGAAATACAACTTGAGGAATTTGCTAAGTGATGAAATACAAGCAGCAGATAACGTACTCAGGTGCATGCATAACAAAGCAATAGCATAGTCATCATGATGAAGTGAAGCATACACAGAGCACAGGTTGCGTGTAAACAGGATAAAGCAGGCAGAAGACAAGGTGACTGAAAAAACAGAGTTGATGAAATTGAGAAAGTCTTTAGTCAAAGTCTTCAAACAGTAACGATCAAGTGCAACAGCAAGTATGTGAGAAAATGAAAGGGTTGAGGAAATAGAATGTGACACCCCAACTCAGAGAAACCGGAACGCCCCGTATTCCAGCCCAGAGTTCGAGGAGAAGTCTTCTGGAATACGACCCTGCTTAGCATAGAACAAATCAGCTCTTTTTTACAATCTATATTGGGTACAAGGGGTTCCGATATAACAGGGAATTACATCGGCAAGGTGACACTACACCTACCACGGTAGCTCTATGCAAGCAGCAGAACAACACGAAGCAGCGGAATAACTTCTAGAAGCAGAATAACGTCGACGGTGGTGAACTCCGCTCCGCAAGGACTCTGGATGGGACGCTTATCCTAGCTCGTAAATAAGGAATCCACGACAAACAAGCAATCAAATCTGGCTTGACCTGCAAGCTGGCATGACACGCCAGGTTAGTACATTGAATGTACTTGCAAGCTCACAATAACCAGAAGCATTCAAGACAAATAACAACATGGCAATTACAGGTTAACAAGGATTAACATAACATCATTAGAACAAGATGGCATGAACAACATGATACCGCTATCACAATATGAGCATGGCATGAACATATAAACATGATGATACGAACATGCAACAGGATGACACTATCATGCACCAACTTACTCCGTTCGGGGTTACCTCGTAGCCAACACCTGCATCACTTACCAATATCAGACATCACATGATCATCTTAGGATCCAATCAAGCTTGGTATAAACAATACCATAGTAATCAGCAATGACCACAAGGAGCTTGATCTTTACCCATGATTCTCGCACAACATCACAAGTATTCACAACTCGGTATCCTCGATACCACGGTGATCCTCTCACGATCACATAAAGATCAACCAGCTTCTTTCATCATCGAACCGGGGTTGTTATAAGCACATCATTATTATTATTGTTGACCCATATTGTGACCTACTTACGAACTGGGCCCTTATCCGCGGGCGCGGCTATCGATAGATTTAACACACACTCTACAGAGGTAGCGCACTTTAGCCACACCACATAACCCATGGTCTCGCATTCCCATTCGGGTGGACCAACGACGTTCCAACGAAACCCTTCCCTTGCCATGACACTCTCCTGACCACTCCGACTAACTCCCTCTTAGGGCTAAGTCATGGGTGGCCCCATGCGTACCAATGGCATCTGCGACCACCGTCGTGGCAAAACGGTCCCAAACAAGGACAATGGTATACCAATCACAACAATGGGCACACAAGGCTTATGTCGTCCTACCCGGCCAAGGTAGCGCCGGCGCATAACCTTCCCTCGTTGGAGGCACCTGCGAGAGGCACGACAAAGGACCGAATCAAGACCCCCCATAAATGTAAATGTGGTTGCACTGGTCAGCTTGATTCAGTGGCACCATGACTCAGCCAATAGTTGTCCAAGTTCAATTAAGTCTGGTTAAACTTGAATGCAATAAGCTGAGTCATATGAAAATAACATGATGCAACTACAATGCATGAGCATGATATCAATATAAACATGGATGCAGCATAAATCTTAAGCATAACAACAATGAAGCATTTATCTAGATGAGCATGGCATACTGATCAGCATGATTATCACAAGCATAACACTAATCATAAGCATAGCATAACCACTAGCCTCAGAAGTAAATAACATGCAATAACATAACGATAACACTATCATGCGAGCGTTCAAACAAATGGATGCAAAGGAACATGAATAGCAAAACAGACGATAGTCATGCACCGAATACCATCATTGACATCAACTTGTACCACTACCATGCATGACATACGAAAGTAATACTAGCAAGAACACAAGTTAACCAGATGCATCGAAACATAGCACGAAGGTGACCATGGCACTATAAGCAGTACCGAAACAACAATAATAGTTGCACTTAAACAAACAGACAGTTATTAAATATTCAAGTTGAAAACCATGGCTACTGCATGACCATCATGCAAGTGGGTGTTGTGGCTTGCCTGGGGATGAACAAGGCTCCGGGAAGATGTGCGGTGAAGCCGCGGAAAGAATCACTAGAAAGGGTTCTCTCTCGGAGGGTGCTAACTAGGGGCAAGGGCAAAATGGTCACTTCTAGCATGTCAAACCATAGTGAAAATGATGGGAACAAAATGGGCTCGATGAGACGAAGACAAGGGCGTTGGATTCACCTCATTCGGAGTCTCGAGCAAAAAGTTATAGCCATGTGAAGTTTAGGGACCAATCTGTAAAAAGATTTCTACAAACAGGCCCCTAAGCTAAAAAATAGAAAGCGCATTTGAGGAAAATACGTTTTCTGCACAAAGAAGAACACTTTCAGACGCAGTAGATGAAAAATACGCTTTCACTAAATGGAAAATGCATTTCTGGCTAAAGCAGAGGCAGAATGCCCTTACCCCACGGGAAAACGTACTTTTAGAAGTATGCTTCCACTTGCTAGGTCAGCGCCGACGGGGTCAACTCCCCGTGTCACCGACAGGTGGGGTCCGCGCAGGTGGGTCTTGATGTCTACTACACAACCTTCTTATTGTAGATGTTGTTGGGCCTCCAAGTGCAGAGGTTTGTAGGATAGTAGCAAATTTCCCTCAAGTGGATAACCTAAGGTTTATCAATCCGTGGGAGGCATAGGAAGAAGATGGTCTCTCTCAAACAACCCTGCAACCAAATAACAAAGAGTCTTTTATGTCCCCAACACACCCAATACGATCAAGTAACAAGCTATTCACATGTTAAAGCATAGACCATAAACTTTCTTGAAAACTAGCAAACTTCATTCTTAGTCATCAAACAATTGCAATTCATCTTATTTTCAGGAAGGGTCTATGTCAAAGATTTGATTTAGCAAACTCCACATACTCAACTATCATATAGTCTTGTACAATTGCTAACACTGACGCAATACTTATGGTTATGGAGTTTTAATCGGACACTGAGAAAGATAGGGGCCTATAGTGTTGCCTCCCAATGTATTCACCTTTGGGTGATGTCAACAATAATAGTTCATGCTAACTTACATCCAATTGGATATATATATATCAGGATCTTTCCAACATGAGGTGCTTGCCAAAGGATAAAATGAAAAAGGGAAAGGTGAAGATCACGTTGACTCTTGCATAAAGTAAAAGACATAAAGTAAAAGATAGGCCCTTCGCAGAGGGAAGCATAGGTTGTCATGCGCTTTTATGGTTGGATGCACAAAATCTTAATGCAAAAGAACGTCACTTTATATTGGCACTTGTATATGGACCTTTATTATGCAGTCCGTCGCTTTTATTGCTTCCATAACAAGATCGTATAAAGCTTATTTTCTTCACACTAATAAATCATGCATATTTAGAGAGCAATTTTTATTGCTTGCGCCGATGACAACTTACTTGAAGGATCTTACTCAATCCATAGGTAGGTATGGTGGACTCTCGTGCAAAAACTGGGTTTAAGGATATTTGGAAGCACAAGTAGTATCTCTACTTGGTGCAAGGAATTTTGGCTAGCATGAGGGGGAAAGGCAAGCTCAACATGTTTGGATGATCCATGACAATCTTTCTTCTTATTACTAATTGGAGGCACCTTTGAAGTACTCTAATTAATCCACATCATCCAAATTAATTACACCGTTAGATTTTAGAATTAACGTACAAGATAGAGTAAAAACTTGCGTAACAGAAATAGTCTCGTCCCATTAAAAAAGGATCTGACACGACCCATGTTTGTGAAACAAAAAAAACTGCAGCCGATCCCTCAGAATTAAAAGGAAAGCCTCATCGCCTGAAAAACTTCCAACAAAAAAGAAAAAAAACACAAGCCGAGTGATTGCCCATAGAAGCCTCCATCCCAATAAAATATTCTGCCGGTTAAAATCTCCATCGAGTCCTCTACGGGGCCACTACCTCCTCTTCCCCTTAAATCGGGCTCTCCTGCCTATGTTCGTTGATTATTTCCTCCACCGTATCAAATCTGCTCGGCTCTCCCAATGGTGTTCGTCTCCGACCTTTCAATCTTTTTTGCCAACTACCACAACCCATCAGGTATAAGTACTACCCAATCAAGCAATCTAATCATATATACTCTGCTACACGATTTTACCCATGATATGTTGATTTAGCATGTACAAATCCACTCAAACATGCACATCCATATCTCCAGATCGTATTCCTCTTTGACCCTTCAGTTGCAGTTTTCAAGTTCTGGCAACATGTATATTTGAGTAACTTATTTTATCCCACAATAATTTATCTTTTATAGCAAGAAAGGGGAGATCGGCGGCTAGATGGCACCGGTGGCTTGCGGCAAGGGAAAACTTGGATCGAGTCAAGACTCAATACTAATGGATATACTCAACGAGATGAACAACTGAGGAAATCAGATTAGAAGAAGGTTAGTTGGTATTTTCTAATTATTTATTTTTGAGGAATCAAACTGAAGTTTTGACTTCTTGGATTGACCTTATTGGGCCACTTAAATTGTGATTCATTTTTCACTGGCGAGTTTTTTTGGTGCAGATAGCACAGGCGCAGCCCATAAATTTCCTAGGAATGAGTAGTACATCATGTCATGTTTCCCATATTAAATAACATCAAAAACAAAGTGAGCAGGCAACCTCTCGCAAAAAAAAAAGTCAGCAGGCGACATCTTAAATATCAAATGTGTCCATGATATTGAATATAGCAACGAACATCCATGTGACCAAAGAAAATTCAGATATATATCCTGCATCTCCACAAGTTTTTTTTAACACATTTGAATCAAGTCCACATTTGTACTTCTATGCTTACTATTCTTTCGCAAGGGAACATGTCGTTCTTCTGCAAGGGAAAGCCGATCTGCTTCACTAACTAATTGGCCAGCATGTGGATGAGCGTGCTTCGCCCGACAAAGATAAAACACTCAGGATGAAGTGACCCATTTTCATGAAGCAACAGCGTGTAACGACCAACTCGAATAGCCCCTCCTGTACGCCGCTGGCGCTAGCTGCATCCGATGTGGCCTGGTGCAAGGTAGTGATGTCATACAAGCTAAGTCTTGATGCGCTAAATTAGCTCGACCATCGATTATATTATTATTATTATTATTATTATTATTATTATTATTATTATTATTATTATTATTATTATTATTATTATTATTATGCACGCACATAATAGTACGTACACATGATTCTTCGTAGGTTCATATTGCTAATACTTATTATTTGCGTATATGGTAAGTATATCAAATTCTTTATTTTATACCCTTATAAATATTAAAAGGTATTCCTATTAAAATATCTTTCAAGCATGTAAATTACAATAGTAGCCAAACATGGATGTATTATCACAAAGATCTCATATAATCACAAGATTATGTATGTGTGTATAGTAAGGATAGATAGTATTAAAAAATCCTTGAATCAACACGCAAAAATAACGTGAATTATTTTTTGGTACGGATAACGTAAATCAGAATAATTGATCAAACAGTTCCCAGCCACTTAATCGGAAAAAAAATTCTGTAATAGTTTATTGGTTAAAAAACATAAAATCTGACCAATCTATGGTTCTTAAGGTATTAGAAAATCATGAAAGAAATTCTGTAAGAATTTATTGGTCAAGACAAGAACTTATAATTAGCTACAGTATCACATATGTTAAAACCGTGCATGTCCATTGTTGTCTATAGAAACAAATTCATCTATAGTCAGACAAAACATGGTGAAATTAATACATGAAGGGTCTTAAGATCAAATTTAGTAGTAGTTACATGGATAAAAAAGGAAAATGTATGTTTTTTAGGCAGGGTAAAGAAAGGACAAGCAATGCTACAAGAGGTCATTTTATCTTATACATTGTTTGAACTTATGTGGCACGAATAAATGATACATGTTAAAACTTTTAATCTGTAACAATATTGTCTATAATAATAATAATAATAATAATAATAATAATAATAATAATAATAATAATAATAATAATAATAATAATAATAATAATAGTTCATAATAGCATATTCATATTATTTTCAAACATTTCATATTCGTACTAACTTTGTCACAATTATTATTAAAAGTGCTAGCCCGTGCAGATGCACGGGTTGATGACTAGTATACTTTAACTTAGATGTGAGAAAACATAACCCATTACGTTGTCTTCCTTGTCCAACATCAACTCTTTAGCTTGTCATACTTAATGAGTGCTCACAATTATAAAAGATGTCTAAGATAGTATATTTATATGTGAAATCTCTCTTCCTTTAATATTCTTTCATGAATTGTTCAAATGACCAATACAATGCTTGCTAACCTTCAATAAATTTATAACCTCTACTTATTAGATGTGAAGTCATTACTCCCCATGGAGTAAGCATATGAAACATATATAAATTCAGATTTATGACAATCAACTCATTGAACCATTTACTCATAGGATGTAAGTGAAGCACAGGAGTAAATGACAAACTACTCCAAAAAGATATAAGTGAAGATCAATGAGTAGCTAAATAATTATGTAACTATGTGAAGACTCTCTCCCATTTAAGAATTTCAGATCTTGGTATTTTATTCAAACAACAAGCGAAACAAAATAAAATGACATTGCAAGGATAGCACAACTCATGTGAAGAAGCAAAAACTTAGGTTCAACCGATACTAACCGATAGTTGTTGAAGAAGAAAGGTCGGATGCCTAACGGGGCATTCCCAAGCTTATATGCTTGAGACTTCTTGAAATATTATATTGGGATGCCTTGGGCATCCCCAAGCTTGAAATTTTGTGTCTCCTTAGTTCCTCTCATATGATGGTTTCTCTTTTTATCAAAAGCTTCATCCACACCAAACTCAACAAGAACTCGTGAGATAGGTTAGTATAAATCAATGCAAAACCTTATCATTTTGCTAATGTAACAAATCACTAAAATTATTATTAAATATTTCATACTAAATGCCTCTGCATATTTAATACTCCTATCCTCAAATAGAATCATTAAACAAGCAAACATATGCAAACAATGCAACCATAACAGCAATCTGCCAAAACAGTATAGTCTGTAAAGAATGCAAGATTCATCATACTTCCCTAACTAAAAAAATTATGAGAAAAATACTATGCTGTAGAAGATTTATCAGAGCTCAATATGCAAAAAGTTTTAACATTATATCATTCTCTGATTTTTCTAGGGAATTTTTGCAACAGCGATAAACTTTCTGTTTTCAAACAGCAACATGAATACTAGCAAAATAAGCATGGTAAAGGCTATCCTTGACATTTTTATTGGAAATAAAGATGCAAAAAATTATTATAAATAATAACAAGCAAATACTAACAAAATAAAATGACTCTACAAGCAAAACAGATATCATGTGGCGAATAAAAATATAGCTCCAAGTAAAGTTACCGATGAACGAAGACGAAAGAGGGGATGCCATCCGAGGCATCCCCAAGCATAGGCTCTTGGTTGTCCTTGAATATTACCTTGGGGTGACTTGGGCATCCGCAAGCTTAGGCTCTTGCCACTCCTTATTCCATAGTCCATCAAATCTTTACCCAAAACTTGAAAACTTCACAACACAAAACTCAACAGAAAACTCGTAAGCTCCGTTAGTATAAGAAAATAAAACCACCACTTAGGTACTGTAATGAACTCATTCTAATTTCATATTGGTGTAATATCTACTGTATTCCAACTTATCTATGGTTCATACCCTCTTATACTACTCATAGATTCATCAAAATAAGCAAACAACACATTGAAAACAGAATCTGTCAAAACAGAACAGTCTGTAGTAATCTGTATGAAACGTATACTTATGGAACTCCAAAAATCCGCCCAAATTAGGAAGGCCTAAAAACTTTGTTTACCAATCTAGATAAAAAAGAATCAGATCAAAATCACGTTTATGTGAATTAACAAAACTAATGTACTGGGTGCAAAAGTTTCTGATTTTCAGCAGGATCAACACAACTATAACCATAAGCTATCCTAAAGGTCTTACTTGGCACTTTATTGAAACAAAAGCTATAAAACATGATTACTACAGTATAATAATCATGTGAACACACAAAAATAGTAAGGTTAAATATTGGGTTGTCCACCAACAAGCACTTTTCTTTAATGCCTTTCTAGCTAGGAATGATGATGATAATGATGCTCACATAAAAGATAAGAATTGAAATATAACGGGAGCATCACGAAGCATATGACTAGCACATTTAAGCCTAAGACAATTCCTATGCATAGGGATTTTGTGAGAAAACAACTTATGAGAACAATAATCAACTAGCATAGGAAGGTAAAACAAGCATAGCTTCAAGATTTTAAGCACATAGGGGGGAAACTTGATATTATTGCAATTCCTACAAGCATATGTTCCTCCCTCATAATAATTTTCAGTAGCATCATGAATGTATTCAACACTATAACCATCACATAAAGCATTATTTTCATGATCTACAAGCATAGAAAATTTACTACTCTCCACATAAGCAAAATTCTTCTCATTCGAAATAGTGGGAGCAAACTCAACAAAATAATTATCATGCGAGGCATAATCCAATTGAAAACTATAATCATGATGACAAGTTTGATGGTTATCATTATTCTTAATAGCATACAAGTCATCACAATAATCTTCATAGATAGCAACTTTGTTCTCATGATCAATTGGAACCTCTTCCGAAATAGTGGATTCATCACTAAATAAAGTCATGACCTCTCCAAAATCCACTTTCATAATTATCACAATAATATTCAACATCCTCCAAAATAGTGGGATCATTACTTCCTAAAGTTGACACTCTGACAAACCCACTTTCATCAATATAATCATCATAAATAGGAGGCATGCTTTCATCATAATAAATTTGCTCATCAAAACTTGGGGGGAAAAATATCATCTTCATCAAACATAGCTTCCCTAAGCTTGTGGCTTTGCATATGATTAGCATCATGGATATTGAAGGAATTCATACTAACAACATTTCAATCATTCTCATCATTCAAAGATGTAGTACCAAACATTTTATAGACTTCTTCTTTAAGCACTTGAGCACCATTTTCCTTTTCAACATACTCATGAAAGATATTAAAAAGATGAAGCATATGAGGCAAACTTAATTCCATTTTTTGTAGTTTTCTTTTATAAACTAAACTAGTGATAAAATAAGAAACAGAAAGTTTCGATTGCAATATCTAAAGATATACCTTCAAGCACTCACCTCCCCGGCAACGGCGCTAGAAAAGAGCTTGATGTCTACTACACAACCTTCTTCTTGTAGACGTTGTTGAGCCTCCAAGTGCAGAGGTTTGCAGGACAGTAGCAAAGTTCCCTCAACTGGATGACCTAAGGTTTATCAATCCGTGGGAGGCGTAGGATGAAGATGGTCTCTCTCAAACAACCCTGCGACCAAATAACAAAGAGTCTCTTGTGTCCCCAACACACCCAATACAATGGAAAATTGTATAGGTGCACTAGTTTGGCTAAGAGATGGTGATACAAGTGCAATAGGGATGGTAGATATAGGTTTTTGTAATCTGAAACTATAAAACAGCAAGGTAACTAATAATAAAAGTGAGCGTAAACGGTATTGCAATGCTAGGAAACAAGGCATAGGGTTCATACATTCACTAGTGCAAGTTCTCTCAATAATAATAACATAACTGGATCGTATAACTATCCCTCAACATGCAACAAAGAGTCACTCCAAATCCACTAATAGCGGAGAACAAACGAAGAGATTATGGTAGGGTACGAAACCACCTCAAAGTTATCATTTCTGCTCTATCTATTCAAGAGTCAGTAATAAAATAACATGAAGCTATTCTTTCCGTTCAATCTATCATAGAGTTCATACTAGAATAACACATTAAGACACAAATCAACCAAAACCCTAATGTCACCTAGATACTCCATTGTCACCTCAAGTATCCGTGGGCATGATTATATGATGCATCACACAATCTCAAATTCATCTATTCAACCAACAAAAAGTACTGCAAAGAGTGCCCCAAAGTTTCTACCAGAGAGTCAAGACGAAAACGTGTGCCAACCCCTATGCATAGGTTCATGGGCGGAACCCGCAAGTTGATCACCAAAACATACATCAAGTGGATCATGTGATATCCCATTGTCACCACAGATAAACACGGCAAGACATACATCAAGTGTTCTCAAATCCTTAAAGACTCAATTCGATAAGATAACTTCAAGAGGAAAACTCAATTCATCACAAGAGAGTAGAGGGGGAGAAACATCATAAGATCCAACTATAATAGCAAAGCTCGCGATACATCAAGATCGTGCCATAGGGAGAACACGAGAGAGAGAGATCAAACACATAGCTACTGTTACATACCCTCAGCCCCGAGGGTGAACTACTCCCTCCTCGTCATGGAGAGCGCCGGGATGATGAAGATGGCCACCGGTGATGGATTCCCCATCCGGCAGGGTGCCGGAACGGGCTCCTGAGAGGTTTTTTTGGTGGCTACAGAGGCTTGCGGCGGTGGAACTCTCGATCTATGTTGTTCTTAGATGTTTTTAGGGTATACGGGAATATATAGGCGAAAGAAGTTGGTCGGGGGAGCCTCGAGGGGCCCACGAGATAGGGGGCGCGCCCAGTAGGGGGGGCGCCCCCCCACCCTCATGGCTAGCTCAAAGCTTCCTTTACTTCAACTCCAAGTCTCCTGGATCACGTTCATTCCAGAAATCATGCTCCCGAAGGTTTCATTCCGTTTGGACTCCGTTCGATATTCCTTTTCTCTGAAACACTGAAATAGGCAAGAAAACAACAATATGGGTTGGGCCTCCGGTTAATATGTTAGTCCCAAAAATAATACAAAAGTGTATAATAAAGCCCATAAACATTCAAAACAGATAATAAAATAGCATGAGTGCTCCATAAATTATAGATACGTTGGAGACGTTGTCGGTGTCAAAACTGGTGGATCTCGGGTAGGGGGTCCCGATCTGTGCGTCTAAGGCTAATGGTAACAGGAGGCAAGGAACACGATGTTTACCCAGGTTCGGGCCCTCTCGATGGAGGTAAAACCCTACTTCCTGCTTGATTGATCTTGATGATATGAGTATTACAAGAGTTGATCTACCACGAGATCGTAGAGGCTAAACCCTAGGAGCTAGCCAATGATGATTATGATTGTTCCTGCATGGACCAAACCCTCCGGTTTTTATAGACACCGGAGGGGGCTAGGGTTTACACAGAGTCGGTTACAAAGAAGGAGATCTAACATCCGGATCGCCAAGCTTGTCTTCCACGCAAAGGAGAGTCCCATCTGGACACAGGACGAAGTCTTGAGTCTTGTATCTTCACGGTCCATCAGTCCGACCAAAGTATATAGTCCGGCTGTCCGGATACCCCCTAATCCAGGACTCCCTCAGTAGCGCTGAACCAGGCTTCAATGACGACGAGTCTGGCGCGTAGATTGTCTTCGGCATTGCAAGGCGGGTTCCATCTCCGAATACTCCAAAGATGATTAAGGATTGTGTCCAGATCTGTGAGATAATTTCCGCACACCACCGTAGAGAGCATAGCACTTCGTAAATCTGATCTGCTGACAATTTTGTACTGTATGTTCCTATGTCATGGCCCGGCCCAACATGAACCGGTTTTTCTTGGCCCGCCTCGATACGCGTTGCGAGGCGGTTTTATTGGCACACCTTTGCCAAAGCAAAGATCGTGTTCCCCTTATCGCGGGATCTTCCATCAATACGGGCGCGTGCAACCCCACGACGCCTATTAGTATGAATCCGTGTTTTTAGGTAAGTCCCAAGCGGTTACGCTGAGGACACTTGAAATTCACCCCCTTTATAGAGGGGCCGAGGCCTATCCCTCTTTTCTACCAGTCTTGCGCCTTTTCGCATCTCGAGTTCTAACACCCGAAGCCCAAGCTCAAGCACTTCGGATCTTCAATCATGTCCAGATCCAACCTTCAAGGCTGGTGGATGGCCTCCTCGGTCACAGAGGAGGACATCGCGAAGCTTAGGGAGGTCAGATATCTGACCTTCGACATCAAGCACATGCTTCCTGCTCCAGGGCAGGTCAACCCTACTCCCGAGCCCAACGAGAGCGCCGTATTTGTTTCTCACTTCCTCCGCTGCTTAGGCTTCACCCTTGATCCCTTTGTGAGGGGGCTCATCTTCTATTACGGGCTAGATTTTCATGATCTAGCTCCGGACGCCATCCTTCACATCTCGTCGTTCATTGTTGTATGCGAAGCTTTTCTCCACGTCACCCCGCACTTCGGCTTATGGCTCAAGACCTTCAATGTGAAGCCAAAGATGATTGAGGGGCGACATGCGGAGTGCGGAGGTGCTGTAATAAGCAGGAACGCCAACGCCCCATGGCCAGAGGGCTCCTTCCCAGAGGTGTCCGATCTATGGCAGCGAAGGTGGTTTTACGTCACGGCTCCCAGAGGTACAAAGTGGGTGGCTGCTCCCGACTTCCATTCGGGCCCTCCACCTCAACTGGCGTCATGGGACAATGTAGGACGGGATTGGGGGCCTGCTAACGATGTACCAACACTGCAGAGCCGCATCCGGGAGCTTCTTGAGAGGGACATTAGCCTTGTCCGCATAATTCAGGTAATGCTAGTCCGACGGATGTTGCCGTGCAAACGCCGGCCTCTCCGGATGTGGGAGTTCAATCTGGAAGGTCCGCGGACTATTCTGCACTTCTTCGGCATGACGCTCGAAGGGATGTGTAAGTTATTCTTCGGACCACAAGTAAAGTGTCCGGGCACCATCGAGGATGCGGGCTTGAGCTGCAACCGCCCAGATACCCAAGTAAGTAACCTAAAAACCGAACACTTCGTTTATATTTATCATAACATTATTCTGAAAACCCTCCGTGGCCAGGAATGGATCAGCAAGGCGGAGAGAATCAGGTGTCCGACGCCACTTCCCGAAGGCTTGCCTAGTCTCGCCATAGCCAAGATGCTTGGTCATGTGCTAAGTCAAGTGCCCTCGGGGAAAGACGAAGGAAAGAACAGAGAAGCAGAACTTCACACATTGCACATCCAAACCGGGGGAATTGCTACCTCCCCGAAGGAGGATAGTTGGGCAGAGGAATCTAAGGTCTCCTTCCCTCGCGGGAAGAAGAGAGCCGCCTCCGAAGACTTGGAGACGAAGGTGCCAGACAAGGGAAGAAAACTTCACCAAGGGGCCCTGCCCCGAAGGGCGTCTTTATCGCGCCGTGCCCGCAAACGGGCTAGCCCTCAACCCAGCTGTAAGTTAATCGTAAATACAAAGCTACTGCTTCCTCCTCCGAGAACAATAACCAGGATCCATTCTTTGTAGTCCGGCTAGCAGCTCTTCTTGACAGAGTTCGTCTTCGAGGGATATCCTTCCGGAGATGATGGAGAGTGAAACCCCACCAACCTCTCCACCTCATGGGGCGGGCGACCTCGAGGTGTCGTCACGGAGGAGTCCAGATTTGCCAAGGCCAGAAGCTAGTACTTCAGCCGCCCTGTGCCCGGAGCGTTCAGCTCCCACAGGGGGCGATAAGAAAGGTCCGGCATAGTTCGGCGACCGGCCGAATACGCTGACAGGCCTTCTGGAGCAAGCTGCTCTCTCGGAGGATCACTGTTCATTAATGAGAACGGTGCTTTGAGAAGATTTCATCCGCCAGAAGCGGGTTGAATGAAGCTTTTACGAGCCTGCTCAGAGGCTTTGAGGTATGTAACAAAATACGTAGTTCTTGATTGTGGCGCACGCGCTAGGTGTGCTCCATATGGATAGTAGCCCCTGAGACTCTGGTTGCCAGCCCAAGGCGGCAAACGGAGGATCAGATCGTTTGAGTAATGGTCACACTGTGTTCATGCATAGGTGGCTAAGGTCCGGCAGCCGACCGGTCCGTTGAAGTCGCCGAACTGAGGCGACAGATTGGAGATATTGATGCCGATATCACACTTGTGAACGAGCGGCTTAACGAGTCACAAGGTATGTGCTCTGTTTTCCTTGGTTGTATAGGACATATTAAGAAGTGCATAATGTTAATATGATATGCTTTGTCTGTAGGCGGAGCTTGCCCTAGCCAAGGAACAACTCCAGGCTAGCAATGCGGCTGCCCTAAAGGCGGCTGAAGAGTTGAGAGCCGAACAAGCTGCTCATCGCCGAAGCGAAAAAAAATAGCCGAGATGGCCGTGGAGCTAAAAAATGCCATCGACCGGTATGAGCTCCTTGAAAAAGAGAGTCAGGCTAATTCGGCTGACCTGAAGAAGGCCCTTGATGCGGCCAAGGAGAAGCGTTCCGAAATTAGAGATGCGCGGGAGGAGCTTCGACAGGCCGGAGAAATCGCAGATGGAAACCCTTATTTATTGCGGATGATGTTCTTTGATCCGAAGTACGCTCCTCTAGATCGGCGCTGGAGCCCTGCAGACGCGTATGCGGATCTGGCGAAGAGTACAGCTGATGCGGCCAAGTTTTTCGAGGATCAAAAAGATAATGCAGTGGAAAAGCTGTTCTGGTCGCAATTCAGTGCTCCAACGCGCCCATTGCCATTGAGTGAGAGGATGGCTGCTGTGGCCGAGCTCCATAGGTTGTCCGGTCTTGCAATGCAGTCTGTAGACCATCTATGGCCGAAGGGGCCGAAGCCGGGCAAATATTTTGGTTTAGTGCAACAATTTCTTGATGACATATCACGGATCGATTCCATGAAGAGGTCGGCGTGCATAGAGGGTGCACGGATGGCTCTTGCCCGCGTTAAAGCATATTGGACAGATATGGAGGCCACCGTCATTGCAACCCAGAATCCGGTGGGAAGCCAGGACCCAACCGAGCGCTACTTGGAGCAGGTAGCAAAAGGTGCTCGCTTAATAGAGGCTCAGTGGTCGAAGAATGTCATGTTCGAGTGACAAATCGTTTCATTGTAAAAACAATTTTATTTAATTATGGAGGCTATGTTTATACTTTTCGCCTGAAAGTGTTATTATGCCTCCTGTGCGGCCATTTGATATATGTATGTAATCTGAAAGTTAGCAGTCGTTGGCTTCAGCCCCCACGCAGACAATGTGGGGGTGTTCGCGAGAATATGCGTAATCACACTTGATCCAACGTCTTTGTCCATTAAGGAGGTGATCGCACGTTGAACTAGGCAACCGGACTATATAGCTTTAACACTTTCACTTAGCCATAGGAGTTTGACGGTGGGGCTACTATGTAGCCCCTGGTACCTTTATGTGCATCCGAATACGGGCGCGTGTGTACATGACCGGGAAACGGTCCTTCGTTAATGCGGAGGAATCCTAAAGATTCCGACGAGTCCCTCAAGTGGTTGACCAGTCTCTCGCTATATCATGACAGTCAGTTTTCGGCTTTCTCTACTGAGGTGCTCATCCGGAATAACCAGGGCACAATCGCAGTAGTTCTCCATTGGCCACCTTAGCCGATAAGAACGGAATGTAAGGCGGCAAACCCAGGAGCTGGGCAAACCCAACATTTGACCAAAGACATGATTCGGAGCTGATGCATATAAGGCCAAACTCGCGACGCCAAACACTCCCGAAGGTATTCGGACTTTAGAACATATACTGGGCTGAAGAACACCCTTTATTATGAACCCTGTATTTCCAGGTACGTGCATTAGTTTGTCGTGGCGAAATGCCAATAACGGCAGTATCCCCTGTGGGTGTAGTACCCATGGGATGTTTAAGCAACAAGAGACAATAAAGAAGGTTTACACAGGGGCTTAATCTAAAGAGAAACCTTTGAGCGGGGCCCCTGCTACACGTCTGCGCCTTTGTCTCTGTTGTGCCGTGTCCTGGGAGGGTATCACACGAATGATGTCTATAAAAAGGAAAACTCATGTAGAAGAGTATGATGTAAGCGTGCGAAGAGTTGACTATTATCAATGGATAGTAGAAGTGTAAGAAATTGGCCTGTTAATAAGATCGTGCCGAAAGGTGGGCTTTATTGAATATGTGAAGCCCCTGGTGTTCTCTATGGGATTACATGTATAGCGCCCAACTCGGGTTTATCTAGGCTGTCGGACTCGTCTAACCATGTATGTGGTCTTAACGACCGATCATGCGTTCTGTTATTAGAGGCCGCTTAGTGACCGGCTGCTGGAGCTGTCGCGTACTCTTCCGCACGTAAGGAGCGCTCTGTATTTCCATTAATGGTGATGACGCCGCGTGGACCTGTCATCTTGAGTTTAAGGTAAGCGTAGTGCGGTACTTCATTGAAGCGGGCGAAGGCCGTTCTCCCGAGCAATGCATGATAGCCACTTTGGAGCGGGGCGATGGTGAAGTACGAGGGAGCCCCTGCAGCGCGCTTCAACGCCTGGTATCACCCCTTCAAAGGTGGTGGTACTTTGGCTGATTCTGGATGGGTCTATCCCCATCCTGCGGACAGTGTCCTGGTATATTAGATTGAGACTACGGCCGTCGTCCATGAGGACGCGGGTGAGATGGTATCCGTCGATTATTCGGTCGAGCACCAAGGCAGCTGATCCTCCGTGCCGCATACTAGTCGGGTAGTCCCTGTGATCGAAGGTGATCAGGCAGGCCAACCAGTGGTTAAGTTTGGGGGCGACGGGCTCTATAGCGTATGCGTCTCTAAGCGCGCGCTTGCGCCTTCTCTTGAGTGTGTGGGCTGCATGGATCATGTTTACTGTTTTTTACCTCTGGTGCGAACTTTTTCTATCTCCCAGTGTTCGGCTGGCAAGGCTCATCCTCGTTTTCACTTGGTGTTTCCCTTCCCTTGTGTTCGGCATTTAATTTGTCGTCCTGCTTAAAGACCCAACATTCTCTATGAGTGTGGTTCGCAGATTTGTCGGCGGTGCCATGAATTTGGCACAGTCTGTCCAGGACTTTGTTCAGGCCGGACGGTCCCTCTTTGCTGCCTTTAAATGGCTTCTTTTGTTGACCGGGTCGAGAGCCCCTAAATACGACGTTGACCGCTGTGTTGTCCGGACTTTCTTCCTTGTTTCGACGTTTGTTTTTATTGCGTCGTGGCTTCCCGTTGCCATCCCTGATTTCGGATGTACTTGGGTCGCTGGTGCCTCTAAGGGCCAACCAGCTGTCTTCACCCACGCAAAAGCGGGTCATAAGGCATGTTAAGGCTGCCATTGTCCTCGAGTTTTCTTGGCCGAGGTGTCTGGCGAGCCACTCGTCCCGGATACTGTGCTTGAAGGCCGCTAGGGCTTCATGTAGGACCTTGAAGTATGTCTAGAGGGGGGGTGATTAGACTACTTGACCAATAAAAACTTAACCTTTTCCCAATTTTAGAGTTTGGCAGATTTTAGCTATTTTAGGACAAGTCAAGCAATCATCACACAATTCAAGCAAGCATGCAAAGAGTATACAGGCAGCGGAAATTAAAGCATGCAACATGCAAGAAAGTGAAGGGAAGGGTTTGGAGGATTCAAACGCAATTGGAGACACAGATGTTTTTGGCGTGGTTCCGATAGGTGGTGCTATCATACATCCACGTTGATGGAGACTTCAACCCACGAAAGGTAACGGATGCGCGAGTCCACGGAGGGCTCCACCCACGAAGGGTCCATGAAGAAGCAACCTTGTCTATCCCACCATGGCCGTCGCCCACGAAGGACTTACCTCACTAGCGGTAGATCTTCACGAACTAGGCGATCTCCTTGCCCTTACAAACTCCTTGGTTCAACTCCACAATCTTGTCGGAGGCTCCCAAGTGACACCTAGCCAATCTAGGAGACACCACTCTCCAAGAAGTAACAAATGGTGCATTGATGATGAACTCCTTGCTCTTGTGCTTCAAATGATAGTCTCCCCAACACTCAACTCTCTCTCATAGGTTTTGGATCTGGTGGAAAGAAGATTTGAGTGGAAAGCAACTTGGGGAAGGCTAGAGATCAAGATTCATATGGTAGGAATGGAATATCTTGGCCTCAATACATGATTAGGTGGTTCTTTCTTAGAAATGGTAAGTTCGAAATGTAGGTTCGTTCTGATGGCTCTCTCCACGAATGAAGAGGAGGTGGAGGGGTATATATAGCCTCCACACAAAATCTAACCGTTACACACAATTTACTAAACTCAGTGGGACCAAATTGTTAAACTCGGTCGGACCGATTTAGTAAACCTAGTGACCGTTAGTGATTTTTGGTGGGACTGACATGCATCTCGGTGAGACCGATTCGGTTACGATTAGGGCATAACGTAATCTTGGTAAGACCGATTACACAAACTCGGTGAGACCGATTTGGTAATAAGCTTTCCAGAGAGTTGGTCAGGTAAACTCGATGGGACCAATTTGCTCTTTTTGGTGAGACCGAAATGTTACAAAAAGGAAACAGAGAGTTTACATTGCAATCTCGGTGGGACCAATCGCTCACTTCGGTTAGACCGAAACGTTACGAAGGGAAACAGAGAGATTACAACCCCATCTCGATGAGACCGAGATCCCTATCAGTATGACCGAGTTGCTTAGGGTTTGTGGCAGTGGCTATGACTTTTGGAATCGGTGGCGCCGGATAGGAAAAATCGGTGTGACCGATTTTGGCTTTGGGTATAGGTCATTTGTGGATGTGGGAAAGTAGTTGAGGGTTTTGGAGCATATCACTAAGCACATGAAGCAAGAGGCTCATTAAGTAACACCTCATCCCTCCTTGATAGTATTGGCTTTTCCTATAGACTCAATGTGATCTTGGATCACTAAAAGTAAAATGAAGAGTCTTGAGCTTTTGAGCTTGAGCCAATCCTTTGTCCTTAGTATTTTGAGGGATCCACTTTCATCATCCATGCCATGCCAATCATTGAGCTTTCCTGAAATAATAGTCTTGGAATAGCATTAGCTCAATGAGCTATATGTTATTATGAATTACCAAAACCACCTAGGGATAGTTGCACTTTCAATCTCCCCCTTTTTGGTAATTGATGACAACATATAGATCAAAGCTTTGACAAATGATAATAAGATTTAATAACATCGTCGCTTTGAGAAGTATGTGATAAGCAAGAGCTCCCCCTAAATTTGTGCATGGGTTAAGATTTGCTTTGGACTGCAAATGCACAATGAATTAGGCTCATGGGTTACTCTTCCATGTCACATACATCTTGGTGGAGCGCTCAAAATAATAAACAATGAATACATGCACTCATCACCAAGCATAGTGAGTGATCACATAGGATAGATAGGATAATATCAAGCATGCATAAGTGTAGCTTATGATCAAACACATGATCAACAATGTCTCACAAGCATGGTATCTCAACCAAAAGCAAACAAAGTTTAAAGACCACCAAATAAAGCAAGAGAGAACAAAAGCAACACTCTCTCTCTCGAAGCCTATGATCTATACATTTTTCTCCCCCTTTGGCAACAAGTTACCAAAAAGTTCCTAGAAAATGCATAGTGCTAGATCGACTCTCGGGCTTGATCTTCTGGTGGTGGTGTCCTGATAGCTCCGTGGACGAAGGCTTCAGTTGAAGTAGATGGAGCTAGAGTGGATGCTAGAGCTGGTTGCACTGGAACTGTAGGGGCAGTAGCTGGTGCTGAAGTTGTTGCTCTAGTGTCTGTCACTGGCACTACAACTGACCTCTGGGCTCTGGACACTCTGGCAAACACATTTGTGGTAGTCTTTCCCTTCCTCTCCTGCATGTCATCCTGCAGCTGCTCCACAACTGACTGAATCTCAGTTACTTTGACATCTAGGTCATAGAATTTTTGTTCCATGATTCTTTCAAGGCTCTCCTGATTCTGAGTGAGGGTGGCCAGTCCTTTCTCAATCCTCAGTGTAGATGCTATCAAGTAACCAAGCTGCTCCTGTTTGGTTTTCAAGAAATATTCAGATGCCTCCTCTTGAGTTGGCATCTTGGCAGCCTTCTCCTTCTTTGCCTTCTCCTTCTTCTCCTGAGCTTGAACTGATTGCAGATCATCTTCATTCATGACAAACTCATTGTCCTCAAAGTCTGGATAAAGTAGAAAATGTTCCTTATCCAACTCATATTTCCCTGTGCCCATCTTTGAGTTGATCAATTCTTGAATCTGAGGTGCATATCCACAGCTCCTATTCTAATCTGCTGTAGTCCTCTTGATTGTTTCAATTATTAGGCTCATGACTTTGAACTTCTGTGGCACATCAAACACATGTAGCATGTTGATGACATGCCCTCTGATCATGTTATGGTCACCAGACTTGGGCAACAAAGCGTGCCTCAGAATCCAATTGATGGTTGGCAACCCTGACAGCAGAAAGTGAACTGATCCAAACTTGTGAGTCTCTACTGCCTTGTCTGGAATATCCTTGTACATGTGAGCCATTGAATTGTGACCCAACTTCTTCTTTGCATAAATGTCCAGGTCATCCTCATCTTCCTTGGGGGCATTTATCAGACTTGCCCATTCTTCAACAGTGGACTGGTACCTTGTACCTTCAGACATCCAAACAATTCTACCATCTGGGTAAAAATGTGCTGTGGAGTAGAACTGCATGATAAGTTCATCATTCCAGTTGGTGAACTTCTGTCCAACAAAATCAACAACTCCACAAGCAACAAAGCTGTCTTGCACTCCAGGATAGTGCTGCTCATTGTCCTTGATGTAGGTCCAGTCGACCCACCTCATGTCACAGACTATAGGCTTCTTGTCCAACAGAATTGTTTCATAAAAGTCCTGCTGTTCCTTTGTATGGAACCTATAGTCAACAGCAGTTCTTCTTCTTGAAGCATATGGATCTTCCATCCTCCACAGTCTCAACCCTGAATCCTTCCTGATTCTCATGTCCTCAGCCACAGGATGCGCATCATTGTGGTCTGGAATCTTGGGCTTGAGCTTTCTTAGGACCTGTCCTTCTTCATCTTCATCTTCAGCAACATTGGGCACTGGGGCCTTGTTCTTCTCAGCAGCTTGAATACTCCTAGTATTCCTCTTTGGAACTTGCTTGGCCTTGGAGGCAGCTTTGGGTGCATCCTGGTGCTTAGATGTTGCAGCCCCTGATCTAATTGCATCACACATAAGCTTAGGTGCCTTAGGTGCTGGTGCAGCATCCTCTTCCTCTTCATCAGAATCTCTTCTCATAGAGGGCTTTCCAAGGACCTTGGCAGTTGTGGTTCTTGCTCTCTTCTTTTTCTTGTCCTGATCACCATCATCCTCTGATTCAACTGTGAACTTCATAGTTGCACCAGTGGGGACTTTCTGAGGTTTGGAAGAAGTGACTCTCTTCTCAGGTGCTTCTTTGGGTTGAGCTTGAGCTGGCACTTGAGTGGACTTTCTGGCCTTTGGCATTGGTGTCCTCTTGGCAGGAACTTTCTTCTTCAGACCTGGTTTTGTGCTCTAAGCAGAGCCATATTCCTTCTTGAGCACCACTTTCTTGCAAGTGGCCTCATCTTCATCAGCTTTGTAATCTTCATCCTCAGAATCTGAAGTTCTTTTCCTCCTTTGCCTAGTTGCAGCCTTAGGCAAATTGCTAGGAGTACTTCTGCTCCCTTCATCCATGGTTGAGGGACTAGTGCCCTCACTCAAGTTCATCTGCTCTTCTGACCTGTTCTGGCTGTCACTTTGATCTGACATACTGCAAAAGCTGACTGCTGACCCTGTGAAGAGTTATAGATGAGATAGAAAAGATGAGCATCACAAAATGCAGAGATTTTTGCAAAAGAATGATTCAAAAGTTCAGTTTTAGTTTTCCGTAGAAAGCATTTCGGATCAACCGATTTTCAAACTCGGTGATACCGAAGCAGTTTTGGAACCTAAACTGATGATCTCGGTTGGACCGAATCACAGTTCGGTGGCACCGAGACTGCTAGGGTTTCACAGAGTCCTCAAATTGATCGCACCGATTAGTAATTCTTGGTCAGGCCGAGAGTCACTAGTGCAATGGCATAAGCCAAATCGGTGAGACCGAGTTTTTCAACTCGGTGGGTCCGAGATGGTTTCGGCGGAAACCTAACCCTAAAAATTTGAATCTCATCTAATCTATGGACTACTTTGGCTGCATAGAAGAGTTTCAGTCGTGGCAAGATTCAATAGAAATACAATGTGCTTGGAATCAGACGTGGATAGCACAAAGATCAAGTCCATACCCTAACTTGGCGGTGGACTTGCTACGGCGGCAACGGCGGGGTCGAAATCCGTTGACGGCGGCGAAGACCAGCGATAGGAGGCTGCTGGCGACAAGGAGACGATCCGGAAACTATCGATGGCAGAGCGAGCTATTGCGCGGGCGAAGGGTTTCGGAGAAATTTCCAAATTTTTTCCCGTGGCTATATATAGCCCGACCCTGTCGGTGTGACCGAGTGGAACAACTCGGTGGCACCGAGATGCATAACGTGTTCGATTCTGCAAATCGGTGAGACCGAAAGTTCAAATCGGTTGCACCGAGATTGAAAACTCAGATCAACTTGGTGATCTCGGTAGGACCGAAATGGAGGAATCGGTCGACCGAGAATCACAAAGAGGTTTTGGAAGTTTAAGTCTATGACGAATCGGGACTCGAAAGTGCTCCTCACTGAGTGGTTCGAATATGACTTGATGAAATTTTGTGATGTAGCATGAATAGAGATTGAGAAGAGAAAAGCATAGATAGCTAAAGAAGGTTCTTAGGCATTCTTGTCCATCCACTTGGCAAAAAGAAAAAGAACCAAAGCAATCAAAACAACAAGTGGATGTCCTTGAATGAGTAAAATATGCACCAACATGCTCACACAATAAGATGGCAAATAAAATATGTGGCAAAGCATGCACAACCAATTCTAGCATCTATCAAACAATTGGCGATGACTAGGTCATCTATATATGAGTATATTGACTTAGGAGTCAAATGAGAACATTTGATCATAGGTCATACTCATCGTTTAAGCTCAAGTGGGGTTACCACTTTTACATAATGCATTGATGTGTTCACACCATTAGGGTTGCTTTGACTCAATTCTTAGAGTTAAGCTCCCCCTAGATGTGAGATCCCCCCTTAGAGGGATGAACTAACCTTGGGTTTTGTCGATGATGACTTCTTGTAGGTGTTGAAGATGTAGATGCTCAATGTTGATGTAGATCATTTGGAGCAATCCTTTGGAGTGAGTTGCACTTTCAACTTACCTACATGGGTTAGTGCCACAAGGAACAAACAAGAATATCCATAGACATAGAGTGATGCACACACAAGATGATGTCCATGAATTCATTAGGTTACCTTGTCCCTTGCCTTACCAACATGAGGTTTTGTGACTCCTTGAACTAGTGCAAGATGTGGAAGTTGATTGCACTTGTTCTTGCCAAAATGATATTAGTGAAGAATGTTGGCGGAGTCACCCTCAAGAACTCTCTAGTTCTCTTCTTCTTAGGGATCCACATCATCTTGATGGGAATCCTTGGAGTTGTAGTTGTACTTGATGAAGTAGAACTTGACGTAGTCTTGGGGACCCACTTGAACGAGGCTTTAGGTGCTTCTTCAAATGCATCAATCTCTTCTTGAAGCTTGTCATTGCCTTTGTTCTTGTGGTCTTGTGGTGGAAGATCATCTTGAGCTTGTGTTCCCTTGAAGGAAGTAGGATCATACTTCTCTTGTTGAGGAACAAACTTCATCTTGGGGTATTGATCTTCTTCCCACTCAACTCCATTGGCATTGAACTTTCGTTCAAAACCAACACCTTGATTCTTCCAGTGCCTTCCTTGCTTGCGTACAATTTCCTCGAATTGCTTACTCCCGGCAAGGCTCTTGTAGACACCTTTCTCTTTAATTCCCTTCAATAAGCTATTTTCTTGCTCAAGTTTAGCTTGGCTAAGAGAATCATTAGTGGAATCAAGAGAACTACTAGAAGCAACAATATTGGATTTGACATTATTATTGTTACTACTAGAGGAAGTATCTTTCTTGTACTTGTTACTAGACTTGACTTGAGGCATGTAAGTAGATAAGAGTAAATGCTTGGCAATATAAGAAGAACTTTTCTTGCGGAGATCATCATTGATTGCTTTTAAGAACTCATGCTCTTCCTCAAGATTGAGCTTTTCAAAGCGTAACTTCTCATGAGCCCTTAAAAGTTCTCGATGATCTTCGTAGATAGTTTCATGAGCTAACTTAAGAGAGTTTAGTTCTTTAGTTAGAAGCTAAATCTTCTCCATATCATTGTCATTCGTTTTATCTTGATTAACATGATTAATTGACGTTTCAACATAGTATTCATCACTAGAGTTGTCAACAAGTAAATCATCATCCACAAGCAAGTCATCTTCATCACTATTGAAATCAACATACTCGGGATGTGTTACCTTTGGACCTTTGGCCATGAAGCATCTTCCAACACCTTCATTTGGTGAGTCAAATATGTCGTAGGAGTTGGTTGACACAAGTGCTAGACCGGCAACACCTTCATCTTGAGTATATTCGGAGTCGGAGTGATAGCTTCTTTCGGAGTGATTGTCGGAGTCGGAGCCGGATACCCATTCACCAACATGAGCTTGATGTCTTCGTTTTGTGTAGCTCCTTGATGACTTGTCCTTCCTTTCTGAATCCTTGCTTCTCCGTGAGGGTCTTCGTTCATAACGATCATCTCTACTCCTCCTCTCTCTTGGTGGTGATTCTTCTCTTTTGCTCCTTCTTCTTGGAGAGTCTTCTCGTCTTTTGTAGGGTGCCATACACTCATTGGAGTAGTGTCCGGGTCTCCCACAATTGTAGCAATTGCGCTCTCGACTAGAAGATCTTTTGTCATTGTAAGACCTTGTCTTGGAGCTTCTTTCTTTGCTTCTACTCTTGTAGAATTTGTTCAAGTTCTTCACCATTAAGCTCAATTCTACGTTGAAGATTGGTTTCTCACTTGATGATGTGGGGGCTTCACTTGAGGCTTTATAAGCACCACTTGACTTGTTGTGAAGTTCCTCCTTATCCTTGAGTGACATCTCATGAGCAACAATTCTTCCAATGACTTCCGTTGGCCTGAGATCTTTGTAGTTTGGCATCATTTGAATCAATGTGCACACGGTATCATACTTTCCATCCAATGCTCTTAGAATCTTCTTGATGATGAATTTGTCGGTCATCTCCTCACTCCCTAAGCCGGCAATTTCATTTGTGATAAGAGCAATCCTAGAGTACATTTCAGCGACACCTTCACCATCCTTCATTTTGAACTTGTCAAGCTGACTCTCGAGCACATCCAACTTGGATGCCTTGATGGACTCAGTACCTTCATGCATATCAACCAAAGTATCCCAAATTTCCTTTGCATTCTCAAGACGACTGATTTTGTTGAATTCTTCGGGGCACAACCCGTTGAAGATGATATCACAAGCTTGAGCGTTGTATTGCAGCATCTTCAATTCTTCCGCATTAGCTTCACGGTTCGGTTCTCTCCCATCAAAAAATTCACCTTGCAAGCCAATACAAATAATTGCCCAAACGACGGGGTTATGTCCAAGAATATGCATTTTCATCTTATGCTTCCAACTAGCAGAATTAGTGCCATCAAACTAAGGACCTCTACGGTGATAATTTCCCTCGCTAGATGCCATACTCTCCTAAGTTGTGAAACCAAGGATATGACCACCAAAAGCTATGGAAATCAAAGCAAATGGAGACCAAAGCTCTGATACCACTTGTAGGACCTTGAAGTATGTCTAGAGGGGGAGTGATTAGACTACTTTACCCATAAAAACTTAACCTTTTCCCAATTTTAGAGTTTGGCAGGTTTTAGCTATTTTAGGCAAGTCAAGCAATCATCACACAATTCAAGCAAGCATGCAAAGAGTATATAGGCAACGGAATTTAAAGCATGCAACTTGCAAGAAAGTAAAGGGAAGGGTTTGGAGGATTCAAACGCAATTGGAGACACAAATGTTTTTGGTGTGGTTCTGATAGGTAGTGCTATCGTACATCCACGTTGATGGAGACTTCAACCCATGAAGGGTAACAGCTGCGCGAGTCCACGAAGGGCTCCACCCACGAAGGGTCCACGAAGAAGCAACCTTGTCTATCCCACCATGGCCGTCGCCCACGAAGGACTTGCCTCACTAGCGGTAGATCTTCACGAAGTAGGCGATCTCCTTGCCCTTACAAACTCCTTAGTTCAACTCCACAATCTTGTCAGAGGCTCCCAAGTGACACCTAGCCAATCTAGGAGACACCACTCTCCAAGAAGTAACAAATGGTGCGTTGATGATGAACTCCTTGCTCTTGTGCTTCAAATGATAGTGTCCCCAACACTCAACTCTCTCTCATAGGTTTTGGATCTGGTTGAAAGAAGATTTGAGTGGAAAACAACTTGGGGAAGGCTAGAGATCAAGATTCATATGGTAGGAATGGAATATCTTGGCCTCAACACATGAGTAGGTGGTTCTCTCTCAGAAATGGTAAGTTGGAAGTGTAGGTTTGTTCTGATGGCTCTCTCCATGAATGAAGAGGAGGTGGAGGGGTATATATATCCTCCACGCAAAATCTAACCGTTACACACAATTTACTAAACTCGGTGGGACCGAATTGTTAAACTCGGTCGGACTGATTTAGTAAACCTAGTGACCGTTAGTGATTTTCGGTGGGACTGACATGCATCTCGGTGAGACCGATCCGGTTAGGGTTAGGGCATAATGTAATCTCGGTAAGACCGATTACACAAACTCGGTGAGACCGATTTGGTAATAAGCTTTCCAGAGAGTTGGTCAGGTAAACTCGGTGGGACCGATTTGCTCTTTTCGCTGAGACCGAAATGTTACAAAAAGGAAACAGAGAGTTTAACATTGCAATCTCGATGGGACCGATCGCTCACTTCGGTTAGACCGAAACGTTACGAAGGGAAACAGAGAGATTACAACCCCATCTCGGTGAGACCGAGATCCCTATCGGTATGACCGATTTGCTTAGGGTTTGTGGTAGTGGCTATGACTTTTGGAATTGGTGGTGCCGGATAGGAAAAATTGGTGTGACCGATTTTGGCTTTGGGTATAGGTCATTTGTGGATGTGGGAAAGTAGTTGAGGGTTTTGGAACATATCACTAAGCACATGAAGCAAGAGGCTCACTAAGCAACACCTCATCCCTCCTTGATAGTATTGGCTTTTCCTATAGACTCAATGTGATCTTGGATCACTAAAAGTAAAATGAAGAGTCTTGAGCTTTTGAGCTTGAGCCAATCCTTTGTCCTTAGTATTTTGAGGGATCCACTTTCATCACCCATGCATGCCAATCATTGAGCTTTCCAGAAATAATAGTCTTGGAATAGCATTAGCTCAATGAGCTATATGTTGTTATGAATTACCAAAACCACCTAGGGATACTTGCACTTTCACTTCAGCATCCGGACAATCAACTATTTGATTATTCTTAGTGAGGTATTTGTTCCAAAGCTTGCGGGCAGACTCTCCGAGCTGTTGAATTATATGACTTAAATCGTCCGCATCCGGAGGTCGGACATAGGTCCCTTGAAAATTGGCTCTGAAAGCATCCTCGAGTTCCTCGCAACTTCCGATTGAATTTTCGGGAAGGCTTTTCAACCAATGCCGAGATGGTCCCTTCGACTTGAGGGGAAGGTGTTTGATGGCCTGGAGGTCGTCCCCACGAGCCATGTGGATATGCAGGATAAAATCCTCAATCCAGACCCCGGGGTCTGTCGTTCCGTCATATGCCTCTATGTTCACAGGTTTAAAGCCATGTGGAAATTCGTGGTCCAGTACCTCTTTGGTGAAGCACAGAGGGTGGGCAGCCCCTCTGTATCTGGACGTGTTGTGGCATGCCGTCGGCTGTTGTTGTGTCCGGTGCCGATTCCGAACTGGTACTCGATCAGTCTGATCGTTTTGGTGGCCATAATCCCGCACCGGAACGTGTCCTCCAGATCCATAGATGGACCTGGTCGTGCCGGCCTTTTTATCCAGGAGCTCACGTAAATCGTGTGCGGGGTCAGTAGCTACTCTATTGCGGTTATGAAGTGGTTGGTCCGGCCTACTGGCCGTATTGTTCTTCGGTGGAACGGCCTCATCGTCGAATTCTGGCAGTAGCTTGCGCTTTGGATAGCTCTTTGTGTGGCGATCGTCGCCGGATTTTTCTTCAGTGTCTAGAACTTTATTCCTTCTGCGATTGAGCGTTTCCTGTGCGGCTTTAAGCCTTTGCTTCCGCTTCTTTAGACTTCTCGCAGTGGCCATGAGCCTTATGTGGAGGTTATCTAGTTCCAAACATGTTTCTGGGATGATGAATGCGTCGTTGTTCGGATTGTGCTCCTGTCCCAGGGCAGTTTGAGGAGTTCGGCCCTCCGGATCACTGTGATCGGGCGTCTGCTCTGGGCTATGTTTGGCGTGACCTCGCTCATATGGTCGTTGTTGCCTTCGGAGTTGACTGGGGTGTCGATCTTTCTAGCACTGTTATCGCTATTTTTACTGTGGCTGGACTTAGAGCGGCGTCTGCGCCATCATTTTGGCTTTTATCTGGGGGTTTTATCCTCTGTTTTGTCGCCATCGTCCTCCTTAGGCATGTCCACCATGTATATATCATATGATGAGGTGGCAGTCCATCGCCTCGTGGGTGGTGGTTCTGAATCGTCTCCTGTGCCGACGTCCATGCCGTCGGTTTCATCGGAGTCGAAGTCAAGCATGTCTGTTACGTCGTTGACAGTGGCTATGAAGTGGGTGGTGGGTGGGCAACGAATTTCCTCGTCGCCTTCTTCCCCCTTGAGCCGGACATAGTTCGGCCAAGAGTCTCCTGACAAAGAGAGAGATTTTAATGAGTTCAGCATGCCGCCAAAGGGCGAGTGCTGGAAGATATCCATAGCGGCGAATTCCATTACCGGAGCCCAGCCAGAATCGGCAGGCTCAGGGGCGCGCGGTCTACGACCTACAACCAGACACGAGCCCAGGGGTCCGGAGACACAGGCTTCCTTGGGTGTGAAGTCTGTGTTTGGCTCTACCGCCGATGAGTGTGCGGCCTCCGGGGTGGGGTCCATCCACCCATCCCCAGACGGCGCAATCTGCCTTGGATTTAGGTCCGGGGCTCCTGTAGGTGCGATATCCTGAGTATTGTCCGATAGCAGGTCTTAGCCGTGCTCATCGTGACTGTTCAGCGCTCCTGGCGTTGGCCCAAATCCATCGAAGATCAAGTCTCCGCGGATATCAGCTGTGTAGTTCAAGTTTCCGAACCTGACCTGGTGGCCAGGGGCATAGCGGTCGATCTACTCCAGATGGCCGAGGGAACTGGCCCGCAGTGCGAAGCCGCCGAACACGAAGATCTGTCTAGGGAGAAAGGTCTCATCCTGGACCGTGTTGTTGTTGATGATTGAAGGAGCCATCGAGCCTTGGAGCAACGACACAGAGGAACTCTCAATGAAAGCACCAATGTCGGTGTCAAAACCGGCGGATCTCGGGTAGGGGGTCCCGATCTGTGCGTCTAAGGCTAATGGTAACAGGAGGCAAGGAACACTATGTTTACCCAGGTTTGGGCCCTCTCGATGGAGGTAAAACGCTACTTCCTGCTTGATTGATCTTGATGATATGAGTATTACAAGAGTTGATCTACCACGAGATCGTAGAGACCTAGGAGCTAGCCAATGATGATTATGATTGTTCCTACACGGACCAAAGCCTCCAGTTTATATAGACACCGGAGGGGGCTAGGGTTTACACAGAGTCGGTTACAAATAAGGAGATCTAATATCCACATCGCCAAGCTTGTCTTCCACGCAAAGGAGAGTCCCATACGGACACGGGACGAAGTCTTGAGTCTTGTATCTTCACGGTCCATCAGTCCGGCCAAAGTATATAGTCCGGCTGTCCGGATACCCCCTAATCCAGGACTCCCTTGGACGTATCAGGGCCCGCCTGGCCTTCTTCTTTCTTCCTCCTCCAACGATCCCACACGGACAGAGGGGCAGCACCGGCCCCGACGAGATTTGCCGGCAACACAGTCTGCCTCTCGCAACGCTCGGCACACCAGCATGCTCGGGGGACCGAGGCGCATCGGGTGGGCTGTATCACGGACGCTGGAGATGATGGAGATGAGCAGGACCTCGATCGCGGCGGTCAGCGACTTTGGTGGGTGATGGCTCCGGTGATGCGGTGGTGGACAGAGGGGTTGAGGGTCGGGACGGTCTTGCAGGGATCGAGGAGGAGCTCTAGGTTGGAAAGGAAAAGGGAGGAGCTCCACACACTGCGAATTTAGGAGGAGCCCAGCGACGGGCACGATGGCCATGGGAGGGACAGAGATCTCTAGGAGCTCATTTGAGAGGCTGGGAGGCTTTTGGGAGGTGGGTGAGGCGGCTGGGATGCTCAGGAGCACTCGGGGTGAGCTTATATAGGCGGGGCAAGGCGGTTCGGCTCAGGTGCCGCCACGGCAATCTATTACCGGCGCTCTAGCATGGGCAGGGTCACGGGAGGGCGCAGGAATGCGATGAGGGAGGGAACGGACGAACCGCAGAGATCACACAGTCGAGGAGAGCTCGGGGACAAGAGAGGGAAGCTGCCATGGCGCAAACAGAGCCGGTCGGCTACAGTTCGCCCGTGGGCGCACAGCGACGAGCGCCAGCGAGGAGGCTTCGGGAGGGGGAGAGAGGTCTAGTGGGGACAGCGACGACGCGGGAAACACACTGGACAGGTTCACGCGCGTGAAGACGACGATCACGAGCAGGACCGAGGCAAAACGACACTCCGGACGCGGCCATAGCATGCCAAAACGGTGGTCAGCACCAGTACTGTCACGATGAGGACAAGAGCGGCTGTCGTGAGATGTCTGGTGATAAGTCCCTGCATCACTGAGCCTTAGGGAAGCGATAGATCAAGAAGAGGGGCACTGGATCGATGGGACTCTTCCTCTGAAGTTTGTTGCATCAAACTTGGCAGAGCATTGCTCATCAACAGGAAATTGATTGGGTCAAATGGTGTTGTCTGGGGTGTTTAGGATAAGAGGGACTACGATCCTGGGAGTTTTGGAGGCAGAAGTGTCAAAGCTTAATATAGTTGCTTTGCAACTGACTAAAATGGTCCAGAATGAAGATCATGATGACGCTCTCACATGGAGTATCAACTTAAGCTCAAATTGGTCAAGGCACAGTTATTTGATCATATGAAGATGCTGAAAAAGGTTTCATACCATTTGGATAAACCAATCCCACTGACCAGAAACTTGAAAAAAATTCTAGAGGGAAAATGGCTTGATGGATTGAGCCACAATTTGGTGGAGGGAATTTATATGGATAAGAGAATGCCTAGGAACATTTTCAGCCATAATGGAGCAAGATAAAATATACTTGCTTTACAAACTGAAAATTTGGACAGAATCAAAGAATTGAAGATGAGCTCACATGGAGGCATGACATGAGATCAACTTTGGTGGAGGGCTATCATATGATGAGATGAAGGACCATGCAAAATTGCAACTCATTTTGATATGCCTTGCTTGTACCTCCTTCACAAAGTTTCTGTTTGGACAAAAACTTTGGAAAATCATAAAAAAACAATCACTAGGCAAATGAGGTTGCATTTTGGCATGTAGCAATTATATTGACAGGAAAAGATATCCAAGGAGTTTGAGGTCAATTGGGCAAAGGAAAATAGTACTCGCTTCACAATGTGCCATTTAGGGCAGAATAGGAAATGAATTATTTGAGCATGATGATAAACATGGCAAAATATTTTGCCATATTTGAGGAATGTATGACCCAAACAATTTAGGAGAATTATTTGGGAATTTTAGGAGTGATGGAGATATAGGTTGCTTCACAACCTAGGGAAAAAGGATAATTCCTTTAATAGAAAAGGGATATTCCCAATAAAAGAATATTGATATTTGGGCTAGGCTGAAAATGGCAAGGTCTAGGGATAGATAGGGGAATCACAAGCCACTCTAGCAGCAAAGAAGACGGCATCTTCTTCAGTTTCCAGACCACAAAGTCACGGAAAAAGAAAACTCAGGAAAAAACCTCAGAAAATCAAAAGAAAAAGAAAGGGCCAAAAATCAGGCTGTTTCATAGAACCAGTAGCTCGGTGAAGACAGTGATTTGGTAGACCAGTTCCAATTGCTGTGACAGTTGTACGTCTGTTTGGAGCGGCTTGGTATTTAAACCAAAGGACACACAATCCTTACCATATTCTTCTTGAGCTAAGGTCACACACACCTCGCCCAATCACTCGTGGTAAGTCTTCAAGGTGACTTCCAAACCTTCACAGACTTGGTCAACCGGCAATCCACAATTCTTCTTTGATGCTCTATACCATGACGCATAACCTTCTGGAAGATGCACAGTCTTCAAAGGTAACAAGCATCGGTTTCACACAGGAACAATCTCTTCAGTGATGCTCAATCACTTTGGGTTATAGGTGTTGGGGTTTTTTTTTCCTCACTGATGATTTTCTCTCAAAGCCCTCAGAAGATGGCATGCTCTAAATGACAAGTGTTAGTTTCTCTCGGAGCAGCCAACCAGCTAGTGGTTGTGGGCGCGGCTGTTTATAGCCGGGGAGTAGCCCGACATGATAAGACATAAATGCCCCTAATGATATGAATGTTAGGTGGATAAGATATTTGGGATAGCTGGCGCGTAGTTATGGCACCCCGGCTCAGAGAAACCGGAACGCCTGTATTCCAGCCCAGAGATCGAGGAGAAGTCTTCTGGAATACGACACTGCATAGCATAGAACAAACCCGCTCTCTATTATTACACGAATATGAATACAAGGTCTCCGATATTACAATGAATAACATCGGCACAGCGACACTACACCATCCTCAGTTGGTCTATGCAAGCAGCAGAACAACTCGAAGCAGCGGAATAACTCTAGCAGCGGAACAACAACGACGGTGGTGAACTCCACTCCGCAGGGACTCTCGCTGGAACGCTTATCCTAGCTCGCACGAACAGAAACCGCAACAAGCAAGCAATCAAATCCGGCATGACCTGCAAACTGGCACGACACGCCAGGTCAGTACATTGAATGTACTTGCAAGCTCACAATAACCAGAAGCATTCAAGGCAAACAACAACATGGCAATTACAAGTTAATCAGGGATTATCATGATATCATCAGAACAATATAACATGAACATGATACAACTAACACAACATGAACATATTAATCCAACAATACTAGCATGCAACATGATGACACTATATGCACCACTTATTCTGCTCGGGCTACCTCGTAACCAACACATGCATCACTTACCAACCTCGGACATCACACGATCATCTCAGGATCAAACCAAGCTTGGTATAAACAATACTATAGTGATCATTAAATGACCACAAGGAGCTTGATCTTTACCCTTGACTCTCGCACAACATCACGAATATACACAACTTGGTATCCTCGATACCACGGTGATCTTTCCGGCGATCACAACCACGACCAACACTTGGCGTTAAACCGTGATCCTTACGGCGATCACAACCACGACCAATATTTGGCCCGTGATCCTTACGGCGATCACAACCACGACCAATACTTGGCCCATGATCCTTACGGCGATCACAACCACGACCAATACTTGGCCCGTGATCCTTACGGCGATCACAACCACGGGTTGTCATTAATCAAGTTATTCTTATTACTGTTGACTGACGGTGTGACCTACTTTCGAACTGGGCCCTTAACCGCGGGCACGGCTATCGATAGATTTAATACACACTCTGCAGAGTTAGTACATTGTACCCACACTACGGAACACATGGCCTCGCACTCCCATTCGGGTGGACCAATGGCGTTTCGACAAAACCGTCCTACTGCCATGACACTCTCCCGGCCACTCCGACCAACTCCCCTTTGGGCTAAGTCATGGGCGGCCCCGTGTCTACCGCAAGACACAACAACCACCATCGTGGTCACGATCCACTCTGGGACCCGGATCCATAAAATCATCAACGGGCACACAAGGTTATGTCCACCTACTTGATCAGGGTAGTGCGCGCCCATAACCTTCCCTTGTTGGAGGCACCAGCGAGAGGCACAACAATAGACCTAGTTAGGGCCGTCCCATACCGGCAAGCGTGGTTGCACTGGTCAGTTCGATTCAGCGGCACCATGACTCAGCCAATAGTTGTTCAAGTTCAATTTAATCCGATTAAACTTGAATGCAAATATGTTGAGCCATGATAAAATAACATGAAGCCAATTACAATCCATGAACATGATATCAACATAATCATGACGGTATCACATAACTATCCACCATATCAACAATGAATCATATCCACTGAGCATGGCATACTGACTAGCATGAACATCACCAGTACATACTTCTCCGAAACATAGCATGACCACTAGCATCAACAATAAATATCATGCAATAACATATCAACAATGTCATCGTACTAGCATTTAACCAATTGGATGCAATGGAACATGCATAACAATGGTACTCGGGACAGATGGCAGTCATGCACGGAAGACCATCACCAACATCAACATGTACTACTAGAAAGCATAAAACATATGAACAAAAATACTAGCAGGTATAACATGATAACAGAGTGCAAGACAACATAGCACAAAAGTGAACATGCAAATCTAAACATCACCGGAACAATGATAACCATCTTTTTAACAAGCAAACATTTAATAAATATTCAATTTGAAAACCATGGCTACTGCATGACTATCATGCAAGTGGGTATTGTGGCTTGCCTGGGGTGGAAGAAATCATCGGGAGGAAGTGCGAGAAACTCGTGGAATGAATCGCCGGAAAACGTTCTCTCTCGGAGGGGGCTGAATAAGGGCAAGGGCATAAAGGTCATTTTCACAGTGTCAAACCATAGTGAAAATGAAACCAACAGAACGGACTCGACGGAACAAAGAAGTAGGCTTTGGAATCACCTCATTTGGAGTTACAGATAAAAAGTTATGAATGTTTTTCTGCCAGGGACCTATCTGTAATGAAAAGATTTTCAAACAGGGTCTAGACAGAAAAAACAGAAAGCGTAATTTGGGGAATACGCCTTCACTTTATCCACTCGAACAGTGGCAGGGCCGGCCTAGGCCGCTGACGTGTGGGTCCCACGGGCTGGGGCCCGTCCTTATCCAGCTGGACCGGGCGGGTCAACACCGAGGGGCTGACGAGCAGGGCCCCCGGCCAACAGGCAGGGCGGAGGGGTCGCCTCCTTCTTCTTCCCGACGCCGCCCATGGAGGAGCTCGACGCCAGCGGCCGTTCTAGCGCCACAAAGGGCCTCCGGCGACGCTCCGCCTACCAACGAGCTCAGCACGGAGAGCCGCGCCGATCAGAGCCCATGGTAGGGTAGGGTTCGCGTGGAGGCGAACGGCGGCTCGGCTGGAGTTGGAGACGACACCACCGGGGTCTTGGCGAACAGGAAAGGAGGTTGCGCGGTCCGTCGGAGTCTGGTAGGTCGACTAGAGTTGGAGGATGAAGGGAGGGGGCTTGGTTCCCCGGAATCAAAGAGAGTAGAGGCGGCGGCCATGGAGGCGATGGGGGGCACAGAGAGCTCCCGGAGCTCGGGCTAGTGGTCAGGGAGGGGGAGAGGAGGTTGGCGAGGCTGCTGGTGAGCTCGAGGTGGCTCGGGGTGGCCTTAAATAGGCGCGGGGCAAGGAGGCCGAGCTGGCACCGCCGCGGACGCGTGTCCAGCGCCACAGATGCGTGCTCGCGCGCATGAACTTGGGGGAAAACGACGAGGGAGGCACATGGGAGAGATCACGGGGAGGCGACGGCCAAGAGAGCGCAGGGAGGAAGACAACAGCGACGGGCTGTGCCAAATCTCCACTGTACACACGTGGGCGCGCGGCGGTTTGCGTCGGTGAGGAAGCCGCCGGAGGGGGAGAGGGGTCCAGGGGGACAACGACGAGGAGAGGAAGCCACTGGACATGCTCACAAGCTCTAAGACGACGAGAGGGGGAGGGGCCCGAGCACGAAGCCATCCAACTCGCGTCCATGGCATGCCAGAGAGGCGGTCACCGCGTGCACTGGCGCACACTGGGCCAGAATCGATGCCAAACGATGTCTGGGGTAGTCCTTCCTGGGGAGGTCTCAACTATGGTGGTAACTTGGTTAAAGGCACTCTGGTTAAATAGTATCCACCTCTGAAGTTTGCTGCAGTAAACTTGGGTGAGCACTGGTGATCAACAGAAAGGGTTTTGGGAGCAATGGAGTTGTCTGCGAGGTTGAGGTAAAGAAGGACTTTCATCCTGGTAAGTTTGAGGAGAAATGGATCAAGATTTACTGCAGTTGCTTCACAACTGACCAAAATGGTCCAGAAACTAGATCATGATGGTGCACTCACATGGAGTGTCAAGTTGGGCTAAGATTGGGCAAAGCTTGATTATTTGGACATATGAAGATGCTGTAAAAAGCTCATGCCAAATGGACAAGACAAAATGGCACTTGCTTCACAAACATCATTTCTGTCCAAAAAATTTAAATAATATTAGTGATCAAATGGATCAATGAAATGATTCCAAAATTGGTGGAGAGATGTTTTATGGGTAGAAGAACAATCTGGTAATTTATCAAGAATTTTTAGGCAATATGAAATACACATGCTTCACAACATGAAAATATTGCCAGAATCAAAGATTTACTCCTGTGCTCACATAGATGATTGGATGGGGATGCAAATGGGTGGAGGGAGTTAAAATGAGTACATTAATAAGTGTGCAGAAGTTCAACTCATTTGGATACTCCTAGATAGTACTTCCTTCACAAAGCCTTCTGTCTGACAGAAACTTTGAAAATTCACAAAGGAAGATTGACTAGGCAAACAAATTTGAACTTGTGCATGAGGCAATTATTTGGACATATAAACATGCCCAAAAAGGTTGGGAGCCACTAGGAAAAATATAAATGACACTTCCTTCACAAAGTGCCATTTAGGGCAGAAAGGAAGAATAATTATTGGGGAAGTATTTTTGAACTGGCCAAGGAAATGTTTGGGCATATTTGAGCTACATATGACCCAAAGGAATTATGAGAATTATTTGGGGATTTTTGGATGGATAGAAATATAGGTTTCTTCACAACCTAGGGCGGATAGGGTTATTCCTTTAATGAAAAAGTAATATTCCCTAGAAAAAAGAGTTTAGGGTTTGGTCAAGGAGTGAAGTGACATGATCTTGGCAAGGTTTTGAGAATGATGAGCCACTTGGGAGGGGGGAATTAGGATTATTCCCAGGTGGCAAGGCCATAGAACCACTCCAAATAGAAAACAGAGCAAAAATCAAATAAATCAAAGGAAAAAGAAAAGGGCCAAAATCCAGGCTATTACAACTATTACCCCCTTAAAGAAATCTCGTCCTTGAGATTCGATTGATCAGGGAATAAGTATGACTTGAGGACACCGTTTCCAACTCGGGTATCCTTTTCCTTTATTTATTGTTCACACAAGAATTTCAGATGATCAACTTACCTTGCTCTGGGGTGGTTTGCTTCACCTTTCCCAAATTCTGACAGGTCTTTGCTCATATACCAAATCTTTTTGTTCACGTGAATTTTCTCATATCTGCGGTGATATCCAATGGATCTGAGCATAGATTTTCCTTTGGTCATGAAACCTTTTTACTTCTGTCATGTGGTTGCTCCAAATAAATGCAGGCCTTCTGGTTTCAATAAATGCTACGAATTATCATGGCCATATTCTGACGGGATCTGACTGCTCATAAGTGGCATTGATTTATCTTGATTTATTTCCTTGGCTCGAGCATGAGAAAGATTTGACTGCCTTCTGTCGGGAGCAATATAACGGTGTATGGAGTTATAGTTGTGTCATACCTCAAATATTTACATCTTGAGACTGTCCCAACATGGGTTGACGAACAATTGCTTTTCCTGACAGACTGACCATGTACTTGGTTCCGTCCATGAGTATACCGGGACTGAGCTGATTGCTCGGCTTTTGATTTTTCTCATTTTGTTGGTATACCCATCTGTGGAAATAGGCTGTGATATACTTTAACACTGCCGCTGAGGTCAAACTGCTGAGGTTGCACAGGTATCTTGGATCTGATAGAACAGACTTGGATATTCCACACTAACCATGTCAAACGGGTTAGCGGGATATGGAAAATCCTTGTATAAAGAGTAGGTTGCTTAGAGTGGGTCTTTGTGGATCCATATGGAGTTATGGCCTCCAACTGATTTGGGTATCCAGACCCTGGTGGTCACGCAAAAATCATCATACCTTTGCTGTCAGTCTCATCCTTTTTACGGTCATGATTTTCTTTGTCAGGATACCTTACTGAAATAACTTGGCCTCACCTGTCCTTGATCCGGACCCTGATGGTCACACAAGGTTTTGAGAATGATGAGCCACTTGGGAGGGGGGAATTAGGATGATTTCCCAAGTGGCATGGCCACAGAAACACTCCAAATAGAAAAACAGAGCAAAGATCAAATGAAACAAAGGAAAAAGAAAAGGGCCAAAATCTAGGTTGTTACAGTAGCACAACAACAGTCGGAAATTTGAGCTATCAAATTCCTCACGGCTGTCATGTTCCTCACTTGTAGGCAATCCGCACTGGCGAATTCCTAACTCCTCAGTCATAAAAAATTCCTAATAGAACAGAAGATCTTCATGTATGTCATTGAAAAAATTGACTTAACTGTATGCGATTACCAAAGGCTTCACTCTAAGGATATGGTATGTGTAGGCTTTGAGATGAGCATCACTTGGAAACTTTTCCTTAGTTTTACCTCGACCCCCTTTAACAATACAGTGTTTCCTATGACTCAGTAAAGGAAAATGAAACTATGAAAACAAAAGTCTTCACGCTTCATAATCATCACATCAATATCAATATCTTCAAGGTCACACCAATTTCCTCCTTTTCAAATTCTTCAAGAAAACCAAAGTCTTCAAATGAAGACATTCATTTTTAGGGGTCAACTTTCTTTAGAAATATCAAACTCCACAGAGACTTATAGAACCTGTGTATACTTACAAACACATTAGTCCCTTAACCTATAAGTCTTCAATACACCAAAATCACAAAGGGGCACTAGATGCACTTACAATCTCCCTGCTTTTTGGTGATTGATGACAAATAGATTAAGTTTTCAACGGGGATAAACATATGAAGTGTAAATACTAATATTGAGGAATTTGATTGCAAGATATAGAAGAAATCCCCCTGAAGATGTGCATATTTGAGGAATTTTCTTCGGATTGCAAATGCACATTGTAGAATAAAATCATGGAGATCTCCCCCTTTATCTAGTAACCCATTCACACAATTAACATATAGTATCAAGAATTTGAAATGCATGATGGAAAAAATGGTGTTTGACGAAATTTAGCACGCGTGCATTAAGGTACTTGAGGAAATAAGCATGCAGAAAGCAGTTCAAAAGTATCAGACCACCATCGGACTTAAGTTTACAACTCAACCAACAAATACTTCAGAAGAGCGAGAGCTGCAACTTAACGAAAAAACAACCCCATATATAAGACCCGCTTGAAAACTAACACAAATTTCTCCCCTTTTGTCATCAAATGACCAAAAGGGATGAAACTTGAGGACTAACACCCCTGAAGAATATCAGCTTCAGGTCGGTGGAGGAGCGCCAACGTTGATGTTGGGGTCATTTGTTGAAGTAGGGACTACCACAGTATCGTCAAGATCCTCAGCTTCGTCCGTCTCACGTGATGAAGAAAATGAACTTGTGACCAACTAAGGAACTTTAACCTTCTTGAATTTCTTTGAAGGAGGATGAGACGAGTCAAAGTTCTGCTGAAAGTCCATCTGCTTGAGGTCTTCATCACTGTAAAGATGAGATAGTATAGCCCAAGTGCAATCGAAGATTTCATGCACATATTAGTGATTCTTCTTCAGAGTGTTTTGCATGATGGCCATGTTCTGAAGAATTGAGCCATATTGTCGCTTGACAAACCAATGACCCACAAGTATATGGGTTTAATTGTAGCCCTTTTTATAAGTAAGAGTGTCGAACCCAACGAGGATCAGAAGGAAATGACAAGTGGTTTTCAGCAGGTAATGTCTGCAAGTGCTAAAACTGTGAGTAGCGGGGTAGTTTGATGGCAAGATAATTTGTAACGAGCAAGTAGCAATAGTAGTAACAAAAGTGCAGCAAGGTAGCCCAGTCCTTTTGAGGCAAAGGATAGGCCAAAACGGTTTCTTATGATAAGCAAAGTGTTCTTGAGGGTACACGGGAATTTCATCTAGTCACTTTCATCATGTTGGCTTAATTCGTGTTCGGTACTTTGATAATTTGATATGTGGGTGGACCGGTGCTTAGGTGATGTTCTTACTTGAACAAACCTCCTACTTATGATTAACCCTCTCTCAAGCATCCACAACTGCGAGAAAAGTATTAAGAATAAATTCTAACCATAGCATTAAAATTTTGGATCCAATCAGCCCCTTACGGAATAGCGAATAAAATGGGGTTTAAGCTTCTGTTACGCTCGCAACCCACCATAAAATAACTACTCCACAATGCATTCCCTTAGGCCCAATTATGGTGAAGTGTCATGTAGTCAACGTTCACATGACACCACTAAGAGAATGGCAACATACGTACCATCAAAATATCAAACACATATCAAGTTCACATGATTACTTGCAACATGATTTCTCCCGTGACCTCAAGAACGAATGTAATTACTCAAAAATGATAAACATGCTCAAGATCAGAGGGGTATTAAATATCATAATGGATCTGAACATATAATCTTCCACCAAATAAACCATATAGTAATCAACTACAAGATGTAATCAACACTACTAGTCACCCACAAGCACCAATCTATAGTTTTGTTACAAAGATTGAACACAAGAGATGAACTAGGGTTCGAGAGAAGTTGGTGCTGTGAAGATGTTGATGAAGATAGCCCTCCCCAAGATGGGAGAGTTGTTGGTGATGATGATGACGATGATTTCCCCCTTCGGGAGGGAAGTTCCCCCGGCGGGATCGCTCCATCGAAGGGCAAAAGTGCTCTTGCCCAAGTTCCGCCTCGAGGCGGCGCTTTGTCCCGAATGTCCTCTCCTTATTTTTTTAGGTCAAAATGACTTATAAACCAGAAGATGGGCACCAGAGGTGGCCCGAGGAGGGGAGCACCCACTAGGGCGCGCCTGGGCCTCCTGGTGCACCCAGGTGGGTTGTGCCCACCTTGTGTCCCACCTAGTGGGTTTGCTCCAATATTCATTAAATATTCCATAAAAATTCCTCGGGGAGTTTCAGCTTATTTGGAGTTGTGCAGAATAGGTAGCTTGACATAGCTTTTTCAGGTCCAGATTTCCAGCTGCCAGAATTCTCCCCCTTGGTCCATACCTTGCATATTATGAGAGAGAAAAGGCATTAGAATTACTCGAAAAGGCATTACTATACCATAAAACAACAAAATAATAGTAGGAAACACATGATGCAAAATGGACGTATCTCCCACTTGTGATTGTGATCGACTTTCTCATGAACACTTAGAAGAAGCTCATGATCAATCATCACACGCGAGGCAGTGGCTTGAGGATTTTGATTTGTGGCTTTAGCGGCAGAGTCCTGTGTTGTAGAGTCATCATTGGTGGAGTAAGATGCAGCCTTATGGAATTGACCGTCCAATGGACAAGTGCCTTCATCAATAACAACAGCTTTGCCTTTTTCATCAACTGAGGAAATTGTCCTTTTGAGGACTTCAATAGGAGGCAGAAAGCTGAGGTGATTCTGAAAGTCAGCCTTGCATAAAATTTAAGACCTGGTTCTGATGAATTTCATTATCCAAGGTGCATAGGGCTTCAACTCAAACGGCGACAGCGCAACATTGGCCAAAGTCCTCATGAAGAAATCATGATAGTTAATGGGAATCCCATGAATGATGTTGAATAGTAGATTCTTCATGATGCCAACAACTTCTTCTTCTTCAGAATTGTGGCCTTTGATCGGACTGAGGCTTTTGGTCAATATGCGATAGACGGCCCTTAGCATATACAATAAATCTTTCACGAGGAAAGTGGTTCTTGGAGCTTGGCCTGGCCGCAAAGGCTTCATCAACACTTGCATGAGATGATTTTGAAGTTCAGGTTCTTCATAGATCAGCCCTGCACCTCCTACTCGAGGACTATTTGGGATGGCATGAAGCAATTAGAGGCTGGGGCTTTATAGTGAGTGTTTTCAGTCATCCAGTCCAGAACCCATGAATTGACATCAACCACATTTCAAGTGAGATGCAGAGTTGCATAGAACTGAAGAATTAGCTCTTCGTTGCAGTCAAATATATCAGCGCAGAAATTGAGGAGTCCAGCTTCATGAAGAACATTGAGAACAGGTTGAAAGCATGGAATGGACTCCATATCCACACGAGGAATCTTCCTGTGTTGGAAGACTTTGTCCTTGTGAAACAAAACAGATGCATATAAGTTCATCTGGCTTGCAGCCAAAACCTCTTATGCCTTAATCATGCTGAGTCATAGGGATTTCATCAGTGAAGAAATGATGCTCAACGAAGAAATCAACATTCTTGAATTTAGGTCTTTTTGTACGAGGATTTTGAGGCTTAGGCTGAAGATTTGCAGTTGAAGTCCTCACACCCTTTTGAGTCACAACTTCTGGTGCTGCTGAGTGAGGAATTAAGCTTCAGGTTCTTTAGCAGCAGCCTGATTCTCCATTTCTTCAGCTGTGGCAGCTGGAATATCTTCACGAATAGATTGGAGAGAAGTTTGATGTCCTTCAGACCCTCTTAATATTTCTTCAGTCTACACAGGGGACTGAGGAATTTGATGCAGAGGTGCGGCGATTGGAGAATCAGGGTGAATATTTTCCCAATAACCATCATTCAGCACAGGAGTTGTAGAGTCAATGTCTACATCATCATTAATTTCTTCAACACCCACCTCTTTTGCAGTGAATTGAGTCATAGGCGATGACATTAGTGGTGTTGAAACAACATCTTCCACAACAATTTCTTCATCCACTTGCTCTGAGGAAATACTAGAAGGATTTTCTACATCAAAGTCATCTGGAATGACATATTCTTCACCAAATGGAACAATCTCCTTTGATGGCACTATCGAGATTGGAACAACATCAATTGGATCTATGAAAGAGCTCATCAAAGTCCTCACTTTCTTGGAAGCTGAGGCCTCTGCAGAGGTTGATGCTTTGCTTTTCTTTGCGGCTTCCTACTCTACAGCTTTCGTTTTCTTCACTTCTGCGCAGAGTGTGGTTTTCTTCATCTTTGAAGATTTTGCAGGAGGAGCAGATGAAATTGGTGCATTTTCTTCAAGCACGACTAATTCAGTCACCCCAGCATTCTCAGTTTCTTCAGGCACGACAGATTCTTCAGCTGGCCTAGGTTGTTGATCAGGCGCAACATTGGTGGTTGCCTGACATTTTCTTCAAGAGATGGAATATCTTCAGCAGCCCTTATAGCTTCTTTAGCAGCCAAAATTTTTTCAGCTGCCCTTTCATTTTCATTAGAAGGCTGAGCAGATGCTTCATCCTGAGGAATTTCCTATTGTGATGGAGCTGCAACATTTAGTTTGTGGTTCTTGGAGAGTTTGATGAATCTGACCTTGGCATCGAGCCAATATGCATGATATCTGTCAAATTCATCACTGAGGTCTCTGATTTCCTTTTGCATATTTACAAGTTCGTCAGGAGACACATTCAGAATCTTGTTCTTCAGAAAGCGCTCTTTCTTGTACTGGTCCTTCTTGACTCGCTTGGCCCTTCTTGACTCGCCTGGCCTTCTCAAATTTCCATTTTTCTTCACCGATGAAGGCAGTCAACTTGTGACTTTGACCAGGAGTCAGGTTTAGGTCAGGGAGTGGAGTGTTAGGATCCTTGTGCCATAGATCAATAAGTCCAGGATCTTCTTCGGATCCAGCATAAGAGGCATAATGTTGCCTTTGGCTCTAGTAGTCCTTTCTTGTATGTCCGTGATGATTTCGTCAAGTTCTTCATCATTAGCTTCATCGCCATTAGACAGAACATGGATTGCCACTTGCTTTTTTGTGAGGACTTGACCTCTTTCCATGTCCAACAGTGGACTTGACCTTCAGCAGAGTTGGACCACTTGAGGACTGTGGTTGAGCTGAGGAAATTGTAGATGCCCCTGAGGCAATAGAAAAACCAGCAGTCCACTGACACGTTGCAAGATGAATCGGTGTTGAGGACTTTGCGGCGGCAACTTAGGATTTTGTAGAAATAGAGGGAATCGATGCTGTCCTTGAGGAAGTTACCTGAGGAATTTTCCTTGAGGGCTTTGCTATTGAGGAACTCAGTCGTGATTGTTGTTGAGGAACTTGGCTTCAGAGCAGATTTCTTCAGCATAGCCTTCTTTGGCTTTCTGGCAGAGGCCTTAGTAGCTGCAGCTTGAGAATCCACATTGAATTTCCTCACTGCTTCTGCAGCAACTTTATGGAGCTTAGCTTGGTGCTTGGCCCACTTCCTTTGGAAATTCCTTACCACGCTTAATACTAGTGGGATCAGCTTGTTGGCCAGCAGCAAGTGGTGGTCTTGGGCAAGGAGGGTTTACAACAAATTTCTTCATATATTTAGGAGTAACATAGCAGTATTCCCTCCATTCCTTTGCCCATCTCCGTTCAATCCTCTCTATGTGCTGAGTCTTCGTTTCTTTCCCATGAGTTTGTTACACTTGTGGCCACTTTCCTCCTTTCTGAGTTCTTTTCCCTTCTTCCATTTTCCTCACTTGAGGACTTTTAACTTTGGATGTTTCTGAGGAAGTATGCAATTTATCTTCAAGGAACACTGCAAATGACTTAAGCTAACGAGAACCTAGTGATTCATCAACAGACATTTTGTACTTGTGAACAAAGTATAGGTGCGAAGAATTTGGAGAGGTCATATGCGTTCTTAGAAAATTAAAAAAAAATCAAGTTGAGGAATTTGACCATAGATGTCTTGAGGAATTTCACTAAGTGTTCTTGACTTAGGTTCCAGAGTTGTACAGATTTTGAAAATCCACACAATTGAGGTATCTTCAAGAAAATCATAGCTTAGAGAAAATTATCAAGGGAAAGCAGCGTCGAGGTGTTTTAAGGATGGATTGTTGAAGAATAAAATCCTTTTGAGGATTTTTTTTCAAAATCATAAGAATTAAAGTAGGGCAAGAAAATTAGATTTTAATTACCCTTGACGAACAACACGACGAACTGGGTGTTGAGATGGAGAAGTTCATCAGTCCAGATCTCCCACACCCTAACTCGGCAGCGAGAGACAACTACGACGACTGTGGAGTGAAGATTTCCGTGGCCAGCGTGAGTAGAACGGCGACAAGGTCGAGGCAGTGAAGCTCTTCCTCACCGGCGATGATGGAGTGTAGCGGTGGCTCTAGGTTTGAGCTCGAGCGAGGAGAGTAGCAGTCGAGCGGAGTAAATGAGGTCGGAGAAGGTTAAGAGGTATTTATAGCCGCAGTGAAAAACTGCTCGCTCGAAGATTTTGGACGAACATGCCCCTGATCCTTGCTATCCTAACAACATGTGTCACCCACGTACTAAGAGGTGGAGATCACGGGGGATCGTGGGTGAGTATTTTAATCCGACGTGGGAAGTGGAACGGTTTGAGCGGCTACCGCCAAAAATTAGATTTTTTTTGTAAATTCTTCAGCTGTCAAGGACACAGTGAAGACTTTGAACGGGTTTCAAATAGAACGCACATGCAGAATTTTTGAACAGTCTGGATTGAGTTTACCATAGAGGGGGGAACGGGTCCGATCACATTCACTTAGGGGAAAAATCAACTTGAAGAATTGGCAATAAGTGAATGCTGTTGAGGATATTTGAAAACTCAAATATATAAATATATATATATACACACACACACACACATATATATATATTTCCCTAATAATAAAGCACCGATTGACTCCTTGGGCTCATTGTCACAATACGCTTCTTCCCATGAATTTACGCTTTCAATTCGAATTTAAAACATATACCTGAGGTGGTACTAAATTTCGTCCATCCAGTTTCATTTTCACATCTTCGTATCACATGGGCCAGAAAATTTGCTATGGGCCACGGGCCGCCGCCTACCTGGCTCCAAACGAATGCAACATTTCTCTTATACATAAATCCTCCCTGACATTCGATATATTCCATGCACGGTGCTCCTTCCCCTCCAGTGTATTCAAACCATGGTGTATCTTATCCGCTCCCCTTCTAGCGCGGCGGAGGAGGAGAGGGTGAGGGGCGGCACCACGCTCACCAACTTCTGCCTACACACCACCTACGCGCAATCGTCCGTCCACGCGGTCGCCGGCGGCTACCGCGCCCCGGAGGTGGCGTCTACTCCCTGGGAGCCCCTCATGGCAAGTCCCCGACGCACGCGTCAGGTCATGCGTCAAGTTCCCAACACAGAGTCCCAAGGAATCAACCAAATGTTACTGAGGGAGTCCTAGACTAGGGGGTGTCCGGATAGCCGAACTATCATCATTGGCCGGACTCCAAGACTATGAAGATACAAGATTGAAGACTTCGTCCCGTGTCCGGATGGGACTTTCCTTGGCATGGAAGGCAAGCTTGGCAATACGGATATGTAGATGTCCTACCATTGTAACCGACTCTGTGTAACCCTAGCCCTCTCCGGTGTCTATATAAACCGCAGGGTTTTAGTCCATAGGACGAACAACAATCATACCTTAGGCTAGCTTCTAGGGTTTAGCCTCCTTGATCTCGTGGTAGATCCACTCTTGTACTACCCATATCATCAATATAATTCAAGCAGGAGTAGGGTTTTACCTCCATCGAGAGGGCCCGAACCTGGCTAAAAACATCGTGTCCCTTGTCTCCTGTTACCATTCGCCTAGACGCACAGTTCGGGACCCCCTACCCGAGATCCGCCGGTTTTGACACCGACATTGGTGCTTTCATTGAGAGTTCCTCTGTGTCGTCACCTATAGGCCCGATGGCTCCTTCGCGCATCAACACAACGCGGTCCAGGGTGAGACTTTTCTCCCCGGACAGATCTTCGTATTCGGCGGCTTTGCTGCAGCCAATTAAGCAGCCATCTGGAGCAGATCGAAGCTACGCCCGCCATCAGGTCAGATTTGGAAGTTTGAACTACACGGCCGACATCCGCGGAGACTTGATCTTCGACGGATTCGACCCACAGCCAAGCGCGCCGCACTGTCTCGATGGGCATGATTTAGTTCTGTTGCCGGACAGTGCCCTGGAGGCCGCACGAGAGTCCGCTCCGACCCTTAATCCGGAGCGGACTGCACAGATCGAGGATCGGTGGCTAGACACTGCCTCGGGGGCTGCTACCTCTATGGCGATGGAGCCAAACACTGACCTTGTCCCTTGTGAAGCTCGTGACTCCAAGGTGCTGGACTCCTTGCCGGACTCCGAACCTCCCGCGCCCCTACCAATCGAATCTGATTGGGCGCCGATCATGGAGTTCACCGCTGCAGACATCTTTCAGCACTCGCCTTTTGGTGACATCCTGAATTCGTTAAAGTATCTCTCATTATCAGGAGAGCCCTGGCCGGACTATGGTCAGGATGGTTGAAATTCAAAGCCCACCCACCACCCACTTTGTAGCCACTGTCGACGATCTACCCGACATGCTAGACTTTGACTCCCAAGACATCGACGGTATGGACGACGATGCCGGAGACGACCAAGAACCAGCGCCCACAGGGCACTGGAAGGCCACCTCGTCATACGATATATACATGGTGGACATCCCAAAAGATGGGAATTGTGATGGAACAGCAGAGGAAGACCCCTCCAAGAAACAGCCTAAGCGCCGACGTCAGCGGCGCCGCTCTAAATCCCGCCACAGCAAGAATGGAGATTCCGGCACGGAGACAATAACACCCCCAGCGGTGCGAAGACAACCCCTCCAAAGCAAGATTCAGCATAGGAGGATGAAGAAGCCAACCCTCATGAGAGAGCGGCAGACAAAGAGGTAGAGGACGATAATTACATGCCTCCCTCCGGAGAGGAGGCAAGCCTCGACGATAGCCAATTAATTGCGTGCTGAGGATCCCGTCGAACAAGAGCGTTTTAAGCGCAGGCTTATGGCCATGGCAAGCAGCCTCAAGAAAAAGCAACAATAGCTTAGAGCTGACCAAGATTTGCTAGCCGACAGATGGACTGAAGTCCTTGCGGCCGAAGAGTACGAACTCGAACGCCCCTCCAAAAACTACTCTAAACGCAAGCTGCTGCCCCGATTAGAGGAGGAAGCATATAAACCCACATCACCAGCGCTGTCTGGCCGGCCGACCGCCTCATGGCCGCGACAGAGAGGCCTCCAGGCCCTCCACTAAAGCCGTACCCCGGCATCGCTCGAAAAGTACAAAGCCACGGGGGAATGCACCGGACTTGCGAGACATATTGGAGGATAAGGCAAGATAATCAAGATCGATCTACGGATTGCGTGGGCGCCCCACAATGCGCGACGATGACCGTCGCGCCGGATACAACAACTCCGGCCGGGCCGAACATAGTAGACAAAGCCCGCTTGAGCTACGTCGTGATATAGCCCAATATAGAGGCGCCGCACACCCACTATGCTTCACAGACGAAGTAATGGATCATCAAATCCCCGAAGGGTTCAAACCCATGAACATTGAATCCTACGATGGCTGTGAGACCCGCGGTTTGGATCGAAGACTATCTCCTTCATATCCACATGGCCCGCGGTGATGATCTTCACACCATCAAATACCTCCCACTCAAGCTTAAAGGACCAGCTAGGCATTGGCATAACAGCTTGCCAGCGGAATCAATTGGGTGTTGGGAGGACCTGGAAGCCACATTCCTTGATAACTTCCAGGGCACATATGCGTGACCACCAGACGCTAATGACCTAAGCCACATAATTCAGCAGCCAGACGAATCGGCCAGAAAATTCTGGACACAGTTCTTAACAAAGAAAAATCAAATCGTCGACTGTCCGGATGCAGAGGCCCTCGCAGCCTTCAAGCATAACATCCGCGACGAGTGGCTTGACCGGCACCTAGGACGGAAAAGCGAAATCCATGGCAGCCCTCACATCACTCATGACCCGCTTACGCACGGAGAGGACAGTGGCTAGCCCATGATAACAACCTCAGCAAAAATTATGGCAGTCCGGATACCAAGGAGCGCAATGGCAGGTCGCGTCGCAACAAAAACAGACGCCGCATTAATGGTGATAATACTGAGGATACGACAGTCAACGCCGGATTCAGAGGTTCCAAACCCGGTCAGCGGAAAAAGCCATTCAAAAGAACTACTCCGGGTCCGTCCAATTTGGACCGAATACTCGACCGCTCGTGCGGATACGGCACCCCGAAAAGCCACTAATCACACCAACAGGATTGTTGGGTATTTAATGACGAGCAAGTTAATTACCGAACACAATGACAAGGGGCTGCATAGCGATGGCGAGGAAGAGACCCGGCCGCCAAACAATAGAGGACGAAGGTTTCCCCCACAAGTGCGGACGGTGAACATGATATCATAACCCACATACCCAAAAGGGAGCGGAGCGTGCACTCGGGACGGATATGCGATGGAGCGAGTCGCCCCAAAGTTCAATCCATGGTCCTCCTGCCCGATCACCTTTGATCGAAGGGACCACCCCACCAGCATCCGCCATGGCGGGTTTGCCACATTGGTTCTAGACCCAATCGTCGATGGATTTCACCTCAATAGAGTCCTGATGGACGGCGGCAGCAGCCTGAACCTGCTTTACCAGGATACAGTGTGCAAGATGGGCATAGACCCCTCAAGGATTAAACCCACAAAGGCGACCTTCAAAGGCGTCATACCAGTGTAGAGGCCAATTATGCAGGCTCGGTGATCTGTAAGTGGTCTTGGATCCCCGAGATAACTTCGAGCGAGGAGTTAATCTTCGACATAGTTCCGTTCCCCAGCGGTTATCATGCACCGCTCGGACGAACCGCGTTTGCAAAATTCAACGTGGTGCCGCACTACGCATACCTCAAGCTCAAGATGCCAGGCCCTTGAGGAGTCATCACGGTCAACGGAAACACCGAACGCTCTCTCCGAACGGAGGAACATACAGTGGCTCTCGCGGCAAAAGTGCAGAGCATCCTCTTAAGGCAATTCTCAAGTCTGGCCGTTAAGAGACCGGACACCGCCAAGCGCGCCCGGAGTAACCTACAACAAGACCACCTAGCACGTTCTGAGCACGCGTAGCAATGCGGCCCCAACTCCAGCCCTTGCAAAATTGCAAAACTAGTACTCCGCGTACATAACTACGCTCTGGAGATACCATGGGCATAGGGGGAGGGGCACGACCATGACAGGCCCAGAGTGCGGCTCAACCAAACCAGGGGCTCCCAAGTGTGTCACCCTTTTTCTTTCCTTTTTTTCTTTTTTTCCTTATCCTCAAGACTCTGTTTACCAGAGGCCCTGTCCGGCAGTAGATCTGCCGAACTCACGATACAAGAGCCAGGGGAGAAGAAAGGCCACGCCAAGTATCCAGGTGGTCTCCATTACGAGCATTATTCCTGTTTTATACACCATTCCGCAGCCTACCCCTGGAGGGGGACATGTTAAATAGTCCCACCCCTTGCTTACCGCACTATATGTATCATCCTGCATTCATGGCAGTACTTTTTGAATAAACAATGCATCGCTTCTTGCCTATAATTGCATTCCTTTCTTATACATATGTTCACTTATGACATGTTGCATCCGTACACTTTGGTACGGCTAAACACACCATGGGCTTAAGTTCCCCACATTTTGGTGTGATAAGTCCGAACACTTTCACAAGTGCGGCACCCCGAACTTATAGCATTATATGCATCGGCTCCGAATCATGTCTTGTGTCAATAGTTGGGTTTGCCCGGCTCCCATGTTTTGGTACCTTACGTTCCATTATATCAGCTAAGGTAGCGCTGGGAGAACCATCGATTGTGCCCAGTTGAGCTGGGTGAGCACCTCGATGGAAAGCTAAACTGATCGTCATGATGGGGCGAGAGCCGTCCTTTGCTCGAGAGGTTTTTCGAGTCCCTAAAGACTTATGCCGCTTAGAGCGAGGAACGGCTTTGTCGGCCCAGCGTGGATAGCGCCTCGAATTGACCTTCGAATACTAGGGCTTCACGAAATTTAAAATTATAGAATTCTATGGCTAAGTGAGAGTGTTCAAGCATTATAAGTCTGGTTGCCTCGTTCGTTGTGTTGAGCGCCTCCCTAGATGGACCCAAAGATGGGAACAAGAGTGCTCTAGTTTATCCTGAACACCCCAGCACTCGTGGCATGGGGGCTAAAGCCGACGACTTGCCATCTCTCAGATTTGATAAACGGCCGCACAGAAGGTAATATTTTAAATTAACAAGTTTTGTTTAGCGCGATACGAACAAAATTTTTGGCTCACTAGTACAAAACCACCAATCAGTCCGGTTCGTAAGGGCCTTTAGTTCGGTTAGCATGGGCAAGGAACCGGGACTAATGGAGTCGTTACTAATACCTCAACCCATTAGTCGGTTCAAACAAACCCTTCGATTCGGGACCAATGTGGAGCTCGACCGGTGCTTGGCCACTAGTAGAAAACCACCAATTCCCGGTTCGAGGGGCCTTTAGTCGGTTCGGGAGGCAGGACTAATGGGTCGTTACTAATACCTCAACCCATTAGCCCGGTTCGAGGGCCTTTGGTCGGTTGGTGGCTCAACCGGGACCAAAAGGCATCCGTGTCTGCATTCTAGTGGCTGGGGTTTTTTTTTTTGAAAGGAGGGGGTTGGGGGTTTTGGGGGTTAATTTAGGTGTTTAGTATATTGTGTTAGCTAGCTAATTAATAGAGAAGTGTCCTCTCTTATGTCCGTGCTTGCTCGGCGCCACGTAGTATATATACATAAGTGATCGAGAGAACCATTGATCTGAAGTTAAGTCATGCATACCGAGAGAAGTGATCGATCGACCTCTCCTTCTCCGAGAGATTGGTGAACAACAAGTTTTACTGGCTACATACATGTACAATCTATATAAGATCTCTTAATTACAAACCACTAGCATTTGAATTGAAGTTCCACATGGTATTCTCGGCTTTCTTGATGGCGTGTTCAAGAAAGAATCCGCCAATTCCTCTTGAATTGCTTTCATGCGATCTGGTTCTAGGAGTTCATCCGCATCTGCCACGTCTAATTAATTTGAAGAAGGGGTTAATTAATACATATATATGAATGAAACTCAACAGAAATGATGGTGTAATAAAATGAAATTGTGAATATTATTGCTTCGCACTTCATATTGTCTTCTAGAGTAGCCCGCTTGTTTTTCAAAGTCGCGTTGTGGATGAACTACGCACGTAGTATCCACGAAATCATTTCCTTCCTCCTGCCACAAGCACTTTACGAGAAATAGAGGTCAATCAAACTGATAATGAAGCATTATATAAATGGCATTGATGAAAGTATAGCTATAGAATCAGCGGAGATCTTGGCATGATAGTACTTACTTTCGGGTATGTATATCGCAGCTCCTTGGCAGTCCGGAGCTTGTGCGGTGAACTGTTTCCAAACCCTGCAAGACAAAGAAAATATTTGTTATTACTTGAGATATCAGGAAATGAACAAAAAGTTGCCGATATGGTGCGATAATGATCGATTGAACTTACTTCTGAGCATTTTAGTCATGTCCGCATAGGTGCTGGGATCTTTCCGTGCAGAGTCTAAGGCGGTTACTAGTCCACGCTCAAGCTTAATCTCGAGAAGAATATAGTGGAACCTGCGCATGCATAACTCATCAATTACATTAACCTCGCTCGAGTAATAAGGAAAACCGAATATGCACACGACAGTAACACTCACGGGCCGTGGTAAGGAAAGAGTATGGTATCTTTGTTTTGATTTTTGATCAATGATTGTAGCAAGTTGTCCTCGGCCTCTTGGTAGCGCTTTTCAACCAGAAAAACATCTATGATATTTGTGTTAATGAACCCAATATCATAGATTTCATTTTGCACTCGGCGATCTTCAATCTGCATAATATATTGAGGATAATTAATTATAAATACATGCAATGAAAGAGCCGAGCTATATATCTGAGACTAATGACGAAATAGTACTTACGAGCAGTAGCAAAAGACCATTAATTTATCGAGGGCCTTTTGATTGAAGAACTCGAAGAACTCCTCAAATGGAATAGACAACAGATCATTTGAAGCGAGGTCGTGCTCCTCTTTAATTTTCAGATACAAAGTGTTCGTCCCCTCGGACTCTCTGCGGGTTTTCATGTACCAAGCTGTGGAATCTTAGCATCATTGTTGTCGAGACTTTTCATCTTTGACGAGAGGCTTCCGTACTCGTATCTGAATAAGTCCACCTCCATGAAATCAGGAAGTGCATCGTCGAGGCGGGTAATCTCCAAGATTGCCATAACCGCCACCGTCCCGGAGGATTAGACACATTCAGCGGGGGCACGATTGCTGTGCTTGTTCGCGAGCTGGGCAATTTTTCCCCTTTGCCCGTTGTTCTTTTGACCTTTTATCAGCGACAGTAGTTCCCGACCGCTTGGCTTGGAGATATGTACATTCGATGTCGCTCATAGTTGGTTCTCGGCGGAGACTTTGGTGGTTTCCTCGGGGCATTGAGAGTGCGCTTTGCTTTCACGGATCTACCTTCTCCTCCGGAGGTGGATGTATCTTTGCTTTAACCCCTTCAAGAACTCCTTCACTTGGGTGCACACGATCGTATCGTTTTCCTCCTTGCTCCTCTCGTCAGTAACTTCTCTACAGGCTTTAGAGGTGGACCGTGTCTGTATTGCCTCTCTCTTCTTGTGCTGCTAGCGCGGGAGCAGAGCGGAGGCGGCTGTGGCGTCTGTCTTCTTCGTGCTTGCTTACGAGGCGGAGGAGAAGGACTACTGACAGCGTCGGAGCAGCCGGGGGCGGCGGGTCTCTTCCGCCCTTCTTGGCGGAGAAGGAGGAGGCGGAGTGCCGCCACGCGCCGGAGAAGAGGCGGAGTGCCGCCACGCGTGCCTGATCTTCACTCGCGGAGGAGGCGGTGGAGGCGGAGTGCCGCCACGCGTGCCTGATCGCCACTCGCCGGAGGAGGAGGCGGTGGAGGCGGAGTGCCTGACTCGCGGAGGAGGAGGAGGCGGAGGCATCCAGTTGAGAAGGTCGATGAGCTCCTTCCGCCATAGGCATGGAGTCTTGAGCGAGAACCCAGCCTAGTCTCCCCTTCACGGTAGGGTGCTCAAGCTCGAGGTCCTCAAATCCCTCCGTTATTTCATCAACCATCACCTTAGCAAATCATACGGAATCGGTGGCGGTGATAAGTTGTGCGGGTCCACTAGGATAAACTTGGCCAACAACCGCCTTGACCTTCAAATTCATGCATCGCGCCATAATGTGGCAATTTTGAGACTCCGTGATACCATCCACGGGATAGCTGGCGAGAGCCGTCAAGACATGCTCCGCTGAAGCAGCTCGGTGGAAGCAACGCTGCTTCTCCGCTGAGATGGCGGGGTAACCGGGGAAGCTTGGCATGTCGTTTGTTGCGATCTGCTGCTTCTCGTTCCTCTTCTCGATCCTCTAGCCCCATTACCCTTCCAAGCAGCGCTGCATTTGGTCTGCTCCACTTTCTTCCTCCTCTCGTGGGTTTTGTAACCCCTGCGTCCGGAAAACCAACCTTCCACGGAAGGGAGCTGGCGTGCCTCGTGTCCGTCCGGGGTGCTCGGGATTCCCAAGGGCCATTGTGAGCTCGTCCTTCTCCTGTTTGGAAGAGCGTCCCTTGCTGCGCTGCATCGATATAGTGTCGAAGTTTCTTGGTGGTGTTTGCGATTGCTCGTCCGTCCTTGACACTTTGCCATTACGAGGTCCAAGGTTCCGCCAGCCCGAAGAACCAAGTCCGGCAGCAGTCGGCGGCGCATTGTCTCGGTTCGATCCCTTTTCAAGAAGATCATGCTCAGCCTTGGACCACTTAGGCGGGCTTTGAGGTAGCCACGACCCGTGCGATGGTGAAGCTTCTTCTTCGCAGCATTTTTCTTGTTTGTCTCCGACATCTTCTTACTCTTTTCGATGTCTTGTGGGCCACAAATGCGGGCGATGATCTTTGATCTTCTCATATTTGCCGATGAATTCTGGTGTCTCTTTTTCTTGACAAACTGGTTCAGCTCTTTCCTCCACCTCCTCATTAGGCCAGCCATCTTCTTAAGAGCACAAGACTTGATTAATTGCTCTATAAGCGGCTTCTCTGGATCCTCCTCTGGCGGTAGGGTGAAATTTGCCTTCAGCTCATTCCAAAGATCTTCTTTACGCATATCATTGACATAAGACACCTCGGCGTCTTCATCCTTAGCGAGCTTATACCATTCTTTGGATCTTGATCGGGATCTGTCCCTAACAAGAACCCCCCTTTGAGCGAAAATGCCTTCTTTGTCCGGATGGGTTCAATCGGTTCGCCGTCGGTGCGATTTCTATGATCTCAAACTTTTCATCCGAGCTCAACTTTTCTTGGGCCTCGTCTCCTTACGAAGTTGTGCTCGATCCGGAGGGCTAGAAATTATAAGGAAGAAAGGCGACAATACTTAATATGTGTACATATACCAATTAACTTGTCGTACGGGCTTAACTAATATATATATACCTGGCGGACTCGGTTCGGTGACTTCGGCTCAACACGGTCTCCTTCGTCTTGTACCTCCATTGTGTCACGGAGCCATCATGAACATAGTCCTCCTCTTGTACCGGCATTAATGGGTGAAGCCATCATAATCATAGCCCTCTTCTTCATCCATATGACCAGCGGTGTCGATGAGAAATGGCCTTAACATCATCACTTCCATTTGCGATTATTTCCCCAACATAAACTTCATTTCTTCGTCTCGGGAGTGCTCCATAGTTTACGCAAATATTGACAACATGTCAATTATTATTCAAACATGGTACATAGTGGCAAGCGTAGAACTAGCTAGCTAATCACAATGAGGAATCATGTTAGTGGCCTCGGCGCTGCTTCTCTAGGGTTTGGGGTCGCCTCGACACAAAGCTTCAAGGGTTTGGGGTGGCCTCAGCGATAGCGCTCTTTTAACTTGATAAATTTGGGTGGCCTCGAGAGAGTTAATTTGTCGGGTAGGGAGCGGCGGGGAGAAGTGCGTGGGAGACCTGCAACATCGTTTTCTCTCTAGGGTTTGGGTGTCCTCGAGAGTTTTGGTCGGCGAGAGGGCGAGGGGGTGCTGCAGTTGTATCTAGAGGGGGTTATATCGACAACGACGCGACATACATATACATGGGAAAATAATGTTATCGGGGAGGGGGTATCGGTACCACCCCCTCGTGTTGAAGTTTCTTCTTTCTCCTTTCCTTTCTTTCTTCTTCTCCTCTTCTTTTTCTTCTTCTCCCTCGAGAAAGGAAAATAATTAAGGAAAAGGAAGAAAAGAGGAAGAAGGAAGAAGGAAGAAGAAGAAGAAGTAAAAGAAGAAAAAAAAGAGGAGAAGAAGAAAGGAATAGAGGAGAAGAAGAAAAAATAGAATTTCTCCTTTCTCCTCTATTCCTTTCTTCTTCTCCTCTTCTTTTTCTTCTTTTTTCCTCTTCTTATTTATTTCTCCTCTTCTTCCTCTCCTCTTTTTCTCCTTTCTTCCTCTTCTTATTTTCCTTTTTCCTCTCATTCTTTTAGTATTGCTTGTTTTAAAAAAAATGTTCAAATAGAAAATTTCGAAAAAAAACAAAGGTTTTGCCTAATGCATTGTTCATATGAATATACAAACATTTGCATATTCTACAATAATTAATATCAACAAAAAAATCTATGAACAGAAAAAAACCGAACTTTTCTAAAATCTATCTTTTGCATATATGAAAACATTAATACACATATGAACAATAAATACATATATCAACAAAAACATAATCTGAACAATTTTAAACATTACATACACATAGCCATATATATATATAAACAAAAAACTAAACTAATAAAAATGAAAAAAAACACATATACATATATATATATATATATATATATATATATATACATTGAACAAAAAATAAAACTAATGAAAATGAAAAAAAAAAGCCGGTCTTGTCGTGGTGGGCTCACAATGATGTGGCGGTGGTGAGAGCGGCGGCGGCGGCGAGGAGCTGGAGCCTTGTGAGGGGTGGGCTGGTGGCGGCTGAACTGGCGGCGGCGATGGCGCATGAGGCTCGGGAGGAGGATGGCGGCGGCGGCACGGCCTTGAGGCGGCGGCGGCGGCGGCGGCGGCGGCGAGGCGCGAGGCGGCGTCGGGGCAACTGGCGGCGTCGATGTGTTCGGCGTCGTCGAAGGGCAATGTGGCGATGAGCGCAAAAACTGCAAAGTGCTACTTATATACAAGGAGCATTGGTCGGTTGGTGGCACCAACGGGACTAATCTGCTAGTCGGTTGGTGCCACCAACGGGACCAAACCTCTTTTCGGCAGCCCAAAGGCGGGAAGCTGCGACCTTTGGTCGGTTGGTGGCTCAACCGTGACTAAAGCCCCCTTAGTCGGTTGGTGCCACCAGCGGGACCAAAACCCTGTCTTTGCCGCGCCGGGGCCAAAGTTTAGTCCCACCTCGCTAGTTGAGAGGGGCGCGGTGGTTTATAAGCCCCTTGCCGCTCCCTCTTGAACTCCTTCCTCTGCAGGCTCATGGGCCTACTTGCTACTTCTTTGCTGTTGGGCCTTACGGGCCTTCTGTGGGCTGAATCTGGCCCAAATTAGGGATACAAGTCGTATTCAGGCCGTGGGGGCCCAGTAGGTGGCACTTTTTTTCTTGCTTTATTTATTTTATTTTGTTTCTACTTACAACAAAATACTTATTGTTGTTTTTTTGTTTTGTTTTCTGCATTATTTATTTTCTTTTGTTTTTTGCTTTATTTTTAATTCTTTTTGCTTTTAGTTTTAGGAAAATTATAAACTTTATGTTAGTGCCATTACTTTTCAAATTTGAAAACACTTTTTTTGTTTTCTTTCTTGCTTTATTTATTTTATTTTGTTTCTACTTACAACAAAATACTTATTGTTGTTTTTTGTTTTGTTTTCTGCATTATTTATTTTCTTTTGTTTTTGCTTTATTTTTAATTCTTTTTGCTTTTAGTTTTAGGAAAATTATAAACTTTCTGTTAGTGCCATTACTTTTCAAATTTGAAAACACTTTTTTTTTGTTTTCTTTCTTGCTTTATTTATTTTATTTTGTTTCTACTTACAACAAAATACTTATTGTTGCTATTTTTAATTATTACGAGGGCGAACCATAAGACATTAAAGCATTTCAAATGAACTCTGAAAAAGTTGAAAGTTGGCATGGTATCATAAATTGACCCACACATAGCATGTGCATGTACAAAAGCGAACAATGGTATCATACTAAATCGGTTACAAAGTTGGCATGGTATATATCATCATAATAGTTGCGGAGAAAGTCTTCACTTTTTCTTCGCTTGTGTCATTGCTTATTGCGTCGTAACCATGGATAATCTTCATCGTTTATCGGGATCTGGGGTCAGCCTTGACTTTAAAGGGAGAATTTCATGAAACTTTTCATAATCTTGAGACATGTCATCTTGTCCTCCACTCCCACGATGTCCCTTTTTCTGAAAGAACTATGTGGCGCTTTGGCTCATCGTATGATGTATTTGCTTCCTTATCTTTTCTCTTTCTCGGTCTCTGGACATGTCCTTCACATAGATAACCTGTGCCACATCATTGGCTAGGACGAGCAGTTCGTCGGTGTACCCAAGATTTTTCAGATCCTTGTTGTCATTCCGTCTTGTGGGTCTACATACCCGCCTCTGACAGATTGACCCATTTGCACTTAAACAAAGGGACCTTAAAATCATGTCCGTAGTCAAGTTCCCATATGTCCACTATGTAACCATAATATGTGTCCTTTCCCTCTCGGTTGTTGCATCAAAGCGGACACGCTGTTTTGGTTGGTGCTCTTTTGATCTTGGTCGATCGTGTAAAATGTATTCCCATTTATCTCGTATCCTTTCCAAATCAATACAGTCAAAGATGGTCCCTGGATAACAAGTACAGCTCCTCACAAACAGTGTTGTCACCTCTATCGTGCTTCCAACCAAGCTGCTGAAAGTCTGATGTGTTCACATGTAATCCGATCGTCGCCTTTGCTCGGGTGTTTGAAGCCTTGTTGTTCTTGTGTTCATCGACATCTGGGGTCACCAAGGTAGAGTTACGTAGAAGCTGTGTAGTGGGCTTGAGACCAAGAATATCCGTCCTGCATATTATTGAGTCCTTTCCAAGCGTGCCTTTTCGGTCAGTCTCCCCTCATACCGCGATTTAGGGAGACCTATCTTCTTAAGGCAGGGAATGAAGTCAACACAAAACCCGATGACATCCTCTGTTTGATGGCCCATGGAGATGCTTCCTTCGGCCTAAGCGATTCTGGACATATTTCTTTAGGACTCCATGAACCTCTCAAAGGGTACATATTGTGTAGAAATCTGGGGCCCAGAATGACAATCTCGTCAACTAGATGAACTAGAGCGTGCGTCATGATATTGAAGAAGGATGGTGGGAACACCAGCTCAAGCCCGACAAGACATTGCACCACATCACTCCTTAGCCTTGGTATGGTTTCGGATCGATCACCTTACGAGATATTGCATTGAGGAATGCACATAGCTTCACAATGGCTAATCGGACGTTTTCGGTGAAGCCCCTCAATGCAACGGAAGCGGTTGCGTCATAATCACGTGGCGATCATGAGACTTTAGGTTACGAAACTTTTCTCTGCCATATTTATTATTCCTTTTATATTGACGAAGCGGTCGGGACCTTCATACTAAGCAGGCATTCAAAGAAGATTTCCTTCTCTTCTTTGGTAAAAGCATAGTGGCGGGACCTTCATCTTGCTTTGGAGGCATGCCGTCTTTTTAAATGCAAGCGTTGCAGGTCCTCTCGTGCCTCATTGTATCTTTTGTCTTCCCATACCGCCCAAGAAGCCTAGCAGGTTCACGCAAAGGTTCTTCATCACGTGCATCACGTCGATCGAAAGCGGACCTCTAGGTCTTTCGGTGAGGGTAGGTCCCAAAATATAGATTTCTTCTTCCACATGGGTGCGTGTCCCTCGGCGTCACTCGGAACAGCTAGTCCGCGGGACCCTTTCCAAAGATTACGTGTAAATCATTGACCATAGCAAATGCGTGATCACCGATGCGCATGGCGGGCTTCTTCGGTGATCTGCCTCGCCTTTGAAATGCTTGCCTTTCTTTCGACATTGATGGTTGGTCGGAAGAAATCGGCGATAGCCGGTACACATTCTTCCTGCAGCTTGCGGTATATACTATCGGTGTCAAGTAAGCGGTGCGTGCATCGTGGTATCCCTTGTTTATGCATCACGAAAGGTTCTTGAGAGCGGGCCAATCGTTGATGGTCACGAACAACAACGCCTTTAGGTTAAATTCCTCTGTTTGTGCTCATCCACGTCGTACACGTTTCCATTCCACAGCTGTAAAGTTCTTCAACTAATGGCCTTAGGTACACATCAATGTCATTGTCGGGTTGCTTAGGGCCTTGGATGAAGCGGCATCATAATGAACTTCCGCTTCATGCACATCAAGGAGGAAGGTTATACATACATAGAGTCACGGGCAGTGCTGTGATTGCTGCTCTGCTCCCGAAAGGATTAATGCCATCCGCGCTTAAAGCAAACCATCGTTCCTTGGCTCACTTGCAAACTCATCCCGATACTTTCTCTCGATTTTTCTCCACTGCGACCCGTCGTGGGTGCTCTCAACTTCCGTCTTTCTTACGGTCCTCAACTTTGTGCCATCGCATCAACTTGGCATGCTCTCCGTTTACGAGCAGACGTTTCAACCGTGGTATTATAGGAGCATACCACATCACCTTTGAGAACCCTCTTCTGGGGGCTCGCCGTCAACATCACTAGGGTCATCTCGTCGATCTTATCTTGTAATGCGCATACCGGGCATGCGTTCAGATCCTTATGCGCACCATGTAGAGGATCACGATCATTAGGGCATGCATGTATCTTACGCACCTCAATCCTAGAGGGCATCGACCTTCTTTGCTGCGTATGTCTTTGTTAGGCAATTCGTTATCCTTTGGAAGCTTCTTCTTCAATATTTTAAGTAGCTTCTCAAATCCTTTATCGAGCCTGAGCATTCTCTGCCTTCCTTTGCAGCAATTCAATGCAGTGCCGAGCTTTGTGTTGCCATCTTCGCAATTGGGGTACAACCCTTTTTGTGGTCCTCTAGCATGCGATCGAACTTCAGCTTCTCCTTTTGACTTTCGCATTGCGTCCTTGCATCGACAATGACCGGCGGAGATCATCATCATCGGGCACATCGTCTGGTTCCTCTTGATCTTCAGCAGCTTCTCCGTTGCAGCATCATCGTGCACATCGTCGGTTCCTCTTGATCTTACGGAGCATCACCGTATTCGGGGGCACATAGTTGTCATCGTACTCTTCTTCTTCGCCGTCTTCCATCATAACCCCTATTTCTCCGTGCCTCGTCCAAACATTATAGTGTGGCATGAAACCCTTGTAAAGCAGGTGGGTGTGGAGGATTTTCTGGTCAGAGTAAGACTTCGTATTCCCACATATAGGGCATGGACAACACATAAAACCATTTTGCTTGTTTGCCTCAGCCACTTTGAGAAAATTATGCACGCCCTTAATGTACTCGGAGGTGTGTCTTGAACCGTACATCCATTGCGGTTCATCATGTGCATTATATATAATTAAGTGTGTCAAAAATCATTAGAGAACATCATGAATAGATAATTAATTAAGTGACCAAATTAATAGAAGTTCATCATCACATTAAAACCAAAGTACATACATAGTTCTCATCTAACAACATAAAGCTCTGCGAGCATCTAAATTAATTAAACCATACACTGAAACTATGTAAAACATTTCAATGCGAAAACAAATGCGATCATAATCGCAACCAATGTAACAACTGATCCAGCGGCATAATGATACCAAGCCTCGGTATGAATGGCATATTTTCTAATCTTTCTAATCTTCAAGCGCATTGCATCCATCTTGATCTTGTGATCATCGGCGACATCCATAACATGCAACTCCAATATCATCTTCTCCTCCTCAATTTTTCTAATTTTTCCTTCAACAAATTGTTTTCTTCTTCAACTAAATTTAACCTCTCGACAATAGGGTCGGTTGGAATTTCGGTTCAACAACCTCCTAGATGAATAAAATCTATGTCACGTTGGTCGGCATAATTGTCATAAACAATAAATGAACCAATAGTTATGAAAAGATAATATATACCACATCCGAATCATAGGCGGGGCGAGGGCCGACGAGGCGGATACCAAAACCATCGCACTATATAAGATGCAATAATAAAAGTAAGAAAATTATACAAGTATATATCTATCTAAACATACAAATAAGAATATTTTTCCTTTCGGAAAGAAGATAAGAACAAGAGGCTCACCACGGTGGTGCCGGCGATGAGATCGGTGCGGGTGATCGGCGGCGTTGAAGGCGGGGCCAGGCGTGACGAACCGCTAAACCTAGACAAATATGGAGGAAAATGGAGCTTGGCGGTCGAGCTTGGAGAGGAGAAACCTTAAGTAGTGTGGCTCGGGCATTCCATCGAACACCTTGTGTGCATATGAGGTGAGCTAGAGCACCACCAAGCCCTCTCCCCTCGGCCGGAAAAAAGCAGGCGGTGTGCTCTGCTCTTGCTTGAGGGTATATATAAACACCACCATTGGTCGGTTGGTAGCATGAACCGGGACTAAAGGCTGCCTTTGGTCCCGGTTCGTGCCACGAGCCGGGACCAATCAGTGGTGGGCAGAGAGAGGCCCATTGGTCGGTTCATACCACCAACCGGGACAAAAGGTCCAGACGAACGGGACCAATGGCCCCGTGGCCCGGCCGGCCCCCGGGGCTCATGAACCGGGTCCGATGCCCCCATTGGTCCCGGTTCTGGATTGAACCGGGACTAATGGGCTGGACCGGCCTGGACCATTGCCCCCTTTTCTACTAGTGGCTGGTCGCTAAGGGGCACCGGATGTCCGGCCTTAGCATACTGAGACCAGAACACCTTCTCCGTCGAGCTCCCCTCCTCGGCTCTGTAGAAAGCGGCAGCATTGGGCACGCTACGGGGTAGATCTGCGAACGCTCCTAGAGAGCTCCGAATTCGGGTAAGTAACAGGTAATTCACTTTTACATGCTTGCTTTGCATGAAGAATGCCTTACCCGCCGCTATTTTCTTCAATGCCTCGATTTCCTGGAGGGCCTTGTGGGCTTTGGCCTTAGCGGCTTTGGCACTCTCAAGAGCCGACACAAGCTCGGACTCTCGAGTCTTCGAGTCACGCCCCAAACTCTCGTGTTTTTCCACGAGATCCTGGAGCTCTTGCCGTACCTCCGCCACCCGCGCCTCCTGCTTCTCTCGCTCGGCTAGTTCCGCAGCCGCATTGCGTTCAGCCGCGGACACCGCCTCCTTCAGGGTTGTCACCTCGTTCGTAGCCCCTGGAGTACCCACGTTATCCTTGTTATTCCTCTTGCAACCAAATCCTTTTTTGTAAGGTACAACTGTCATAAGGTGTTACTCACCTTCCTTGTCCTCGAGCTGCTTCTTGGCACGGCCGTGCTCGCTCTCGGACCGCTCGAGGCTCTGCTTCAAGGCATTGACCTCCATGATCGGTCTGGCAGAAATGCTTGCGACACTGCATTCCCATATTGACATATTTTTGTTAAAGACTCCTGCGTATATCTTTTTAGATCCTTAGTCCGGCTTTTCTTTCCGAACACCGAACCGAGCATCAGGGGCTACTGTCTATGCGGTATTACATTACATATCTTAAAATTCTTACCTCAAAGCTTTGTTAGAAGGCTGCTGCGAGCTTCAGTCGGCCCGCTCTTGGCGGTGAACCTACGAATCACCGCACTCATGGCGGTGCGGTGTTCCTCTTTGATGGAAGCGCCGTTGGCGCCTCCGGCCAAGTTATCCGGCGCCTCGGTTGGGCCGGAGGCCGCCGGCGTCCTGATCTTGCCCTTCTTCTGAAGGGCCACCCGCCGGACTTGGAACCACTTGAGTTCCGGCGAATCCGGTCCAAAGTCAGGAGGTTTCCTTGCGGCACCTCAGGGCCTCCTCCTCTGGTGGGTCCCTTTCCGAGATCCCACCTCGGCGTTGTCATGGGGGGGCGGTGGAAGTCAAGTGCTATCCACATCCGGCGTACCCAAGGACCCTTCGGCGAAGCGGGGAGATCGTCCTTAGGCGGACTACTGAGGGGTTATATGCGGCATTAGAAAGACAATATCGACAAAAAGAAAAATTATGAGTTATTGAGTCCAGGATACTTATGATCTCGCCGAGGCTTGGCCCTTGAGGGCCTCCTCGTCGCCCGGCCCCGGCGTTGGCGGAACAGTCGAAGGAAGGTCCTTCCCTTCTTGGACCCTTGGCCCCCCCTCGTTGGGAGGCCTTCCTCTTTCTCTCCCGGCGGGAGAGGCCTCTCTTCTCCTCCTCGTCCTCGTGGGAGGAGTCGGCCTCGAGTCATCGAGCAGCCAATTCGATAACACCTGGCGCCGGGAACTCCTCCGGGTTCCCGTACCCTTCTTCTTGGCCTTCTTCTCCGGCACCACATAAGGCGCCGGAACCAGCAGCCCCATTAATCGGGTGTCCATTGGGTCTTACGGTAAGGAGCGGATTTGTTAACCTGCCGGACGTCTTCGCCGAACTGTTAAAGGTAAAGGGAGTTTAGATCCCTCATAGAGTCAAACTATGGAAAACAAGCATCCCGTAAAGGGTAAAATAGCTTACCTCGCCGGCCGGACGCTGCGCGCTGAATCCGCGATCTTTGGTAGCGGATGCAGGGGCCTCGGCGCTCTTGAACAACACCTTCCGGGCATCTTAAATGCGTAGTGTCGAAGAGCCCGCTCAAGGTCGGTCTTTGTGCGGATCAAACTCCACAAATTGAAGTCCCGCTGTTGGCGGGGAGAATCCGGCGGATGAGCATGACTGGATCACATTGACAAGCTTGAGCTTCTTGTTCACGGGGCTTGGAGGCAGGATTGGAGTCGGTCGGCTCTTCGAACTACCCACAAAGCAGGCCTTCTCTTTCCAGAAGTGAGCGCATGGGGATGCAGATCTGAATTGAGGGACCGCTGCCCATTCAGGTCACGGCTCGGTGATGTAGAACCACCCGATTGCCACCCTTTGATGGTTTCCATGAAGGCGCCCTCGAGCGGGTGGCGTTGGGCATCTTGCCCACCATGGCACCTCCGCACTCTCGCTTGGCTGCCCTTCACAACCTTGACTTGACATTGAAGGTCTTGAGCCACAAGCGAAGTGGGGCTGGATGCGAGCAAGGCCTCGCACCTGACGATAAATGCGAGATGTTGAGGATGAATTGGGGCGGATCATGGAAATCCAGGCCATAGTAGAACATGAGCCCCCGGACAAAGGGGTGGAGTGGGAAGCCCAGTCCGCGGAGGAAATGGGGAAGGAATACCACCCTCTCATGGGGCCCGGGGGTGGGGATGAGCTGCCCCTCGTCGGGGAGCCGGTGAGTGATGTGGCTGGACAAATATCCGGCGCTGCGCAGCTTCTTGATGTGCCCCTCTGTGATGGAGGAGGCCATCCACTTTCCTCCCTCTCCGGACATGGTCGGAGAAGGTTGAGGTGAGATGTGCGGACTTGGGCACTGGAGCTCGAGTGCGCGGAGATGGATAAGCAAAGGAGGAAGAAGGCGTAGGTAAAAAGGTGGATCCTTATCCCCTTATATATGGGCGGACGAAACTATGCGTCACCACCAGCCCGGTAAAACTCGCTTATCTCCAAAGCGCCACAATCAATGGCGTGGTTGGGTTACCCACGTCCGTATTGATGAGAATCCCGGAATAAGGGGACACGATCTCTGCTTCGACAAGGCGTGCCAAAAAACCGCTAAACGCTACCGAGGTGGTATGACAAAAACGATTCGAGTAAAGGCTTGGCCATGGGTGACGTCACGCCACGAAATACGTCAGCAGATTGAAGTAGTGGTAATATTATTCTCTCTACGGTGGTATGTGGAATTTATTTTGCAGAGCCGGACACTATCCTGGTGTTCACAATTTTCTATGAATTATTCGGAGGAGGAACCCGCCTTGCAATGCCGAAGAAAATATTCGCGCCGGACTCGTCGTCATTGAAGCCTGGTTTAGGGGCTACTGAGGGAGTCCTGGACTACGGGGTGTCCGGATAGCCGAACTATCATCATTGGCCGGACTCCAAGACTATGAAGATACAAGATTGAAGACTTCGTCCCGTGTCCGGATGGGACTTTCCTTGGCGTGGAAGGCAAGCTTGGCAATCTGGATATGTAGATCTCCGCCATTGTAACCGACTACTGTGTAACCTAGCCCTCTCCGGTGTCTATATAAACCGGAGGGTTTTAATCCATAGGGCGAACAACAATCATACCATATGCTAGCTTCTAGGGTTTAGCCTCCTTGATCTCGTGGTAGATCCACTCTTGTACTACCCATATCATCAATATCAATCAAGCAGGAGTAGGGTTTTACCTCCATCGAGAGGGCCCGAACCTGGGTAAAAACATCATGTCCCTTGTCTCCTGTTACCATCCGCCTAGACGCACAGTTCGGGACCCCATACTCGAGATCCGCCGGTTTTGACACCGACGGTTACCGTTTGCGTGCAATCAGACCAAGACCGTCAGGACGGCAGGATGGATGTCATCGTCGAGCCCACCACTAGGTCACGACTAGAAGCTTTGCAGGCGAAGACCGCCTTTTGTACGGATAAGATGTACTACTTGTCCCCCTTCAAGAATGGCCACTGTGGGATCCCTTCCCACCTAAGTTTTGGGTGAAGAGGATTGAGGCCACTATATGAATAACTTAGCAACCACCGTAGAAGGGGATCGAGTCCTTGAGAGATCGGACCCCCGGAGGTCGAACCCCTTGAGCTCATTTCCACCCACAGAGCAGACCGCACGAGGCTGTTCGTCCTTGTACTAGTTCATACTTAGCCCCCGCGAGGATAATCCACCACAAAGCAGGAGTAGGGTTTTACACCGCAAGGTGGCCCAAACCTAGGTAAACTGCTGTGTCTGTTTCCTTTCCTGTTCATCGAGCTTGGCTGTGAGAGCAGTGAGCTGGCTGGCTGGAGAGGTTGAGTTCTTCACACACACCCCAGAGTTCGAACCTTTCATGGGTCTGGGGAGCCTTGAATCTGACAACATGAACATCATCTTAATCTTCTTCAGGGGCATTTAAAGGAGCAGCCCACTCATAGACTGGTGACTAGTACTTGTTGCCCTCGGTCATCTATGCAATGTTCCGATTTGGATAGAAGTGTGTTGTAGAGTAAAACATCATGTACCAGTACCTATCACTACAAAAAAAAGACACATCCGTCACATTTTGGGCCGAATGAAAAAAAATTCTGTCATACTTATGACACTTCTATGACGACAATTGTGACAAAACCCAGTATCATCATACATGTGGTTGGATCCTACTTATATGACAAAAAATCATGAAGATATCTAGGCAATGATAATTATATAGGCATGACGTCCAAGATTAGTAGACCGACTCCTGCCTGCATCTACTACTATTACTCCACACATCGACCGCTATCCAACATGCATCCAGTTTATTAAGTTCATGGAAAAACAGAGTAATGCAATTAGAATGACGACATGATGTAGACAAGATCTAATTATGTAGAAATAGACCCCATCTTGTTATCCTTAATAGCAGTGATATCGTTTCCCCTTCTATCACTAGATCAAGCACCGTAAGATCGAACCCATCACAAAGCACCTCTTCCCATTGCAAGATAAATAGATCAAGTTGGCCAAACAAAACCCAAATACCGGAGAAGGAATACGAGGCTATAATCAATCATGCATATAAGAGATCAAAGAAGACTCAAATAAATTTCATGGATAAAAAGATATGATCATAAATTCAAAGTTCATCGGATCCAAACAAATACACCGTAAAAATACTTACATCATATGGATCTCCAAGAGACCATTGTATTGAGAATCAAGAGAGAGAGAGAGAGAGAGGAAGCCATCTATATACTAACTACGGACCCGTAAGTGTACAAAGAACTAGTCACGTATAATCGGAGAGGCACCAATGGACATGATGAACCCCTCCGTGATGGTGTCTAGATTGGATCTGGTGTTTCTGGAACTTGTGGCGGCTGGAATTGATTTTCATCGACTCCCCTAGGGTTTCTGGAATATTGGGGTATTTATAGAGCAAAGAGGCGGTGCGGGAGGCCACCGAGGTGGGCACAACCCAGCTAGGCGTGCCTTGGTGGGTTGTGCTCCCCTCGGAGCTCCCCTCAGGTACTTTCTTGGCCCACTGGATGTCTTCTGGTCCAAAAAATTCCACAATAAATTTTGCTGTGTTTGGACTCCGTTTGGTATCGATTTGCTGCGATGTAAAAAACAAGTAGAAAACAACAACTAGCACTAGGCACTATATCAATACGTTACTACCAAAAATGATATAAAATGACTATAAAATGACTATAAAATGATTGTAAAACATCCAAGAATGATAACATAACAACATGCAACAATAAAAATTTACAGATACGTTGGAGAGGTATCAACCCACACTTCTGGAATCCCCTTGCATCTGTACGGAGCGTGAAGTCGATGTCGCAGCCAGCCGCCACTGCTTGGAGCGACACGCACCCAGAGCGTTGTTGGCCATCGACCATACAAAGCGAGAAGAAGTGGCGGAGCAAGACCACAGACGGGGCAATACCTACGAGGGCCTCACACAAGAAGGCGAAGGTGGAAAGGAGGATGACAGAGGCGGGATCCAGATGCAATGCCTGGATCTGGTAATGTGAAAGCACGACATTGAAGAAATCAGAGAAAGGAGGGATCAGGCAGGCCGTGAGGGTGTGACGATGAAGAGGGACTTTGGTGGCTCCCATATCGATCAAGCCCCGAGAGGCAGGCCAGACCTTCATTGCCTTCCACTCGTTGGAATCGGCTGCGAGAGACAGGCGGACCTTCTCCAACCCTTCCTGGTTGACCACCGTCGGCCGGTCGAACGCCGGCTCCAACACCGGCGAGGGCACTTCGGGCACGTGGGCTCCTCCCTTCTTCTTCGACCTTGGAGCCATGGCTGCGGGGGAAGATTGGCAGGGGAGCGGCGTCTGGGGAAGGGCGCACAAGCTCGCAGGAGAAAAAGGGAGCAGAGGACAAGAATGGTGGGAAATTATGGCAAGGTTGCGTTATCAACAGGCAGTTGTCAAGTCGGACAGTTGTCGAGGCAGCATGGGGAAGTGCAGACACCCACGCCTTGTCAAGCGCCACACTTCGCCTTGGACCGCAGGCGATTGGGGCCCTCGGCACTTCGCACTTGCCCTTTGGCTTTGCCTCGAAGCCAAGTGCGGTCGCACCTTGGGCTCGAGAGCTACTATCGGCGTTCTGGGAACCAGGGTACCCAGACTTTCCTGCCTGCAGCCCACGGCGTGGCTCCACCGACAACCTGGTACAACCCATCTTCAGCATCGACAAGTGAAGACCCTCATGAGAAGCCAAGCCTCGCAAGGCGGATGACACCAAGACCTCCTGAAGGAGCGGCCTCCCCAGGCGGCCTCCTGAGGAGTCTATGCAAGCACTCGCCTCATGAGGCTGAGGTGACACTAGCCATGACGACCAAGGCCAGGCACGCGCCAGCGGGCGCAGAGCGGCAGGTTTCCTCTTTGGTGCTAAGGAGGCAAGCACAGGTGCAGAGTCCCAATGAATCAACCAAAGGTTACCATTTGCGTGCAATAATACCAAGACCGTCAGGACGGCAGGATGGATGTCATCGTCGAGCCCACCACTAGGTCATGACTAGAAGCTTTGCAGGCGAAGACTGCCTTTTGTACGAATAAGATGTACTACTTGTCCCCCTTCAAAATTGGCCACTATGGGATCCCTTCCCACCTAAGTTTTGGGGGAAGAGGACCGAGGCCACTATATGAATAGCTTAGCCACCACTGTAGAAGGGGATCGAGTACTTGAGAGATCGGACCCCCGGAGGTCGAACCCCTTGAGCTCATTTCCACCCACAGAGCAGACCCCACGAGGCTGTTTGTCCTTGTACTAGTTCATACTCAGCCTCCGCGAGGCTAATCCACCACAAAGCAAGAGTAGGATTTTACACCGCAAGGTGGCCAAAACCTGGGTAAACTGCTGCATCTGTTTCCTTTCCTGTTCATCGAGCTTGGCTGCGAGAGCAGTGAGCTGGCTGGCTCGAGAGGTTGAGTTCTTCACACACATCCCAGAGTTCGAACCTTTCTTGGGTCTGGGGAGCCCTGAATCCGACAACATCAACATCATCTTAATCTTCTCCAGGGGCATTCAGAAGAGCAGCCCACTCAGAGATTGATGACTGGTACTTGTTGCCCTCAGTCATCCATGCAATGTTCCGATCTGGATAGAAGTGTGTTATAGAGTAAAACGTCATGTACCAATACCCATCACTACAAAAAAAGACACATCCGTGACATTTTGGGCCGAACGAATTTTTTTCTGTCGTACTTATGACACTTCTATGACGATAATTGTGACAAAACCCGGTATCATCATAGATGTGGTGGGCTCCTACTTCTATGAAAATAATCATGACAGAAAATGGGCTTTTAAGTCTCCGGGCGAAATTTGAGAACACGGTGCATGACATTGTTTGGGACGTCCAGGATGAGAAAAACCATGGTAGAAGCAAGGGCGAGGAAAATATCAGGGAGTCCCCAGTTACAGTGGGTGGTCGGGGGCCGAGCGTTGCTCGTTTCTCTCATACACGTACGTGCGTGGGTGCGAGGCGTTGGGCTCTAGCGAACTGGCGAGGCATTTGCCTAAGCGAACCGGCGATTGCACTCCGAGCTACGCATTCTTGAACTGGCGATCAAGCGATTCGCCATCTTCTTGCTAGCGAAGATGATCAATGCTGCCTCTCGGACCGAGCGATGGCGTTGTTGGGGGTGGATGAGCGGTTCCCGGTGGGGGTTGGATGAACAGGACCCCATGGTGTTGCCGCTGGATGAACAGGACACCGATCGATCGAGCTGGTTGGGCGTGGATGAAGAGGACCCCGTGGAGGACTGGATGAACAGGACCCCGTGGAGGGAAGGTTGAACAGTAGCTGGTGGAGGGCTGGATGAACAGTAGCCCGTGGAGGGGTGGTTGAACAGGACCCGTGGAAGGGCTGGTTGAGCGATGGCGGTGGAGGAGCAAGCGGTGGAGGCTGGATGAATAGGAGCCCGTGGATGAACAGTCGCAGGTGGAGGCTGGAGGAGGTCGGCGGTGGATGAACAGTAGCCCGTGGTGGTTGGAGGAGGTCGACGGTGGAGGTGAACAGCACCCTGTGGAGTCCCGTTTTGCTGTACGCCACACCCCTCCTGATGAACAGGACCCCCATTTCGAGCGTAGCGCTCCAACACAAGTTTGTTTCCTCCATTTTGCGGTACGCCACACACCTCCCGATCAACAGGACCTCGTTTGACTGTAGGAGGTCCAACAGAAGTCTGTTTCCTCTGTTTTGCGGTACGCCAGACCCCTCTCGATAAACAGGATCCTGTTTCGACCGTAGCCGGTCGAACACAAGGCCGTTTCCTCCATTGTGCGGTACACCAGGCCTCGTTTCCATCGGCTGTTCCGTCCAAGCAGGTTGGCTCCCGATGAACAACATGTGTTCCGTTGCCTCCCGATGAACACGGCGCATTCCGTTGCCTCCCCATGAACACGAGGACGACGCAGTTTCTCCGTTCTGACCCAGCCATGTACATGAGCCCTGGCCGTACATATGTGCGAGTAGGCGTTCGAGACCCCGCCCATATGTACGTACGTGGTCGTATTAATTTCTTGCACCCTGGCCACTGTACGGACATGTACATGCTACGGGTGCGCCTCTACATCGACCAGTATGTACGTACACGTTCGCGACCAGAATGACAACACTACGTAAGCTTCGACCAGGTGGGTCCCGACTGTCACGCACTTCCTTGCATGCGAAGATGTAGCTGGTGGGTCCCACCAGTCAGGGGGCGAATCATTTTTTTGTAATATGAACGCACTTGCGTGCGAAGATGTAGCTGGTAGGTCCCATCAGTCAGGGGGAAACGGTTTTTTTGCGAAATATGGTGGCTCGTCCGGTAGGTTCCTGCTGCCAGGTGGAGGAATTATAATTTTCCGCGCAATAAGGAGGCACTTCCTTGCGGCTGCCGTGGACCCAGCTGTCAGCCTCTCCACGTACAATACTCTTCCGATGGAAGTCGTTCCTTGACCACGTTGACCACGCCGCGCCGAGAGCACCAGGGCGGTGGATGACGGCGAGGCCTAGGAAGGGGAAGACACGTAGCCGGGGAAGACACGGCAGTGGAAGCCCGCGCGGAGAAGATACTAGGGTTCACTGGTTCGGCTGTCGTTGCCGTAGAATAACAGGGGGTGTGGGTGAGGCCTCCGCAGCATCACAACTGAGCACGGGAGGCTGGAGCATGCGGCACGACCGACGCTGGTTTGGGCGACTGGAGCAAGAAGACCAGAGGTTGAAGAAGCACTACGGCCGTTGGATGGATATCGTACATATTGACTAAGTTGACAAAGCCCTCCGTTCCCGTTAACTTAGTAGGCCCACAAGTCAGCCTACCACTATGGTGGGTCCTAGCTCGCAGGGGGTATTCATTTTTTTTTGTGCGCAATAAGGAGACACTTCCTTGCGTGCGAAGATATAGTTGGTGGGTCCAACCTGTCAGCGAGGGAAACTTTTTTTCACGAAATACAGAGGCCCTTCCGGCGGGTCCCAGATGTTAGGTGGAGGAATCATAATTTTGCGCGTAATAAGGAGGCATTTCCTTGTGTGCGGCCATGGACCCAACTGTCAGCCTCTCCACGTATAGTCCACTTCCGATGGATGTCCTTTGTTGACCATGTTGACCACGCCGCGCCAAGAGCACTAGGGCGGTGGATGACAGCGAGGCCTACGAAGGGAACGACATAGAGCCGGGGAAGACACGACAGTGGCTGCCCATGCGGTGGGGAGTACGAGGGTTGAATGGTTTGGCTGCCGTCACCGGAAAATAAAATGAGGTGTGGGTGAGTAGAGGGATAGACAGGCCAGGGATGCGAGTATTGTGGGGCCGTGAGGCTGCCCGCAACCTGACAACCGCCACGGGAGGCGGGCAGTGGTTCACTTGGCGGCTGGTTTGGGCGGCTGGAGCTGGAAGATTAGAGACTGAAGAAGCACGATTGCCGTTAGATTGACATCTAACGGTCTGACGCTGGTAGACTCGATTGTTGACTAAGTTTCTTTTTTTGAGAAACCTTGTGTACGCATGAACTTAGTAGGCCAACAAGTCAGCCTCCAAATATGTGGTAGACAACATAGAGCCCATTTGCTATTTTTTTTAATAATTTGCAGCCCATTTGCTAATTCTTAAGTAATTTATTACAACCCATTTTCTGCCTAGGATCACGGTCAAAAAGTTCAACCTTATTTTGTATATTTCGGTGGAGTCCGAACTGTTGTAATCCCGAAATGATAAACATTTTTTTAAGAACTTATCGATTTTCCAAAAAAAATGATTTTGTTTTTGTAAGCAAATAAGACGTGGGACAATTGAGTTGGTTTAAGGGAAAACCAGTGGTAAAAAAATCAGCGCTAGGAGGGAAAACGACAACAAAAATAAGGATGTAAATATGAAAAGGGAATTTTATGTATTTTCAATTTAATGATACATGTATATGAACTAGTAAAACTATAGGTAGAGATTAGAAAAGAGATGTAGGACATGGCGTTTCAAGAGGAAAATAGAACTGGGCTGTGTGTTTGATTCAGTAAAAAAACTGCATGCGGATGTTGTAAGACAAAATATAACTAATGCTGGTGGGCCAGAGGGCAATAGATACCTGCTGAATCTTTCTGCCCCATTGTCGTCATGGGCTGGGCCTGTTAAAAACAAAACCAGGCCTGGGCAGTCTACAGCCCAGTTGAAACTTGCTTGACCTAAAAAACAATATACATGCTCAATAAACGAGAGAATTCTGCAAGTACATCTTGATAAGCGGGATGCGGCGGGGATATTGTTTTTCATCGTGATAATAAGTGCATGCACTTGTTTCAAAAATTTGGAGGCCAGAATTGAGCGGCGGTGCTTATGCTACCCATCAAATAAAAATCAGGTGCCTGAAAATTCGTTTCGAAACAAATGATTCAGCTTTATATCCACGTCGACTCTCGGCATGATGGTTGGAAGCACATGCCAAGTTCATACCGAAAGATCGTTAACAACAATACCAACTTGCGGACGACAAGGCAGTACAAATACCAATACCAAACTAACTTATAATCTTTTTCCTCCTGGCCCTAGTGTTCGTCTGGTAGAAAATCTTGCAGAGGACTAGCTCCCTCTCCTTCTCTTGCTCCAGGTCCCTAAGGTGGTACTGGTGCATCACCCAGTTGGTCCTCTGCTGGTCGAATTTCTTGTTGGTGTGCAGCACCAGAACCTTTTTGCTGCCCGTCTGCCGGCCGTTGACCATCACCGGCAAGGTATTGCCGGTCTTGTGCCACATCGCGTGCATGCCGCACTCTGACTGTATCTTGCGACGCATCCATGTGCCCCTTTTGAACGCCCTGGAATTGTGCTGGAAGAAATGCTTGCTTAGGCCACTCATTGTGATACCTGCAGTTTTCTCGAATACAGGTTTTAGTGTACGTAGTTGGCATTTTCATAACATCTTTGGCATGTTGAAGTCACTTGTTTCACTTTTTATTAACTGTCAAATTGTAATTGCTTCACTAGGTTTGCGTCTAAAAAGAAAAATAGAGCTATAAACAAAGGAATGTGTTTGTGCAAGTAGACGGCCGATCGATGTCTTACTTGGAAGTTTCTCAAGATAGATGTAGCATATGCCGTGCTCGCTGTTGATGGTTGGTTTGAACAAATCGATGAGAGGGTGAGATCTCGCGTTGTCAACACTCACTTTGGCCTCAAGGTGCTCGATCAGCTCCTGATCCGTGGGATCGAACTTGACACCAGCCGGCAGCACCGGCCTATCATTCTTGGACTTGCATCGGTTAATTCCAGTTATATGGTACTCAATGTATGATCAATCGACTGTTTTAATTGAATGATGAAAGATTTCAAAGTGGTACTCCAAATCTGAAGTTCAGAATACCCGAACACACCGCCGGGATTCTTGTGTCACCTCACGCGCAGCGTGTTGTCATGTCAATTCAATGTGTGGACATGATGAATAATTTGGTAGCGTATACTAAATCGCTGCTTGTACTACTTACTAGTCATATTTAGTGTCACATTTTAACCATAGGTTTAACTAACAAGTACGCACTTGAAGCCTAATTGATATATATATATATATATATATATATATATATATATAGGTGGGTCTATTCTAATAACACCCCTTAAGACCTTATTCTAGTAACACTTTTCTTATTCTGATAACACCTCCCACACACCCGTAGCTACAAACTAACCCGACCGAACTGCCTGGATCAAAAAAAACCCACCCACCTTATCCTGTACCTCCCACTCCCGCACGATCTCCACCTCCCACCTGGCGGCGCTGCCTCGTCCCCCAGCGCGCGCTTCCCTCCCACCTGCTGGCGCCGCCTACATCCCAGCGCCACCAGGCCGCCCCCTCCCTCCGCCGCTTCCCTCCTCGCCATGCTCGCACTTTGCCAGCGCCGTTGCGGATCAACCAACACTGGTCCGCGGCGCGCCGCCCAGCCGGCCAGCGCCGTCGTGGATCCAGCCTCCCCTCTTCCTCCTCCTCCATACAGGCCCTCCACCACGGATCCGCCATCCTCCGTCGTCGGGCGTGCGGGCGGCAGCTCCTCAACTCCCGTCGATCTCTTGGTAGCAATGACACCCGCGCATGAAGATCCTTCCACCGCCCCTCTTTCGTCCTCCTGCTGTTTTCGCACGCCAGCACAGCAAAGGACTTGACCACAACAAGCCTCGGGTGGCGATGGTGGAGGCGCTCGAGGAAAAGGAGGAGGGGCGGTGACCTTTCTTCTCCCCTGCGCTCCTCGCTTGTCCCTCGCCACGCGCGGCTTCCAGCGTGGCCACCAACCCTGTCCTCGTTCCCCATCCATGGCGCGGTCTGGCGACCATGACGGGCGCCGAGAGGAGCCAAGGGTGCCTGCAATTCATTGCAAAAAACACCGACGACTGCCACCCTCGCTGGCTGGACCCCACCATCCCGCGTTGACCCTCGCAATTCGGTTTCATTGCAACTCACCATGAAGTTAGCGTGCGGTGCAGATCAGTATGCAGTACCATCTCCTCTCATGCCTGTAGTAGCAACAGGAAGAAGATGTGTAGAGGCACCGCACTGGACTGGGTGCTCCTATTGATATTCATATTTTTACAATTCAAGGCAAATATGGGAGAGGTGAGTTTTGTTGTTTGAAGTGCTTATTTGATTTTGGGAGGAAAAAATACAGCGCACTGGAGTTTGCTATTCCCTTTGCTATTCCCTGTCTCGTGGCTTAGTTTGCTAGTACCTTTTTGCAGGAGAGGAAAAGAGCGTCACCGAGCCTTGCATTCCTCGCCTCGGGCATGGCGGTCTGATTTGCTCTCATTGCAGTCGGTTGGGTCGTCGGCCTTGATGACGTGAGGCGTGAGAGGATCATAGGCATGCACTTACTTGGCGCGTGAGAGTTTGGTTGGAACGTGAGAGATCGACGGGCGTGCGATTCTCTGGCGCTTGGGAGTTAGGTTTGACCGTCCGCTGGCTGCAGGCGGATCTTGTGCGCCATGCATTTTGCTTAGTGCAGGGAGGAGGTTCTCCTGCTGCCCCATGCAGTTCCTTTGAGAAACAGGCATTGCTTAGGTGCGAGACCGTTGCCTCTCATTTTCATCTGTATTTTCTAGAAAAATGGCTATGCATTGTGGAGTGCGATTATGTCTTTGGGTATGTGTGATAAATGATTAGACTGGACAAAGGGAATAGTGAATAGGATTCACTAATGTGAGCGTGGTTGTTTGTAAATATTTCCTTTTAAAGTAGTCCACTTTTTTTGAAACTTTTAAAGCAGTCCACTTAGTCCATCGACGGGTTGTGCGGCTTTTTGTTGGGAAAAAAGTTAAGTGGAATGCGGTTGAATTAACTCTATTTTGCAGGGGGAGACAAAAACAAAGTGCACTGCACATGTTTGTTGAGCCTAAAAAAAGGTGAATTGCACATCTAGGTTTTAGAATAAAGGTGCAGTGCACTGGTCTCCACTCGTAATACATTTTTTCGCTTTTGTAGTTCACTGCTCACGTTTCGGGAGCTCACTATATTTTTCTTTTTGTTTTTTGGGGTGTTTACAAAAATTAAAGGTTTAGTTTGTAATTATTGAGGAGATTTGATGTATTATTTCATTTGTCTGAAGACTTGTGGTTAGCTGTGTAAAAAAGAAAAGGAGAACCCATGATGAAGCCCTTCTCTTGATTAAATCACATGATCTGAGACTCGTTAAAAAGAAAAATGTTATAAAATGAAAAAAAATGTAGTACACTAGTCTTCAGAGTGGTTCACTACTCTTGACACTGTGGTCCACTCCCACTAACAAGGATGTGCACGGGTTGAAAAAACCTAGTGCATATAGAAATTTAGCAAAAATGACAAGATGGTAATGCAGTTCTCTTCAATATATGCCGCGGCTCACTTGCCCTTGTCATTGCGGTCCACTCTCGTTCATCATAGAAAATTGAAAAAAAAAACTCGTACGGGAAAAATTACGTCACAAAAAAAGAAATCATGCAGTGCACTTGTTGGTCTGATGCAGTGCGGTTTTTGGTCGGAAAGCAGTGCGGTTTTCAGTAGGATGAAGTACCCATGTCGATTTAGGTGTCGCGAAAAACAGAGTGTCCGCATTTCGGTAAATTCGAAATTCCTCTTAAACTGTAAAGAATTAGAGAGAGTGTTCTACATGAAAAAGTTGTGTCTCGATGATATCTTTCCAACAGCGTATGATTTGAATCATTTCGACCGGCGGTTTGTAAAAATTTCTCGAAAAACGGCCGCTGCCTCTCGTAGTCAGCCGCACGATTTTCAAAATTAACTAAAAACCGTAAGGAATCTCGAAACCATTTCTACATATGAAAGTTGCGCCTTGTCCATAGCTTTCCAACAACGTATTACAAGCCTTGTTTCGACAAACGGTTCAAAAACTAGAGCGAAAACAGTACCGAAAATTGCAAAAATTTCAAAAAAAACATAATTCCGCGATTTAGTAAATTTGCAACTGCTCTTAAACCGTAACGAATTAGAAAACATAATAGATATGAAAAAGATGCGCCTTGACGATATCTTTCCAACGGCGTATCATTTGCTTTATTCCGATGAGCGGTTTAGAAAAAATCACGAAAATACGCTCGCTGCCACACGTCATCCGTCGCCCCGTTTTTGAAACTGCTCTTAAACCGCGAGGAATCTCGAAAAGTGTTCAACATAGCGAAGTTGCGCCTAATCCATTGGTTTTCAACGGTATATCATACGCCCCATTCTGATAAACAATCAAAAGTTAGGCGAAAACAGTGCGAAATAACTTTGCGTGCGATTTTTCCGACCACGAAGTTCACTAGTCTATATTGCGGTGCTCGTCGTCAAGAAGATGCAGTGCACTTGCGTTCAGCATGCAGTGCGAAAGTGGTGTGCAGAATTGTTATTCTGCTAATATTAGCAGAATAGACCATTTTGAGATTCCTTACGGATTTTAGTTAATTTTGAAAATCGTGCGGCTGAGTACGAGAGGCAGCGGCCGTTTTTCGAGAAATTTTTACAAACCTCTGGTTGAAATGATTCAAATCACACGCCATTGGAAAGATATCGATGAGATGCAACTTTTTCATGTAGAACACTATCTCTAATTCCTTACGGTTTAAGAGCAATTCTGAATTTACCGAAATGCGGACACTCTGTTTTTCGCGACACCCAAATCGACGTGGGTACTTTATCCGACTGAAAACGGCACTGCAACGGACGAAAAACCGCACTGCATCACACGAGGTAAGAGAACTGCATGGTTTCTTTTATTCAAACGTATATTTTTCAAGGACGAGAAAGTAGAGTGCATTTCACATCGGGTGTAAATGAACCACAACGCTATCAAGAAGTGAACCGCATTACTAATTTTGTCGTTTCCATAATAAATTTTTTTGCACTTCACATTGGATGTAAGTGAACCGTGTGCAATATCAGAAGTGAACCTCAACACTATCAAAACTGAACCTCATTTTTTTTGCTAGTGAACGTCGAAACCTTTTTTCCCCAATCGTCCCACAAGCGAAACAAAGTGCACTCAGAAAAGAAGTGAACTTCTAGTAAGAATTTCTTTTTTCCTTTTCTTTTTACAAAGGGAATCACCAACTCCTACAAAATGAACCACATCTTGGATGGAGAGTGAAATGCATTTTTTTATTTTCATTGAATATGTTTTCTGTTGTGTCGTGTAGTACTACAATGAACTGCAACCCCATGGATAATAACCTGGATAATATAGAGACGGGCACGGACGATACACACGTACACAACCAAAAAAGTGAACCAAACCGGCGAGCTGCATGTTATAGTGTACTTCTAATGTCGAGCCACCAAACTGAAGTGAAACCGCCGAAGAACGCACACACAATAGAACCTACGTGCACTGCACATGCTCGCGAATTGCACTGGGAAAACCGCACGCCTGAGCGTCACGCCACCGCTATGCAGAACTGCACACGGCAATTCAACAAACCACAGTCGACTGCAATTCTGAGCTGCTGGTCGTCGTCCGCCTGCTGGCGCCGCTAGGTGGTGCCCTGCGTCGGGAGGAGGAAGTGAGTTAAAAAAGGGAAACAAAGGGGGTTGGGGAGGTGAAGGTCCATGGTGAGGTGGCCGGTGACCGTGCGGTCGTCGAAAAACACCAGATCTCAGCGAGGTGGTGGCAAAACGTATTGTCTTGTTTTCTACAAAACAAACACACGAAGGATGAACTGCTTCACAGCTAGAGGACATCGCTCTGGTCAACCCAGTACTGCACACGCCCCGCCACCGGGCTGCGGCTCACCTGAGAAACATATGCCTAGTATCGCTGTACAGCACGCACAACGGAGCACCACACTACATTTGACTAGGTCGTGGACTACATGGTGTGCACCGCGGACTGCATGACGTGCGCGACTGCGGACGGGCAGCGGCCGATGCAGCCGTGCTTCAAAGAGGTCGTCGACGCGCGAGGTTGGACGGCCGGAGATGCACGTAGAGGCGCCGATGCGGGGCAGCAGGCTGGGCACCCACGCACACGGTGGCAGTACCACCCGTGGGTTGAAGAAGAGGGTGGAGAGCTAGCGCGTATAGGACAGGCATCGGTGCCGCAGCGTGCAGCCACTAAGCAGCAACGAGCTGGGAGAGAGGAAAGTGGGAGAGTCTGGATCCTGTGGAAGCCGCAACGGATCTTGCCGTAATCCTGCAGCCCCGATGCAGCCGTGTCATATGACGATGGGATTCGTGGTCGACTCCATGGATCTGGCCACGGCTCGGCACCTCCGGCGCGCGCCTGACGGATCTGGGCGGGGGTGGTAATTGCTGGGGCCCGACTCGGCTGAATCCGGAGAGGAGGACGGAGATAGCAGGGGGCGGCGCATCGGCGCATGGCTGTGCGGGAGGCGTGAGGCAGCGGTGGTGGGCCGCAAGGAGGTGGGGTGGGTACGGCGGGGAAGAAAGGTGGATGGAGCTGAGGCGTGGCAGGGCGCCGCCGGGGGAGAAAGGTGGAGGTGGGGGTGGGCGCGGCGGGGCACCGCCCGGGATTGGAGGCAGGTAGGGCGGGGGCAGGTGAGGTGTAGATGAAGGGGCGCCACGCGGTGGGGTGGGTTGCACGGGGAGGAAGAAGGTGGGGGGGGGTGTTTTCACCTGTTGTTGTTTAGTGGTTCGCGGTACGTGATGGATTCATGTACCTAGGGTAGGGTCGTAGGCGCAGCGCAAGCGCCCTCCCAAGAACACTCTCGGAAGAGATCATCTTCAGGTCGACCAAAGAGGAGCTCACTCGTATTTGGAAGGACTCGACCATGGAAGACTCACTCGACCATGAAGACACACTCGACCACCGGAAGGTCGGAAGGCACTCAGTAACACAACGACACTCTTGAATAGACTTAATGATAGTTAAGACACTTTATGAGGCGTTACGATGCGCTCGGACTTAATGTACTTGAACCTCTCAATCGTGGGCTGGCTGGGGTCTGGCGACTCTATATAAGCCACCCTCCTCCACGGTGGGGGTTCGCATTCTTGTAATACTCATATCCATAATCCACTCGGACCGCCTCGGGGCTCAGGGCGTAGGGTCATTACTTCCTCCGAGAAGGGCTGAACTCGTACATCACTTGTCTCCACAACTACTCCATAGCTAGGACATCGCCTCCCTTACCTACCCCTATTTCTCTTGTCGGACTTAGAACCACGACGGTTGGCGCCCAACCGAAATTTGGTGTTTTAGCGATTTGTGGAGGAGTTGCGATACTTCGAGTACCTTCATCATGATGACTGCTTTGGAGTTTTGGTTGAGGCGCGAGATCCGTCTCGGTGCTCTCACTTTTGTCGCCGACGACTCGCATGGCTCGTGGAGGCTCCACTTGACATCGGCGCTTCCGTCCGCGGGCGACACACTTTCGCGCATGTGTTCGCGGCGTTCTGCTGCTTGCAACCGTCGACCCGTGTCGGTCGACTCTCCTATCGATCGCCCTTGATCTCCCACCGGTAAGCGTTCTGGTGGTCGAGGCTCCGGTGATGGGTGAAACACGCGGTGGCTCGCCAGACACCACCGCCCAAGTCGCGCCATCGAGCCCGGCGAATCCCTCTGGCTTGTTCGATCTGTCGGTAGCTCCGTAGAGAGCGCATCCAGTGTGATAGCGGTGATCCGGCGGAGATCCTCATGGTCGACGGCCCTCGCGATCCTCCGGCCGCCACGGCGGTGGAGTCGCCGGAGGAGACCCGTCTGCAAAGCACGAAGAGTACCGGCCGAGACACTTGACTCTCTGCGAGAGAGAAGAGCTTCGTCGCAGAACATGGATGCACTTCATACTCCTATCGCGGAGAAACCCACGAGGCTCGTGCCTTGGAGGAAGCACGTTTGGCCAATGTGGTGAACGCTCGCTGGAGAATCTTCGGCGAGCACTCGGCAAGCGTCTTGGCAACGGATCCCGAAGCGGCCGACGTCGACTCTTCCCACCGACTTCGGGTATACCGCCGCCCGATTCGAATTTAGGTTGCAACTTTCGATAGCGAGAATCCATCCAGCCGTCCCAATCGGAAGCCGGGAGAGGCTTTGCAGCAGATCGTAGATTTACTCAGGCGGCAAGAGACCGTAACTCAGCCGTGTCGCGATCGCAAGCAACAGATTCACGGTCGATCCGTCGCTGCGAACAACATCGGTCGGCTCCTGACCCAGATCGCCTCAGCGGAGAAGGGCTCGACAACCGGCGAGAGCAAGACGGAGACCGATTCGACCGAGATGGCGGCGCCGAGTGCCCTTTCCTCCGAGGGAAGGGTCATGACGCTCCTCGGCGGCAAGATGATGAGCAACGATTCAAGACGGGCGAAGAGTTCCGGTCGACCCGTGGAACCCGAGCTTTGACGCGCGATCCATTATCGTGCAAGGCTTGATCGACCGAGCAGAGCCCATCGGCGGACCGAGAGGATGCACCCACCGGCGATCGAGTGCATATCTCGGTCCGGAGTGTTTTAGCGAGCTATCGAGCCGCGATGATCCCCCAATTTCAGATTGGCAACAGGAGTCGACAAGTTCACGGGGAATCCAAGCACGAAACTTGGCTTGCGATTACCGAGTGGCTGTTCAGATTGGTGGTGGGAATGATGAGGTGGCCATGAAGCATTTACCCCTCATGTTGGAAGGTTACGCGAGCATGGCTGAATCGGTTACCTCACAAAGATATATATACTTGGGAAGATTTGTCCCGAGTGTTCGTCCAGACTTTTGAAGGGACTTGCAAGCGACCGGCTGGTTTGTGAGCTGCAAGTTTGTGTGCGAAGACCAATGAAACTCTCCGAGAGTACATTCAGAGGTGGATTACCTTGCACCATCTTTGTGGAAAATGTGTACGAGCATCGAGGCGGTTTGCGCCTTCAAAGATGGCGTCAAAAGCAGAGAATTGAGTCTGAAGTTTGGTCGAACCGGGGACATGACCACGAGTCGAATGATGGAGATTGCTAGCAAATCGCCAATGGCGAGGAAGAAGACCGACTCAAGTGGCAAGTACAAGCCAAGCCGATCGGAGAAGGAAATTCGATCGAAGTAGAACGAAAAGCCGAGCCGGCAGCTCTGGAGAGGCCACCGCCGTGACTCGGGGAAGTTCAAGGGAAGCCCAAAGGATCACGGAATCGAAGAAAGTGAAAGATAAAGGAGGAAATGGCGTGATGGATATGCCATGCCATATTCACACGAAGAAGGATGAAGAGGGCAACATTATTTACCGAAGCACACCACTGCCCGATGTCGACTCGATCCAGCGGTTTGTGGAAAGCAGTCTAAGGACAAGGAGAAGGAGCAGACAAGGCGGAGACAAAGAGGGCGGTGAGGAGGAATACCGCATGTCAACTCCACTCGATGATCTTCGCGGATGTGGAAAGCAAAAGTCGTGAAAGTCATTAACCGGGAGGTGAATATGGTTGCCCAGTAAAGCCAAGTTATGTGAAGTGGTCCCGGACACCCATCACATTCGACCAATCGATCACCCGACTCACATTGCCACTCTGGCGGCAAGCGTTAGTGGTCGATCCGATTGTCGAAGGCACTCGACCGACAAAAGTCTTGATGGATGGTGGTAGTGGGCTGAATTTGTTATATGCGGATACATTGAAAGGGATGGGCATTCCGATGTCGATTGGCGCCCGACAATATGAGTTTCCGCGAGTCATACCGGGAAGAAGGCCAACTCACTCGGCCAAATAGCCACGGGCGTGGTTTTGGTGATTCCAAGCACTTCCGCAAAGAAAAGTTGACCTTTGAGGTTGTGGATTTTGAGTGCATACCACGCCATTTTGGGGAGGCCGCCACGCATCGCGATTCATGGCTCGACCATGCTACGTGTACCTCAAACTGAAAATGCCAGGACCAAAGGGGTGATCCTTTATCACCGGCGATCGGAAGAAGGCGGAAGAGTGCTTTGGAAGGGCTCAAGATTGCCGACTCCCAAGTGACAAGCGGTCGAGTTCGACGAATACATGCAAACCGCAGATCCAAGTAACTTGTTACGATCCAAGAAGCCAACAACGAGTCGCATTCGATCGTGCGGTGAGGCGAAGCGATCCATATTCATCCGTGATCCCAATGCAGCCCGACCCACATCTCCACAACACTCGACTCGAAATAGGAAGAAGCGCTCATCCGGTTCCTCCATGAGAGGCGGGACATTTCGCATGGAAGCCGGCTAACATGCGGTGTCCTGAGGAATTGGCTGAGCATCGCCTCCGAGTCGACAAGTCAGCGAAACCGGTCTAAAGAGCATCTTGGCGGTCCGCCGTCCAGAAGATAAAAGCTATTGGTGAAGAAGTGGCTCGACTGTTGACGGCAGGATTTATTCGAGAGATATACCACTCCGAGAGGCTCGCTAATGTCGTCATGGTTCCCAAGAAGGACAACTCACTCCGCATGTGCATTGATTTTAAGCATTAATCGGGCTGCCTGCCGAAGGATCATTCCTCTCCCCGCATAGATCAAATTGTTGACTCGACCGCGGGGTGTGAGAGTGTCTTTTCTAGATGCATATTCCGGGTATCATCAGATCCGTCTGTATGGACCCGATGAAATAAAACAGCTTTCATCACTCCATTGGGTGCTTCGCTATATCACCATGCCATTCGGCCTCAAGAATGCGGAGCCACATTTATGCGAATGATTGAAGTGTCTTGTCACTCAAATCGGTCGGAATGTGGAAGCGTATATGGATGATATCGTCGTTAAGTCACGAAAAGGTTCCGACCTGCTTGCGACCTCGCGAAACATTTGCCAACCTCGGAAGGTACGATATCAAGCTCAATCCGTCAAAGTGCACATTCGAGTTCTGGTGGAAAGTTACTCGGTTTTCGTTTCGAGCGAGGATCGGCGCTAACCCGAGAAGATCGGCACTATTCTCCGAATGAAGCATACATGCGAGTGCACGACGGCGTCGAGCTTCTTGGATGCTTGGCGCTTTAAGTCGATTCATCTCTCGCCTCGGTGAAAAGGCGTTGCCTCTTTACCCGTCGATGAAGAAAGGTCGACAAGTTCGAGTGGACTCGAAGCTCGATGCAGCGTTGCCGAGCTAAAAGCTCGCTCTCCACCCGGCCGGTGCTTGCTGCTCCAATCAGCAAAGAGCCTCTGTTGCTTTATATTGCAGCCATTGGACAAGTTGTCGATCTTGTGCTTACGATCGGCGGGAAGAGGAAGGAAAGGCCTTCAAAGTTCGGCGCCGGTGTATTATCATGTCGAAGTCTTGACTCCATCCAAGCAGAGATACCCTCATTATCGAAGCTTACGTATGGTATATACATGACCACAAAGAAGGTTGCTCACTATTTCTCTGATCATTCTATCACGATCGTCGTGACGCTCCTTTATTAGAGATCTGCACTGGCGAGGCGCAACCGGTCGAGTGGCAAAATGGGCGATTGAACTTCTTCCCTTGATATCAAATTCGAGGCAAAGAAAGCCATTAAGTCCTGTGCTATAGCGGATTTCCTTGCCAAGTGGATTGAACAACGACTGACCGGTGAAGTTCACTCGGAGCATTGGACCATGTTCTTGACGGCTCCAAGATCTTTGAATGGTTACGGTCTTTGGGGTTGTTCTAGTTTCCCCAGAGGAGATAAGCTTAGGTATGTGCTCCAGATTCACTTTGATTCCTCCAACAATGAGGCGTAGTATGAGGCCCTCTTATATGGATTTGCATGGCCATCTCACTCGGCGTCCGTCGCTCGATGGTCTATGGCGATTCAGATCTAGTGGTCAATCAAGTGATGAAAGAGTGGGGCGTGAGAAGCCCAAGCTATGATTGGATCTTGCAATGCAGATGAGGAAGCTGGAAAAGAAGTTCGAGGGTTGGAACTCCATCACATCCCCGATTGAAAAATCAAGCAAAGCAGATGATCTGGCGAAGATAGGGTCCAAAAGAGAAGCCATTCAGTGGTGTGTTTTTGGAACATATACACACTCCGTCGATTAAAGAAGATCCCTTCACGGAGGAAGCTCCACAACCCAAGAGTGCCACAGACCCGACCGAGGTTGAGGTCGGCGGTGGTCGACTTGATCATGGAAGTTTTAGTGGTCACTCCAGTTGGACAATTCCATACATCGCATATATTACGAGAAAGGAACTCCCGGAGGATGAGGAAGAGGCTCGGCAGATCGTCCGTCGATCCAAAGCCTTTACCGTCATCAATGGGCGGTTGTATAGAAAGCCCGACGAGTCGGACAAAAATGCATAACGCCCGGAAGAAGGTCGAGTCATACTCAATGACATCCACTCGGGGACTGTGGTCACCATCGTCCTCTCGGCCCATTGTAGCCAAAGCATACCGGCCGGATTTTCTTGGCCAAGAGCAAATGAGATGGCGAAAGAAATAGTGGACAAGTCACGAAGGATGCGGTTCTACTCCAATATGTCACACAAGCTGCGTCGACCTTGAAGACCATTCCACTCGTCGGCCTTCGCGGTATGGGGGTTGGACATGATCGGTCCCTTGCGAACAGGTCGGAGCGGTTTCACGCATGTCTTTGGTGGCGATCGACAAGTTCACCAAGTGGATTGAAGCTAAGCCAATCAAAAACTTGATGTTGGTCTTCTGTTTCCTTCGTCGAGGGTTGGCGTTCGGTATGGAGTCCCGCACGGTATTATCACGGACAATGGGTCGATTTTGACTCGGAAGAATTCAAGGATTTACGCAACTCCCAAGGCACACGAGTCGACTACGCTTGATCGCCCATCCACGGTCGAGCAGACAGCGAGCGAGCCAATGGATTAATCCTCAAGGGTGCGAAGCCCGATTGATGCGAGATCTCAAGCATGCGGTGGAGCTTGGGTCGACGAACTTCCTTGGTGCTTTGGGGTTTGCGGACCCACGCCTAATCGGTCATTGGGAGAACTCCTTTCTTCTGGTCTATGGAGCGTAGCGATCTTACCGAAAGTGATCTCCTTCACAATGCTCCCGAATTGAACTTTACAATGAAGCGAAGTGAGCAAGCGCGTCGGGATGCAATCGACCTCCTAGAAGAGGAAAGGAAATGGCTCGATCCGCTCGACCATTTACCAGCAAGACTTGCGTCGCTCAGACGCCCGAAATGTGAGAGGTCGAGCCTTCGGGAAGGAGATCTGGTCCTTCGAGTGGATCGGCAAAAGCAACATAAGCTCGCTCCTTCACAGGAAGGACCCTTCATCGTCACAAAGGTTCTCCACAATGGGGCGTGTCGTCTCTATAACGTCGAACACAATATCGAAGAGCCCGAGCACAGGAGCGGATCTGCTCCGCCCGTTTACACTTAAAGTTTTCACTCGGAAGAGTTGTAATAAAGTACTTCAGTAGATTCATGGGCTTTGAAATAATAGTGTCATAATTCCTTCATAATTTTCGTCACTTTTTATTTTTGGTCGACAAAATTTTCCCCGATGGGTGGCTTAGTCGCGAATCCGTTTACGCCTAAGTTTGTACAAATCCTACCGAGTGATAAGCTAGACTTCCACTCGGAGGCTTAGCTGCGAATCCGTTTCGCCTAAGTAACAAAAAATCCTACCGAGTGGTAAGCCAGACTTCCACTCGGAGGCTTAGCTGCAGTCCAGTACTCGCCTAAGATATAAAAAATCCTACCGAGTGGTAAGCGGACTTCCACTCGGAGGCTTAGCTACTGATCGAAGCTACGCCTAAGATATAAAAAATCCTACCGAGTGGTAAGCCGGACTTCCACTCGGAGGCTTAGCTTGATCGATGCTACGCCTAAGGTATAAGAAATCCTACCGAGTGGTAAGCGGACTTCCACTCGGGGCTTAGCTGCTGACTCGATGCTCGCCTAAGTTATTAAAATCCCACCGAGTGGTAGCCAGACTCCCACTCGGAGGCTTAGCTGCAGATCCAAGGACTCGCCTAAGTATAATCGTACCCATAAGGAGGACGAGGTGCAGGTTGGTCATTGCTACCCTCTCCTCCGAGCTACACCATAAGTATGATGTGCGTTCTTAAGGAAGGCGAGGTGCAGGTCATTGCGACCCTCTCCTCCGAGCCGTCACAAATACAATGGAAATCCTACCGAGTGAAGAGCAAACCTCTCACTCGGGGCTTAGCTGCAGCCAGTGCTCGCCTAAGGTAAAAGAAATCCACCGAGTGAAGAGCAAACCTCTCACTCGGGGCTTAGCTGCAGCAGCCCAGCTCGCCTAAGGTAAAAAAATCCTACCGAGTGAAGACCAAACCTCTCACTCGGGGCTTAGCTGCAGCCCAGTGCTCGCCTAAGGTAAAGAAATCCTACCGAGTGAAGAGCAAACCTCTCACTGGGGCTTAGCTGCAGCCCAGTGCTCGCCTAAGGTAAAAGAAATCCCACCGAGTGAGGAGCAAACCTCTCACTCGGGGCTTAGCTGCAGCCAGTGCTCGCCTAAGGAATAAGTCATTGCGGTGGGCATCTTGCCGATTAACTTTGCAAAGGGCAATTCAAGCCAAAAGCAAACATCAATCCAAATTTAGGTCGATACGTAAAAGAACCGAGAGTGCTCGGGCACCAAGCACAGTAAGGTTTTATCGGTTACATCTCCACTCGGCATACCGAGGCAAATTTAAGGTCAAAGAAAGTTTTTACCCTCCGTGGAGGGCTGGATGGAGCAACGAACTCGTCAAGATCAATCCCGTCTCGCAATCCGCGTAGCAAGCAGCAATGAAAGTCTCCATGAAGGCCACGAAGTCGTGCTTTTTGGTGTTGTCCACTCGGAGATCCGCCAGCTTATCCTCTCGGGCATCCTTGCAATGGACTCGTGCCAGACACAGGGCGACATCCGCACCACATCGAGTGAAGACTTCTTCCACTCTTGCACTCGGTCGGGGACAGCGTTCGGTCGAGTCACCAACGACTCGAGGTCATTTTGGAGTGTCTCCACAGGGCGAGCGTCGAGTCGATCGGGATGTAGCAACCTTCGATCTTGCGTGATAATCCACGACGGCAAAGAAACACGGGACTCCGGTCGGAAGATGTTCATGCGGTTTCATCATTCACGGAGAATTGACAGGTCAAGGTTCGTCTCGGTGGCTAGTTTCTTCTTCAAAGTTGCGATGAGAACTCGCAAAGACAAAATCCCGAATCAAGAAAACAAATCGAATGGGAACATAGCAGTTGGGAGAATTGGTCGAGTGAAGAAGATTACCTTCAAGCTTAAGGAACAATTTTTAGCAAGGGCACCCAAGAAGCCTTCGGCTCATTCTTCTTCCGGTCATCTGGTTGATCCTCTCGGTCGAGTAGTCTTGTCGACCTTGATCGTTCAACATCTTTGGTGGCAATGGCGAGCAGCCTTGATTGGTGTTGTCTGTTCGAGCTTGGTGGTGAGGCTAGCTTTTCATCAGCGAGCTTGATCTTCTCGAGACAGCTCAAGCTCCTTCTTCCTCTGGGCCTCCTTCACCTTGCACTGTAAATTACAGCAAAGTCGGAGTTGAAGCAAATGAGGGAGAAAAGAGTCGTCGAAATCTCACCAAACATACCTTTGGTCTCCTCCTTTGCCTTCGTCGATTCTCTGCACTAGCTTCAAGTCCAAATCGAGTGAACATGCTTACGCTCCGATTCGATATAGCGCCGCAAGATCGCAGGATTTCTACGAAGAGTCAATTGCCAAAATATCAGAGATAATCCACTTCCGAGTGGATAAAGGAAAATGATGCGTTTCTAAGATTACAGTCGAATGCAAGCATTCGACCGTAATCTCGGGGACTACACCCAGTGGGTGCACTCAGCGCCCCCCAATTGGTCTTATTCAAGGCAGTCGACCCGATCGACCAGCAAAAAAAAAAAGAACGAGTCGACCGATCGGCGAAACTTCTTCGATCGTAATCAAGCGCGGTGATCGACCACGATCTCGGGGACTACACCGGTGGGTGCACTCAGCGTGCCCCCACTCATCTCGAAAATCCATTCGTTTCATTGGTGACGATCAATATTTATTTATTAAGCCTAACACCGCCAGCGGTGATCGACCTTAACTTGGGGACTACACCCACGGGTGCACTCAGCGTGCCCCGCTAAACACGGAGTTTTACCAACACACCCGGTGGGTGATTGCTATAATTTCGAGAAAGAAAAGTTTTGATAACATATCGTATGAGCAGGCGGTGGTCGATCGACCGAACATTGCTCACGAAGGGCGGAGCTGGCGTAAAAGCTGCTTGGCTCGCATCGAACGATCTTCACTGCTCCATCATGATCTCGCTGACGGATCGCCTCCTTAGCAACACTAGCCTGGTCTTCCGGGGCGTGGTGCGTGGCGAAGATTGATGGCTGCCCAGCACTTTCGGCGAAGTGGGTCGCGACTTTCGTCAGCGGCACCGCATGAGCGACACGGTGTGTCGAGTGCCGACCTCCCTTCCGTCGCAATGGTCTCGGGCGCCACCACACCTTGGGCTGCTTGGCGATCGATGCCTTCCTGCTCCGCCCTAGCCCTCAATGGTTCCTCATCCTCATCATCGTCGTCGGGAAGGGTGATAATGTCATTGGTTGGAGCTTGAGGAAAAAGTCAAAGTCGAAATTATGCATCATCGACCAAGAACAAGATTTCAAGTTGTAGTACAGGGATTTGAAGTCGCGCGTCCTCCATCTCATGGTCCTCGGCCTTGCACGAGGTTTGGAAGATGCGGCCGCTGAAATGGTGGGGATGGATACCTTCATTTTGGCGAGGCTTGGTCGTCCTCGACGGAGCCACTTTCGACCGCTTCGGCGCCTTCTCGATCGGCACGGAGAAGCGGTCCGAGGCGTTTGGTCGATCATGCGGCGATCACCACTCCTTGCAGCGTTCGATCGAAGGGTCGTGCACAAGTTTTGACCGCCTTTCCAAGCGGTGGTGCCTCCTCCTCCTCTTCGTCCTCGTCGTCATCATCCTCGTCATCATCATCTTCATCATCGTCATCTTCTGCGGCGTCTGAATCCCACTCTTCTGGCTCGCCTCCGGGCTTCCCCTCCTCGGTCGGTCTGGCGCCATTGGGCATGGAGTATAGCTCGAGAAGGGCCTCGAAATGTCAAAACAGAATTGATCGACCAAATCACGAAACACATTCGACGGAGATTCAATGGAAAAGCAGAGCAAATGTACCTTTTCGGGGACTTTGTTGTGGTCAAGTGGGGAAATCCTCCGGGATCCGCGAGGTTGTCCTTGTTCCCAGTGATCGCGCCATCCATCTTTCCACTATGGCATCGTCGACCGCCTCCGGGTGGACGCGAGTCTCGTCTTCGTGCCTTGATACAGCCACATGCGGTGGGTTCGGGCTGAAGTGGCTGGACTCGCCTCAAGAAAGACCTCCAAGAGGTCCATGCCGACCACGCCATCCCGAACCAGCCGCACCACGCGATCCATCAACATCTTCACCTCAGTTCTCTCCTCTGGAACTACCTTGAGGAGGAGGGTCATTCACTCGACTCATGGTGAATGCAGGAAGACCAGCCGATCGCCCGGCGTCGTCTCATTCCGCAATAGAACCAGGTCGATTGCCAACCCCGACCGACTCGGGAAAAGACATAGCTGGAAAGGTGCTTTTATTCCTCAAGCTGGACCCCTAAGCCACCACACATCTGAACTACTTGGGTCTTCTCGTCACGGGACTTGCCTTCTTCACGGTCGAGAGCGACACGTGAAGATGTACTTGAACAAACCCAGGCGGTCGATAGCCCGTGAAGTTTTCGCACATAGACACAAACGCAGCAAGATATGCGATGGAGTTTGAGTAAAATGGTGGAGCTGGGCTCAAGAAATTCAGAAAACCCGAAGAAGACACTCGGCGGCGAAAAACCTCGGTCGACATGAGTGGCGAAGCACGCACTCACCCTCTTCCGGCCGAGGCTGCCACTCGTCCGTGAAGCCTCGCGGCACCGTGGGGATCAACCCGTCGTTGGCCATGTCGAGGAGATCCTTCTCCACGATGGTCGATGGATCCAATCTCCTGGACCCAGCCCTTGACAAGTTGGATCTCGACGAGGCTGCCGCGGCGGTAGATCTCCCTTCGCCTTCTCGGCCGCCGACGCCCTCTCCGCCGACGCCTTCTTCAAGGCCCAACACCGCCGTCTTCTCTTTGCCCATGGTTGCGGCGGAATGCGCAGGAGAGGAAGTAGCAGAGCAGCAGCAGCGATGAGGGCGGAGGCGAAGAGAGCGGAGGAAGAAGAACAAGGTAATCTTGTCTGAAGCCCCGCGAGTTGCATTTATAACATCCTTCCGAGTGGATGACAGGTGGACCCGAACAATCCAATCATATCCCGAACAGTTGCGCTGCACGATACGTGGCGGAAAAGGCGGCGCGGAAATTGAGGCGTTCCTGTTATGTCCCATCCGAACGCCACAGTCCGTTCCACTTCGCGCGCTTCCAAAAATTTCGTATCCCGCGAGATCCGCGAGGGACAGATCGGTCTGTCAAGCGCGAGATTTCTTGCAATCCGTCGCTCGGGAATAGCAAAGTAAAAGAAGGTCACTCGACCAAAGAACAAGAATGGATCAAGTCGACTGAAGAAAAGTTGCTTGTTATCAACAAAGAAGATCTTGATCCAAGACAACACGTAGCCGGTACGCGAAAGACAATCGGAAACAACGTCAACTCCTCCTTCACTCAAGCCTCAATCCATTTGGGGGCTAATGATGGATTCATGTACCTAGGGTAGGGTCATAGGCCTGACCTAAACGTCCTACCCAAGGACACTCTCAGAAGAGATCATCTTCCAGTCGACCAAAGAGGAGCTCACTTTCGTTGGAAGGACTCGACCATGGAAGACTCACTCGACCATGAAGACACACTCGACCACCAGAAGGTCAGAAGGCACTCCGTAGCACAACGGCTTGCTATTGAATAGACTTAATGATAGTTAAGACACTTTATGAGGGCGTTACGAGAACGCCTGCACTTAATGTACTTTAACCTCTCCAATCATTGGGCTGGCTGGGGTCTGGCGCACTCTATATAAGCCACCCTCCTCCACAGTAGAGGGGTTCGCATTCTTGTAATACTCATATCCATAATCCACTCGACCGCCTCAGGGCTCCGAGACGTAGGGCTGTTACTTCCTCTGAGAAGGGCCTGAACTCGTACATCACTTGTCTCCACAACTACTCCATAGCTAGGACATCGCCTCCCCTTACCTACCACTATTTCTACTGTCAGACTTAGAACCACGACAGTACGGGAGTCATGTGTTAGCAGAATAACGATAGTGTTAGCAGAATAAGGGTCTTAAGGGTGTTATTAGAATAGATCCACCCTATATATATATATATATATATATATGTATATGGCTTCTGGACAACATCTCCATCATCATTATCAGTACATCCTACGCAGGTGAGTTAGGATGCACTTGATCCCACAAAGGTATCTATCCTTCAAACTAGAGGAGTGCTTCAAACTAACAACAATACATAATATGCAACAAAAGAGGTCCATGCTACAGCAGCAGAATACTTGGCTCAGTCTAGATATCAGTACAAATCAAGTTGTGCATATTTGCTGTTGGCATGAACCACATCGCCGCATGTCGGGTTTGCAAAAGCCATCCATCGGATGGAAGCTTGATGCCTTTCACACACTGAAGATTATCTGGCAACAAGCTGTGTCGACGAATCTCTGGATATGGTGATTCATGAAACCCATGGTATGATGTGTAAACACAGTCCCCCTGGCGAATGGAAGTAGCATAGCACGGTAATCATCGTCGGTGATATGATCTATGATTGGTTGGATGATCGGATAATTGAGCCCGAGGAACATGGAGTGGTTGCCGAGGCTGTAAACCCGACTTCAATTGAATACTCCTGGCCAAACAGAGTTGGGATCTTTCTCGAACCCGAAGCAGCCATAGCCATCAATGTCACAAACGCCCCAGGCATTGTACTGCATGTGATTTGATGTAATGGTTTCGTCAATTTGGTACGTGCGAATGAGCATCAAAACCGCCGTCAGTTGAACGAGCGATAAACCACCACCCATCGGTTTGTATGGTTCCAGGTCCTGGAATCATGAAGGCCAGCGCATATTGCGTCTGCAGCAACAATTCAAATTGGAGACCAAAAGAACAAAAATAAACAATCATGTTCAGACTATGTGTCGAATTAAGATTATTATACCAGTGACAAATATCATAGACAGAGAATTGCAATGCCATGGTCATAATCATAACCCAAGTTCAAAAGAATAAGCCAATGGCTTTCATATTCTAGCAATATGTCATGGTTCAATCATCATGTAACAATGAGAGGAAAACAACTATGACATGGCCTACTCATATTCTACCATAGCAATTACTACTGCTCTCATATCAACTCTAAGCAATAACATGCGTTGTTATAAAAATCTTGGAAATGAGAGTAACATATAGCAATCATGAGGTTATGCTCATAATATCTATTCTAACAATCATTAGATGCCAATTGTTCTCATATCAACTCTAACAATAACATGTGTGGTCATAAAAATCTAGGAAATGAGAGGAACATATAGCAATGATGTGGTTGTAGACATAATATCTATTCTAAATTTGTAACAATCAACACGTAGTCGTATTCATAAGGTAAAGATGAGATGAGATAGAACAATTACATGACGATAGATTCCACCAGTATAGGCAGCCAATCTGTGCGTCGACCGCGTAAACGATGCCATCGTGCACTATTGCATCAGACAGAAATGTTGCTCCAACAGGATTGACGATGAGCCATAACCATGTATGGCGACCGGATTCTAGATAGACTAATCCCATGTTGAATAAGGCAATGAGCTTGTAATCCATGTAGTCGTCTGATGGTGTGGGCACATCGCAGATTACAACTTTCAGCAAACAGAGGTCGAGCCAAAAGCTTGACGTGTCTCGTGCGTAGTAGGCAGGAGTGTCCGACGGGCCGCGAGGCTCGATGGCGGCGGTATCTGTCGGCGTCCTGGACCTGGGTATCCAATCCTACATGCGTGCGGCCCACCACATGGCTCAATCGACGGCCTGGTAGGGCCCAGCTTCGACACCAACACAGCAAGACCCTCGCGAGGCGGAAAACGCCAAGACCCATGAAGGAGTTGGCCTCCTCAAGAGGGCTCCTGAGGGGCGGAGAGTTCTATGTAGCTAACTCATGAGGTTCAGCTGACGTGAGCCGTGATGACCAAGGCCAGGCGGGCGCTAGGCGGGTGCAGAGCGCAAGTTTCCCCTTCCGTGCAAGCGAGGCAAGCCACAGGCGCGGAGTCCCGAGGAATCAACCAAAGGTTTCCATTCTGGTACAACAAGACCAAGACTACTAGGACGGTAGGACGAAGGTCATCACCGAGCCCACCACAGCGTCACGACCAGAGGCTTTTCGCACGCGAAGACTACATTTGTCAGGATAGACTGTACTACTTGTCCCCTTTCAAATCCCGCCGTTGTGGAATCCCTTCCTGCTCATATTTGGGAAGAGGACCAAGGCCACTATATATAGGACTTAGCCACCACCATAGAAAGGGACCGAAACCAGAGAAAGTAGAGCACCACACCAGCTCAAGAACACCTCACATCCTGAGGCTTGTTCATCCTTGTACTAGTTCATCCATAGCCCCTCGAGGCAATCCACCACACCACACTGGATTAGGGTATTACCCACAATGGTGGCCCGAACTAGTATAAATCTCTGTGTCTTTGTGTCTCTGTGAGCTTGACGCGTTAGGCTAGGGAGGATCGCGAGTAGGCAGGCTGGGCAGGTTGAGATGTCTGCATGCACCCCAGAGTTCGAACCTCTCAAGGGTTGTCGGATCTTGAAATTCGACATTTGGCACGCCAGGTAGGGGTGCATCGGATCCTCTTTCCCTTTGTTCGATCCGTCTCCGCTCCGACATCTCCATGGCCGACGCGCGCAGGGCTCGCGCCGAGCGTTGGGCCGCGGTCGGTGCCCGCGTCGCCCAGACGGCTCTGGAGGGTGACGACTGCGCCCGCCGCACTCCTTCTCTGGTGGCCAACGCCGCCACGGGCCCTGCCGGCCACGAGCAGCAAGCTTCATCGCTGCACCCGTCGGTGCGCCGTGATGGCTGCACCGCTACTCCGTCGTTGACCCCAGCAACTTCATCCTCCCACGTGCGCCGCGGCCACGTGGATGTGCAGGCCGCTCTACTCATGACGCGGGAGCTTCTTTGCTACCGTCCCGTGGGATATCTCTATGAGCAGGGGCTCTGACGGGCCGGCTCGCTCGCTTCCTCAGCAACCACCTGTAGCGGGCGACATCGTGCATGGGGCTCCTCCTCCGCCTCCGGCCCGGGGCACCTCTGCACCGCTCTGGAGATGTTCAACATGGCGAACAAGTGTGCAAGGGCTGAGGAGGGACGCCTCTCCCTCCTCAAACTCCTTGATGCTGATCCAGAAGACAAGAAGACCAAGGCCAAGGACACGAAGCGCAAGGGGCCAGCCGTGCTTGCGGCAGAACCAGAGACCAAGCACGGCTGCGACCACCCCGAGTCATCAAAGGGCAAGTGGTCGTTTTGCGCCTTCCACAACGTCTATAGCCACAACACCAGCGACTGCCAGGAGCTCAGGGCTCTCCGTGATGGGCGCCTCGGTTGAAGCCCCGAGCGCAACGATCGGGGCTACGATCGCGGAGGTGGCCAAGGTGGAGGATGCTGGGATGGACACGACCGCCGTCAGAAGTGGCGCGACCAGCCTCATGAGGACCACTGGCAGGACCAGCCTCGCGAGGGCAAATGGAGGGAGCAGCCTCGTGAGGATCACCATCAGGGCAATGCAGCCTTGCCTCCTCTGCCAAGAAGGAACGAAGATCACCACCAGGACAAGGGGGAATGGGGCTTCCAGGAGGCACGGGCCATCACCTGCATCTTGGGCGGCTCACTAGCCCCAGCTTCCGATCGTGTCTTCAAGCAGTTTGCGCGCGATGTCAATGCGGCGCTCCCCAAGCTTGAGGCAACTCGCCCTCTCAAGTGGTCCAAGTGTGCCATCACCTTCGACTCCACAGACCGGCTCAAGTGCGCGGGCACCACTGGCGCGCTCCCCATGCTCTGCTCCCCCGTCATCAGCAACGTGACCGTTACCAAGACTCTCATTGATGGTGGAGCATGGCTTATTGTTCTCGTCCAGACGTTCGACTGGCTCCAGGTGCCATACTACCAGCTGAACCCCACCAAGCCATTCTCAGGAGTGACCGACGGAGTAACACATCCGATCGGGAAAGTTCGCCTCCCTGTCACCTTCGGCGAGCGCAACAACTACCTCACCGAGCTCATCGATTTCGACATCGCCGACATCCGCCTGCCCTACAATGCAATCCTTGGGTACCCGGCACTGGCCAAGTTCATGGCGGCCATACACCACGGCTACAACGTCCTCAAGATGCTAGGAAGCGGCGGCATCATCACGGTCGCCTGCCAAGAGAAGGATGCGGTGTGCTCCCTCGAGCACGCCTTCCAGGCTGCAGCAGTTGAGAACCCGGAAGACGAAGACGGCGCCCTCCCTCCCGAGATCGCCCCCAAGACGAAGAAGCTGCAACTGGGCCAGGGGTCTCGTGAGGGAGCATCACTCGAGGACGCAGTGCTGAGCCTTGCATCCCCGGACGCGGCACCTTCACCCATTGCATAGGAAGGCGCGCCCGGTGCCCCTCTCAGGCTGGGCTCGGGGGCTCTCCTCTGGAGGGCCTCAGACCTAGCCCATGTCGCGAGAGTGGCGCTCGGGCACCAGGTGGAGGCGCTCTATAGAGTACGCATCCCAGGAGAAGGCAGCAGGTGTGAGGCACCAGGCGTTCGGGAGTTCATTGCTAGCTCTTGAGCACTGCATTGGTTTTCCCTTGACGAGGAAAGGGTGATGCAGCAAAGTAGCGTAAATATTTCCCTCTGTTTTTGAGAAGCACAATATCAATCCAGTAGGAGGCTCCTCAAAAGTCCCATGCACCTACACAAAGAAACAAGAACCTCACAACCAACACGATAAAGGGGTTGTCAATCCCTTCACGAAAACTTGCGAAAGTGAGATCAGATAGAGATAATAAGATAAGATAAATATTTTTGGTATTTTTATGATATAGATTGGAAAGTAAAAGATGCAAATAAAAGTAGATGGAAAACTTATATCATAAAAGATAGACCCGGGGGCCATAGGTTTCACTAGTGGTTTCTCTCAAGATAGCATAAGTATTACGGTGGGTAAACAAATTACTGTCGAGCAATTGATAGAAAAGTGCCTAGTTATGAGATTATCTAGGCATGATCATGTATATAGGCATCACGTTCGCAACAAGTAGATCGAAACGATTTTGCATCAACTACTATTACTCCACACATCGACTGACTCCTGCCTGCGTCTAGAGTATTAAGTTCATAAGAACAGAGTAACGCATTAAGCAAGATGACATGATGTAGAGGGATAAACTCAAGCAATATGGAATAAACCCCATCTTTTTATCCTCGATGGCAACAATACAATACGTGCCTTGCTGCCCTAACATCCTTTGGGAAAGGACACCGCAAGATTGAACCCAAAGCTAAGCACTTCTCCCATTGAAAGAAAGATCAATCTAGCAGGCCAAACCAAACTGATAATTCGAAGAGACTTGCAAAGATAACCAATCATACATAAAAGAATTCAAAGAAGATTCAATTATTTCTCATAGATAAACTTGATCATAAACCCACAATCGGATCTCGACAAACACACCACAAAAAGATTTACATCGAATAGATCTCCAAGAAGATCGAGGAGAACTTGGTATTGAGATTCAAAGAGAGAGAAGAAGCCATCTAGCTAATAACTATGGACCCGAAGGTCTGCGGTAAACTACTCACAACTCATCAGAGAGGCCATGGAGATGTTGTAGAGGCCCTCCATGGTCGGTGCCCCCTCCGACGGAGCGCCGGTGAAGGCTCCAAGATGGGATCTCGCGGATACAGAAGGTTGCGGCGGTGGAATTAGGTTTACATGGTGCTCCTGGATGTTTTCAGGGTATGTTGATATATATAGGAGGAAGAAGTAGGTCGGTGGAGCCATGAGGGGCCCACGAGGGTGAGGGGCGCGCCCACCCCCTAGGGCGTGCCGGACACCCTCGTGGCCGCCTCGTTCGCTTCTTGACGTCCACTCCAAGTCTCCTGGGTTGCGTTTGTTACAAAAAGATTGCTCCCGAAGGTTTCATTCCGTTTGGACTCCGTTTGATATTCCTTTTCTTCAAAACACTGAAATAGGCAAAAAAAAAACAACAGTTCGGGCTGGGCCTCCGGTTAGTAGGTTAGTCCCAAAAATGATATAAAAGTGTAAAGTAAAGCCCATAAACATCCAAACAGGTAATATAATAGCATGGAACAATCAAAAATTATAGTTACGTTGGAGACATATCAAGCATCCCCAAGCTTAATTCCTGCTCGTCCTCGAGTAGGTAAATGATAAAAACAGAATTTTTGATGTGGAATGTTACCTAGCATATTTCTCAATGTAATTTTCTTTATTGTGGCATGAATGTTCAGATCCAATTGATTCAAAGTAAAAGTTCATATTGACATAAAAACAATAATACTTCAAGCATACTAACAAAGGAATCATGTCTTCTCAAAGTAGCATGGCTAAAGAAAGCTATCCCTACAAAATCATATAGTCTAGCTATGCTCTATCTTCATCACACAAAGTATTTAATCATGCACAACCCCGATGACAAGCCAAGCAATTGTTTCATACTTTAGTATTCTCAAACTTTTTCAACTTTCACGCAATACATGAGCGTGAGCCATGGACATAGCACTATATGTGGAATAGAATGGTGGTTGTAGAGAAGACAAAAAAGGAGAAGATAGTCTCACATCAACTAGGCGTATCAACGGGCTATGGAGATGCCCATCAATAGGTATCAATGTGAGTGAGTAGGGATTGCCATGCAACGGATGCACTAGAGCTATAAATGTATGAAAGATCAACAAAAGAAACTAAGTGGGTGTGCATCCAACTTGCTTGCTCATGAAGACCTAGGGCATTTTGAGGAAGCCCATCATTGGAATATACAAGCCAAGTTCTATAATGAAAAATTCCCACTAGTATACGAAAGTGACAACATAGGAGACCCTCTATCATGAAGATCATGGTGCTACTTTGAAGCACAAGTGTGGAAAAAAGATAGTAACATTGTCCTTCTCTCTTTTTCTCTCACTTTTTTCTTTTTCTTTTTCCTTCTTTTTTTTCTTTTCTTTTTCTTTTCTTTTCTCTTTTTTTCTTTTTCTTTGGCCTTTTTTTTATTTGGCCTTTCTCTTTTTTTTCTTAAAGTCCGAAGTCTCATCCCGACTTGTGGGGGAATCATAGTCTCCATCATCCTTTCCTCACTTGGGACAATGCTCTAATAATGAAGATCATCACACTTTTATTTACTTACAACTCAAGATTACAACTCGATACTTAGAACAAAATATGACTCTATATAAATGCCTCCGGCGGTGTACCGGGATACGCAATGAATCAAGAGTGACATGTATGAAAGAATTATGAAGGTGGCCCGGACAGCCACCGCCTAGCCTCACGAGTCGGTTGCATGTTAATGGGGGGCCTCCCGAGCATCGCGTATCGGGAGCTCCTTGTAACGTCCCGAATCCGATGCGCCAGGTGTCTTCCAGCCATGTCATTTGCTTGCGTGTTGCATTTCGCCATGTCATCATCTGCATTTCTTCTGCATGTTTTTCAAAACTTGCATCCGTTCGGGTCCTCCCGGTTCTCTCTGTTGTCCGTTCTGAGCCCAAGCGCCCGTCGCCCCTCTCAGACCTTTTTTCGTGAGTGGGAGAAAAACGTTCTTGGAATGAGCCGAGATTTTCCGAGTGTCCTTGACATATCACCGATAGACCGCTCATCAAATTTTGTTCCATTTGGGGGTCGTTTGATGCCCCAACGGTTAACCGAGTTAACCGAAACCCCCTTCTCTTTGCAGCCCAGCACCTCTTCACACAGCCCACCTAGCCCATCTAACTCCACTCCATGATCTCCGCCATTCGATCACGATCATGTGGATGAAAACCGCACCGCATTTGGACTCTCCTAGCTCCCTCTACCTATATATAAGTGGCTCCATCTCCATTTCCCGGATGAAACCCTAGCTCCGCTCCCCTCGCGCCGCCGGACGAAAACCCCATCGCCGGACGCGTCCGCCACCGCCCGCCCAAGCCCATCAGGGCCCGAACCGCCCCGAGCGCGCCACCACTCGCCTCCGAGCTCCTGCTGAGTCCCTTGTGTCGCTTTGCTCCCGCTGGCGACCACAGACCTTGTCGGCCACCGCCCGTCGCCCCGGCGCCGAGCTGCTCTCCGCCGCCGGAGACCCGGACCTTGCCGGCCGCCGCCGCGCCTCGCCTCGCCCCCGCGTGCATGCCCGCCAACCGCCACGCCTCTGCGTCGGAGCTCCACCGCTGCCTCGCATCCTCGCCGCCGTACCGAGCCGTGGGCTCCACCGGCGCTCGAGCTTGCTGCTCTACCGCGCCGAGGCCGTCCTCGCCTCGTCCCTGCCCAGATCCAGCGAGGCGCTGCCGGATCCGTTGTCTCCGGCCACCGCGCGCTCACCGGAGCTCCTCGTCGCCGGTGTTGACTTCGTCCCCGCCAGATCTGCACGACTCCATCCCGGTGCTGCCTCGTCCATCGAACCAAATGGCCTCCCTGTCCCGGATCTCATCGTCCCCGCACCTCTCCGTCCCGATTCGCCCGAGGGTATATTTTTTTGGCAGGGTCCTAGATTTTCAACATCATGGGCATATGTTTGGCATGCCATAACTTGATGCTCGATGCTCCGTTTTGCATTCATGATATGTCAAATTATTCATCTCAGAGTGCTCTTCATGATGGAGTAGTTTGCATTCATGTTAGTGTTCATATTGATGCCTTCGTTGGTATAAACTGCTGGAATCTGCTGATTGTTAATATCATTTGTGCATCTTATGAGTGCCACAACTTTGTTCCTGTTGATGCTATGGTGATGATCTTGATATGAACATGTTGTGTTCCTCATGCTCTACATGTTGGTGTGATTTGAATTAATGTTAGGGTGCATCTCGACATATTAATCCCTGTTGCAAAAGTGCATGTTGCTGTTAACTGCTGAAAACTGCTGTAACTTGCTGATTTGTCATTTTTGTTGCATTTTGTGTGTTAATCCTATGAGCATGATATCTACATGTTTTAGGAGCATATATCTGCCATACTTACAGGGGTGCAACCCATGTATTTTTATATTCCCTGTAGTGAGTGCATCAAGCTTGTGAAGTGGGCTAGTTGCTGTTAACTTTCTGTCAAGTCTGTTTCTGTCATATCTTGATGCTATCTTTGCTTGATGCTACCAATTAATCCATGCATATTATGGAGATGTTTAGTTAACATGTTTTGTTGCCTATGTTATGCTCTATAATTCCATGCCTTATTCTTCCCTATATATCATGTAGAATATGTTTTCATTGCCATGAACATGCTTATATAATATTCCAGATTTCTGTTAACTTCATGATGCCTTGTTGTGAGCTTGTTGTTGAGTGATCCGTGCCTATTGTGGATATGCTCCAATTACATGTTTTGTAGTATGCTATTAGTAATTTGTTCACATGCCATGGTTGTTAATTTTGGATCTCATATGCCTCTATTCCATGCTTGCAAACATGCCATCATAATGTTGTTGTTTTACACTTGCTGAAACTGTTTCAACTTTCAATATTGTCATGTTGGTTCCCACTAATCCATGAGCCATATATTATGATGCCAAGATGTTATTTTCTATTTGTTATGTGTACATTGATGCCATGTGCTTGGTTGCTATGTTTACTTCTGTAGCTTGTCTCTTTCTTGCACTCAAGTTGCCATCATATTAACTCTACTCATCCATATAATGTTGTGTTATAAAGTTGCATATTGCATTGATCATATTGGTATAATTTTGATGCCTATGAACCTTAACCTTTAATGATATTTGAAGTATGTTATCTGTACATGAAGTGAATGCCAAATTTGTGCTCATAAGATTCCTGTAGCATGTTGTTTTGATGTTTCCAAAGTGCCTACTTGCTGTTTTGGGCAGATTGTTGTTATAACTTGTTTGGAGTGTATGTGTTGCACCGTTGCTCCATTTTGAGCATGCTCTATATGAAACTTGCTTAGAATTGCATGTAGTTTCATCATGTCATGTTGAATCCTTGTTTTGAGAGTGTTTGCTTGATGTTTGAATGCATTTTGCATCAATGCCATGTTTAACTTGTTTTGCTCATATCTTCTAGGCCGTAGCTCTGAACTAAATGAACTTTATATGTAACTTGACTAGAATTTCATGTAGATCTTCTTCGTGCATTTTAACTTGCTATTTAACAACTTGAAAATAAGGTTTATTAAGATCTGGACCAATTTTGAAATTTGAATATGAGGACTTACCGGATTTGTTATATGTTGTTTCCGGCCTCATTTAAACTTGCTTTGATGTGTTGCTCTTGTATGCATCATCCCTTGCGATGAGTAGCATCATATAGCCTTTGTCATGAATCATGCTTGGTTGAACATCTTGTCATGTTTATGTGTTGTGTTTACCATGTGGTTTGCTCCTTTCCGGTTGTGCTTCTTCTCGATAGTTCCTGTTTTGTTGCGATCGTGAGGATTCGTTCTACTACGCTTGGTTTGTCTTCGTCCGTTCCTCTTCTTCATGGACTCGTTCTTCTTCCTAGCGGGATTTCAGGCAAGATGACCGTTACCCTAGATCTCACTACTGTCATTGCTATGCTAGTTGCTTCGTTCTATCGCTATGCTGCGCTACCTATCACTTGTTTATCAAGCCTCCCAAATTGCCATGTCGTCCTCTAACCTTTTTCACCCTTCCTAGCAAACCATTGCTTGGCTATGTTACCGCTTTGCTTAACCCCTCTTATAGTGTTGTTAGTTGCAGGTGAAGTCGAAGATTGCTCCAAGATGGATACGATTATGTTGGGATAACACGATGTCTCTTTTTTAATTAGTGCATCTATATATTTGGTAAAGGGTGGAAGGCTCGGCCTTATGCCGGGTGTTTTGTTCCACTCTTGCTGCCTTAGTTTCCGTCATACCGGTGTTATGTTCCTTGATTTTGCGTTCCTTACGCGGCCGGGTGTATGGGAACCCCTTGACAGTTTGCTTTGGATAAAACTCCTCAAGCAAGGCCCAACTTTGGTTTTACATTTGCCTAACAACCTATAACTTTCCCTTGGGGTTGCAAACCCGAGGGTCATATTTATTTTAAACCCCCCCGGGCCAGTGCTTCTCTAAGTGTTGGTCCGAACCGAGCAGCCTATGGGGCCACCTCGGGGAAACTTGAGGGTTGGTTTTACTCATACCTTGACTCATCCAGTGTACCCTGAGAACAAGATATGTGCAGCTCCTATTGGGATTTGTCGGCACATTCGGGCGGTCTTGATGGTCTTGTTTTACCATTGTTGAAATGTCTTGTGACCGGGATTCCGAGACTGATCGGGTCTTCCAGGGAGAAGGAATATCCTTCATTGGTTGTGAGAGCTTATAATGGGCTAAGTTGGGACTCCCCTGCAGGGTATAAACTTTCGAAAGCCATGCCCGCGGTTATGTGACAGATGGGAATTTGTTAATATCCGGTTCTAGAGAACTTGACACCAGATTCGAATTAAAATGCATCAACCGCGTGTGTAGCCATGATGGTCTTTTTTCGGCGGAGTCCGGGAAGTGAACACGGTTTGGGTTATGTATGAATGTAAGTAGTTTCAGGATCACTTCTTGATCACTTCTAGCTTCTCGACCGATGCATTTCTTCTCTTCTCGCTCTTATTTGCGTATGTTAGCCACCATATACGCTTAGTCGCTGATGCAACCTCACCACTTATCCATTCCATTCCCTTTAAGATTTGCTAGTCTTGATACCCCTGGTAATGGGATTGCTGAGTCCTCGTGGCTCACAGATTACTACAACAACAGTTGCAGGTACAAGTATTGCGATGATCATGACGCGAGAGTGATGTTACCTGTTTTGGAGTTCTTCTTCTGCTTCTTCTTTGATCAGGAGATAGATTCCAGGTCGGCAGCCTAGGCTAGGAGGGTGGATGTCGTTGATTTTCTATTTGTGTTTCATCCGTAGTCGGATGTTGCTCTTATGTATGATGTGGTTGTATTCATGTGGCATTGTATGCCTCTTGTATGTATCCCCAACTATTATGTAATGGTAAGATGTAATGATATCCACCTTGCAGAAGCGTCTCCAATATGCGCTTCTATCCTTGGTGGGACCTTCGAGTTCCTTTAGGATAGGGTCGCATATTGGGCGTGACAAGTTGGTATGAGAGCCTCGACCGACCATAGGAGCCCCCCCCGCTTGATTGAACGTAGTTGGCCGTTGTCGAATCTAGAAGAAAACTATTTCTGAGTTTAGTTATATCGGAGAGTAGGAATTCTTTTTACTCCTCAGCCCCTTCATCGCTCTGGTGATGAATCTTGACGTAGGTGTTTTGAGTTACTCCTCTTCCCCTTCAAATTTTTCTTTAGGATCACGCGGTTGGTTTTCCGAGTGTTGGTTCTCAGCTCTTTTTATCCGGTGCATTTCTCGTCAAGTTGACTTGAGCCTCTTCATCTTTGCCAAGTTCAATCCTTAGTTGTTTTCTTTTTCCCACCTGCCCACCCCTTTTCTTGTCGGAGCCGGAGTCCGTAATCGAGTATCCATCCTACTCGTGCAAAGCCTTTGCTTTCTTTCAATTGGTGTTTTCTGTTCAAGATATTCGTCGGTTCTCCCTTCCAGGTGCCTTTGTTTTTCCGCCCTCCCACCATTTTTCTTCCTGGAGTCCGAGTCTCTTTCGTCCATCAATTTCATTCGTGCGGAGCCTCTTCAGTCTTTCGTCAATTGTTTCAACCGGCGAATTCTCGTTTTGTTCAACATTCTTCATCTCTTTTTCTTCTCCGGTGGACTCAATTCAAGTTTTTCGGGTTGAATATATTCTTTTCCTTGGATCAAGTGTTTTCCCTGCTCGTTCGCCTCTCGCCAGTTTATCCTTCGGGAGTGCTCAAGACATCTCATGAGATTCGTCTGTGTTTGAATTACTTCGAGGTTCTCACCTCATTCAAATATTTCAATTGTTTTGGTGCATCATCTATCTCTTCAACAATCCTTTTCAACGGTGTTTTCTTTTAGTGGGCCCTAACCCACAGGTCTTTTCCCAGGATCTTACCTGACTCTTCTAATTATTCCAGAGCTATTCCAAATTCTTTTCAGAGTTTGACGTAAGAATGAATTTCATCAGTCAGATGCCATCTCCAAGATCACTTTCAATTTCTTTTCATCTTTGGTTCAACTTTTCCTCTTTCCATTCTTCCCGAGTGTCTCAACAATTTTGGTGGCGTTCCTAGTCGTCATTTCAAGATAGAAGAAGAGTTTTCCTCTAAATCTTGCCCGTTCTCTCGAAGACTCGCGGTTCTAGTTTCATGCTACCCTCTCAACTTATTCCATTTGTCAGATATTGTTTTCTCACCCATCCGGAGTATGTCAGGAGTTGTTTTTCCATTTCTTTTCACAGGAGGCCATCATTCTAGCTATCGTTACCCAATTATCCTGGCGCATCTGTCAAGTATTCTTTATCAGCTTGTTATCTCTTTGTTCTTTTGCATCTAAATTCTCTCTAGCATATTTGTTCTTCTAATTCTTCCAGGTGATTCATTCTCTTTCATCAGTCATTTTCTAATTCTTATGGTGGTTCCTTCAGATTCTTTTCCTTTTTTATCATATCAATTCATTCGTTCTTTACAATCCTACCGGTGGTTCATGAAGACTTTCTCAAGTTTTGTGCTACATCCCCCTTAATTCTTTTCCAATAAGATTAAGTAGTATGCAAAAATCCATTGCTTGCAATCAATTTAATTTGATGAAGGAAAATCATACAATAAATCTTATTCTTATTTCCTCAAAGTGATTAATCCCTTCCTTCGGAGTTTGTTCATGAGGAATAATTTCGTGGTTTGAAGTGCTTTCATCTTTTGTTTTCCGGAGTTCAAATTTCCTCGGCCATTTGGTCGGAACCTCCATCTAAATCACCGCATGGTTTAATCTTATCCTTTCATCCTTCCTTTCTATCTCATCATCCTTTTGTCACTAGAGTTCTTCATGGTGGTTCTTCATGATTTAATTCATTCTTAAAGAGTTCATCAAGATTTTGTTGGAGGAGTTCTAGTATCTTTTCTTGTCGCGTCTCTAAGTGCAAATAAATCCCCGTTTTCTCCTGAAGTGGGGTTTTGCATTTCTTCGCTCTTCTCAGCTATTCAGACATTGGTTGTTGTATAATTTCACCTCAAGTTTTGAATTGTTTTTGATAAGTATACGACAAGCTTATTCTTTCGTTGTTGATTATCTCAACAACTCCGTTCAATACTTACTTCTAAGTTCTTTTCATTCCATTATTTCAATTCTTCCGGAGGCATTGCGTTGTTCATCTCATCAAGTGTCATCCCATTGGGTGAAGTTCAGGTCTCCATTCCTTCCATTTTCAGTCGGAGTGCTACCAAAATTCTCTTGTTCATTCCTTTTCTATTTTGTTCTGGTTTCAGAGTCTATCTTCTTTCTTGAGCTTTCATTCTTGTCATATTCGTTGTTCCACTTTTCTACCCGAGTGCTCTCGACTTTGTTCATCTTTTCTCTTGCGTTCTTACTTAACCTCTTCCTCTTTCTCTTCCGTCGCATTCCTAAGATATCGGGACGAGATCTCTTGTTAGTGGAGGAGAGTTGTAATTCCCCGAATCCGATGCGCTAGGTGTCTTCCAGTCATTCTTCATTGTTGCCATGTCATTTTCTTGCGTGTTGCATTTTGCCATGTCATCATCTGCATTTCTTCTGCATGTTTTTCAAAACTTGCATCCAGTCGGGTCCCCCCGATTCTCTCTGTTGTCCGTTCTGAGCCCAACCACACTCGCACACGCCCGTCGCCCCTCTCAGACCTTGTTTCGTGAGCGGGAGAAAAACGTTCTCGGAATGGGCCGAGATTTGCCGAGTGGCCTTGGCATATCACCGGTAGACTGCCCATCAAATTTCGTTCCATTTAGAGGTCGTTTGATGACCCAATAGTTAACCAAGTTAACCAAAACCCCCTTCTCTTTGTAGCCCAGCACCTCTTCACACGGCCCCCCTAGCCCATCTAACTCCCCTCCATGCTCTCCGCCGTTCGATCATGATCGTGTGGAAGAAAACTGCACCGCATTTGAACTCTCCTAGCTCCCTCTACCTATATATAAGTGCCTCCCTCTCCATTTCCCGGATGAAACCCTAGACCCGCTCCCCTCGCGCTGCCGGATGAAAACCCCTCCGCCGGACGCGTCCGCCGCCGCCCCCTCGTCCAACCAGCGCCTGCCACGTGTCCTGGCTGCCGTAGTCTCCTCCGCGCGCCACCGCGGGCCCGCTCGGTCCAGGTGCGGCCCGCCCGAGCCAGGGGCCGAGCCTCCCAGTGTGTGGCCGCTTGCCTTGAGCTCTGTCGAGTCCCGCGCCGTCGCTTTGCTCCGCCGGCGACCCCGGACCTCGTCGGCCACCGCCCGTCTACCCGCCGGTGCCGAGCTCCTCTTCGCCGCCCGAACCTTGCCGGCCGCCACCAGACTCTCCCGCCCCAGCAGACGCTCACGACCGATGTGCCTTGCGCGGAGCTCGCCCCGCCTCGCGTCCTCGCCGCCGTCTCGAGCCGTGGGCTCCACCGGCGCCCAAGCTCGCCACTCTCCCGCGCCAAGGCCGTCCTCGCCTCGTCCCTGCCCAGATCCAGCGAGGCACCGCCGTATCCGTCGTCTCCGGCCACCGCACGCTCGCCGGAGCTCCTCGCCGCCGGTGTTGACTTCGTCCCTGCCAGATTTGCACGACTCCATCCCGGTGCTGCCTCGTCCACCGAACCAAACGACCTCCCCATCCCCGATCTCGTCGTCCCCGCACCTCTCCGTCCCGGTTCGCCCGAGGGTATATTTTTTTGGCTAAGTCCCGGGTTTTCAACATCATGTGCATATGTTTGACATGCCATAACTTGATGCTCGGTGCTCCATTCTGCGTGCATGATATGTAAAATTGTTCATCTTAGAGTGCTCTTCATGATGGAGTAGTTTGCATTCATGTTAGTGTTCATCTTTATGCTTTAACCTTCGTTGCAAACTGCCATGTGGTATAAACTGCTGGAATCTGCTGATTGCTAACATCATTTGTGCATCTTGTGAGTGCCACAACTTTGTTCCTGTTGATGCTATGGTGATGATCTTGATATGTGCATGTTCTTCTCTTCATGCTATACATGTTGGTGTGCTTTGCATTCATGTTAGGGTGCATCTTGACATATTAATCCCTGTTGCAAAAGTGCATGTTGCTGTTAACTGCTGAAAACTGCTGTAACTTGCTGATTTGTCATTTTTTTGCATTTTGTGTGTGAATCCTATGAGCATTATGTCTACATGTATTAGGAGAATATTTATGCCATATTTACAGGTATGCAATCCATATATTTTTATATGCCCTGTAGTGAGTGCATTAAGCTTGTGAAGTGGGCTATTTGCTGTTAACTTTCTGTCAAGTCTGTTTCTGTCATATCATGATGATATCTTTGCTTGATGCTACCAATTAATCCATGCATATTCTGGAGATGCTTAGTTGACATGATATGGTGTCTATGTTATTATCTATAATTCCATGCCTTTTGATTCCCTATATATGTATCGTAGCAAATGTTTTTATTGCCATGAACATGCTTATATAATGTTCCAGATTTCTATTAACTTCATGATGCCTTGTTGTGAGCTTGTTGTTGAGTGATACATGCCTGTTATTGACATTCTCCAATTACATGTTTTGTAGTATGCTATGAGTAATTTATTCACATGCCATGGTTGTTAATTTTGGATCTCATATGCCTCTGTTCCATGCTTGCAAACATGCCATCATAATGTTGCTGTTTTACACTTGCTGAAACTGTTTCAACTTTCAATCTTGTCATGTTGGTTCCCACTAATCCATGAGCCATATGTTTATGATGCCATGATGTTATTTTCTAATTGTTATGTATGCTTTGATGCCATGCCCTTGGTTGCTATGTTTACTTGCTGTACCTTGTCCCTCTTGCTCTCTAGTTGACATCATATTAACTCTGCTCATGCATATGCTGTTGTGTTATAAAGTTGCATTTTGCATTGATCATATTGGTTTAATCTTGATGCCTATGAACCTGAACCTTTAATGATATTTGAAGTATATTTCCTGTACATGAAGTGCATGACAAGTTTGTTCTCATAAGATTCCTGTAGCATGTTATTTTGATGTTTCCAAAGTGCCTACTTGCTGTTTTGGGCAGATTGTTGTTATAAATTGTTTGGAGTGTATGTGTTGTACCGTTGCTCCATTTTGAGCATGCTCTATATGAAACTTGCTTAGAATTGCATGTACTTTCATCATCTCACGTTGAACCCTTGTTTTCAGAGTGTTTGCTTGATGTTTGAATGCATTTTGCATCAATGCCATGTTTAACTTTTTTTGCTCATATCTTCTAGGCTGTAGCTCCGAACTAGATGAACTTTATATGTAACTTGACTAGAATTTTGTGTCGATCATCTTGGTAAATTTTAAATTGTTGTTTAACAACTTGAACATAAGGTTTATTCAGATCTGGACCAATTTCTAAATTTGCATATGAGGACTTACCGGATTTTTTATATGTTGTTTCCGGCCTCATTTAAACTTGCTCTGATGTGTTTCTCTTGTATGCATCATCTCTTGCCATGAGTAACATCATATAGCCTTTGTCATGCATCATGCTTGGTTGAGCATCTTGTCATGTTTATGCGTTGTGTGTTTACCATGTGGTTTGCTCCTTTCCGGTTGTGCTTCTTCTCGATAGTTCCTGTTTCGTTGCGATCATGAGGATTCGTTGGACTGCGCTTGGTTCGTCTTTGTCCGTTCTCTTCTTCATGCACTCGTTCTTCTTCACTTCTTTATCAAGCCTCCCAAATTGCCATGTCGTCCTCTAACCTTTGTCACCCTTCCTAGAAAACCGTTGCTTGGCTATGTTACCGCTTTGCTCAGCCCATCTTATAGCGTTGTTAGTTGGAGGTGAAGTCGAAGATTGTTCCATGATGGACATGATTATGTTGGGATATCAAAATATCTCTTATTTAATTAATGCATCTATATACTTGGTAAAGGGTGGAAGGCTCGGCCTTATGCCTGGTGTTTTGTTCCCCTCTTGCCGCCTTAGTTTCCGTCATACCGGTGTTATGTTCCTTGATTTTGTGTTCCTTACGCGGCCGGGTGTATGGGAACCCCTTGACAGTTCACTTTGAATAAAACTCCTCTAGCAAGGCCCAACTTTGGTTTTACATTTGTCTAACAACCTATAACTTTCCCTTGGGGTTGCAAACCCGAGGGTCATTTTTATTTTAACCCCCCCAACCCCAGGCCAGTGCTTCTCTAAGTGTTGGTCTGAACCGAGCAGCCTGCGGGACCACCTCGGGGAAACTTGAGGGTTGGTTTTACTCGTACCTTGACTCATCCAGTGTGCCCTGAGAACGAGATATGTGCAGCTCCTATCGGGATTGGTCGGCACATTCGAGCGGTCTTGATGGTCTTGTTTTACCATTGTCGAAATGTCTTGTAACCCGGATTCCGGGACTGATCGGGTCTTCCCGGGAGAAGGGATATCCTTCGTTGGTCGTGAGAGCTTATAATGGGCTAAGTTGGGACACCCCTGCAGGGTATAAACTTTTGAAAGCCGTGCCAGCGGTTATGTGGCAGATGGGAATTTGTTAATATCCGGTTGTAGAGAACTTGACACCAGATTCGAATTAAAATGCAGCAACCGCGTGTGTAGCCGTGATGGTCTCTTTTTGGCGGAGTCCGGGAAGTGAACACGGTTTGGGTTATGTATGAACGTAAGTAGTTTCAGGATCACTTCTTGATCACTTCTAGCTTCTCGACCGATGCGTTGCTTCTCTTCTAACTCTTATTTACGTATGTTAGCCACCATATATGCTTAGTCGCTGCTGCAACCTCACCACTTATCCATTCCATTCCCTTTAAGCTTTGCTAGTCTTGATACCCATGGTAATGGGATTGCTGAGTCCTCGTCGCTCAGATACTACAACAATAGTTGCAGGTACAAGTATTGCGATGATCATGACGCGAGAGCGATGTTACTTGTTTTGGAGTTCTTCTTCTGCTTCTTCTTTGATCAGGGGATAGGTTCCAGGTCGGCAGCCTGGGCTAGAAGGGTGGATGTCGTTGAGTTTTTGTTTGTGTTTCATCCATGGTCGGAAGTTGCTCTTATGTATGATATGGTTGTATTCATGTGGCATTGTATGCCTCTTGTATGTATCCCCAACTATTATGTAATGGTACGATATAATGATATCCACCATGCAGAAGCGTCTCCAATATGCACTTCTATCCTTGGTGGGACCTTCGAGTTCCTTTAGGATAGGGTCACATATTGGGCGTGACACTCCTACTGGCTCTCCAACCCTCACCCCCTGGCCTTGACCACGGCATCACGACCTGCATACCAGTGGTGGCTGAGCTTGCTCGAGGGCCGGGTCCCGAGGATGTAGAGCACCTTGGCAAACGAGGCAGGAGGGTGGCCAAGACGGGTTGCACCTGACGGCACCGCAGGCGCGACGACAAGCATTTCCTCTCCGATGGACTCGGACCGCAAAAGATAACTCTTGGCTCGCTACGGCACCAGTTTTGCTCTGTGTGCCCCACCTCACAGTTCCAGTTGGGCAATTCAACTCCCCTTTTTGATTTTCTATACACCTATTTGCACGCCAAGGGGGACCTCGTGAGCATTGCCTCTCATGAGCTCTTACCGGACCTTGGGCCGCTCACCTCCTAGCCTTGACCACGGCATCACAACCTGGCATACTAGCGATGGCTGAAGCCTGCCTGGGGACTGGGTCCTGCCGGCGTAGAGCGCCACGCTGTCTAGGGAAGAGAAAAGGGAGGGACTCAAAAGGAACAGCGATACTATTGAATATATTTCGGTCCTTACAAGCCCCACGGGGGCTGAACTTCATTTCGCGCAGGAGGAACAACTACAGGGCCCTACGGTGTCGCTGACGTTGCCGCGTGGTAGCTGTGGCAGCACTCCTGCATTGGCGGGAGCTCGGCGGCATGTAGCTCTTGTCGCTCGACTCTAGAGAATCGCTGGGCTCAGGAGAGTCACTGGACTCCCAGGAGTCGTCGCTGCTGCTGGACGAAGCGCTGAAGGGGGCAGCGGCATATCCAGCACCCATCACGGCATCCCTCGAGCTGTCTCCTCCGGCAAGCCTCGGCCCTTCGCCCGCTTCGTTGAAGACCTTGAAGAACAAGGTGGCCGCGCCGTCATACTCAAAGTGGATCGCCAGGGCTCCCTCCGCTCGGCAAGCCCGGGCGACCTCGCCCCATCATCGTGTCATCAAGACGTCTCCGGACGACACCACCTTAACCTCAGCCCCGGTGGCTAGGCTGCTGCACCCCGCGTACTGCAGCCACAGCTCCACCGGTCCCCACGAAGGCAGCTCGCTGGTGAATAACCATGGGAATCGGATCCAAGTATCGGGATGCATCACCGCCCACACCACGAACTCGCGTGAGCTATCCTCAGGGTGGGTCCATGGTGCGGCCGGCAGGGCAATGGCGGCCCTGCCATCTTCGCGAGGCGCCGCTCGGTGACATACTCCTTCACCTTGCACCCGGGCGTATAGGGGGAGGGGGAAGCCAGGCGGAGGCGTCGACTGCCAAGGCCTGGCCACCTCTCGCCCCGCGCCAGCATCGTCATGGAGGTGGAGTCGCTTCTTCGGCGGGAGAGGGTACAGCCCCTCCCTAGGAGCCTTCCACTTCTCTGCCGCAGAGAACCTCCTAATCGGCGCCGTGGGAGCGAAGTGAAGAGGAGGAGAAGCAAGTAGGATCAAGACGAAAGAGAAATGGGCATGGGCTCCACCCACTCGCACGTTTTTAGTCGGGAGAAGGTAAATCGTCAACCTCACATGATTTCTAGTAATGATGATCCTTTCTGCATGCAGCATGCAGTTGTCAAGTCGAGCAGCTACCGAGGCAGCGTGGGGAAGCGGAGTCGCCCACGTCCAGTCAACCACCACGTGTCTTTAGGGCCAAAGGCTGATAGGGCCCACGGTGCTATGCACTTGACCTTTGGCTTCGCCTGGAAGCCAAGTCCGAGCGTGCCTTGGGCCCGGGGGCTACTCTCGGCATCCTGGACCTGGGGGTATCTAGTCCTGCCTGCCTGCGGCCCACCACGTGGCTCCATCGATGGCCTGGTACGGCCCAGCTTCGACATCAACAAAGCAAGACCCTCGCGAGGGGCCAAGCCTCGCGAGGCGGACGATGCCAAGAGCCCGGAAGGAGTTGGCCTTCTCAGGAGGGCTCCTGAGGGGCGGAGAGTTCTATGTAGCTACCTCATGAGGCTCGTCTGACATGAGCCATGACGACCAAGGCCAGGCGGGCGCCAGGCAGGTGCAGAGCGCAGGTTTCCTCTTTGGTGCAAGTGAGGCAAGCCACAGGCGCGGAGTCCCGAGGAATCATCCAAAGGTTTCCATTCTGGTGCAACAAAACCAAGACCACCAGGACGGCAGGACAGAGGTCATCACCGAGCCCACCGCAGCGTCACAACTAGAGGCTTTTCGCGGGCGAAGACTACTTTTGTCAGGATAGACTGTACTACTTTCTCGCTCATATTTGGGAAGAGGACCAAGGCTACTATATATAGGACTTAGCCACCACCATAGAAAGGGACCGAAACTAGAGCAAGTAGAGCACCACACCAGCTCAAGAACACCTCACCTCCTGAGGCTTGTTCATCCATGTACTAGTTCGTCCATAGTCCCTCGAGGCAATCCCCCACACCACACTGGATTAGGGTATTACACCACAACGGTGGCCCGAACCAGTATAAATCAATGTGTCTTCGTATCTCTGTGAGCTTGACGCGCTAGGCTAGGGCGAATCGCGAGTAGGCAGCCTTGGCAGGTTGAGATCTCCGCATGCACCCTAGAGTTCGAACCTCTCAAGGGTTGCCGGATCCCGAAATCCGACAGTATCCAACGATGGAAGGGTGATCTCTCGCTGGGTGTAGATATCCACAAGACGCCAGGGACTACCGGATTGGTGGATGAGGACGATCTAGTTGGCCTTCATAACCACCCAGTAGTGTCCGCGCATGAAGGACAGGTGGACGGGTAGTGGTAGCATGTCGAGGGGCACCACGGCGACCTCCGTAGGATCGTCAAGTCGGTGTCTGGGCCACCTGCGAGGATCGGGCATCCGCAAGCAGGGTGTCTTGAAAAGAGCCGGCCGGTTGCAGACGAGTAGACAGTACAAACACACCGAGCATGCGGCCAGACGGACGGTGTTGAGTAGGTCCATACGATTACAGATCTACTCCAAGAGATCATCGGGGAGGGAATCCCAATCGCGGCACTGCGTGTCAGCCGGTTCTGCCATTGGGGTTTTCGGTGCCTACGAGCCAGCAAGGAAGTGGATTCGGGCGGGCGAGCGAAGAAGCTTCTCCTCGTGTGGCCGAGCTGTGAGCCGGGGGGGATATGGTACGCGTGAGCTACCAAGGAAGATGGCGCGGGTGGGCAAGCAGTGAGCGGGGGGAAATGGTGTGCGGCCGACGATGGAGAAGAGAGGAGGAAGAAGAAGAGAGGAGGAAGAAGAGTAAAAGATGGGGAAGAAAGTGCATTAAATCTCAATTCTACTAGTACTACTTCTAGGATATACCGTCCTTTGGAGTGTAAATAGTTACACCGATGACATGTGGGTCTACCTCAAGAGTGCCCATATGTCAGTTAATGGAGGAGAGAGGTGCGTAGGCGTATTTGCCGAAACATGCTCTACTGGCAAACATGATGGCAGTACTTGGTAAGGCTGATTTAGTAACACCAACACGCTGGTTCAGCTTATTAATTAAGTGTCCCATCTACTGTGGTGTGTATTGTCACTACACTGCGAAGACTAGTTGAATAGTTCTCTCTGACCGAGATGGGGAATAATGGATCGCGAAGACTTCCTATCTATAGTATCCCAATGCCTCTAAGCTCACTTCACTCATTTTGCTCCGTACATAGTCACTTGTTGAAATCTCTAGAAAGACAAATACTCCATATTTGGGAACAGAGGGAGGCTTTTACTCCGTATTTGGGAATAGAGGGAGTATCACCATATGGAGGGAACCGAGGAAGCTTGAAATATGAACATGTCAATGAGAGGGAGTAAAAGCCTCATGCATGCATGCATGCATGCAACATGCAACACTCACACGTACACATGAACGCACGCAACACTCACGCACCCATGCGGCACACAGCATACGACGCAACACACACGCTCACGCTCAAGTGCTCAACCTACTCCCTATGTCCGTGAAAGACTGTACATTTAGGGATTTACACATTGACCAGGGCATACTTAACGCCCAAAAGTAGCAGACTTATGTGTGCATGCAACTATTGAGAAAATAAGATTAAATGAAGGTTGTTGCATGTTGTAATTAAGGATAGACATGTAGCCTATACCTAGAGCACAGGTTGGTGCATTAGTCAATCAATATCGATTTAGATTAAAGGCTAAATGCATTGGAAGTGTAGATGTACTCTCTTTGGTTTTAGCCGATGTACACTCTTTGTTGGAAGACCGAGGGAGTACACATGCATGCACTCACATACACAGCCAGGGTGGTTCGCGCGCAAGGGTTGGAATAATGTCGCGCCTGCGTAAAGTTTTGTTTAACTGATTTCTTTGCTCTGCCAACTGACAGGTGGGACCCAGAAACCAGGTGACAATTTAAATAGTCAACAAAGTGCCACATCGACTATGTGGCTGATCAGTAGGGTGCAATACAGTGCTCTACGATGAGCTAGTGATCGTATAATCACCGCAAAACTATATATAGTGACCGTAAAGAGCGTATTGTTACATACTTTGGCCGCCAGTGTATTTTCTCGTTTCGAATTAAGCCATATTAACTAGAAAGGACACATTATGGACTAGCACTAGTACTGCTTTGATGTGTCCCGTCAACTCGCCGAACGAGGAGAAGCTTGCTTACTATGCCTCTCCGTCGCCCACGCGCACGGTGGCTCACACGACGAGGAGAGGGTCTTGACTACAGTGCCCTCTCCCTCTCTCTCTCCTTCTTCTTTGTCCTCGCCCTCGTGGTGGACGTGCAACATTTCAATCGGTGTCAGATTGCTAGAAGCATATTGTACTATAGTATCATCATTGTTGGACCTTCCAAAGAGGCGAACAATCAAGTGCAAGGTTCACACGAAGACGAACTATTGAACCTCCCGAAGAGGCAAAGAGCCAAGCGCAAGGTTTTATAGGAGTTTTCGTCCTAGTAGGAGTATACTACAACTATAGAGAGCGATGCTACTGTATGATGCCGCCACATCACCTATATCCAAAGCTGTGCCACCTTTTTTTTCTCAAAGAGCGTGTCGGAGCCCGTGCAACAACCACACAAGTTGCACGTACACATAACACATTTAGTAGTATAAATTCTGAAGGAAAAATGCTAGTATGCCACACAAGTTCATCTCGAATTCATGTGATAAATGTGTGCATGACTAGTCTACGTATATTCACAGCGCTACTGTTCACAACTTACCGTACTCCACTTACATATTATAGATGGGCTACATGTCCTCCTCCAGGTTCCAGTCCCAGGTGTTCTTCATGGATGGCATGATCCATAGCGGTGGGCAACGGAATCATTGTCGCACCTTTCTAGTCCGGTTCCACATGATGGAGACTCATCCAAGCTGAAGCGGCATAAATCAGGGATAGCGTGTCCCGGCATGTCGTTCATCCGGCGGTGCACGCTGAAGACACAACCATGCTTCATGAACGGCATGCCTTCGGTGTCGTGCACGAAAGGTTGCATCACCTTCACAATGGGGTAGCTGTCCCCAATGAAAAGCGAGTACTCTCCAAGAGTGTTCCTCGGCACCCACATAGCATCACGGGGGTCGATCTCGGTGTCGTTCATCTGGTACACGCGGCATCTCAGATATGGATACATGGTGACGTAATTAATCAAGGTCCATGCATAATAATGTTGTGCTCAAATATGGCGGTCAGTTATACTGTGCGGCAAATAGTACTACTCTGCTATAGAGGAAGTAAAATAACCAGCTTTTTATATATAGCCACTCTTGGCTACATGGATGAGATAGTAAGATATGGAAAAACAAAAATGGTGGCAGCTAGTGGGTTCAAGTCTTCAAGGGCCTAGCTAGCTTTATGCGTCATCCGAGGTAAAAAGTACTCCTACTAGTACTAGTAAGTAGTACAACAATAAAAGAGAAGGCGAGAGGGTTAAAAAATGGAATACCTAGGTAGATGGTGACGGTTCGATCGTGGTAGATTGTGTGACCATGTTGCACATCAGTGGTACCATGGGTAACGACTGCTAAGATAATTGATCTCAATATGCCAAAGTCAGCTACAAGCTTCCAGGTTAGACCGACGGATGCAAATGCACATCTAGGATCAGCGATCTTATATTGATCGAGGGATGACTGGTCCCTACAAAATAATGGCGTACCATTAGGGATGCAAATGATGGTTTGTGCATTCCTTTTGTAATCTCCAGTACCGTAGGATGGCAACTAGATGAAGCAAGTCCCCTGGCTTGTCACCGCGAAGAAGAGGCCTAGATGGCGCACGGCATCTTCGAACGTGTAGTGGTACAAATCTGCCGCCGCCAACATGCCAGCCTCTGCCTCTACTGCCTCTTGCATTGATGGAAATCCTTATGTCGAACACCGTGATGAGATACTAATCGTCGTAGCCGCGTCACTTTGTCGGTAGGTCCACAATTGCTATCTTCTTCAATCTCATGTAGGCATCATCATACATATTCAAGCCCAACCAGTCCGGAAGGCCAATCCCAATGGTGGAGAAGGGGTCTACGGGAACGGCCCCACTGCTGTGGATGTTGTGCAAAATGATGGTGGTATCCAGCTGGAGGTACGCAAGCCAATATTTGTTCGCACCGACCCAGACCTATATATAATACGGTGGGCAGTGGAGAAATTACGGGATGGAAATGGAATAACTAAGTACTACATGATCAAACTCCTTGACTGACCTACTCATCGGACAAAATCCAACTACCTCTCAACGTCAGCAACTCTAGCGGAGTCAACGTGCAACCATGGACAGGGAGCGGTGAACTGTTCGAATTATTGCCCCATAGAAGAACCTTCTCCTCGTGGACGCATGGAAGACCAACAAGCATAAGCCTTTTTCCAAGCCTGTTTAAGCACCGCCTTGAAAAAGTTGGTGCAGCAAGAACCGAGTCTTGCAGCGGTGAGGACGTCGGGGCGGCGTGCGATTTCTCCCAGAGGATCGTCATCCAAGGTCTCCCAGCCCCAACAAGGAGGAGAACCGCCTGGCGAATCCATGGGAGCAGCGAAGAACTGCCTTGTCTTCGGGGGGAGGGGAACTGGCAAGGAGGAGATAAGAGCGTAGAAACCGCAGGGCTCGTCCCTTCCAACTGTAAATCGTTCCTTAGCGAAGGGGTGAGGCTATTATTTACTACTAGTACTAGCATTATGGGATTGCATTATACTATAAATAATAGCACTAGTAAGAAATTTTTGGCACTAGGTAGTAGTTTTTGGCGTGGATTAAAAAATTTTGGGTATGTTTTTGCTATTTTTGTATACGCCAACTAGTGTCAAAAAACATCTTACATTATGGGACAGAGGAGTACGTACTCGTACTGTAGTAGCACTAGTACTACTTTCTCAACTAGTAGTGCGATGTACTTTACTTCTAGCATAGTGCACCAGTTTTGAACTCTTGAATCTCAGGGCCAAGGAGCTACAGTTGGAAGTGGAGGGTACTACTGTTCTCTAGAACCATCGTTGTACTATCTGCAGGGAAAGTACACCTGTGTAGTGGGTACTCTCAGTGCTCTATTCAAGTGCATAGCTGGCCTACAAAGCCACTCCTCTCATGTACACACTAGCAGCAAGTTTATCAGCGACGGTTACTGTAGGGGCAAAACATTTGAGTTATTTGATACAGCGAGACTAGGCTTCTCGCTTCCATTTGTGGAGTAGTAATGGATCTCGTCAAACTTTATTAGTAGTTCCTTCTTTATGAATGAGATGAGGCAAAGCTTTTGCCTCCGTTTAAAAAAAACACGTCAAGAGGAATTTCTTTTATAGAGCCAATAATGGAGTGAAGTCCATGCGTGCAACGCCACAAGCTACAGAGTAGTAGTAGAGCACTTTACGTACAAAGCCGTATTGCATAGTTCCCAATGCCCTGTGATTCGGCTCCAACGTATCTACTTTTCCAAACACTTTTGCCCTTGTTTTGGACTCTAATTTGCATGATTTGAATGAAACTAACCCGGACTGGCGTTGTTTTCAGCAGAACTGCCATGGTGTTGTTTATTGTGCAGAAAACAAAAGTTCTCGGAATGACCGGAAAATCCACGGAGATAACTTTTGAACAATATAAAAAATACTGGTGAAACAATCAAGGCCAGGGGGCCCACACCCTGTCGACAAGGGTGGGGGCGCGTCACCTCCCCCTGGGCGCGTCCCCCTGTCTCGTGGGCCCCCTGCTGCTCCACCGACCTCAACTCCAACTCTATATATTCCGTTTCGCAGAGAAAAAAATCAGAGAGAAAGTTTCTTAGCGTTTTACGATACGGTGCCGCCGCCAAGCCCTAATCTCTCTCGGGGGGTGGGGGCTGATCTGGAGTCCGTTCGGGGCTCCGGAGAGGGGGATTTGTCGCTGTCGTCATCATCAACCATCCTCCATCACCAATTTCATGATGCTCACCGCCATGCGTGAGTAATTCCATCGTAGGCTTGCTGGACGGTGATGGGTTGGATGAGATTTACCATGTAATCAAGTTAGTTTTGTTAGGGTTTGATCCTAGTATCCACTATGTTACGAGATTGATGTTCTTTGTGACTTTGCTATGTTTAATGCTTGTCACTAGGGCCCGAGTGCCATGATTTTAGATCTGAACCTATTATGTTTTCATGAATATATGTGAGTTCTTGATCCTATATTGCAAGTCTATAGTCACCTATTATGTGTTATGATCCGACAACCCCGAAGTGAGAATAGTGGGGATACTTCTCGGTGATGACCGTAGTTTGAGGAGTTCATTTATTCACTCTGTGTTAATGATTTGCTCTGGTACTCTATTAAAAGGAGGCCTTAATATCCCTTAGTTTCCACTAGGACCCCGCTGCCACGAGAGGGTAGGACAAAAGATGTTATACAAGTTCTTTTCCATAAGCACGTCTGACTATATTCGAAATACATGCCTACATTACATTGATGAACTAGAGCCAGTTCTGTGTCACCCTATGTTATAGCTATTACATGAGGAATCACATCCGACATAATTGTCCATCACTGATCCAATGCCTACGAGCTTTTCACATATTGTGCTTCGCTTATTTACTTTTCTGTTGCTACTGTTACAATTACTACAAAACTGCTATCTTTACTTTTGCCACCGTTACCGTTACTTCCATACTACTTTGCTACTAAATACTTTGCTGCAGATACTAAGTTATCTAGTTGTGGTGAATTGACAACTCAACTGCTAATACTTGAGAATATTCTTTGGCTCCCGTTGTGTCGAATCAATAAATTTGGGTTGAATACTCTACCCTCGAAAGATGTTGCGATCCCCTATACTTGTGGGTTATCAAGACTAATTTCTGGTGCCGTTGCCGGGGAGCATAGCTCTATTCTTTAAGTCACTTGGGATTTATATCTGCTGATCACTATGAAGAACTTGAAAGACGCAAGAACTAAGATTTTCCCCTCAACTACGAGGGGAGGTAAGGAACTGCCATCTAGCTCTGCACTAGATTCTCCTTCCGTTATTAGTAGGCTTGTGACACCTAAACCTGCTACTGCTATGAATTCTGATATGTCGCATGTTATTGATGACGCCACTTCTGCTATGCATGATACTTATGATGAAACTACTTCTATGCTTGATACTACTGTGCCATTAGGTAAATATCTTGATGAACAACTTGCTAGGGTTAGAGAGAATGAAATTGTTGATGATAGTGATGATGAAGGTTCTCCTCCTAATTATGAATTGCATGTTGTTCCTGAGGGTTATGTTATGGATGAAGAAGTTGCTAGAGCTATTTTTGCTTGCGATGATAGATATGATCTTAAGAAGTTATTAGCTAAATGGAAGCAGCAATCTCTTAATGCTAGAATGAAACCTGACCCCACTTTTGCTACTTCACCTATCTATGTTACTGATAAGGATTATGAATTCTCTGTTGATCCTGAGATTATTACTTTGGTTGAATCTGATCCTTTTTATGGCTATGAATCTGAAACTGTTGTGGCACATCTTACCAAGTTAAACGATATAGCCACCTTGTTTACTAATGATGAGAAGTCTCGCTATTATTATATGCTTAAGATATTTCCATTCTCATTAAAGGGTGATGCTAAAACTTGGTTTAATTCTCTTGATCCTGGTTGTGTGCATAGTCCACAGGATATGATTTATTACTTCTCTGCTAAATATTTCCCTCCTCATAAGAAACAAGCTGCCTTGCGGGGAATATATAATTAATTTTGTGCAAATCAAAGAAGGGAGTCTTCCACAAGCTTGGCGGAGGCTTCTCCGATTACTTAATGCTTTTCCTGATCATCGTCTTAAGAAAAATGAAATACTTGATATATTTTATAATAGACTAACTGATGCTTCCAAGGACTAGTGTTGGTTGTGTTTTCAGGGAAAGAACAGTCGACCAAGCTGAATTACTATTGAATAATATGTTGACTAATGAAAATAATTGGACTCCTCCTGAGCCAATTCCTGAGGCAATTCCTGAGCCAATTGAGCCAACTCCTGAGCCTATTCCTAAACCAACTCCAAAGAAGAGGGGAGTTCTATTTCTCAGTCTTGAAGATATGCAAGAGGCAAAGAAATCAATAAAAGAAAAAGGTATTAAAGCTGAAGATGTTAAGATTTTACCTCCTGTTGAAGAAATACATGGTCTTAATCTACCTATTGAAGAAACACATTGTCTTGATAACCCGACACAGGTAGTAAAGGTAAATTCTCTCTATAGATATGATAAAGTTGAAATCCCGTCTACTAAATTTTATAGCCCATGCTTAGAGAATTTGATGACTTTATGGCTAGACAAGAAAGCTTTAATGCTTATGTAGGTAGAGAACTGAAGAATAATGCTTTCGAGATTGGACGCTTGAGTGATTATATGGCTAGAGTTAAAGGTGAAATTAAACTCATGAGCAAATATGCTTCTATGGTTACCACTCAACCTGAGCAAGTACTTAAAGCTCAAACTGATTTGCTCGATGAATTAAATAATAAACATGACTTTGTTGTTAGAGTGGCTACTAGAACGGGTAGAATGACTCAGGAACCTTTATATGGTAGAGAACTAAGGAACCTTTGTTGGTAGAGAACCTTTGTTCGAGATTGGAATAATTTAGAGGACACCCTTATATGGTAAAGAATAATGACTCAGGAACCTTTATTGGTAGAGAACCTTTCGAGAGGCCACCCTAAGAGAATCGAGCAAGATTCTCAGAGAAATAATTTAGAGGCACCTAGTTCTTCTAAAAAGAAAAATGATAGGACTTTGCATGCTTCTAGTGAACCTGTTATAGACACACCTGAGAATCCCAATGATATTTCTATTTCTGATGCATGCTGAAACACAATCAGGTGATGAACGTGAACCTGGTGACAATGTTAATGATAATGTTCATGTTGATGCTCAACCTAGCGATAATAATGATGTAGAGATTGAACCTGCTGTTGATCTTGATAACCCACAATCAAAGAATCAACATTATGATAAAAGAGACTTTGTTGCTAGGAAGCACGGTAAAGAAAGAGAACCATGGGTTCAGAAACCCATGCCCTTTTCTCCTAAACCATCCAAGACAAAGGATGATGAGGATTTTGAGCGATTTGCTAAAACGATTAGGCCTATCTTCTTACGTATGCGCTTAACTTCTATGCTTAAAGTAAATCCTTATGCTAGATATATGAAGGATATCATTACCAATAAAAGAAAGATACCAGAAGCTGAAATTTCCACCATGCTTGCTAATTATACTTTTAAAGGTGGAATACCAAAGAAACTTGGAGATCCAGGGGTACCAACTATACCATGCTCCATTAAAAGAAATTATGTTAAAACTGCTTTATGTGATCTTGGAGCCGGTGTTAGTGTTATGCCTCTCTCTTTATATCGTAGACTTGAATTGAATAAGTTGACACCTACTGAAATATCTTTGCAAATGGATGATAAATCAACTGCTATACCTGTCAGTATTTGTGAGGATGTGCCTACTGTGGTTGCAAATGTCACTATCTTAACGGACTTTGTTATTCTTGATATTCCGAGGATGACGGTATGTCGATTATCCTTGGTAGACCCTTTTGAATCTGCGTAGGGCTATTATTGATTGCAACAAAGGCAATGTCAGTTTTCATGTTAATGGTAATGAGCATACGGTACACTTTCCGAGGAAACAACCTTAAGTTCATAGTATAAATTCTATTGGAAAAATTTCAACGATTACTATTGGAGGTTTTAAATTCCCTCTTCCTATTGTCAAAAAGAAATATGATATTCTTATTGTTGGGGACATGCATATCCCCGTTGAGGTAACCTAGTGTTATTCGAAAATTCTCCGGTTTTATCTTATTCGGAAGAAGTTTGTTAACAAGACTTGATCAATCTTCTTAGTGGATTCCTTTTGATGAGCATGAGATGGATAAAGTTAGAAAGCACAACTCTCTGTACCCTCCTTTTACTTTATGTTATTTAGATTAGATAAAGTAAAAATAGTATTATCTGTCTGATTTCTGAATTATCCGTGTAATAAAAAAATACCCTAAAATAGAAGTTCTCCAAATGCCCCGAAAATGAAGTGTGAATTTTTGTAGAATATTTAAGAATTTTTGGCACTCAGAACACACCATGGGGACCCACCATTTGGCCACGAGGGCACAGGGCGCGCCCGCCCTCCTGAGGCGCGCCCCCTGCCTCGTGGGCCCCACATGGCTCCCTCCACTTATTCCAGCACCCACACACTTCGTCTTCCTCTAGAAAAAATCCTCCCATAGCTCAAACCCGTGTTCTAGCTTGTTTTGCTGCCATTTTCCATCTCCTTGCTCAAAGCTCCATTCACAAAACTGCTTTGGGGGATTTTTCTTCGATATGTGACTCCTCCAATGGTCCAATTAGTTTTGTTCTAGTGCTTTATTTATTGCAAATTTTTGCTACTGAGGTGACCATGTTCTTGAGCTTGCATGTCAAATTTATATGGTCCAAAGTAGTTTTAATGCATGATTTAGCCTCTAGGCACTTGTGGGGGTAGTTGCTATCAATCTTGTTGAGTTTGGTTCACTTTTATTTTGACTGACTGAAAATTTCAGAAACTTTTCAGAGAAAGAAAATGATGAAGAGATTGTTGAGGGGCTCCTTGAGCTGAAGCTCGAATGATAAGCAGAATGAGGAGAATAAAAAGCCCAAGTACAACCTTTCTCGCACCGCAAAGGTCCGGCCGTGTGAATGGCCTTGTGATGTGTTCTTGAGGGATGCCGGAATTTACGACGACTTTTATTACTTGGCTGAGAATACATGCCTCACCGACTTCCTCCACGACCAGCGCAAACAGTATCTCCTACTCACTAATATTTTCGTGCAAATTTTTTACTTCCATGCTAAGAAATCACCACCTTCAGTGGAGTTACACTTATATGATGAGGTTAAGGAGATGTCACTCCATGATTTTTGTTTGGTTTGCATGTTACCCTTTGTGGGAAGCATCGAGGAACCACATCCTAGCGATGTGGATGGATTTATTGATAGAATTGTTGTAGTAGAAACAAGGAAAGTTTCAGATGCAAGAACTACTAGTATACATTTTCCTGTTCTACGTTACTTTGCGATATTTGCTAGTAGATGCTTCATCGGTCGCGGGAACAGTGGAAACCTTAGTACTCCTGACCTTGTTATTTTGCGCCATGCTTTGTTTCGTGATACAACCTTTAGTTTAGGCGCTATTGTTGCTAAACGGTTAAGTCTAAACCATAAAAATGGCCCCATCTTTGGAGGTATCTTTTGTTGCACGCCTTGCTAAACACTTTTGGATACCTATTAGGCATCATGAGAAAGAGGAAAAGTTGCTGCCCACTGTTTTTCTAGATTATAAGAGTATGGTAGCACATGAATTTATTGTTAAAAATAAGAAGAATATGCTTAAGTATAACTTGATATTTGATAAAACTCACTGTAAGATTATTACCTTGCCTGCACCCTCTTTCTTTAACGTACTTGCAGGCATGTACCTCATCTTGCCTGAGGCCATTTATGCATACTGGAATCTGACACAAGTTCCAGAGCCTGAGCCTGAGCCACCACTTGACCCCTATTGATAGTCTGTTTATCAGTGGGATCCAGAGGAGATCGCTAACCAGTGGCACCCTGAGGACCCTCCTCAGTACACTAGAGAGGGTAGCTTCTATACGTCGGCATAGACCAACTTAGGCCAAAAGCCTAAGCTTGGGGGAGTATGTATTTCTCACCGACATTACATTCATGTTCACACACTCATTCTAGTTGTCGGTGCTCATACTTTTTCATTATACCATCCATGCTAGTTTATTTTCTTTTCTTGCTTTCTTCGTGTGTGTTTGAAAAACCTTAAGAAAAAAAATTAGTTGTAGCCTTTAGCTACTTTATTTTCCATGCTTGTAGTAGCAGTAACTAAAAGAAAACCCAAAAAGATTTCCCGTTCTTCTTTTGCTTGTTGGGAGCTTTCCCATGTAATAGTTTTTAGTTCTTCTCTTTTCTTAGGGGGTCGAGAGGAGAAGACCACGATGAAAATGTTGAGTGGCTCTCATATGCATTATTGTTGATCTAACCAAGAGCCCATATTACCTTGTCTTCTCCTTTATATTAAATGCTTGTAGATTCCAGCTTAGTCCAATGCACGTGCACTATTATTATTATCCACACCGTTCGGTCATGCAAGGGAAAGGCAATAATGACGATTTATGATGGATTGATTGAGATGAGAGAAGCTGGTATGAACTCGACCTATCTTGTTTTTGTAAATATGATTAGTTCATTGTTCCCGATTCAGCCTATTATTAATGAAACATGTTTGCAATGACAACTAGAGATTATAGTTGCTCATGCCATGCTTAATTAGCTAGAAGTTTATAATGGTTTACCTTGCGTGCCAACATGCTATTAAAATGGTTGTGATGTGGTATGATAGGATGGTATCCTCCTTTGAATGATTCGAGTGGCTTGACTTGGCACATGTTCATGCATGTAGTTGAAAGAAAATCAACATAGCCTCCATGGTAATTATGTTCATGGTGATTTATATCCTACTCATGCTTGCACCCATTGTTGGTTAATCTTAATGCATGTTCATGACTATTGTCGCTCTCTAGTTGGTCGCTTCCCAGTCTCTTTCTAGCCTTCACTTGTACTAAGCGGGAATACTGCTTGTGCATCCACTTCCATAAACCCCAAATTTATTCCATATGAGTCCACCATACCTCTCTATATGCGGTATTTACCTGCCGTTCCAAGTAAATTTGTATGTGCCAAACTCTAAACCTTCAAATGAAATATTGTTTTGCATGCTCGAATAGCTCATGCATCAACTAGGGTAGTCTTTATCTTCCATGCTAGGTGGGTTATTCTCACGATGAATGGACTCCGCTCATCATTCACGAGAAAATGGCCGGTAACCGGGATGCCCAGTCCCATGCTAAAATAAAATCAAAATAAATGCAAACAAAACTCCCATAGGATTGTTGTTAGTTGGATGGCACCCATTGTTTCGGGCCATCCATGGATTGATGTTCGTCGGTGGTGGGGAGTATAAACTTTACCATTCTATTTGGGAACCGCCTATAATGTATGTAGCATGGAATATATGAAGATATCTTGGTTGTTATGTTGACAATGAAAGTATGCCACTCAAAATATTATTTATCTCTATTTCAAAACTCAAGCTCTGGCACCTCTGCAAATCCCTGCTTCCCTCTGCGAAGGGCCTACCTATTTACTTTTAACTTGATTCATCATCCTCTTATTAAAAAGCACCAGTTGGAGAGCACCGTTGTCATTTGCATGCATTGCTATTAACTTGCATTGAGTATGACTGTGACTGGATCTCTTTTACCATGAATTACAATGTCTAGTTAGTCCTTGATCTTCAGGGGTGCTTTGCATTTATGTTTTGCGGTCTTAGAAAGGGCTAGCGAGATACCATCTTGTTATATCATATTATGATATTTTTGAGAAAGTGTTGTCATCCGAGATTTATTATTATTGCTTGCTAGTTGATTATGCCATTGATATGAGTAAATGTGAGGCCTAAATGTTATTGTGAATATGGTTAGTTCATAACCTTTGCTGAAAACTTGAATGTTGGCTTTACATATTTGCAACAACAAGATCAAATAGAGTTTGTAAAAGTTTTTCTTTATCACTTTCAGTTTGTCAACTAAATTGCATGAGGACAAGCAAAGGTTTAAGCTTGGGGGAGTTGATACGTCTCCAGCGTATCTACTTTTCCAAACACGTTTGCCCTTGTTTTGGACTATAACTTGCATGATTTGAATGGAACTAACCCGGACTGACGTTGTTTTCAGCAGAACTGGAATGGTGTTATTTTTGTGCAGAAATAAAAGTTCTTGGAATGACCTGAAAATCCACGGAGATACGTTTTGGAATTAATAAAAAATATTGGTGAAAGATTCAACTTCAAGGGGCCCACACCCTATCCACGAGGGTGCAGGCCGCCCCCCCCCCTGGGGCGCGCCCCCTGCATCGTGGGTCCCCCTGGAACTCCACCGACCTCAACCCCAACTCCATATATTCACTTTTGGGGAGAAAAAAAATCAGAGAGAAAAATTCATCGCGTTTTATGATACGGAGCCACCGCCGAGCCCTAATCTTCCTTGGGAGGGCTGATCTGGAGTCCGTTCGAGGCTCCGGAGAGGGGAATCCATCGCCATCGTCATCATCAACCATCCTCCATCACCAATTTCATGATGCTCACCGCCGTGCGTGAGTAATCCCATCATAGACTTGTTGGACGGTGATGGATTGGATGAGATTTACCATGTATTGAGTTAGTTTTGTGAGGGTTTGATCCCTAGTATCCATCATGTTCTAAGATTGATGTTGCTATGACTTTGCCATGCTTAATGCTTGTCACTAGGGCCCGAGTGCCATGATTTCAGATCTGAACCTATTATGTTTTCATGAATATATGTGAGTTCTTGATCCTATCTTGCAAGTCAATAGTCACCTACTATGTGTTATGATCCGGCAACCCCGAAGTGACAATAATCGGGACCACTCCCGATGATGACTGTAGCTTGAGGAGTTCATGTATTCACTAAGTGCTAATGCTTTGGTCCGATACTCTATTAAAAGGAGGCCTTAATATCCCTTAGTTTCTACTAGGACCCCGCTGCCACGGGAGGGTAGGACAAAAGATGTCATGCAAGATCTTTTCCATAAGCACGTATGACTTTATTCGGAATACATGCCTACATTACATTGATGAACTGGAGCTAGTTCCGTGTCACCCTGTGTTATAACTGTTACATGATGAATTGCATCCGACATAATTATCCATCATTGATCCATTGCCTACAAGCTTTTCACATATTGTTCTTTGCTAAGTTACTTTTCCATTGCGACTGTTACGATCGCTACAAAACTACTGCTATTACTTTTGCCACCATTACCGTTACGTCCATACTAAAAACTTTGCTCCAGATATTGAGTCTTTCAGGTGGGTTGAATTGACAACTGAACTGCTAATACTTGTGAATCTTCTTTGGCTCCCCTTGTGTCGAATCTATAAATTTGGGTTGAATATTCTACCCTCAAAAATTATTGTGATCCCCTATACTTGTGGGTTATCATGTACCGTTAGTTAGACAGGCGTGTGGGGCCTGCTGTTGATGAGCCTACACCGGAGTACGCTGGGTGCATGCCTTACGATGTAGGCTTCCCAGCATTTACTCGAGACCTGCGGCAAGTCCAGTGGCCTGAGAACCGACAAGTATAGGGGATCGCAACAGTTTTTGAGGGTAGAGTATTCAACCCAAATTTATAGATTCAACACAAGGGGAGCCAAAGAATATTTGTAGGTATTAGCAGTTGAGTTTTCAATTCAACCACACATGGAGATTAATTTTCTGCAGCAAAGTGATTAGTAGCACAGTAATATGATAGTTTTGATGGTAGTGATGATAGTAGCAGTAATAGTAACAGTGATAGAAATGATTTTATAGCAAGTGTAACAGTAACAACAGCAGTAGTAACTTAGCAAAATAATATGTGGAAAATTTGTAGGCATTGGATTGGTGAATTTGTTCGATTATATTCATCATATAACAGTCATAACCTAGGGCGATACAAAACTAGCTCCAGTTCATAAATATAATGTAGGCATGTATTTCGTATATAACTTGCATGACATCTTTTGTCCTACCCTCCCGTGGCGGCGGGGTCCATAAGGAAACTAAGGTGTATTAAGGCCTCCTTTTAATTGACAACCGGAACAAAGCATTAACACATAGTGAATACATGAACTCCTCAAACTACGGTCATCACTGGAAAGTATCCCGATTATTGTCACCCCGGGGTTTACGGATCATAACATGTAATAGGTGAATATGACTTGCAAGATCGGATCTACAACATAGATATAATGGTGAAAACATAAATTGTTCAGATCTGAAATCATGGCACTCGGGCCCTAGAGACAAGCATTAAGCATGGCAAAGTCATAACAACATCAATCTCAGAACATAGTGGATACTAGGGATCAAGCCCTAACAAAACTAACTCGATTACATGATGAATCTCATCCAACTCCTCACCGACCAGCGAGCCTATGGAGGAATTACTCACTCCCGATGGGGAGCATCATGGAATAGGTGATGAAGGAGGGTTGGTGATGACGAAGACCGAAGATTCCCCTCTCCGGAGCCCCGAACGGACTCCAGATCCGACTTGCCGATGAAGAACAGGAGGTGGTGGCGGCTCCGTCTCGTGAAACATGATAATTCTTCCTCTCTGAATTTTTTCTATGGAAATAGGTATTTAAGGAGTTGGAATTAGGGTCTGTAGGGCCACCAGGTGGGCACAACCCACCTGGGCGCGCCTGGTGGGGGTGACGTGCCTTGGTCAGTTGTGCTCAATGAGGGGGCCCCCTCGGGTGGTTCTTGGCTCCAGTAATTTTTATATATTCTGAAATAATTCTCCAAAAAGTTTTGTTCCATTCTGAGAACTTCTATTTCTGCACAAAAACAACCTCAAGTTCATAGCATCAATTCTATTAGAAAAGTTCCAACTATCATTATTGGAGGTTTTGAATTTCCTCTTCCTACTGTCAAGAAAAAGTACGATATTCTTATTGTTGGGGATGTGCATATCCCCATTGAGGTAACTTAGTGTTATTCGAAATGGTCAAACAAAATATGTTGGTTTAGCAGAATAGAAGGTCAGATGTGGGTCCCTCGTGTCAACGGTCAAACAAAATGTGTTGGTTTAAGCTGCCTCGTTGGCATGGACGTGTGGGCCAACCCTGTCATAAACGGGTTTAAACGAGCCTAATCGGCACTAGGTAGTAGTTTTAGGCGTGGATTAAGAAATTTTGGGTATGTTTTTGCTATTTTTTGTACAATAATTTCTTCCTAGGGCTGGTTGAAAGTGGTAGTTTTTTGTTAAATACTCTACATATCGTAAGTAGGAGTGAAAGATAAGCTTTGGAAGCCAATAAGAAAGGCTAGTTACATACTGCATATGTGTACGTGATTGAAAGTAAATATCAACCATGAGTGACTAATATCTTGATGGAAAACTCAAAACTATGGAAATACTAGGAATTTTTTGCATGGTTGGAAATACTAGCAATGTTCATGTGTGTTGCAATGGATCATAATTAGAATAATACTTACTCACAAACTTGATACAAAACACTCTAATTTTTATATACATATATCACTAGAGATATATTATGTTTCAATCAGAATATATTCTTTGGGCTGTTTTGCTGAGGAGAGGGAGGGATGTGGTTCGTTTTAAGATACTAATTATGGGTTTTTTCTGCAAATCGGTAGAGAAGTGGGATGTTGGTGAGAAAAGGCAACAACTTACCTCACAGTAGTTAGATGCAGATCTAATGGTCAGAAATGACGGATGGCAGACACACCATCATCACCAACTTAGTCTTCTGTAGGAGTACTAGCAAGATCTGTGCATTGCACGAAACATCAAGATGCATTTTTTTTATAAAACACTTGTTGTGATTGACGCATGGGGAGTAATCCCATGTGTAAAAACTAATGATATCTCGAGAAATAGGAAATAAGGTGAAGAGGAGTGGGGCGTGGTGGTGATTGGTGGTCGGAGTGAGCGGAGGCATGGGGATGGACGACGCCGGCAGCGGCCACCAGGCAAGTTTGTTCCAGAGGCTTCCTTTTTTAATTGCTCAATAATGAGGTTGTTGGAGATAAGGATTTATGAGGGAAGGCCTTGTTTGCAAATGTGGAGAGAGGTGCGGGTATATTTTAGTTTAATTTCCATCCGTCAGATATAGATCGGACGGTCTATATTGCAAGATGGCACGCATACCTTCATCACCAACTCGGTTTTTTATAATAGAAGAAATATAAGTATGGAGATACAAATGTATTATCGATACTTGTTTCCGTAAACTAGCATCTATATTCTCTTCAACGCCTCGGCATGTGGGGCCTTAGCACAATGACTTATCGACTATGTAAAACAAAGTTTTCCCATCACCGATAAGGAGGGGGTGATGGCGGCGCGCTTTTTGGCTTGGTCTAGTCCTAGTATTCATACTAGGTGGTCTAAGCACGTGTAGATTTATTCTTTTTCACGTCTCGTGTTCGCCGTACTGACATGACTGTTGATGAATAGATGGTAAGTTATTTACTGGGAAACCCTTGTTGAGCGTGTTTGTGAGAGAGAGAGAGAGAGAGAGTGCGTGTGTGATAAGTCCAGAGCTTGAGGCAATGATAAGAGACTCTTTGTGTCTATGTGTGTGGAGGATAGAGAGAGATATGTACATGGGTCTTTGTGTTGTGTAACATGGAGACACATATACATAATCAGAGAGTGAGTGTGTGAGATACACATGCGGACATGGGGAGATATGAGGATCCAGATAAATGGGTGTTTATGCGTATCTGTGTGTCTGTGTGCGCACGTTTGTGTGTGAGGGGGAGTGTGTGGATGTGGAATAGAGAGACCACTAATGATTTTACCTAAATAGAGGGTGCAGAATAGACTACGACAACTAGATTTGCAACCACAGGATGCTGACGATATCTTCAAAGAATATTGCAACTGCAACGAGGCTTCACACCAACATATGTCAGATTTAGGGATCCGGCAACCCTTGAGAGGTTCGAACTCTGGGGTGCGTGCAGAGATCTCAACCTGCCTAGCCTGCCTACTCGCGATCCTCCTAGCCTAGCGCGTCTTGCTCAAAGAGACACAAAGACACAGAGATTTATACTGGTTCGAGCCACCGTTGTGGTGTAATACCCAAATCCTGTTTGGTGTGGTGGATTGCCTCGAGGGGCTATGGATGAACTAGTACAGTGAATGAACAAGCCTCAGGAGGTGAGGTGTTCTTGTGCTGGTGTGGTGTTCTACTTGTTCTGATCTCCATCCCCTTCTATGGTGATGGCTAAGTCCTATATATAGTGGCCTTGGTCCTCTTCCCAAATATGAGCGGAAAGGGATCCACAACGGCGGGATTTGAAAGGGAACAAGTAGTACAGTCTATCCTGACAAAAGTAGTCTTCGCCTGCGAAAAGCCTCTGGTCGTGACGCTGTGGTGGGCTCCGTGATGATCTCCGTCCTGCCGTCGAGGCGGTCTTGCTCTTATTGCACCAGAATGGAAACCTTTGGCTGATTCCCCGGGACTCTGCACCTGTGGCTTGCCTCGCTCGCACCAAAGAGGAAACATGCGCTCTGCACCCGCCTGCCGCCCGCCTGGCCTTTGTCGTCACGGCTCACGTCAGCAGAGCCTCATGAGGTAGCTGCATAGAACTCTCGCCCCTCAGGAGCCCTCCTGAGGAGGCCAGCTCCTTCCGGGGTCTTGGCATCATCCGCCTCGCGAGGCTTGGCCCCTCGCGAGGGTCTTGCTTTGCTGGTGTCGAAGTTGGGCCATACCAGGCCATCTATGGAGCCACGTGGTGGGCCACAGGAAGGCAGGACTAGATACCCCCAGGTCCAGGACGCCGACAGTAGCCCCCGGGCCCAAGGCACGCTCGGACTTGGCTTCCAGGCGAAGCCAAAGGGCAAGTGCGGAGCACCGCGAGCCCTATCAGCATGTGGCCTTGAAGACACGTGGCGGTTGATTAAACGTGGGCGACTCCGCTTCCCCATGCTGCCTCGGCAGCTGCTCGACTTGACAACTGCATGCTGCATACAGAAAGGATCATCATCACTAGAAATCGTGTGAGGCCGATGATTTACCTTCTCCTGGCGATAAACGTGCGAGCGGGTGGAGCCCCTGCCCATTTCTCTTTCGTCTTGCTCCTGCTTGCTTCTCCTCCTCTTCACTTCTCTCCCACGGCACCGATGAGGAGGTTCTCTGCGACAGAGAAGGGGAAGGCTCCTAGGGAGGGGCCAGACCCTCTCCCGCTGAAGAAGCGACTCCACTGTTGGGGAACGTTGCAGAAAATTAAAATTTTTCCTACGGTTTCACCAAGATCCATCTATGAGTTCATCTAAGCAACGAGTATTGGGAGAGAGTTCGCATCTACATACCACTTGTAGATCGCGTGCGGAAGCTTGCAAGGTGATGATGGAGTCGTACTCGAACGTGATTCAGATCACCGATGTTCAAGTGCTGAACGGACAGCACCTCCGCGTTCAACACACGTACGGGACGAGCGACGTCTCCTCCGTCTTGATCTAGCAAGGAGGAAGGAGAGGTTGAGGAAGACAGCTCCACCGGCAGCACGACAGCGTGGTGATGGTGGAGACGCAGTACTCCGACAGGTCTTCGCCAAGCGCTCGCGGAGGAGGAGAGGTGTTGGGGAGGGGAGGGGCTGCGCCTTGGCTTGGGGTGCGGCTGCCCTCCCCTCACCCCTCTATTTATAGGGGGAAGGGAGAAGGGGGCCGGCCCCTCTAGATCCCATCTAGAGGGGGGGCGGCGCCAAGGGAGGGGGACTTGCCCCCAAGCAAGGCGCCCCTCTAGGGTTCCCCCTCAACCCTAGGCGCAAGGGCCGGGGAGGGTGCGCCAAGCCCACCGGGGCTGGCCAACTCCCCACACAGCCCAAGTGGCCCCCGAGAGAGGTGGACCCTCCGGTGGACCCCGAAACCCTTCCGGTGGCCCCAGTACAATACAGTATGCCCCGAAACTTTCCGGTGTCCTTTAACAACTTCCCATATATAAATCTTTACCTCCGGACCCTTAGGAACTCCTCGTGACGTCAGGGATCTCATCCGGACTCGAACAACATTGGGTAGTCATGTACTAGTCTTCCTAATAACCCTAGCGTCACCGAACCTTAAGTGTGTAGACCCTACGGGTTCGGGAGACCTTGAGACATGACCGAGGCGACTCTCGGGCAATAACCAACAGCGGGTCTGGATACCCATGTTGGCTCCCACATGCTCCTCGATGATTTCATCGGTTGAACCACGATGTCGAGATTCGATCAAACCACGTATTCAATTCCCTTTGTCAATCGATGCGTTACTTGCCCGAGACTCGATCGTCGGTATCCCAATACCTTGTTCGGTCTCGTTACGGCAAGTCACTTTACTCATACCGTAATGCATGATCCGTGGCCAACACCTTGGTCACCTTGAGCTCATTATGATGATGCATTACCGAGTGGGCCAGAGATACCTCTCCGTCATACGGAGTGACAAATCGATCTCGATCCATGTCAACCCATGAGATACTTTCGGAGATACCGTAATGCACCTTTATAGTCACCCGATTCGTTGTGACGTTTGATACACCCAAGGCACTCCTACGGTAACCGGAGTTACACGATCTCATGGTCGAAGGAAGAGATACTTGACATTGGCAAAGCTCTAGCAAACGAACTACGATCTTTTATGCTATGCTTAGGATTGGGTCTTGTCCATCACATCATTCTCCTAATGATGTGATCCGTTATCAACGACATCCAATGTCCATAGTCAGAAACCATGACTATCTGTTGATCTGTGAGCTAGTCTACTAGAGGCTCACTAGGGACATTTGTGGTCTAAGTGTTCACACGTGTATTACGATTTCCGGATAATACGGTTATAGCATGAACAAAAGACAATTATCATGAACATTGAAATATAATAATACTTTTATTATTGCCTCTAGGGCATATTTCCAACAGTCTCCCACTTGCACTAGAGTCACCAATCTAGTTACATTGTGATGAATCGAACACCCATAGAGTTCGGTGTTGATCATGTTTTTCACGCGAGAGAGGTTTAGTCAGCGGATCTGCGACATTCAGATCCGTGTGCACTTTGCAAATCTCTATGTCTCCATCTTGAACATTTTCGCGGATGGAGTTGAAAAGACGCTTGATGTGCTGGTCTTCTTGTGAAACCAGGCTCCTTGGCAAGGGCAATAGCTCGGTGTTGTCACAGAAGAGTTTGATCGGCCCCGACGAATTGGGTATGACTCCTAGGTCGGTGATGAACTCCTTCACCCAAATCGCTTCATGTGCTGCCTCCGAGGCTGCCATGTACTCCGCTTCACACGTAGGTCCCGCCACGATGCTCGCTTGCAGTTGCACCAGCTTCATTGCTCCACCATTCAACATATACGTATCCGGTTTGTGACTTAGAGTCATCCAGATCTGAGTTGAAGCTAAGCGTCGGCGTAACCCTTTACGACGAGCTCTTCGTCTCCTCCATAAGCGAAACATGTCCTTTGTCCTTTTCGGTACTTCAGATATTCTTGACCGCTGTCCGGTGTTCCTTGCGGGATTACTTTGGTATCTTGCAACCAAACTTACGGCAAGGTTTACATCGGTGCAGTACACAGCATGGCATACATAATAGATCCTATGGCTGAAGCATAGGGGATGACACTCATCTCTTCTTTATCTTTTGCCGTGGTCGGTGACTGAGCCGAGCTCAATCTCACACCTTGTAACATAGGCAAGAACTCCTTCTTGGACTGATCCATTTTGAACCTCTTCAAAATCTTATCAAGGTATGTGCTTTGTGAAAGACCTATGAGGCGTCTCGATCTATCTCTATAGATCTTGATGCCTAATATATAAGCAGCTTCTCCAAGGTCCTTCATTGAAAAACACTTATTCAAGTAGGCCTTAATGCTGTCAGAATTTCGTATCATTTCCCATCAAGAGTATGTCATCTACATATAATATGAGAAATGCTACTGAGCTCCCACTCACTTTCTTGTAAACGCAGGCTTCTCCATAAGTCGCATAAACCAAATGCTTTGATCATCTCATCAAAGCGAATGTTCCAACTCGAGATGCTTGCACCAGTCCATAAATGGATCATTGGAGCTTGCATACTTTGTTAGCGTTCGAGGATCGACAAAACCTTCGGCTGCATCATATACAGCTCTTCCTTAAGATGTCCGTTAAGGAATGCTGTTTTGACGTCCATCTGCCATATCTCATAATCATAGTATGCGGAAATTGCTAACATGATTCAGACGGACTTCAGCTTCGCTACGGGAGAGAATGTCTCATCGTAGTCAATCCCCTGAACTTGTCGATAACCCTTAGCGACAAGTCGAGCTTTATAGATGGTAACATTACCATCCGCGTCCGTCTTCTTCTTAAAAATCCATTTATTTTCTATCGCTCGCCGATCATCGGGCAAGTCTGTCAAAGTCCATACTTTGTTTTCACACATGGATTCTATCTCGGATTTCATGGCTTCAAGCCATTTGTTGGAATCCGGGCCCGCCATCGCTTCTTCATAGTTCGAAGGTTCATTGTTGTCTAACAACATGATTTCCATGACAGGCTCTTGTACCACTCACAGTGCGGAGCGTGTCCTCGTGGACCTTGAAGTTCAAGAGTAACTTGATCCAAGTACCTTGATCATCATCATTGTTTTCCTCTTGGTTGGTGTGGGCATCACAGAACGGTTTCCTCTGCTGCGCCACTTTCCCGCTCGAGAGGTAGTACTTCATCGAGTTCTACTTTCCTCCCACTTACTTCTTTCGCGAGAAACTCTTTTCGTAAAGCATCCGTTCTTGGCAAAAAGATCTTGCCTTGGATCTTAAGTAGAAGGTATACCCGACGGTTTCCTTAGGGTATCCTATGAATCGCATTTTTCCGACTTGGGTTCGAGCTTTTCAGGTTGAAGTTTCTTGACATAAGCATCGCATCCCCAAACTTTTAGAAACGACAACTTAGGTTTCTTTCCAAACCATAATTCATACGGTGTCGTCTCAACGGATTTAGACGGTGCCCTATTTAAAGTGAATGTAGCTGTCTCTAGAGCGTATCCCCAAAATGATAGCGGTAAATCGGTAAGAGACATCATAGACCGCACCATATCCAATAGAGTGCGATTATGACGTTCAGACACACCGTTTCGCTGAGGTGTTCCAAGCGGCGTGAGTTGTGAAACGATTCCACATTTTCTTAAGTGTGTACCAAATTCGTGACTTAAGTATTCTCCTCCACGATCGATCGAAGAATTTTATCTTCGGTCACGTTGATTCTCTACCTCACTCTGAAATTCCTTGAACTTTTCAAGGTCTTAGACTTGTGTTTCATTAAGTAGACATACCCATATCTACTTAAGTCATCGGAGAGTGAGAACATAACGATATCCTCCATGAGCCTCAACGCTCATTGGACCGCACACATCGGTATGTATGATTTCCAACAAGTTGGTTGCTCGCTCCATTGTTCGGAGAACGGAGTCTTGGTCATTTGCCTAAGAGGCAAGGTTCGCATGTGTCAAAGGATTCATAATCAAGAGACTCTAAAAGTCCATCAAGCATGGAGCTTCTTCATGCGCTTGACACCAATGTGACCAAGGTGGCGATGCCACAAGTATGTGGGACTATCGTTATCAACTTTACATCTTTTGGCATCCACACTATGAACATGTGTAATATTACGCTCGAGATTCATTAAGAATAAACCATTGACCATCTGAGCATGACCATAAAACATATCTCTCATATAAATCGAACAACCATTATTCTCAGACTTAAATGAGTAGCCATCTCGTATTAAACGAGATCCGGATACAATGTTCATGCTCAAACATGGCACTAAATAACAATTATTAAGGTTCAAAACTAATCCCGTAGGTAAATGTAGAGGCAGCGTGCGACGGCGATCACATCGACTCTGGAACCATTCCCGGCGTGCATCGTCACCTCGCCCTTCGCCGATCTCCGTTTATTCCGTAGCTCTGTTGTGAGTTACAAATATGAGCAACGGCTCCGTATCAAATACCGGGAGTTACTACGATCTTGGTAAGGTACACATCAATTACATGTATATCAAATATACCTTTGGTGTTGCGGCCTTCTTATCCGCTAAGTATTTGGGGCAGTTCCGCCCAAATGACCCTTCCCTTGCAATAAAAACACTCGATCTCGGGCTTGGGTCCATTCTTTGACTTCTTCCGGCAACAGGCTTACGGGCGCGGCAACATCTTTGTCGTCCTTCTTGAAGTTCTTCTTACCCTTGCCCTTCTTGAACTTAGTGGTCTTATTGACCATCAACACTTGATGTTCTTTCTTGATTTCAGCCTCTGCTGACTTGACAGATCGAGAACACTTCAGAATGGTCTTTACCATCCCGCATGTTGTAGTTCATCACAAAGCTCTTGTAGCTTGGTGGGAGCGGCGGAGGATTCTGTCAATGACCGCCTCATCGGGAGGTTAATGTTCATTTGGGTCATACGGTTGTGCAACCCGGACATCTTGAGGATGTGCTCATCGTGAACTGTGCTCCTCCATCTTACAAGCTGTAGAACTTGTCGGAGACATCATATCTCTCGACCGGGCATGAGCTTGGAAAACTAGTTTCAGCTCTTGAACATCTCATATGCTCCGTGGTGCTCAAAACGCTTTTGGAGCCCGGGTCTAAGTGTAAAGCATGCCGACCGAACGAGGGAGTAATCATCAGACGAGCTTGCCAAGCGTTCATAACGTCTTGGTTCTTCGACGGAGGCGTCACCTAGCGGTCCTTCTAGGACATATTGCTTTCGGCAGCTATGAGGATGATCCTCGGGTTAGGACCCGATCCGTATAGTTCTGCCATCATCTTTCAGCTTGGTTTTCTCTAGGAGCAGCGTTGAAGTTCATGTTGACATTAGCGTTGGCCATTGATCTACAAGACACATTTGCAAAGGTTTTAGACTAAGTTCATGATAATAAAGTTCTAATCAAAATTATGAACTCCCACTTAGATTAGACATCCCTCTAGTCATCTAAGTGTTACACGATCCGAGTCGACTAGCCCATGTCCGATCATCACGTGAGACGGACTAGTCATCGTCGGTGAACATCTTCATGTTGATCGTATCTTCCATACGACTCGTGTTCGACCTTTCGGTCTCCGTGTTCGAGGCCATGTCGCACATGCTAGGCTCGTCAAGTTAACCCTAAGTGTTTTCGTTGTGTAAAACTGTCTTACACCGTTGTATGTGAACGTAAGAATCCATCACACCCGATCATCACGTGGTGCTTAGAAGCGACGAACTGTAGCAACGGTGCACAATTAGGGGAGAACACTTCTTGAAATTTTGTAAGGGATCATCTTATTTACTACCGTCGTCCTAAGTAAACAAGATGCATAAACATAATAAACATCACATGCAATTATATAGTTGTGACATGATATGGCCAATATCATAAAGCTCCATTGATCTCCATCTTCGGGCTCCATGATCATCTTGTCACCAGCTTGACACCATGATCTCCAACATCATGATCTCCATCATCGTGTCTTCATGAAGTTGTCACGCCAACGACTACTTCTACTTCTATGACTAACGCGTTTAGCAATGAAGTAAAGTAGTTTACATGGCGTTCTTCAATGACACGCAGGTCATAACAAAAATAAAGACAACTCCTATGGCTCCTGCCGGTTGTCATACTCATCGACATGCAAGTCGTGAATCCTATTACAAGAACATGATCTCATACATCACAATTCATCATTCATCACAACTTCTGGCCATATCACATCACATGATCAATCGTTGCAAAAACAAGTTAGACGTCCTCTAATTGTTGTTGCATCTTTTACGTGGCTGCAATTGGGTTCTACCAAGAACGTTTTCTTACCTACGAAAACACCACAACGTGATTTTTTCAACTTCTATTTACCCTTCATAAGGGCCTTGTTCATCGAATCCGCTCCAACTAAAGTGGGAGAGACAGACACCCGCCAGCCACCTTATGCAACTAGTGCATGTCAATCGGTGGAACCGGTCTCACGTAAGCGTACGTGTAAGGTTGGTCCGGGCCGCTTCATCCCACAATACCGTTGAGCAAGAAAAGACTAGTAGAGGAAAGTAAGATGACAAGATCCACGCCCACAACAAATTGTGTTCTACTCGTGCATTAGAGAACTACGCATAGACCTAGCTCATGATGCCACTGTTGGGGAACGTTGCAGAAAATTAAAATTTTTCCTACGGTTTCACCAAGATCCATCTATGAGTTCATCTAAGCAACGAGTATTGGGAGAGAGTTCGCATCTACATACCACTTGTAGATCGCGTGCGGAAGCTTGCAAGGTGATGATGGAGTCGTACTCGAACGTGATTCAGATCACCGATGTTCAAGTGCTGAACGGACAGCACCTCCGCGTTCAACACACGTACGGGACGAGCGACGTCTCCTCCATCTTGATCCAGCAAGGAGGAAGGAGAGGTTGAGGAAGACAGCTCCACCGCAGACGACGACAGGCGTGGTGATGGTGGACGCAAGATCTCGGCTGTGGCTTCGCCAAGCGCTTGCGGAGGAGGAGAGGTGTTGGGGAGGGGAGGGGCTGCGCCTTGGCTTGGGGTGCGGCTGCCCTCCCCTCACCCCTCTATTTATAGGGGGAAGGGAGAAGGGGGCCGGCCCCTCTAGATCCCATCTAGAGGGGGGGCGGCGGCCAAGGGGAGGGGGGACTTGCCCCCCAAGCAAAGGGGGGCGCCCCCTCTAGGGTTCCCCCCTCAACCCTAGGCGCAAGGGCCCAGGGGAGGGGGTGCGCCAAGCCCACCAGGGGCTGGCCAACTCCCCACGCAGCCCATGTGGCCCCCCGAGAGGGGTGGCCCCTCCCGGTGGACCCCCGGAACCCTTAGGTGGCCCCAGACAATACCAGTATGCCCCAAACTTTCCGGTGTCCTTTTAACAACTTCCCATATATAAATCTTTACCTCCGGACCCTTCCGAACTCCTCGTGACGTCCGGGATCTCATCCGGACTCGAACAACATTGGGTAGTCACGTACTAGTCTTCCTAATAACCCTAGCGCCACCGAACCTTAAGTGTGTAGACCCTACGGGTTCGGAGACACGCAGACATGACCGAGGCGACTCTCGGGCAATAACCAACAGCGGGTCTGGATACCCATGTTGGCTCCTACATGCTCCTCGATGATTTCATCGGTTGAACCACGATGTCGAGGATTCGATCAAACCCGTATTCAATTCCCTTTGTCAATCGATGCGTTACTTGCCCGAGACTTCGATCGTCGGTATCCCTATACCTTGTCCGGTCTCGTTACGGCAAGTCACTTTACTCATCATCGTAATGCATGATCCGTGGCCAACACCTTGGTCACCTTGAGCTCATTATGATGATGCATTACCGAGTGGGCCCAGAGATACCTCTCCGTCACACGGAGTGACAAATCGATCTCGATCCATGTCAACCCAACAGATACTTTCGGAGATACCGTAATGCACCTTTATAGTCACCCGATTCGTTGTGACGTTTGATACACCCAAGGCACTCCTACGGTAACCGGAGTTACACGATCTCATGGTCGAAGGAAGAGATACTTGACATTGGCAAAGCTCTAGCAAACGAACTACACGATCTTTTATGCTATGCTTAGGATTGGGTCTTGTCCATCACATCATTCTCCTAATGATGTGATCCGTTATCAACGACATCCAATGTCCATAGTCAGAAACCATGACTATCTGTTGATCACAACGAGCTAGTCTACTAGAGGCTCACTAGGGACATTTGTGGTCTAAGTGTTCACACGTGTATTACGATTTCCGGATAATACAGCTTATAGCATGAACAAAAAAATTATCATGAACATTGAAATATAATAATACTTTTATTATTGCCTCTAGGGCATATTTCCAACATCTCCCACTTGCACTAGAGTCACCAATCTAGTTACATTGTGATGAATCGAACACCCATAGAGTTTCGGTGTTGATCATGTTTTGCCTTGAGAGAGAGTTTAGTCAGCGGATCTGCGACATTCAGATCCGTGTGCACTTTGCAAATCTCTATGTCTCCATCTTGAACATTTTCACGGATGGAGTTGAAACGACGCTTGATGTGCCTGGTCTTCTTGTGAAACCTGGGCTCCTTGGCAAGGGCAATAGCTCCAGTGTTGTCACAGAAGAGTTTGATCGGCCCCGACGAATTGGGTATGACTCCTAGGTCGGTGATGAACTCCATGATGCAGCGAGAGGAGACAGCTTGAGGGACACCATGATGGGTGCTGGATATGCCGCTGCCCCCTTCAGCGCTTCGTCCAGATGCAGCGATGACTCCTGGGAGTCCAGTGACTCTCCTGAGCCCAACGATTCTCCGGAGTCGAGCGACGATAGCTACGTGCCGCCGATATCCCGCCGAGGCCGGAGTGCTGCCGCGGCTGCGACGCGGCATCGCCAGCGACACCATAGGGCCCTGTAGTTGTTCCTCCTGTGTGAAATGAAGTTCAGCCCCCGTGGGGCTTGTAAGGACCAAAATATATTCAATAGTATTGTTGTTCCTTTTGACTTTGTAATGGATGCACGTATTCCAGTCCGGCTGAGTCCCTCCCTTTTCTATTCCCTAGACAATGTGGCGCTCTACGCCGGCAGGACCTAGTCCCCAGGCAGGCTTCAGCCGTCGCTAGTATTCCAGGTCGCGATGCGGTGGTCAAGGCTAGGAGGTGAGCGGCCAAAGGTCCGGTAAGAGCTCATGAGGCGCGATGCTCACGAGGTCCCCCTTGGCGGGCAAGCAAATGTATAGAAAATAAAAAAGGGGAGTTGAATCGCCCAAGTGGAACTACGAGGCCGGGCGCGTGGAGCGAAACTGGTGCCGTAGCGAGCCGAGACTTATCTTTTGCGGTCTGAGTCCATCGGAGAGGCAATGCTTGCTGTCGTGTCTGCGGTGCCGTCAGGTGCAACCCATCTTGGCCACCCTCCTGCCTCGTTTGCCAAGGTGCTCTACGCCCTTGGGACCCGGCCCTCGAGCGAGCTCAGCCGCCGCTGGTATGCCAGGTCGCGATGCCGTGGTCAAGGCTAGGGGGTGAGGGCTGGAGAGCCAGTAGGAGCTCCTGAGACACGATGCTCAGGAGGCCCCCCTTTAACATGCAACTGACTCTCAAGGCTAGGCAGTGGCTGTCTGGGCCGATCTTCGGCTCACTGTGGGGTGAATATGCAGGTTAGATAACAAAGGAGGCCGAGAGCCCCAGACGCGTGAGGCAGAGGTACTGAGGACCCTGCGACGTGGTGTACACGAAGTGGGCCGCGAACCAGAGCTCGATCCCCGGGTTTATCCGCGTTGCAAGGATGGGCCCGAGCACAAGCGTCGTGCCGACGTGAGTATCATGTAGTGAAGCAGAAGTGGCATTAGTCGGAACACATGAGGGTCGTGAGGTGACGATCATAGATAAATTTAAAGAAATAATTAGATAGTCCTGGTGAATGCAAAACGATACATGCCGTAGGGACGGACCCATAAGGCCTGGGGATGATGCAGCCCGAGGGGCGCCCCCAAACTGAACGAACTAGGGAGATGTCACCTGGTACCATTGCTGAAGAGTTGTTGAAGTAGCTAAAAACGCGCACTGCAGGAGCCGTCCCTCATGAGCCGCTCCGGTGCCGAGCCTCGGGAGGCTCGGAAGGACCGGAAGGCCCCTGAAGGTGTTCCTCCATCTCCGCCAGGAGCGTCTGGTGCCTGCCTTCACAGGCCGCCTGAGCGTCCCTCATGCAGCGCTGGAACGCCTCAGCCGCGCCCGCCAGGCCGAAAGGCATGCGGACATAGCTGTGAAGTGAGCGTAGAGGCATTGGGATACTATAGATAGGAAGTCTTCGCGATCCATTATTCCCCATCTCGGTAACTATTCAACTAGTCTTCGCAGTGTAGTGACAATACACACTACAGTAGATGGGACACTTAATTAATAAGTTGAACCAGCGTGTTGGTGTTACTAAATCAGCCTTACCCAATACTGCCATCATGTTTGTCAGTAGAGCACGCTACGGCAAATATGCCTACACACCTCTCTCCTCCATTAACGGACATATCGGCCCTCTTGAGGTAGACCCACATGTCATCGGTGTAACTATTTACACTTCGAAGGACGATATATCCTGGTAGTAGTACTAGTAGAATTCAGATTTAATGCACTTTCTACCCCCATCTTTCAGTCTTCTTCCTCCTCTATTCTTCTTCCTCCTCTCTTCTTCTTCCTCCTCTCTTCCCCATCGTCGACCCCACACCATCCCCCCGCCCTTTGCTCCTCGCCCACGCCATCTTCCTTGGTAGCTTGCGCGTACCATATCCCCCCGCTCACAGCTCGGCCACATGAGGAGAAGCTTCTTCGCTCGCCCGCCCAAATCTACTTCCCCACTGGCTTGCAGGCACCGAAAACTCCAATAGCATAACCGACTGACACGCAGAGCCGCGATTGGAATTCCCTCCCCGATGTTCTCTTGGAGTAGATCTGTAATCGTATGGACCTACTCTGCACCATCCATCTGGCCGCATGCTCGGCGTCTTTGTACCCTCTACTCATCTGCAACCGACCGGCTCTTTTCAAGACACCCTGCTTGCTGATGCCCGATCCTCGCAGGTGGCCCAGACACCGACTTGACGATCCTACAGAGGTTGCCGTGGTGCCCCTCGACATGCTACCACTACCCGTCCACCTGTACTTCATGCGCGGCCACTACTTGGCGGGCATGAAGGCCAACTGGATCGTCCTCATCCACCAATCCGGTAGTCTGTGGCGTCTCATGGATATCTACACCTAGCGAAAGATCACCCTTCCATCGTTGGATACTGTCGGATTTTTGGATTGGGCAACCCTTGAGAGGTTCGAACTCTGGGGTGCGTGCGAAGATCTCAACCTGTCCAACCTGCCTACTTGCGATCCTCCCTAGCCTAGCGCGTCAAGCTCGCAGAGACGCAAAGACACAGAGATTTATACTAGTTCGGGCCACCGTTGTGGTGTAATACCCTAATCCAGTGTGGTCTGGTGGATTGCCTCGAGGTGCTATGGATGAACTAGTACAAGGATGAACAAGCCTTAGGAGGTGAGGTGTTCTTGAGCTGGTGTGGTGCTCTACTTGCTCTGGTTTTGGTCCCTTTCTATGGTGGTGGCTAAGTCCTATATATAGTGGCCTTTGTCCTCTTCCCAAATATGAGCGGGAAGGATTCCACAACGGTGGGATTTGGAAGGGGACAAGTAGTACAGTCTATCCTGACAAAAGTAGTCTTTGCCTGCGAAAAGCCTCTGGTCGTGACGCTGCGGTGGGCCCGGTGATGACCTCTGTCCTGCCGTACTGGCAATCTTAGTCTTGTTGCACCAGAATGGAAACCTTTGGCTGATTCCTCGGGACTTCGCGCCTGTGGCTTGCCTCACTTGCATCGAAGACAAAACCTGCCACTCTGCACCCGCCTGGCGCCCGCCTGGCCTTGGTCGTCATGGCTCACGTCAACCGAGCCTTATGAGGTAGCTGCATAGAACTCTCCGCCCCTCAGGAGCCCTCCTGAGGAGGCCAACTCCTTCGGGGGTTTTGGCGTCGTCCCCCTCGCTAGGCTTGGCCCCTCGCAAGGGTCTTGCGGTGTTGGTGTTGAAGCTAGGCCGTACCAGGCCGTCGATGAAGTCACACGGTGGGCCGCAGGCAGGCAGGACTAAATACCCCCAAGTCTAGGACGCCGACTGTCGGTGTCAAAACCGGCGGATCTCGGGTAGGGGGTCCCGAACTGTGCGTCTGGCGGATGGTAACAGGAGACAAGGGACACGATGTTTTTACCCAGGTTCGGGCCCTCTCGATGGAGGTAAAACCCTACTCCTGCTTGATTGATATTGATGATATGGGTAGTACAAGAGTGGATCTACCACGAGATCAAGGAGGCTAAACCCTAGAAGCTAGCCTATGGTATGATTGTTGTAATGGTTGTGTGTCCGACGGACTAAACCCTCCGGTTTATATAGACATCGGAGAGGGCTAGGGTTACATAAAGTCGGTTACAATGGTAGGAGATCTACATATCCGTATCGCCAAGCTTGCCTTCCACGCCAAGGAAAATCCCATCCGGACACGGGACGAAGTCTTCAATCTTGTATCTTCATAGTCTTGGAGTCCGGCCGATGATGATAGTCCGGCTATCCGGACACCCCCTAGTCCAGGCTTCAATGACGATGAGTCCGGCGCGCATATTGTTCGACATTGCAAGGCAGGTTCCTCCTCCGAATAATTCATAGAAGATTGTGAACACCAGGATAGTGTCCGGTTCTGCAAAATAAATTCCACATTCCACCGTAGAGAGAATAATATGCACACAAGTTCAATCTGCTGACGTATTTTGTGGCATGACGTCATTCCACTACTAAGCCTTTACTTGAATCTTTTTTATTATACCACCTCAGCGCGTTTAGCGAAGTGGTTTCCTTGGCACGTCTTGTCAAAGCAGAGATCGTGTTCCTCTTATTCCGGGATTCCCATCAATATGGACGTGGGTAACCCAATCGTGCCCGTTGCCACGCCCCCTCTATCGGAGGCGAGTCCCGAACGGTCACGGGGACGGCTCTTGGTATTCTCCCCCTTTATAATGGGACCAAGGCTCGTTTCTTTTCTTCAATCCTCAATCGAATCTACTCCTCGCCCCGAGTTCCAACACCCAGAGCCCCAGATTCGAGCGCCTCGGACCTTCAACAATGTCCGGCTCCGACCTACAGGGGAGGTGGATGCCCTCCTCCGTCACGGAAGAGGACGTGCTAAAGCCGCGAGAGGCCAAGTACCTGACTTACGAGATTTTGCATAGGTTGCCTGCCAAAGGGCAAGCCGTTCCCACCCCCGAGACCCGCGAGTATGTCGCGTTCGTATCCCACCTCCGTCGAGGCTTAGGCTTCCCGACGGATCCTTTTCTGAGAGGGCTCATGTTTTACTATGGGTTGGAATTCCACGACTTGGCTCCGGAGTCCATCCTCCATATCTCTTCATTCATTGTCGTCATGAAGCCTTCCTCCCATTACTCCTCACTTCGCTTATGGCTCAAGACCTTCAACGTGGAGCCAAGATGATCGAGCGGCCAGCAGAAATCTTGGGCGGGCGGTTGTGAGCGAAGGCCGACGCTCCATGGCCCGAGGGCTCTTTCCAGGAGGAGCTCGGCTTGTGGCAGCAGGAGTGGTTCTACATAACCGCTCCCAGGGGCAGCAGGCAGAAGCTGCCGCCCATCTTCCGCTCGGGCCCTCCACCGCGGCTGATGTCATGGGTCAGCCAAGGGCTCAACCGGGGGCCGTCAAGGGACGTACCCCTATTGCAGGGCCGGATTCGAGACCTCCAGGAGAGGGAGATCAATCTGGTCGAGGTGATGCAGGTTTTCGGCATTCCTGCCCTGCAAGCGTCGCCCCTCCGTCTGTGGGAGTTCAATCCCGAGGGGTCGCGAGCTCTCCAACACTTCATGGGTACGACACCTGTGGAGATGTATAAATTGTTCTTCGGGTCACAAGAGATGTGTCCGGAATTGACCGAGGACTCCGGCCTAAGCTGCAATCGCCCGGATACTCAGGTAAGTGGCCCCGCGTCTGAACACACCGCTTGTTTACGCCTTCTTGAATTTGCCTTTTAACCCATCGTCTCTTGAATAGGAGTGGATAGCGCAAGCGAAACTGATATGGTGTTCGGCCCCCCTCCCGGAGACCGTGCCGGATCCCGTGCTGGTCAGGATGCTGAAGGTTGCGCCTTCAGAGGAAGGCGAAGGGGCTAACAGGGACACCACCGCCTCTACCAAGGAGGCTTTGGAGGAAGGGGGAATCGAGAATCCCTCCTTCTAAGGGGAGAAGAGGACCACCTCCGAAAACCCGGAGGCCAAGGCCTCGAAGCGGGGGAAGAGATCTTCAATGGAGGGTCCTGTGTCCGGGGAGGCCCCGGGCGCACTATCTCCCCTAAGGAATTAGCCCTCCAATGAGCCGTAAGTAAAAAAGGGGGGTTCGGTAATAAGAGACATCCCTATGTTTGCTTCTGAGGATAACCGAAGTTTTTACCTTGTAGTTCGGATCTCCGTCCTTCTCAGATGAGCTCGTCATCAGGGACCTTCGTCCGGAGATGGTGGAGAGCGAGACGCCTCCATCTGCCGCACCATCAGGCGGGGCGGACGAACCTGAGGTGTCATCGCGGAGGGTATCCCCGAGTCCGGCGGGGCCGAAGAGTTCGGCACCGGATGATGTGCGGCCAGGGGAGCTGAAGGATCTGCTTGAGAGGGCGTCTATCTCAGAAGATCACCGTACATTGATGAGTATGGTGATTGGAAGAATTTCGTCCGCCGAAGGCGGGTTGCATGATGTCGTCAGAAGCTTGCTGGCGGGGTTTGAGGTACGTAAAAATGGTGTACCTTGTGACAGTTTGGCACATAAAAGTGCACCCTATATAGATAGTAGCCCCTGGGACTCGGTAGGTTGTCGAGAGCGACAGCGTGCCGAGGATCAAAATCGCAGGTATTGATTTTTGCCCTTGCCATGCAGGTGGCGGACAGTCCGGTGGCCAGCCGAACTGATGGAGTTGCCGAACTAAAGCGGCAACTTGACGTTGCGGACGCGGACATCGCGTTTGAAAGCACATTTGCTCCCTGGGTGGTTTTGGTAATTAATGACAACATACTTTGTGGTTGGGCTAATACTTTTATCAAGTATGTTTCAGGAAGGTCAATCACATTGGCATGGCAAAAGGACTGGAGAGGTGGACCCCTCAAGATGCTAAGGCAAGCATTGGCAAAAGCTCAAGACTCCATTTTTGGTTTAGTGATCCAAGATCACATTGAGTCCATAGGAAAGCCAATACTATTAAAAGGGGATGAGGTTATGTTGATGATCTGGTTGCTCAAAGTGCTTAGTGATACATCTCCTAAACTATCAGCAACTCTCACTGCAATATACACTCATAAGTAATCTCGGTCCCACCGATTTCCTAAACTCAATCACACCGAGATGAACCACCTCAGCCACAAAGCCAAATCCTAGAAATTTCGGATTTTCCGATTCTGAACTCGGTCTCACCGAAACTTGAGTTGCCAAGCTTCTGTAACCTTCTGTCATCAAATCGGTGTCACCGAGATGATGAAGTCGGTCCCACCGAGATTGGCAAGCTCTTGTCTTTGGACGAATCGGACTAACCGAGATTGTATTTTCGGTCCCACCGAAAATCCCAACGTTCACATGATTTGAACTTTCGGTCTCACCGAGTTGTCAACTTTGATCTGACCGAGATTGGTCAAATGTGTGTAACGGTTGGATTTTGTGTGGAGGCTATAAATACCCTCCACCCCTCTTCACTCGTGGAGAGAGCCATCGAAAGAACTACCACTCCTACCTTACATTTTCGAGAAGAAAACTACTTACCCTTGTGTTGAGATCAAGTTGCTCCACTCCCACCATATGAAGCTTGATCTCTAGCCTTCCCAAGTTGCTTTACACTCAATCCTTTCTTCCACCACAGCCAAATCAGTGATGAGAGTTGAGTGTTGGGGAGATTATCATTTGAAGCACAAGAGCAAGGAGTTCATCATCACCAACACCATCTATTACCTTTTGGAGGGTGGTGCCTCCTAGATTGGTTAGGTGTCGCTTGGGAGCCTCCGTCAAGATGTGGAGTTGAACCAAGAAGTTTGTAAGGGCAAGGAGATCGCCTACTTCGTGAAGATCTACCCCGAGTAAGGCTAGCCCTCCGTGGGCGTATGCCATGATGGCATAGACAAGGTTGCTTCTTCGTGGACCCTTCGTGGGTGGAGCCCTCCGTGGACTCTCGCAGCCGTTACCCTCCGTGGGTTGAAGTCTCCATCAACGTGGATTGACGATAGCACCACCTATCGGAACCACGAGAAAAATCTCCGTGTTCCAAATTGCGCTTGATCTTCTCCACTTCTTCTCTTTACTACTTGTGCAATTTACTTTCGCTGCCCATACTCTAGAATTGCATGTGTAGTATGCTACTTGACTTGTGTGTGATGCAAAATCTGTCAAAACTTGTCTTTGTCAAAAGGCATAATTTTTATCTTGTCGAGTAGTCTAATCACCCCCTCTAGACACTCTCACCTTCTTCGATCCTACAATTGGTATCGAGCTTTGGTCTCCATTGCTTTGGTTTACACACCATTGGAGGAAGATGGACGGTTCACGCTTGGGAGTGTTAGCCATAGAGTGCCTATTCTTGATGGAGTGTCCTATAGCTCATGGAGGATTGAAATGCTTATTATCTTTAAGATGTATAACTTGCAAATATGTTGAAACCCCATATGTGCCTCCATTTGACCCCTTGCACCCTACCATGGATGAAGAGCTCGATTTGCTTCAGAACCTTAGAACTGTAAATCTTATCATTAGAGGTTTGCCCGATAACTTGCTTAACCTTGTCACAAACTTTGAGTGCGCTTATGCTATGTGGAAGTTCTTGGAAGAACTTTATCCGGACTACTCTTTGAGAGGTCTTGATGAAATTCTATACAAGACTATTGAATTTGATATGATGCTTCTAATGATCCCAACTTTGATAAATGCTTCTTTTGAGCTTCGTGATCTTATGAAAAAGAAGGGTGATCCTTGTCTTATCAATGATCCAATTAGAAATGCTCTTGTATTGCATTCCGATGATTATTGTCACATTGACAAAACTAATGCAAGTCGTTGTCAAATTGACCTAGGTATTGATGATGAACAATCTATGGGTCAATATGATGATGAGCATGAGCTTGATGATGATTACTCCGATTCGGACACCGAGCTAGACAAGATCATGAAGAGTCTCAATCTTATGGCAAATCTGAGAGACTACATATCCGGTGGAAAAGAGTGGATTCTTGATAGTGGATGCACCGATCACATGACCGGAGACGAAGACATGTTTCGAGAGCTTGCAAAGAACGATGGTCCACGCAAGTATGTGACTTTTGGAGACAACTCCAAGGGTAAGGTACTTGGCCTTGGTAAGGTGGCCATATCTCATGATAGCTCTATTCAAAATGTCATGCTTGTTGAATCACTTGGATACAATTTACTTTCCGTGTCTAGACTAGTGACTTTGGATTCAAGGTGCTATTCATCAAGTAGATTGCCAAGTCTTTCGTCGTGACAATCATAACATGGTATTTACCGGTATCCGTAGAGGTGATCTATATATTGTTGATTTCACTAAGAAAGCCCAACCTAGAACTTGCTTCATTGCTAAATCCGCTAAAGGTTGGTTATGGCATAGAAGGCTTGGACATGTTGGTATCGTAATCTAGACAAGCTAATCAAAGGTGATCATATTCTTGGTGTTAAAGATGTTCTCTTTGACAAAGATAGACTTTGTAGTGCTTGTCGGCAGAAAACAAGTAGGTGGAAGTCATCCGTGAAGAACATCATGACCACAAGGAGACCGCTTGAGCTTCTTCATATGGATCTCTTGGTCCCAATGCTTACAAAAGCCTTGGTGGTAACTCCTTTGGTCTAGTTATAGTTGATGATTATTCCAGATTTACGTGGGTATTTTTCCTTGATGACAAATCGTAGGTTCAGAGAATCTTCAAAACCTTTGCCAGAAAGGCCCAAAATCAATTTGAGGTGAAGATCAAGAAAGTTCGGAGGACAATGGAACGGAGTTCAAGAACGCCCATGTAGACTCTTTTCTCGATGAGGAAGGATTCTACATGAGTTCTCGACTACGTACACACCTCAACAAAATGGAGTTGTTGAGAGGAAGAACCGAACGCTCATAGAGATGGCGAGAACGATGCTTGATGAATACAAGACATCAAGCACTTTTGGGGTGAAGCCGTCGAGACAGCTTGTCATGCTATCAACAGGCTTTATCTTCATAAGCTCCTCGGCAAGACTTCATACTGAGCTCCTCACCGTAACAAACCCCAAGTGGGATACTTTCGTGTCTTTGGTTCAAAATGCTATATCCTTGATAAGCATCGTCGGTCTAAATTTGCTCCTAAAACTCATGAAGGTTTTTCCTCGGTTATGGATCAAACTCCCACACCTACCGTGTTCACAATAATTTCACCCAAAGGTTGAAGAGACGGTAGATGTGAAGTTTGATGAATCTAATGGCTCATAAGTAGAGCAAATGCCTATTGATGTAGGAGACAAGGACCCATCGGAAGCCATTCAAGATTTATCTATTGGAAAGATCCGTCCCATGGAAGTGAAGGAGAGTACCTCATCTACATATGTGGAGCCCCCTACCTCACGGCAAGATGAACCTCAAGGCAACATGGAGGCTTCCACAAGTGGAACTCACCAAGATGAGGAAGTGCAACAAGAAGATCCACCACAACCTCCTCCACAGCCTCAAGACAACACCAACAACAATGAAGAAGAAGAGGAAGATGAGGATGATGAGGAAGCTCAGCCACAACCTCAACAAAAGCTATCCCGAGTCCGAGCAAGAGTCAAGAAAAATCATCCCGTGGAACAAATGATGAACGACATCGACTCCGGGAGAATTACTCGCTCTAAAACTCGCTTAGCTAACTTTTGTGAGCATTACTCATTTATCTCTAGTCTTGAACCTATGAAGGTAGAAGAAGCACTTGAAGACCCGGATTGGGTGAACGCTATGCACGAAGAGCTACACAACTTCGAGAGGAACAATGTATGGACTTTGGTAGAGAAGCCCAAGGATGATCAAAACATCATTGGAACCAAATGGGTGTTTCGGAACAAGCAAGATGAAGATGGACAAGTCATCCGCAACAAGGCTCGCCTCGTAGCTCAAGGTTACACACAAGTCGAAGGTATGGACTATGGTGAGACCTATGCCCCGCTGCTAGACTTGAGTCCATTAGCATTCTTCTTGCTTATGCCAACCACCATGATATTACTCTCTATCAAATGGACATTAAAAGTGCTTTCCTAAATGGTGAAATTGAGGAGGAAGTATTTGTGAAACAACCTCCGGATTTGTGAATCCTAAAAACCTAATCACGTTTACAAGTTGCACAAAGCTCTTTATGGTCTTAAACAAGCTCCTAGAGCTTGGTACAAATGCTTGACTAGCTTTCTTCTTGAAAAGGATTTGAGATTGGAAAAATAGACTCAACGCTATTCACTTAAAAGGGTTGATGGTGAACTATTTGTGTGCCAAATATATGTTGATGATATTATCTTTGGTTCAACTAACCCTCATTTTAGCGAGAAGTTTGGAAAGCTCATGTCGGAGTAGTATGAGATGTCCATGATGAGTGAACTCAAATTCTTCCTTGGGTTGCAAATCAAGCAATCTAAGGAGGGTACCTTTGTCTCACAAACAAAGTACACCAAGGATCTCTTCAAGAAGTTCAACATGCAAAAAAGCAAAGGTATGAGAACCCCCATGCCTACTAGTGGACATAATGACTTGACAAAAGATGGAGAACCTGTTGATCAAAAGGTTTACCGATCCATGATTGGTTCTCTACTATATCTTTGTGCTTCTCGTCCCGACATAATGTTGAGTGTATGCATGTGTGCTCGATATCAAGCAGCCCTAAAGAATGTCATCTTAAAGCTGTTAAAAGAATTGTGAGATATTTGATACACACACCAAACTTTGGCATTTGGTATCCTAAGAGGGCCTCTTTCGATCTTGTTGGCTATTCCGACTCGGACTATGCGGAGACAGGTTGATAGAAAGTCAACTTCGGCACGTGTCAATTCCTTGGTCGATCCCTTGTATCTTGGTCCTCCAAGAAACAAAATTGATATCATTATCCACCGCCAAAGAGAATATATTGCTGCTGGATCATGTTGTGCTCGATTGCTATGGATGACACAAACGCTTAAGGATTATGGGATACATGCGAGACGTGTTCCTTGCTTTGTGACAATGAGAGTGCAATTAAGATTGGACACAATCCGTGCAACACTCTCGAAGCGAAACATATTGAAGTTCGTCACCATTTTATTCGTGATCACATTGCCAAGGGTGACATAAATCTTAAGCATGTTCAGTCTCGACAAACAACTTGTCGATATCTTTACAAAACCCCTTGATGAGAAGGTGTTTTGTCGCTTGAGGAGTGAGTTGAACATCATTGATGCTTCAAACTTGGAGTGAAAACTCCATTGATGCATGCAAGGCATGAGCCTACTTGACTAATCCTTGATATTTCTCTTATGATGATGATCATATGTCTTGGACACATTTGCCTCCTTGTAGTGCATCTAACTCCTTGCAGGTACTTGGATGATCTACATTCCACAAGATTACCACACACTCAAATCTTGAGTAATCCTGTCATTGACCAAGTATCTAGCTCTTTGGGATGTTGAGTTCAAGGAACAAAATTCCACATATCCTTTTTGACACCTTATACATCTAGTATTTCACTCTTGTCATCTTGGATATTCTTGAGTCTTTCCTTGCTTGCCTAACCCATGTAGGAAGATGAACTACACAAATGGAAATGGTGCTCCAACTTCACATTCAATGAGCACCTACATAAAGTTCATCTACATGAGCAAAGCAACAACAAGCCCAAGGTATGTCCTTCACATCTTTAAGAAGCTTTGCTCAAAGTCATGAGTACAAGCAGCTTCATAAGATGTGATCACATCAAATACTAAATCGAAAAATGGCAACCCCATTTTGAGCTTAAACGATGAGTATGACCTATGATCAAATGTTCTCATTTGACTCCTAAGTCAAAATACTCAAACATAGGTGACCTAGTCGCCGACCCCTATCTAGATGAAGTACATATGTTTTTGCAGTCTTTCTAGTTGCTCTTATGTTTTCTCATTATGTTTTCATTTAAAAAAAAACTTCATCTAGCAATCGTTTTCATTTCTATTCTTCTGTCTTTGGCTCTGATAAATTCCTTGAAAATCTTTTACAAATTCATTGCAAATCCTTTGAAACATTCCTTGCAAAGTGAGCTGACTTATTTCTGTATTTCCTTGGAATTAAACTCGGCGCCACCGACTTAAAATTTCGGTCGACCGAAAAGGATCTGCCCTAAGTCCCGGACTTTCGGACCCACCGATCCATCTAATTCGGTGTCACCGATTTTCTTTCAGGATATCATCTTCTGCAGCTCCACTCAATGATTCTCTATGCATATTTCTTATTGCCCAGTTGTGATTCTTAAGGATCCCACTTCCTTCTTCCATCTTTCCTGACCTTCCTAGTCTGCTATCCTTTTCGGCACTTGATGTCAAAGGGGGAGAAGATTCAGGGGGAGATAAGGAGAGAAGAGAAGATTTAGGGGGAGAAGAAGAGCAATCTTACCTTAAGGGGGAGAGAATCACATCAAAGCTTTGCCGTTCCACATTGGATACTACATTTGGCATCATTCTTTTGATTTTGCTTTCACAATTGATATCTTATGGAAAGCAAAATCTCTCAGAGTTCATTGAAAATCTTTTTAGTTTTGGGAGACATGTCTGCTGATTCAAGCTTGTGCTCAATATGAGACACTCTTTATACATGTCATCCCTGGCTTGGTACTCTTGATGTTCTTGCAGTTGGTTGAAGAAATACTCTTGTGTTATCTAACCTTGTTTTCCCAAGTTTTATTTCTTCAGGTACAATGCCAAGGAACCTCAAGGTAAGTGTATGCACTTTGCAGAATGTGCATGATGGTGACTTGCTTGTGAATACTTGTTTGCAAGAAATCACCATGCACATATGCATTATCACTCACTTCTTTTCATCTGCTTTGATGCATATAGCCAAACTGCATGTAGCACATCTTGCCCTTCTCTCTTGTGTGCTTGTGGTAGTCCAAAACCATAATTTATGAAAATCTTGCACACTTGTAGGGGGAGCCTGTGTACTACATGTCTGTCAAAGCTTTAGTGATAATTCTGTCTTTCTTTCAGTAAGCTTTGATGTCTTGTTTTGTGTGTTGTCATCAATTACCAAAAGGGGAGATTGAAAGCACATTTGCTCCCCGGGTGGTTTTGGTAATTAATGACAACATACTTTGTGGTTGGACTAATACTTTTATCAAGTATGTTTCGGAAGGTCAATCACATTGGCATGGCAAAAGGACTGGAGAGGTGGACCCTCAAGATGCTAAGGCAAGCATTGGCAAAAGCTCAAGACTCCATTTTTGGTTTAGTGATCCAAGATCACATTGAGTCCATAGGAAAGCCAATACTATTAAAAGGGATGAGGTTATGTTGATGATCTGGTTGCTCAAAGTGCTTAGTGATACATCTCCTAAACTATCAGCAACTCTCACGCAATATACACTCATAAGTAATCTCGGTCCCACCGATTTCCTAAACTCACCACACCGAGATGAACCACCTCACCACAAAGCCAAACCCTAGAAATTTCGGATTTTCCGATTCTAAACTCGGTCTCACGAAACTTGAGTTGCCAAGCTTCAGAACCTTCGTCATCAAATCGGTGTCACCGAGATGATGAAGTCGGTCCCACCGAGATTGGCAAGCTCTTGTCTTTGGACGAATCGGACTAACCGAGATTGTATTTTCGGTCCCACGAAAATCCCAACGCTCACATGATTTGAACTTTCGGTCTCACCGAGTTGTCAACTTCGGTCCGACCGAGATTGGTCAAATGTGTGTAACAGTTGGATTTTGTGTGGAGGCTATAAATACCCTCCACCCCTCTTCACTCGTGGAGGGAGCCATCAGAAAGAACTACCACTCCTACCTTACATTTCCAAGAAGAAAACTACCTACCCTTGTGTTGAGATCAAGTTGCTCCACTCCCACCATATGAAGCTTGATCTCTAGCCTTCCCAAGTTGCTTTCCACTCAATCCTTTCTTCCACCACAGCCAAATCAGTGAGGAGAGTTGAGTGTTGGGGAGATTATCATTTGAAGCACAAGAGCAAGGAGTTCATCATCACCAACACCATCTATTACCTTTTGGAGGGTGGTGCCTCCTAGATTGGTTAGGTGTCGCTTGGGAGCCTCCGTCAAGATGTGGAGTTGAACCAAGAAGTTTGTAAGGGCAAGGAGATCGCCTACTTCGTGAAGATCTACCCCGAGTAAGGCTAGCCCTCCGTGGGCGTATGCCATGATGGCATAGACAAGGTTGCTTCTTCGTGGACCCTTCGTGGGTGGAGCCCTCCGTGGACTCTCGCAGCTGTTACCCTCCGTGGGTTGAAGTCTCCATCAACGTGGATTGACGATAGCACCACCTATCGGAACCACGAGAAAAAATCTCCGTGTCTCCAAATTGCGTTTGATCTTCTCCACTTCTCTTTACTACTTGTGCAATTTACTTTCCGCTGCCCATACTCTAGAATTGCATGTGTAGTATGCTACTTGACTTGTGTGTGATGCAAAATCTGTCAAAAACTTGTCTTTGTCAAAAGGCATAATTTTTATCTTGTCGAGTAGTCTAATCACCCCCCCTCTAGACACTCTCACCTTCTTCGATCCTACAATTGGTATCAGAGCTTTGGTCTCCATTGCTTTGGTTTACACACCATTTGAGGAAGATGGACGTGTCTACGTTTGGGAGTGTTAGCCATAGAGTGCCTATTCTTGATGGAGTGTCCTATAGCTCATGGAGGATTGAAATGCTTATTATCTTTAAGATGTATAACTTGCGCAAATATGTTGAAACCCCATATGTGCCTCCATTTGACCCCTTGCACCCTACCATGGATGAAGAGCTTGATTTGCTTCGTAACCTTAGAACTGTAAATCTTATCATTAGAGGTTTGCCTGTGTCTCCGTTGTGCTGTATCCTTTTGACTTCGTTGTGCTGTATCGGAAGAGCCCACTTAGCCTGTGTCTCCGTTGTGCTGTATCCTGGACGGGTGTAACACGCTGTTCATCTGTAAAAGAGAGGAAAGTAATTGTGTCAAAAAATGTACTTAAAACAAAGCATGAATAAATGAATAAAGTTGAGCTTTTATTGGCTCCTTATTGCTCATACGCACAGCCCCTTGTAAAGGGGTGTGCGGCTAGGGAGCCCCTAGCTTATTTATGCCGGACTCGTCTAGCCGTGTTCGGGGTCTTTAACGACCTTTTAGTGAGATGATGTCGCGTGGACCGGGCATTTTAAGTGTAAGAGACGTGTAGTGTGGTATTGCGTTAAAGCGGACAAAAGCTTCACGCCTCAATAGTGCTTGATGGCTACTTTTGAATGGGGCGACATGAAAGATTAGCTTTTCGCGTCGGAAGTTGTCGGGTGACCCGAAAACAACTTCTAGTTGTAAGGAGCCTGTGCACTTGGCGTAAGGGCCTGGTGTCACTCCTTTAAAGGAAGTGCGGCTATGTCGAATTTTAGTAAGGTCTATCCCCATCTTGCGGACTGTGTCCGGATATAGAAGGTTTAAATCGCTGCCGCCATCCATTAGGACTTGTGTGAATTGTAATCCGTTGATTATAGGATCCAATATTAGAGCAGTCCATCCTGCGTTTCGAATACTTCTAGAATAGTCCAGGTGGTTCAAAGTGATTGGTTTTGACATCCAATCTCGAGGTTTCGCTGGGGTGGACCGTGCGACACCTACTTTGGCGGGTGCCGCACTGTTGTTCTGTATTATCACATGAAGTGAGTTTACTGTTTTGACTTCTTGTGGGAAAGTCTTTTGTTTTCCGGTGCTCTGCTGGTGGGGTTCGTCATCATCATCGCTTCGCGCGTCGAGCCCTTTGTGTTCGGCGTTGAGTCGGCCGGACTGTTTGAAGACCCAACAATCTCGGTGGGTGTGGTTTGCGAGGCCTGAGGTATCTTGTGGATTTGACATATCCGATCCAAAATTTTGTTTGTTGGATAGCTCGTCACCGTTGTCCTTAAGAGGCGGTGTTTTGTTGTCTGACATGAGCTTTTGAATCGGCGTTGACCGCCGTGTTCTTTTGGCTTTTTTCTTTATTTCGGCGCTGGTCCTTTCTGCGCCGTGATTTTCCGTTTCCATCTCTGATCTCGGATGTACTCGGGTCGTTGGTGCTGCATCTTGCTAGCCAGCTGTCTTCCCAGCAAAAGCGGGTCATGAGGCTTGTTAGCGCGGCCATTGTTCTTGGCTTCTCTTGGCGAGGTGTCTGGCGAGCCATTCGTCTCGGACATTATGTTTAAAAGCTACTAAGGCTTCGGCATCCGGACAGTCGACTATTTGGTTCTTTTTGGTAAGGAACCTGTTCCAGAATTTGCGCACTGACTCTCCGGGCTGTTGAGTTATATGACTTAGATCATCTCCATCCGGAGGGCGGACATAAGTCCCTTGAAAATTTGTTCTAAACGCGTCCTCGAGCTCTTCCCAACTTCCAATAGTATTTTCTGGGAGGCTTTTGAGCCAATGCCGAGATGGCCCTTTGAGCTTGAGGGCTAGATATTTTATGGCCTGGAGATCATCTCCTCTAGCCATGTGTATGTGCAGGATGTAATCCTCAATCCGCACTCAAAGTCATTGTTCCGTCATATGCCTCTATGTTTACGGGCTTGAATCCCGCCGGAAATTATGATCCAAGACCTCGTCGGTGAAACATAGTGGGTGTCGGCACCCAGATTTAGGCGTGCCGTTATCTTCGAACATGCGGCGTGTTGTGTTGCTTCCTGGGGCCTTCTTTTTTGGCCCATAGATGGACCTGACCGGACCATCCGTTTTGCGAGGATATTTATATGTGTCATGTGCTCGCTAATGTGCGGCGCCGCTTGCCACTCCTGGCCTGTCATCTGGTCGTCTATCCGGCCAGGCGGCCTCTTTGCTTTTTGCCTGTGGGGGCTCTATGGCCTCCTCGTCGAATTCTAGCAGCAGCTTGCGCTTCGGGTAGCTCTTTGTTTGGTGGCCATTGCCATATTTGTCCGCGGTCTTGAGTACTTTGCTCCACCTCATCCTGAGTATGTCTTCCGCTGTTTTGAACTTCCGTTTTTCCTTCTTCAAGCTTCTTGCGGTGGCGACAAGCCTTTTTTGGAGGTTCTTGCGCTCTGGTGGTGTGTCCGGAGTGAGATCGTCTGGACTGTTATTTTTGCCGAGGATGAGCTGGTCATCCGGTTCATCCTGTTCTGATGGCTACTTGGTTGCGTGCTCGTCGCCTATTGGTTTGCCCTGCTCTATGGCTGGGTCATTATGGGTACTGTTGTCATCGAGGCGGGACTTGGGGCGGCGAAGCGTCGCCGTTTTGGTTGTTTTTCAGATGAATTATCCTTCACCGTGTCCCGTTGTTCCTCGTTATCGCTCCCCTTTGGAGTATCCACCATGCATACATCATGAGTTGAGGTGGCCTTCCAATGCCCCGTAGGCGCTGGTTCTTGATCATCTCCGGCGTCGTTGTCCATACCGTCGATGTCTTCGGAGTCGTAGTCTAGCATGTCGGTTAGATGGTCGACAGTGGCTATAAAGTGGGTGGTGGGTGGGCTTCGAATTTCTTCGTCGTCAGATTCAAACCATCGACCGCAGATCCGCCAGGCTCTCGATAACGAGAGATACTTTAGCGAATTCAGGATGTCGCCAAAGGGTGAGTGCTGAAAGATGTCCGTAGCGGTGAACTCCATGATCGGCGCCCAATCGGATTCGATTGGCAGGGGCGCCGGAGGCTCGGAGTTCGGCAAGGAGTCCGGCACCTCGGAGTCACAAGCTTTGCGAGGGACAAGGTCGGTATTCGGCTCTATCACCATAGAAGTCGCAGCCCCCGAGACGGTGTCCAGCCACCTGTCCTTGATCTGCGTGGTCGGCTCCGAACTATGGGTCAGAGCGGACTCAGATCGACCTCCGTGGTCTTGTCCGTGGCGAGCTAGATCATGCCCATCGTGATGTTGTGGCACGCCGTCCGTGGCTCGACTCCATCGAAGATCAAGTCTCCGCGGATGTTAGCCGTGAAGTTTAGGCTTCCAAACCTGACCTGATGGCCAGGGGCGTAGCTTTTGATCTGCTCCATATGGCCAAGTGAATTGGCCCGCAGTGCAAAGCCGCCGAACAAGAAGATCTGTCCGGGGAGGAAAGTCTCACCCTGGACGGCGTTGTTGTTGATTGAAGAAGCCATCAAGCCTATCGGTGACGACACAGAGGAAATCTCAATGAAAGCACCAATGTCGGTGTCAAACCGCGGATCTCGGTAGGGGTCCCGAACTGTGCGTCTAAGCGGATGGTAACAAGAGAAAAGGGACACGATGTTTTTACCTGTGTTTGGGCCCTCTCGATGGAGGTAAAACCCTACTCCTGCTTGATTGATATTGATGATATGGGTAGTACAAGAGTGGATCTACCACGAGATCAAGGAGGCTAAACCCTAGAAGCTAGCCTATGGTATGATTGTTGTAATGGTTGTGTGTCCTACGGAGTAAATCCTCCGGTTTATATAGACACCGGAGAGGGCTAGGGTTACATAGAGTCGGTTACAATGGTAGGAGATCTACATATCCGTATCGCCAAGCTTGCCTTCCACGCCAAGGAAAATTCCATCCGGACACGGGACGAAGTCTTCAATCTTGTATCTTCATAGTCTTGGAGTCCGGCCGATGATGATAGTCCGGCTATCCGGACACCCCCTAGTCCAGGACTCCCTCACTGACAACATATGGTAAGCCAGTGTATTTTAGTACATGTGAAATGTAATGCGAGTGGGATGCTTTCTTGGCTTGTGCCCTCAACCTGTAATCCTACAGAATTACAAATAGTTCGGTTGTCTGCTTTGCTGTATTGCTTGATTCGAATGCTTGTTTGTTACTTGTTACGCTATACCTGAGTTAGCCAATATGTTGCCAGTGCCTGCTATACTATCGTAAAGAAATGCATGCCTAGTTCATTTGAGTCCTTAACTTTTCCTCTAAACTACATCACATGACTATCTTCATAGTTTATATGAGGCCACACTGTTAAGTGCTTTCTTAGATTATTTCAACTGCGTAGATGCCTTGGCAACTTAAATATAGCGGTGGTACACTCCCTTTCAACTACGGATGTCAACTGGGTCCTATTTAATCCCGATTAAAGTCCACTAGTGGTATGGTAGTTCAAAAGAGTTTTTGTTTTTTTAGGAAAATGAACTAGGGAGCTAGCAAAAACTAACTAGATGGGACTAGCTGATGTCGTTTATTTGCCACTTACATCCCTAGTTTCATCCTACCATTTTAATTTCGTTTCGGCTGATGCTGCTTCGCACCTTTTAAATATATCTTGCCATGCTCGGCAATAATTCGTATGTTGTTTACCATGTAAGCTTACTGCCAGGATCATGCGATAAATATCGCTTACTTATGTCGAGCGGAAACCTTTCAGGATGTCGTTCACACTAGGACAAAATGTACAACCCAGAATTTATTTGTGGAAGTCGTGTGCTATCCATGTTACCAGATGGTAGCAATTCAGAGGCAACACCGCCGGAGAGCAGTCTGAGCACATATATTATAGTTCTTGAGGCTCTACTAGAAGCAGAAAGAGATGGTGTGGCTGCCATGAATGAGGTAATCTTTATCTTGAGGCTGGAAATTATGCAATTAGCGGCACGCATTTTGCAAGCAACCCAAGAATTGGAGGAAGTAAGAATGTTGCATTTGAAGACGGAGGAGGTCCTGCTATTTCTGCTATCTGAAGCCCAGGGTAATCCCAGTTCTTCTTTAGATACCAGTTGAAATTGTCATTAGATTATTGTACTTTCATGTTGTGTCATGTCTCGTAATGGATTATGTTGTAAGACCCCCTATGTTGTCCATGTGTTGTAATGATCTGAATTTTTTAGGCGAGGTAATCCTCAGTACTTGTATGCTTGATATAAGGTGAACTGTTTTTCGTGTGAGCATATTGTATTGGATGAAATAACTATTTGACTCAAAGTGTATCCAACCTACTGAATTCAAAGATCACGACATTTCTAAATCATAATCATATATAAAGGTGGAATAAATCTTTGTTGTGGTTTTGAAGAAATAAATAACAAAACATAGAATTATCTATGGATATTCGTAATCGAATACAAATTGGATTTGAATTTAGTTGCTAGGGCCCAGGGCAAACGTGTATGCTAATTCTCCCAAGTTTTGACTGAAGCGGCTAAACACCCACTATAATTTGTGGGCTGGCCGAAGCAAGTGTTTGCGAGATGGAAACTACTGTCTACCCCCTGACACTTGACATCCTTATCGACTGGATTTACACTGCTGTAGATAGGGGTAGGGTAGTAACTTCAATCAGATGGGACACGACGACCTCTGAGTCCATTCAGACATTGTGGGCGCCAAACGTGGGCGGAAAAACACATTTGATTCAAGCTTGTCCGAAAGACATGTGTCTCTCCCTCCATTTCCCCATTCATACACGATGGGTGGCAAAACAAACTCTCCTCGTCCGAAATCGATGTAGGCTAATATTTTAAATAAGGGCAGATTTGTAACTTCCCTCTCCTCGCCTAAAATCGTTAACGGCAAATATTAGGGAGATGCGAGATTACCGTCCTATCCCGAACCAACGTGATGTCCGAAATTTTAAACGGGGGATAAGTTCGTAACTTTCCCACATTTCAGAGAAGCGCGTCCCAAAGTTTGAGATCCCCCTTCCCCTCCATTTCCCCATTCATACACCGTCGGCACCACGACAACCTCCCCACTGCGGTCAGCCTCCTATTCCGCCACCCCATCCTCCACCTTGCCGCAGCCGCTACTCCTTGAGGGAGTCCTATATTAGGGGGTATCCGAACAACCGTACTATATACATCGTCCGGACTATTGAAGCATGAAGATAAAAGACTCGAGACTTCAGCCCGTGTCCGGATGGGACTCTCCTTTGCGTGGAAGGCAAGCTTGGCGATGTAGATATTGTGTTTCCTTCCTTGTAACCGACTCCACGTAAACCCTAGCCCTCTCTGGTGTCTATATAAACCGGAGAAGTTGGTCCTTAGAAGGCCAATCACAATTACAATCAGACCATCATAGGCTAGCTCTTAGAGTTTAGCCTCTATGATCTCGTGGTAGATCTACTCTTTTACTACCCATATCTTCAATATTAATCAAGCAGGAAGTAGGGTTTTACCTCCATCGAGAGGGCCCAAACCTGGGTAAACATCTGTGTCCCTTGCTTCCTGTTACCATCAGCCTAGACGCACAGATCGGGACCCCCAAGCCGAGATCCACCGGTTTTGACACCGACATTGGTGCTTTCATTGAGAGTTCCTCTGTGTCGTCGTTGCCGGGCTTGATGGCGCCTTCAATCGTCAACAACAGGTCCAGGGGGAGACTTTTCTCACCGGACAGATCTTTGTGTTTGGCGGCTTCGCACTGCGGGCCAATTCGTTTGGGCATCTGGAGCGGATCGATAGCTACGCCACTGGCCACCAGGTCAGGTTCGGAAACTTGAACAACACAGCGGATATTCGCGGAGACTTGATCTTTGACGGATTTGGGCCTGCGCCAGGAGCACCGAACAGTCACGATGAGAACGGCTTAGACCTGTTGTCGGACAAAGCTCGGGATATCACCCCTGAAGTAGCCTCGGATCTAAATCCGGAGCAGGTTGCATTGCCTAAGGACGGAGGGGTGGACCCCGCCCTGCAGGCCGCACACTCATCGGCGGTGGTGCCGAACACAGGTCTCACCTCTGCGGACGCCTGTAACCCTGGGCCCCCAAACTCGTATCCTGTTGTTGGTTCCGGTCCACACACCCTCGAGCCAGCCGAGCTAGATTGGGCTCCGGTAATGGAGTTTACCGCTGCAGACATCTTCCAGCACTCGCCCTTTGGTGACATGCTGAACTCATTAAAGTCTCTCTCTCTCTCTTTGTCAGGAGGCTCTGGGCCGAATTACGTCCGGCTTGAGTGGCAAGCAGGCGACGAAGGAATTCGCTGCCCACCCACCACCCACTTCATCGCCATGGTCGATGATTTAACCGACGTGCTTGACTTCGACTCCGAAGAAAATCGACGGTATAGACGACGATGCAGGAGAATTACAGGAGCCACTGCTCACAGGGCTATCGACGGCCACCTCCTCATACGATATATACATGGTGGACACTACAAAGGAAACCAGTGGCGACGAGGCAACGGAGGATAACCCCTCAGGGAGAAAAGCAAAGCATGGTCGTCATCGGCGCCGCTCCAAGCCCCGCCACAGTAATACCGGCCCCGGAGAGGAAAGCAATCCGGATGGTGCCGAAGAGGAATACAACCCTGACCAGCCCGCCTTCGAGCAGGCCGAATAGGAGGATGAGCAGGTCACCCTAGACGAACAGGCGACTGACGGATACCCGGAGGAGGACAACTATATGCCCCCGTCCGAAGACGAGGTTAGCCTCGGCGACGACGAGTTCGGCGTGCCAGAGGATCCCCTGGAGCAGGAGCGCTTCAAGCGCCAGCTTATTGCCACTGCGAGGAGCCTAAAGAAGAAGAAGCAACAACTCCAGGATGATCAAGACCTGCTCATAGATAGATGGACTGAAGTCCTGGCAGCTGAGGAATACGGACTCGGCGTAAGCGGTGACCCGCCACCCGTGGCGGGATAAAACGGGATATCAACCCGAATACCAGCCCGCACCCCCACGCCAATACACTACGGCCCGGGGCAACAGGCAAGACCTGCAAGATATTCTAAAAAACAACGCAGGATAGCCAAGATCGATCTACGGATCGCGGGGGCGCACCCCAGCGCGCGACAATGACCGTCATGCCGCATACATCATCAACAAGTCCGGTCGGGCCGAACACAGCAATCCAGACCAATTCGAACTGCGTAGCCACATAGCCTGGCACAGAGGCGCCGCACACCCCCTCTGCTTCACTGACGAAGTAATGGATCATGAATTCCCAGAAGGGTTCAAACCCGTAAACATCGAATCATACGATGGCACAACAGACCCCACAGTATGGATCGAACATTTCCTTCTCCACATTTACATGGCCCGGGGAGACGATCTACATGCCATCAAGTATCTTCCCCTTAAGCTCAAAGGACCAGCCCGGCATTGGCTAAACAGCCTGCCAGCAATTCCATTGGTAGTTGGGAAAACCTGGAAGACGCATTCCTCGACAACTTCCAGGGCACATACGTGCGACCACCAGACGCCGATGACTTGAGCCACATTACTCAACAACCCGGAGAGTCAGCCAGGAAATTCTGGACTCGGTTCCTAACTAAAAAGAACCAAATAGTCGACTGTCCAGACGCCGAAGCCCTGGCGGCTTTTAAGCATAATATCCGTGACGAGTGGCTCGCTCGACACCTCGGCCAGGAAAAACCCAAGTCCATGGCAGGTCTCACAACACTAATGACCCGCTTTTGCGCGGGCGAGGACAGCTGGTTGGCTCGCAGCAGCACTACACCACATTCTGGCACTTCGGATGGCCGTGACAATAACGGCAAGCCATGTCGTAACAGACATAAGCGACGGAACAACAGTGACATCACTGAAGACATGGCAGTCAACGCCGGATTCAGCGGATCCAAGCCCGGTCAGTGGAAGAAGCCATTCAAAAGAAATAACCAGGGACTGTCCAGTCTGGACCGCATACTGGAGCGCTCGTGCCAAATTCATGGCACCCCGGACAAGCCAGCCAACCACACCAATTGAGATTGATGGGTGTTCAAACAGGCTGGAAAAATTAACGCCGAAAACAAGGACAAGGGGCTGCACAACGATGATGATGAGGAGCCCCGGTGTCCGAACACGGGGGGACAGAAGAAATTTCCCCCCGGGTGAAAACGGTCAACATGATCTACGCCACGCACATCCCCAAGCGGGAACGGAAGCGGGCACTATGGGACGTCTATGCGATGGAGCTAGTCGCCTCCAAATTCAACCCATGGTCAGCTTATCCGATCACCTTTGATCGTAGGGATCACCCTACTAGCATCTGTCACGGCGGCTCAGCCGCATTGGTCTTAAACCCAATCATCGACGGATTTCACCTCACGTGAGTCCTTATGGAAGGCGGCAGCAGCCTGAACCTGCTTTATCAGGACACAATGCGCAAAATGGGCATTGACCCCTCAAGGATCAAGCCCACCAAAACCACCTGGTGTAATTCCTGGAGTAGAGGTCCGCTGTACGGGCTCCATAACATTGGAAGTGGTCTTTGGATCCCAGGACAACTTCCAAAGTGAAGAGTTAATCTTCAACATCGTCCCTTTCCGCAGTGGTTACCACGCACTGCTCAGACGAACCGCATTCGCTAGATTCAATGCGGTACCACATTATGCATACCTCAAGCTCAAGATGTCAGGCCCATGCGGGGTCATAACAGTCAACGAAAACATGGACCGCTCTCTCCGTACAGAAGAGCATACCGCAGCCCTCGTGGTAGAAGTACAATGCGGCCTCCTCCGACAAATCACCAATCCGGCGATGACAACCTCAAGCACAATCAAGCGAGTCCGGAGCACCCCGCAACAGGATCATCAGGCACGCCAAGAGCACGACTAGCAGTCCGGCCTCCGCTCAAACCCCATTAAAGCAGCATTCGTGCCATGCGTACATAATTACGCACTCAAAATACCATGGGCACAGGCGGAGGCGCATTAGTGACTCAGTCAACAGTGCAGTATCACCCCAACATACCTTCATAATCTTTCCCTTTTACCTTTCAGAACATTGCTTTAGGGCAGCCTCTTTAGATCGTTATACCTGCTTTATCTATACAGGGGAGAAAACCAAGGAGGCAACAGGCTCTGTGCATAGAAGGAAATACCCAGGTGGAATCTATTTATGATCATTATACCTGCTTTATCTATCTGTACGCGGCCTACCCCTGGATATGACATGTCAAATAGTCCTATTTATCTCCGCTTAATGCATTCATTGTAAGCATACGCTTAAACGTATTATTCCTCAATGGGAGATCATATATAGCGTCAGCTTATTACTCTTATTTGAGCATTTTTTTCTTATAAATATTTATTTGATATTTGCATCTGTACACCTTGGTACGGTCAGTTTGCCAGGGGCTTCTTATGGCGCCCCATAATACGGCAAGACAAGTCCGAACACTTTCAACAGTGCGGCACCCCGAACTTATAGCACTATATGCATCAGCTCCGAATCATGTCTTGGGTCTACAGATGGGTTAGCCCGGCTCCCTTGTTTTGGTACCTTACATTCCGTTATATCGGCTAAGGTAGCGCAGGGAGAACTACTGCGATTGTGTCCCGGTTCTTCCGGACGAGCAGCTCAGTAGAGAAAGCCGAAAACTGACCGGCATGATGTGGCGAGAGCTGGTTGTTGTTCGAGAGGTCTTAAAATCCTTAAAGATTTTCCACTTTAGGCGATAAATCGGCTTCGTCCGATCTAGGCGTATATAGCGCCCCAATTCGGCCGTCCGGATTCTAGGGGCTTCGCCGAAATTTAAAAATGTAGACTTCTATGGCTAAGTGAAAGTTATAAAGCCGCATAGTCCGATTGCCTTGTTTGCTGCGCCGAATACCTCCTTAAGGGACCAAACATTTGGATAAAGAGTATCCGGGTTTTGTCAGGAACACCCCAACACTAGTTGCGTGGGGGCGGAAGCCGACGACTGGCCTACTTTCAGTATTCTATAAATAGCTGCACAGAAGGTAATATTTTAAATCGAACAGTGCTACATAGCACAAGTAACTTCGTCTTCCAATTACAATAGCGGCAGAGGTACATTTAGTCAAAGATCTTGTCCTTGGAACACTCATCGGCCACGAGATGAGTGCCCTTCATAACACCATCATAGTACTTCTCGGGATGGCAATGCTCCTTGCCCTCTGGTGGACCGTCTTTCATCAGCTTCTCCGCTTCCAGCTTGCCCCAATGCACCTTCGCGCGGGCAAAGGCCTGGCGGGCACCCTCGATGCAAACGGATCGCTTGATTACTTCAAGCCGCGGACTGGCATTCACCATCCGCTTGATCAAGCCGAAGTAGCTAGTGGGCAGGGGCTCACCAGGCCACATCCGGACTATGAAATCTTTCATAGCCACTTCGGCTGCCCTGTGGAGTTCTACCAACTGCTTCAGTTGGTCACTAAGAAGCGTTGGGTGTTCGGCCCCAGCATACTGGGACTAGAACAGCTTCTCCGTTGAGCTCCCCTCTTGGGCACGGTAGAACTCCGCGGCATCTGATACGCTGCATGGCAGATCTGCGAATGCCCTTGGAGAGCTCCGAATTCAAGTAAGTAAAAGAAACGCCTCCTCCACATGTTTGCTTTGCATAAAGAATTTCTTACCCACCGCTATCTTTTTGTCCTCCTGGATCTCCTACTGTGTCTTCACGGCTTCGGCCTTGGCGTCTTTCATACTCACAAGGGCCTTCGCAGGCTCGACCTCTTTCATATTCAGATCATGCTCCACAGACTCGAACATCTTGCCGAGGTCCTGGAGCTCTTGCTGTACCTCGCCCACTCTAGCACTTTGTTTTTCGCGCTCCTTGCATTCCAAGGCCGCCTTGTCTTCGGCCTCGGACATCGCTTTCTTCAGGGACGCCACTTCAGCGGTGGCCCCTGTTACACATTCATGACGCTTTGGCGTTAGACTACCAATTTTGTCTATCCTCAAATACATAAGAGCCGGGAATCATTTACCCTTGTTCTCTTCGAGCTGCCTCTTCGTGAGGTCGAGCTCTCCCTGCGCCTGCTCCAGGTCCCGCTTTAGTTCGGCGACCTCGGCTGTGCGGGCAGCAGCGGCAAGCAACACAGCCTGCTCATTCACATGCATATTTATTGTTAGACTCCCGCGGATTATAATTGACCCTCCGTTTGGCTTTTCTTTCCGAACACCAAACAGAGTATCAGGGGCTACAACCTATCAGGTGGTAATGTCACACATTTTTTACTTACCTCAAAGCCTGTCAGGAGGCTGGTGTAAGCTTCGGTTAGTCCGCTTTTGGCAGACGAAACCTTCTGAATCACCGCACTCATAAGCTTCGAAGCGCTCCCAGCAGACAATCCGATGCCTCGGGCATAGCGTAAGTCCTCGGCACGGACAGCTCGCCCTCTCTAACGAGGGGCTGCCCGCCTGGGTCCGGAACCGTTGGGGGTTCCGGAATAGTGTTCGGCTGAGAGCCCGGCCTGCCGTGGCCCTCATCGACATGATCCGTGGGGATCTTGAACCCCGCGTGTCCGACATCTGGAATCCCGCCTTGGGGCGCCTCTAGAGTCACCTCCCCCCCGCTCTAGGAGCCTTCGGGACAACACCTCCATGTCATCCGCGGGCTGAGGAGTAGTGGCCGTCGGGAGGGAGTTCATCTCTGAATCGCTCAGGGACCCGGAAGAAGATACCTCAGGATTAGCCCTGGCCGGACTGCATATATGTTCGGTGTTATAAAAAAGCTATGAAGTAAAGTCATGATAAAGTGCGGATACTTACGATCGCGCTAGGGGCTTCCCCCTGGGCAGCTACCCCTCCTCGGTGAGAGCGGCCGTGGTGGAGTAGTCAGGAAGGGACACCTTTCCCTTCTTGGACGTCTCGGCCTCCCCCTGCGGGACGGCTTTCCCCTTTTTCTCCTTCCCAGTGCGGGGAGGTAGAGTTTCTTCTTGCTTCCCCCACCTCCGCGGGAGGAATCTGTCTCGTCGTCATCAGACAATGTGGGTATGACGGCCTTGCGCCGAGGGCCTTTTTCCGGCCCCCTGGTCTGCATTCCCAGGCCCCTCATCCTTTCCAGATGGGGCGGCTTCTTCTTCTTCTTCCTCCCCTTCATGGGAGGAGTGTGCCTCGTCGTCTTCGGACGAGGCTTCCGGCACAACCTTATGCTGGAGACCCTTTCGGATCCTCGAGGCCTTCTTTTCGGCCTTCTTCTCTGGCACCTTGTAGGGTGCTGGGACTAGCATCTCCGTCAGGAGAGCATCAGCTGGGCCTTCTGGCAGCGGAGCCGGACAGTCAATTTGCTTCGCTGTCTCCACATAATCCTGAACAAATATGCACAATTACTTAAGGCTCCCCCATGAATATATTGGGAAGAACCGAATCTGGTGGTGGCCTAAAAACTCACCTGGCTAGGAGGCTGCGCGGCGTGGAGCCCACGGTCCTCGGATGTGGGAGGAGGTACTTCGGAGGCCTTGAACAACGCCTTCCACGCGTCTTTGTGCTTCATGCCATAGAGCCTCTGAAGCGTCTGGTTTTCGGCCAGGACGAACTCCCACAGATTGAATGCCCACCTATGGCACGGAAGAATCCGGCGAACGAGCATGACCCGGATCACGTTGACAAGCTTGATGTTCTTGTCTTTCATGCTCTTGATGCAGGTTTGGAGTCTGGTCAGCTCTGTAGGTTCGCCCCAAGTCAGGCCCTTCTTTTCCCAGGAGGTGAGCCGCATGGGGGCTCCGGATCGGAACCCGGGGGCCGCCGCCCAGTTGGCGCCACGCGGCTCGGTGATGTAGAACCACCCCGATTTCCACCCTTTTACGGTCTCCGCAAAGGAGCCGTCCAGCCAGGTGACATTAGGCATCTTGCCCACCATGGCCCCTCCGCACTCCGCTTGCTGGCCGCTTACAATCTTCGGCTTCACGCAGAAGATTTGCAGCCATAGGCCGAAGTGAGGCCGGATGCGGAGGAAGGCCTCGCATACGACGATGAACGCCGAGATGTTGAGGACAAAATTCGGGGCTAGATCATGAAAATCTAGCCCGTAGTAGAACATGAGCCTGCGGGCGAAGGGATGATGTGGATCCCAGTCCACGGACAAAGTGGGCGACAAACACGACCCTCTTGTGGCGTCCTGGGGTCGGAATGACCTGCTCGACGTTTGGTAGCCGGTGCGCTATGTCTGCGGCCAAGTATCCGGCCACCCGAAGATTTGCAATATGCTTCTCCTTGACTGTGGAAGCCACCCACTTGCCTCCTGCTTCGGACATGTTTAGCTGTGCAGAGAAGACTTGGTCTTGGGCGCTGGAGCTCGAGGGGGCAAGAGTGGGCAAAGGAGGAAGAAGGCATGGTTAAAAATGGGGAAATCTTACCCCTTTATAGAGGCGAAGAAAGTGGTGCGCCTCCCAGTTGCCCGTTGGGAATCGCTTGCTTCCCAAGCGCCACGATTGATGGCGTGGTGGGATTACCCATACCCGTATTGATAAGAATCCCATGATAAGGGGGCACAATCTCTGCTTTGACAAGATGTGTCAAGGAAACCGCCTCGCAATATGCGCTGTGGCTGGTTGTAGGAAAACGGTTTGAATAATGACCCGACCGTAATGACACGTCGCGTTGTCTAAAAAGTTTTCAACAGATTGCATATGTGAATTATCATTCTCTCTACGATGGCATGTGAAGATCATTTTGTGGATCCGGACACGATTCAAGTGTTCGATAATTACTTTGGAGTATTCGGAGAAGGAACCCGCCTCGCAATGCCGAAGACAAGACTACACGCAGGACCCATCGTCATTGAAGCCTGGTTCAGGGGCTACTGAGGGAGTCCTGGATTAGGGGGTATCCGGACAGCCAGACTATATACATCGTCCGGACTATTGAAGCATGAAGATACAAGACTCGAGACTTTGGCCTGTGTTTGGATGGGACTCTCTTTTGCGTGGAAGGCAAGCTTGGCGATCCGGATATTGTGTTTCCTTCTTTGTAACTGACTCCATGTAAACCCTAGCCCTCTCTGGTGTCTATATAAACTAGAGAGGTTGGTCCTTAGAAGGCCGATCACAATTACAATCATACCATCATAGGCTAGCTCTTAGGGTTTAGCCTCTACGATCTCGTGGTAGATCTACTCTTGTACTACCCATATCTTCAATATTAATCAAGCAGGAAGTAGGGTTTTACCTCCATCGAGAGGGCCCGAACCTGGGTAAACATCTGTGTCCCTTGCTTCCTGTTACCATCAGCCTAGACGCACAGATCGGGACCCCCTACCTGAGATCCGCCGGTTTTGACACCGACACCCCTACCCCGTCGTCCACTTCAAGAGATGGATGTCTCTCATCCATGACGCTGGACCAGGATCCTTTCATCACGTCCTCTCGCTTCATCGGTGCTGTCATCCACCTTGTCGTTGCCGCTCCTACGACCGCCTCATCCACGACAACATGATTTATCCCCCGACCCGGCCGTCGGCCGTCTAAAATCTTGTTCCCGCCACCGACAGCCATCGCACCCGCAGCACCCTCAACGTATCAGCAGAGGCCTACACGGCATCGCAAGAGAGGTGGTACTCTTCCATATGTGCTTAAGTTATTGATCTCACCCGGAAAATAGATCATACACTACTAGGGAAAACCTTATACACAGAAATTTAGCAATAGCGCGGGTCAAAAAACTGCGCTAGTGCTATGTAGCAGTAGCGACCAAATAAAAACCACGCTCCAGATACAAACTTAGCAGTAGCACTTGTGGTAAAGAAAGCGCTACTACTAATATTCCCATTGGCAGAATGCTAGGCTACGCATAGCAGTAGCGGGCTTCGGAGAAACACGCTACTGCTAGAGCATAGTTAGCAGCGCGTTTATTAGGAAGAGCGCTACTACTAACGGAAATAAAATAAGATGAAAAAAAATAGAAATGTAAATGAAAATGAAAGAAATAGAAAAAGGAGAAAGGGAAAAATAAAATGTAAAGCAAAATAAACGAAAAAGCGAAAAATCGGAGGAAGACATAGCAGCAGCGTTTGTTTGCAAGTGGCGCTATAGCTAACGTAGCTGCAGCGCGTGTCCTAGACCCCCGCTATAGAAACAGAATAGGAAATTAAAAAAGGAAGAAATTTACATAGCTATAGCAGTAGCGCGTTTTGCAGAAACCGCTATAGCTATCTTAGCTATAGCGCATTTTGCGAAACGCGCTACCGCTAAGTTTGACTTAGCCAAAAAACCGTTTCCCCCCGGCCACCACTTCTCCCCCAAAATCCCTCAACCCACCCAGCTGCTGCCGTCTCCCGATTCACGATCGCCGCGCCCGCCGCCGATGACGCCACCAAAGCCGTGCGCCGTCAATGACACCGGAGCCGCCCCCAACGCCACGGAACGCTGCGGCCTCGTAACGCCACCGAGCCGCCGTGAGCGCCACCTTCTCGCCATCACCGGAGACGCCCCTGCGTCCCTCGCCGTCACCGGAGACGCCCCTGCCTCCCTCGCCACCACTGCCTCCGTCGCCACCACCGGAGCAATCATCTCTAAGCCCCCACCCCTCCTCTCTCTCGCATGCATAGGTTAGCCAGTTTAATTAGGTTAATTATCTAGGTTAGGGCAAAAATTTAGTTAGGGCATTGACAGAGAAGTAGTTAGGTTAACTAGTTTAATTAGGTTAATTATCTAGGTTAGTGCAAAAACTGAGTTAGGGCTTTGACAGAGAACTAGTCAGGTTAACTAGTTTAATTAGGTTAATTATCCATGTTAATTAGTGCAAAAATTTATTTTAGGCTTTGACAGAGAACTAGCTGCGTTAACTAGTTTAATTAGGGTTAATTATCTAGGTAAACTAGATTAACTAACTAGGTTAAATAGGTAGGTTAATTAGTTTCGTTGGATCAACAAGCTAGGTTAAGTAGATTGGCAAAGGTTTTTGATTTTTGAAAAGACCACTATTTTTCAAGGAAAAGAATTTAGGCAAATTTTATTTTTCATTGAAATGGTCATGTTATATCTTTTCATTGAAGTTGTTCGATTGTGCCCAAGTGGCTTAGTTGTTTCCAGGGAATGATGCCGAGTGGCCTATGTTTTGCCGGAATGTTGATTCATTTACATTAAAGCAAATTTCAGGTTCTCGATTTGTCCACTTTTAGCAAAGGTCGCGAAATTTCCCATGAATTTCGGCATGACTTGTGCTACAAACTAGGACATATCGAGTGCCCGGATTTGCCGCACCAGGAAGGAGTCAACATTCACGCAAAACAATTGTCCTTTATGTTATTATTCATTTTATTAGGTCTAGAATTAATTGACTAGATTTAATCATAGGAAACATAGCTAGCAACGATGAAGGATAGGGTTCTGGTGATTGCGACGATGTCAACGGGCAGGCGCGAGCATTTAATTTTTGGCCTTACCGACGATCAGCAGATGTTGTTCTTTGGGCCCACCGGTGGCATCGGGATCGAGACCGACACTTGAGACCAGTCTTGACACCGACACGCAGACCGGTCCGAGAGGCGAGACCGCGCTGAGATTGAGAAGCATCGAGACCGGCGCTGAGACCGGTGCTGCCTCGGGAGCGGAGCCGTGTAGAAGCGAAAGCAAAGAGGCAACGGGTTCCTAACAAACTCGGGACTACTAGACTAGTGGTCACGGAGGTGGACAACGGCAATTTTGAGCCAAAGGCGCCGAGGAAGAAGCGTGCTATGGCAATCAAATAGGCTGCATCATACGGACAACCGCCACCATCAACGATGAGAATCTAAAGAAGATAGAAAATATGAGAGCTCCTCCTAAAGAAGTTTCACGGATATTCTTGTTCTCGGGCGGAATGAGAAGGATTATGAAGATCCGGACAAGGACCCGGCAATGAAGAAGATAAACAAACACGCCATGACCAAGTTTAGCAACGCTTGGCGCTGGAAAAATCGAGTGAAAGCAAAGATCAACGACGGGAACCCTACTCCGAGATTGTAAAGGAAAGTCCGACAATCACGGAAGAGCGGTTTCAAATATTCAAGGAGGCTTGCGAGGCCGAAGCTGCCAAAGAAAAGTCTATGTACATGAAGGGGCTTCAAAAGAGGAACATTGGGACCCACCACCTCGGAAGACGTGGTTATGGCGGAAAGAGGTCCAAATGGGCCAAGGAGGACGCGGAAGCTGCGAGTCTGGGCATCCCAGACCCCTTGGTGGATTTCACCGTCCCGCAGGAGCGTGACGTCCTGAGGGCCCGCCACCGTTAGGACCCACTAAAGAAGGTTTATGAGACAACACCGGTCATTACGGAGTTCATGAGACTGCTGGTAAATTTAGTTTCTGATCAACTCGACTGCACACATTAGTCATATTTGTAAACGATCCTTGTGCCTTTTGCAGAGAGAGCAGCACCGGATTGCGGCCGAAAGCGACTCACCGTCTGAGACATTGGCGAGGCCCAAGTGGGACACTCCATTCAACCGGGCGTTGAACATATTGAAACAACAACTGGTGGATACTCGACCGTCGTATGGATGCGTGCACGGTGTCAGAGACGGCGCCACGTGGAAGAAGTACTACCGTGAGACCACAGAGGAGAAAAAGGAAAGACGGAGGTTAACTGAAGAAAGACACAACAAGAAGGTTGAGATTGCGGTTGCGAAGAAATCATCTCAGACAGTCGCAACAGCGGTAGCTGCCGCAAAACAGGCGATTGCAGATATATCTACTTCCTTGGTGACGGGCGTTCACTTTTGGACAAGGAAAATCCAAAAAATGCAGAGGACTTTCCCTTGTCGACTTCTTGGCAGCACATGCTCCCGCACCAGCTGCCGCACCGTATGTGCTCGGTGGTGCCTCCTCTTTGGCTGAGCTTAGCGCCCTCATGGTATCGCCACACCGCCCCTTCAATATAAATGTATAATCTCCGTCTTCGTTGCCTTTCGGATGTCTCACGTCGCAGACTTTTCTTTGCGAGTCGAGCGAAACCCGTGCACCATATTGTACACCATCGGCGAGCGTAAGGTGGGCGTGGGGAAGGGACGATAATGGAGCGAAGGAACCATTGTTCCACACCGGTCGATCCCCGAGCGTCTTCAAGGTTTCCGTGGCGGTGTAAAACCGGCCACGAGAATTTACCTCCTCTAATACTAGTGGGGGATGACGACGAGACCCATGGCGGCTTGGTGATTGTTGCAATGGGTGGGTCTGTTGTGGCCAAAGAGTCTGCTGCGTCGAGGCGGCCGAGCACACCCACGAGCACGCAGCCTCACCAAGGTATGAACATCAACACCCCACCTACCCAATTAGCGTCGGGTGTCGGGTTGGGTGATAGCGAGACGGGTAGCGGTGGCTCCATTAGTCGCCGATGGCGTCGCCATGGATGAGGATGAGGATGGCGATGGCGTCAAGCAAGTATGTCTATCTTGGCGCCTCCTCGTGGTTTGAGCATCATGATTCGTGCTCGAATTACCGTCTCAACGTGTTATTGACGACCATCGGTGGTAAAGAAGCCTAGGAAGAGAGCGAGGAAAGGCAAAAAGCTGATTCTATGATCCAGCCGCCAAAGACATCGGCTTCAGGACGTGTAGATATCCCCAATGCGGATAAATGGCATATCCCGGTCGACCAATCCTACGAAAGCGATTGCTACGGGCCAGATTCGCGATCTAAGGAGACTTCATGACGATGTTCTGCGGGTAGAGAAAGGCCTCATCGCCTCGAAAGATCCAGGATACCCACTCTACGTGGTTAACGTTCCGCGGAAAATGTCGTACGTCGACTGCTTCCCCGCGGCTAAGTTCTTCCTCCGATTCGATTACATATTCGACATGTTTCACGTGAAGAAGCTGGATTTTACTTTTGTCCGCCTTTATGCCTTGCACATGAACTACATCATTGGGGTTGAGCAGATACGAGGAGGCGATTCTCGTGCCTTGTCATCCCGTGTAAGTCACCCGCGCTGCTATCCTTCCTTCGATTTCAATAATTCATTTGCACGGTGGAGTCTAATTAATTTGAGGTGTACTTATTTTTGCATGGCAAGGCGCGACCGTCCTCATCATCCTCTACCCCCGATTCTCCCACGCTCTTTACTTGGACTCGTCGAAGAACATTCACAAAAAGGATTACACCCACATCAAAGATGTTCTCGACAGTGCTATGTTTTACTACCAAGCAAGGGGTGGAGATGTTAGGGACAAGAAGAGAAGGGGCGGCAGGGCCGCCTTCAGCCATAAGACCGACTTCTGCTGCATCCAGCAACCAAACGATTCTCTTAAAGATGGATCCTATGTCCTACACCACATGCTGGAGTACCGACGGGATCACTGTCAGGACCCCGACTCAATGCCACATCGATCTAGCATGTAACACCCCATATCACTTTGCGGCCTCACGCACGGTATTCCCACGGGTGTCGCCTTACCTTTGCCCGGGACCGTTTAGCCTTTTGGCACACGATATGATAGTGTCACTAGCATCCATATGATAAGGAGCCGGGCTGACATGACTAGTCGTAAACCCAAAATGGCACAAACTTACAGGACAGCATCCATGACCCAAAGATCGAGCGTGTCGGTCATCACGAGTGAATCAGGTGTAGCATCGGGCTAGCAGGACTCGGTGAACCGGGCTGTGGCGGGCTAACAGGACTTCGGTATTCATCGTGACATTTCCCAAAGGACGTACCACAGAGCGAAGAAGGACACATGCGGCTAGCCTAAGTGTTCGGAGCGGTAGCAAGCTACCATGGCTCGGTGGAAACACTAGGAGACATTTCCGTAAGAGAGGCTACTAAGGATAAACAGCTAGATAGTCGATCCCACACATACCAAGCATTTCAATAACATACACACAATATGCTCGATATGTGCAAATACAACATGGCATCACAACATGACTCTACGATCAAGTATTTATTCATTAGGCTCCGAGGAGCGAGATATTACAAACAGGGGTCTCATGACCCAACATTGAAACATACAAATCAAAGCACAAATGGAAGCTTAACATGTCTAAGTACGAGACATCTACAAATGAAAAAGCCCTAAAAAAGCGACTATTTGCAGATCTCCGCCGAGGGCACAAGATCGTAGCTGAGGTATCAAGCTAAACGTCAAGTCCACGTGGAACTACTAGCGAGATCAAGTCTCTCTGCAAAAACATAAAATAGGCAAACGTGAGTACAAATGTACCCAACAAGACTTACATTAGATCTAGCTACATATGCATCATTATCAACAAGGGGATGGTGGGGTTTAAGCTGCGACAAGCCAGCTTTGACTCGGTGGCTATCCTGAACTACGACTGCAAGTAACTCTTTTGAGGTGGCGCACACGAGTCCACATATTCACCATATCAATACACCACTATGGATCCGCCCGTCTCCCTATGAGAACGCCATCCGTAGCACTCACGCTTATCTTGCGTATTTTAGAGTATCCACTTTCACTTGTCTATGAACTGTTATAGGCAACCCATAAGTCCTTTACCGCGGACACGGCTATTCGAATAGATCATATTAACCCTGCATGGGTGTACTTCTTCATACATGTTTCCACCACTTAGCGTCTGCACACGACATGTGCTCGGCAGACTTCAAGCTTAAAGCCGGCGTGGGTGTAGACCACGACCTACCTAAACACTCAAGTCTCTAGTCGGGTTTATCGCCTATTCGGGTTCCATCCATGAGGAGATCCGCCGAGTTTCGCTCACAGCCCCAAACGATGTGAACAGGTTCCGTGACACCAAACAGGCGCCCGGTTTACCCTGCCACATGCCTACCGCATCACAGCCCACCCCTTGGTCGGGCGCTGCAAGACGGCCTCCAAACATACTACAAACACGAAACTACTTACAACTCCCGGACAGAGGACAAGGGTGATTAAGAAGTCGCGAGGTCATATTTCGTGGTCCAATGCATGGTAGTAGCTGAATCATGGATCACAAACACAGAACTCAGTTCCTAAGGACGGCTTCAATGAGACAACCCACCATGTACTCCTACATGGCCTCTCATCGATACCTTTACCAAATCGTGTTCAACACCTTACTCTCATAGTGACACGATCATTTCACTCTAGCCCATCACCAGATGAACCAGACCTGACACGACTCTAAGCATAGCAGGCATAGCAAGGTAGGAACAACACAATCATATGGCTCAATCAACTCCTACACATGCTAGTGGGTTTCATCTAGTTTGTGGCAATGACAGTCATGCAGAGGAAATGGGTTCAACTACCGCATGACACAGCAGTTTGAATCGCGTTGTCTTAATGCGAGAAAAGAGAGCGAAGCGAGAACATGGGATTTTATCGATACGATCAAATGGTTGGTTGCTTGCCTGATGGGTCGGTGCACTGATTTTGTTCTTCGTTGGGGTAATCACTGTACTCCTCGGGGGCAAAACCTGCCGCAGAGAGCACCGATACACAAATATTACCAAACAGTATGCAACAATATGATGCATGCATGAGACATGGCAAAATGAGTGTATTGGGCTAATGCAACTAAGAACAGATGGGTTTGAACTAATTTGAACCACAGATTCAAAGTTCAAACTCATAAGTTGCCATTTTAAGTGCTTTATCTTGTTCTATGATAAACATCAGGTTAGCTTGTTTAAACATGCATGAAGCCAGTACAGATGGATAGATTGGATTTTTCTGATCATTTTTCATATATTACACTTTGCATTTGGAGCTACAGATTAATTTCTATGATTTTTTGAAGTTTGTAGCATTTTCCGGAATTTATAAATCATTCTGGATTTATTTTAATTCCAGAAAAGGATTACTGCGTCAGCATGATGTCATGCTGACCTCAGCAAGTCAACAGAGACGTCCAGGTCAAACCTGACTGTGGGTCCAGGGTGTCAGTGTAATTAGTTTAGCTAATAATTAATTAAAACTAAACCAGTTTAGTTAACAGGGCTGGGCCCCACCTGTCATTGACTCAACAGAGTCAACCAGGGCCCATCCGCGGTCAAAGTCAAAGTCATTTGCACTGCATTTAGCCGCATGGCGAAGCGACGCTGGCGGCGGAAGTGATTTTGACCGTTCCGGCCACCAAATGGGTCGCGGAAGGCATCTAGGTGGAGCTGGGGACAAACCGCAACTCTTGGTGGAGTTAGTTGAGGTCGGGGTTGCCGGAGTTGGCGCCGGCGACGACCTAGGCGGCCGCCGGAGTTCGGGTGGATGCGAACTCGAAGCTAGGGTGTGCGGTGAGGTGCGAGGAGTGCATGGTTAAACCCTACGCGTCGTGGTGAGTGCAACGGACACCGAGAGGTGGCCGGAGGATGGCCGGGAGCACGTCGGCGATGAGATCCGCGGCGGTGCGTGCGGGTGATCTTCGTGTGGTTGCTACACAGCTCGGGGGCGAGAGAGGAAGGGGAGGGGAGGTAGCTAGGCTCACAGAGCACTCGTAGAGGCAACCGGCGGGGTCGGGGACGAAATGAGGCGGCGACGGTGTTGAAAGGGATCTCCGGCGACGGCGGACTCGAAGCGAAATCGTCGCGGTGGCTTGTGGCATCTGGCCTTCGGGCTCGGCTAGCTCGACGAAGAGGATGGCGGCGGAGCTCCTGGACACGACAAGACGGAGCACGGACGGCGGGGAGCACGACTACGGCGGCGGTGCGGCGGTGGTGGCGTCGGCCATGGCGTGGGAGAGCGATGGAGAGGAGCTGGGGGCGAATGGAGGTGTCTGAGGGGTTCGGGGTGCGACGTGGAGCTCGTCCGAGCCACCGGTGGCGGCGGGGAAGCGAGGCGACGGGCAATGCGTGGCGCACGCTGCGGCCGTCGTCGAGCACCTGCCTGCCTGCCTGGCCAAGCCAAGCAGCTCGCTGGAGCAGTGGCTGGGCTGGGCCGGCAGGTGGGCCTCTGGGTGGCGCCAGGTAAGCTTTTTCCTTTATTTCTGTTCCTATTTTTATTCTGTAAGTTTGTTGAATTTCTAAAAATACCTAGGCAACTCCAAAATTCACCAAACTGCACCTGGTCCTTAGTTGGAATATTTCCAAGATGGAACATTTTAGTTTGGGATTATTTGAGCATTTGAAATATTTTTATAAATTTTAAATGCCCAAATTCAAATACTTATGATTTAATTCAAGACCTTAGGATGACCTAGGAAACTATGCATCACTTTTGGCAGAGGTTCTGAACCAAGACAAAAATGATGGACATTTTAGAAGGGCATTTCAGATTCATTGAAAATATTTTTAGTAAATCCTAGTTGGTTTCAGAGGGGGCTGGGGGTTCTGTCATCCCCATTTCAGGTTTCTGTTAAATGAAATAGACATGATGCAACACTCTAATGCATGAGCTAGCTAGGGTGTGACAATCACTAGAACCTTCACATGGCACCTAGATCTAGCGATGCCCATATTCTGCAATGGGCAAAGGACATAGGAGATATCGAGGATCATAGACTTCGAGCTGAGTTCTATAACATCCAGCGCGAACTTGCCCAAATCATCATGAATGAGGTCGTCGGAAAAACAGGGATGTTCCATGCAGAAGGACAAATGTCGCAGGAAGACGTCCGAACATGCATAGCCTCTCAGCGTCTCGACATGAAGCCTTTCACTAAGCTCGATGCCTATCTCCCTGACTTGGATGGATGGCACGACATGATGGAGTGATTTTCGATATATGACAATGTGTCCATTTAGTCCATACTTTCTTTTATGACAAAACTTTGAGTTATGCACGGTGAAACTTTATTTGTGATGTAATTAAACTATCCTCCTCCTCGACTAGCGAAAATCACTCTAGTTAGGTCATTTTGGGTACGATGAACTTTGTTATTTATGCTTATGATATGTTGTTTCCATTTTTGCCAAGTCTGTCTCTTTGTGTTGCTCAACTATATATGTTGCATATCATCGACTCATGTGACGATGCAGGTGCATAGATCATAGATGGCGAAGGAGTGCTACGCCAGGAGTATATATACGACAAGTGGCCGGAGTGTCAGGCCCAGGTGTACCGGTTTTCGGTTTCCGAGCGACACACAATACTTAGTTTAGGTTCACGCTAATGCGAGAGAGGGATACGAACTCATGTACTCAAAGTGATAGCTATTCTCGCGTATATCATTGTTTAGATGGATGACGATGTATTTGCAAGTAATCGAGACTTGTATCGCTATTTTCGAGATTGATGACGAGAGACCACTTTGTGTTGGATGATGATTATGATGATGACATGATTTGATGAGACTAATTGTATGTATATGCTATGATTACATTTGTATGTGGATGATATGCTAAAGATTATTGTATAAAGCCTATTCAAATGCAAAACAAATAAAAACAAATATGCAGGGAAAAAACTAATAAAACTAGTAGTAGCGAGGGGGATTTAGCGATGGCGCCGACTTACAAAGAGCACTTCCTGCAAGCGGCGCTATGAGATAATATCGATGGCGTCCTTTTCTAAAAGCGCTGCAGCTATTCATGTGTAGCGATGGCGTGGGTCAATAGGCGCTCTTGCTATCGTTAGTCATGGCGCCTTATTAGTAGCGCTGCACCAGCGCTCTCGAGAGGGCAAAACCCTCGCTGCTGCTAGGCTCTTCCCTAGTAGTGATAATATGTTTACTGTACTTTCCTTGTCCGTACCAAATCGTAGTGGCTAGTTGAAAGCAAACATTGGTTGTGAAGTAGCTTTGTCCGGTTTGCACCTTCAGATCCGCCATGGCACGGGCACTATACTCGTAAAGCTTACGGTTTCCCCCCTTTATATTCACTACCATCATTGTAGGTGCTTTGTGTCGTGCTAGCACTGCTCCTCAAGACCTCAACCCAAAGCTTACATGTTGAAATACAAATCTGATATGATGCTCATATCACTAAAACAGAGAACGTTTAATTGGTCACCTAAGGTTCCTATATTCGTTTCAAAAAGCATGTGCGCCACCCACTGGTCCAGCTAGTTCCACTTTCCTGATTTTACTCTTGATTCTTAGGGTTTTCCCCTTTTATCTAATCTACTATGATCTGCGTAGGTGCTTTCTGTCGTACTAGCATTACTCCAGCCTTCAAGCTAAACAACACAACACTCAAAATTCCAAAGCTTAGGTGTTCAAATATGATTGTGATATGATACTGACATTAGTTAACAAACACATTTAATTGGTTAGCTAAAGGTCCGCTTGAGTTTCCAAATGCATGTCGCGACATATAGAGAGACATCATAATTTCATTTCTTTGTCACTTGTTGACTGTACTTTCTTGTCCATACCAAATCTTAGTTTTTATTTCAAAGCAAACATCAGTTGCTAACTACCCTTTGTGCGGTTTGCAGCTTCAGATCTGCCATACCACTGCCACGGTCAACACTATACTCATCATGCTTATGGTTTCCCCATTTTATTATGACCACGATCAGCCTATGTGGTTCCTGTCGTAATAGCACTGCTCCACCCATCGAGCTAAACCAGCTTAGTTGTACAAATTCAAATCTGATATTATGCTGATATTGGCAAAAACTGAGAGATGTTTAATTGGTCAGCTAAATGTTCCTACTTTAGTTTCGTAATGCATGTGAGCCACATATGGAGAGACCGGAAGGAATAGTATTTCTCTATGCGCTTCGCTTCATCATGGGTGGCCAACCGACATTGAAAGACTTGTAATATCTTCAACCTGCTTGCTCTTCTGCTCTTCTTTAAGATGATCCTCTTCTCTTGCGGTCGACTGGTCAGGTCGAGTTGTTCTCCCTTAGTATATTTTGAATCTATCAGGTCAGGTCGACTTGTTCTTCTTTACTATATGTTGAAGCTGTCATCTACGAAGTGTCATCACTTCTGGAGCTCTCATATTTTAAGTAGTAGGCCACATTATATTAATGCACACACCAAATTACAGCATGTATGGCATCTCTTAGAAGAAAATCAGAGATAGCACAAAAGGGTTTAATCGACGCAGTATTGGATTAGAATCCCTTCTGCATTACAAAGATAACCCCACTTGTTTTTATGTTTTCATGCATGTCAGATATTGAACATTATCAAAATGAATATGAGAATGGTCACACGACACTACTAGGAAAAAGGCTACTAGCAACGCGGGTCAAATGGCTATTAGCAGCGCGGGTACCCGCGCTACTAGTATCGTGCTACAGCTAATAGTTAGTAGTAGCATGGGTTAAACCCGCGCTACTACTAACAAAGTTACTAGTAGCGTGTGCCACCCACGCTACTGCTATTTCGTACCCGCGCCACTACTAATGAAATAGTAGTAGCGTGTCCATGCTACCAACGGTACTAGTATCCTAAATACTAGAAGCGCGCAGTTTTTTCGCACACTACTAACTAATTTATAATAAAAAAATCCAGCAATTCCATTTTATGCATACAATTCCCAGTAAACACAATAGTGAGCACTGTTGGGCTACTTTTTCATGGTTAACCGAAAACCGAAGGAAATAAATCAACCAAAACACCTCATTATGCATTGCTACTCACAAATGACCACTTCAAAGAACATGCAAGTATCTATGTCATTAACAATTTGCAAACATAAGTTTCTTTTTACTACAGTTGGTGTATGTACTATCACACAGTTCTTCATTCTGTTCTCACTCAATAATAAGAAAAATGAAAAGAAAAGATAGAGATAATCTGCTGCAATTGCACTTCGGTGTCATGGATTCAGTTTGCCGCTTCAACATCTCATTGTCCTGCAGCACTCTATCACTATCTTCTACCTATGAATAAAAACAGACCTTGTCAAAGAAGCAAATGTGAAACCTTATTACAACATGTATGCTAAGTCGCTAACCCATAGAGACAGCTAGAACAAATGTGAAAACTTTCCATGTTGCCGAGTAAGTATATGAGCATATATATACCGAAATTAAGCAAGCATTCAGATATGACAATCGTTTCCAGAGCAACATAGGAATAATTCTTATCTCTCAACCGAAGGCTTTACCATATTTTCAGGGATTTGTGTGCAAACTTGTTTAGTCATCAATCCACAATATATGCATTTCTATTTCTTTGTAACCCTTTTGTTTTTTTGGCGCAACAAAAATTTATAGTAGGGCCATGCCTTACTGTCCAGGGTAACAAAAAAAATTACCAATCTATTAACCAGTGTACTCAATCGTGTTTGGAAATAGTGGTACATTGGATCTGGGTCGTTGGTTCTTTTGGATGAATTGGTAGGACCTGGGCTTAATCTACGAATCTAACAAATTGTTTATAAACAGAATGATCTTGCTTTTGGAGAGTTGAATCAGCTCCCCTTGACTATAGAATCCAATTCACTGGCCTCGATCGCTCTGTCGCAGTTCCAACCAACCCATCAACAGTGAGCTCTAACAGAGTAACATGGAAATACTTAGACCAGGTGCTTTTCTTCGAGTGATGATGATGACACCGTAGTAAAATTGGTGTTTATCAATACTGCAAAAGAGGGGGTACTTCTTGTGCCTGCATATGTTTTTAGATAGCAAGCATGAGTCCAAAAGGGTAACGATCATAGAGGGCATGCAGTCTTGTGGAGTTGACAGAGCTTACTCATCGTTTGAGCTTGGATCCAAACAATGCTTTAACTTGCGATTAGCATGCCTCATTTCTTTCATACCAGGTAGATGAAGCTGGTTAACCTGCATATACACATGTTGAAATAGTAGAGGCAATGTCAAAGGTACTGATAACGGCATAAATGCTTAAATGCCCTCCTAACCAGTGGCATATGTTCAACCAAGCACCACCTTGGTTAATCTTTTTTTGTAACACAGAGTGTTCATGTAGACCGGTGAAATGAAACACATAGCTAAAGAACAATTATTGGTGGGACTTTACATGATTATGTTATAAACTATACTGTGCCAAGCTAGGCAAATGTTCTTACCAGGTGATTGATTGTGCTGAATATCTTAAAAAAGGTTCAACCAGACAAACAAAGTGTTGGCTTGAAAAAAGACTTTGCAATTATCTGATTAGCAATAGAGTTCCGACAAATTAAGGTCATAAAGATAAACATTAATTGAAGATTAATCATATTATTTATAGCTTAAGCTACCTGTCCAGAAGTATATAGAAGAGGTGCATTAGTCAACATCATTGTCTCAACATGAGAATTCGCAGTTTGATCCAATCCTACAACACAAACATCTGATGCATAAGTGGGCAGAAATTTCTACGCTGGTGTCAGCCCACCGAGCAAAAGTTCCAATGCAAATTCTAGAAAACAAAAAGAACTACGCATAACCAGGAACTATAGATCGATTGCATCAGAACATTAGAAGGGAAGATATTTGCATCAAATTGCAGGATGTGCAAACACCTCCTGGATTGCACGCACATACCTAAAAGTCAGAAATTTTCAAACGAAATTTGTAAGGAAGGATAATTGGAATACCAGCGGATAATCCAAATCGACCTCTCCCGTCGCCATCGGGTGCGTGCGACCTCCGCGCGTCGTCTCCTTCCAGTCTTCCCATCCCGTGTGTGCTGCCTCCTCGCGTCGTCGCCTTCTGGCCTCCCCGTCCGATGTGTGCGGCCTCCCGCCGTCGCCGTGCTGGCCTCCCCGTCGGTTGGGTGCGGCCTCCCGCCGTCGCCGTGCTGGCCTCCCCGTCGGTTGGGTGCTGGCTCCCGCCGTCCCCATTTGACCTCCCCATCGGGTGCGTGCGGCCTCCATCGTTGCTGTCCGGCCTCAAGTGCGTGCGACCTCCGCCGTCCGGCCTCCCCGTCGGGTGCGGCCTCCGCCGCCCGGTCTCTGGTGCGTGCGTGTGTGCAGCCTCCCATGTCCATGCGCAGAAGTGAAGGGGCAGCGGGGCCGAGCGGGTGGCGGAGTGAAGGAGCGCGACGGGTGAGGGAGTCCTGGACTAGGGGGTGTCCGGACAGCCGGACTATCATCGTCCGCCGAACTCCAAGACTACGAAGATACAAGATTGAAGACTCCGTCCCGTGTCCGGATGGGACTTTCCTTGGCGTGGAAGGCAAGCTTGGCGATATGGATATGTAGATCTCCTACCATTGTAACCGACTCTGTGTAACCTTAGCCTCCTCCGGTGTCTATATAAACCGGAGGGCTTTAGTCCGTAGGACACAACATACATTACAAAAATCATACCATAGGCTAGCTTTAGGGTTTAGCCTCCTTGATCTCGTGGTAGATTCACTCTTGTACTACCCATATCATCAATATTAATCAAGCAGGACGTAGGGTTTTACCTCCATCAAGAGGGCCCGAACCTGGGTAAAACATCGTGTCCCTCGTCTCCTGTTACCATCCGCCTAGACGCATGATTCGGGACCCCCTACCGAGATCCGCGGTTTTGACACCGACATTGGTGCTTTCATTGAGAGTTCCTGCGTGTCGTCGCCGATAGGAAGGATGCCTCCACCCGTCTTCAAAGGCGGTGTTTTATCAAAAAGGGCCTTGGCCACCGGCCAAACTATCCGGCTAGGTGGTTTCTTATGACCTTTGTCCGGCCACCTCTTCGACAATGACTTCTCAAGTCGTCAGAAGCAATCTTCGCGTCAGCTCGAAATCTGCGAGCGGCTGAATCAATAGAGCTCTCGTCATTAGCGAGCTCTTGGATCGCATCGCCGCCACAGGAGTCGCTTCATAGACTACAATCAGATCGGACTTAAAACCGATCTGAGAGAGATTAACTCTCCCCAGGCCACCCACCGCGTCGCAGTGGTAGAGGGGCAATACGGGAACTCTTCGCCTATATTGAAAACTAGTCACGTCTGGATTCCCGAACCCTCCATGTCGGATTTCCGCGGAGGGACGGACTTCGATCAAGCATTGAACTTAAAACCATGCATCGCTCCGGACTCGCTGGATCGTGTCCAGCAACCCAAGCTTCCGAATTCGGAAACTCCTCGGCCTTTAAGCCCAAAGATGGGCAGGGATCCGGATTTTAGTTCACCCGCCCGCCCAGACATATGCAATCTATCTCTAATACGGCAAGAGCCCGCTGAAACAGTACATCACTACTGGGCCAGATTCCTCCTGGTTATGGATAGGATAAAGGACCGCTGAGAGGAAAACGCAATCTCAATCTTCTGCAATAATTGCACGGAAAAGGGAATATTGAACGCCATCGATCGTCGTAAAATTACATGTTTCACCGATCTGGCGTCCATAGTATGAAAGTACTGTGCGATGGAGAGTTTCCGGAAAACCGAAAACCAATTTTGGGATAATCGGCCTCGACCCGATCCATAACAAAAGTGTGCCTCACACTCGGGCCCGGATGCAAAAGCGAAAAGGCAAAAACCCAATAAAGGGCGGGACCGTCTTTGGAGGGATGGCTCAATGGACCATGTAAGCTTCATATCTGAGAGGAGCCGTCCCAACACATAGCCTTCGAGCATGTTGGATATTACGGCGGTGGCCAAAAGTGGCGAGGAGCTTCTAGCCCGGAAACCACTCCAACAATACCGATGCGGTATCAGCGATCTTCGAGACCTTCGCATCAAACAATGTGCAGCGAACAATCTGCGGACTCGCCGAAGTATACCAAGTAGCAACAGCACATCCATGGAGCGACACAGCTATTACCTTCAACGCCAACAACGAGCCTAAGTTCAGAACTGCGAGCACCGGCCAGCCGGTGCTTAGTCCCATAGTGGACGGCTTTCGACTGACAAAAGTCCTCATGGATGGCGGCTGCGGATTGAACCTCATTTACGAGGAAACCCTGAGAAAAATGGAAATCAATTGGAACCGTATTGAGCGAAGCAGCACAACCTTCAGAGGAATAATCCCTAGCCGGGAAGCGCGCTGCATCGGAAAAATCACACTCGATGTGGTGTTCGGCTCGCCGAACAATTACAGATCCGAAGAAGTCACGTTCCAAGTTGCCCCGTTCAACAGCGGATACCACGCTATATTAGGACGAGAGGCATTCACAATTTTTCAAGCAGTACCTCATTACGGGTACATGAAACTCAAAATGCCTGAGCCCGGTGGAATAATCACTCTCGCTAGTGATCCGGACATAGCACTCCGCGCCGAGAACAAGACAGCCGCACTAGCCACGGAGGCACTATCCGAAGCCTTAGCAGCAGAAGAACTCACCATGCTACGCTCACGGTGAACAGGGGACGGCGTGATACTCGATAAAAGATCCAAGTCCACCTCTTTCAAACCAGCAGATGAAATAATAAAATTCCAGGTCCATCCAATGGACCCAACAAAACGGCCTCCATCGGGCACAATTGAACCCCCAGTAGGCGCGCCTTGCTGCTAATTCGCCGGGAAAATTGGGACATTTTCACCTAGCATCCTTCGGATATGCCGGAATCCCACGAGTTGGCGAACACAGCCTAAGCGTCCTAAAAGGTTTAAGCCGATCAAACAGGCTCTTCGACGATTTTCCGAACCCAAAAGATAGGCAATGGGAGAAGAGCTAGCCAAACTACTAGAAGCCGGATTCATCAGAGATATTAAACATCCGGATTGTCTAGCAAATCTGGTAATGGTACCAAAGAAGGACAAATCCTGGCGCCTCTGTGTCGATTTTAAAGACCACAATAAGGCTTGCCCAAAGGATCCCTTCCCTCTCCCCCGCATCGACCAAATTATCGATGCTACCACAGGGCACGATTCATTGTACTTCCTCGATGCATACTCTGGCTACCATCAAATCAAGATGGCGGAAGCAGACCAAGCCGCCACGGCATTCATCACTCCTTACGGACCATTCTGCTTCAACACGATGCCCTTCGGACTTAAAACGCCGGTATAGCGTATCGGCGCATGATTCAAACATGTCCGCTACCCGGATCGGCAAAACAGTCGAGGCATACGTGAGCGGCGTAGTCGTCAAAACAAAACACGTCGAATCTCTAGTAGGCGATTTGAGGCTCACGTTCGACAACCTCGGAGCATATGACATCAAGTTGAATTGAAATATGTGTTTTGGCGTACAGCCGGAAAGCTCTTTGGCTTCATCGTATCCGGTAGAGGAATCGAAGCAAACCGGCTAAAATCCGAGCTCATCACAGTTGGACATTCCAAAAGACCTCAAACAAATACAAAAATTAACAGGATGCGTGGCAGCTCTAAGACGCTTTATCTCCCGTCTAGGAGAAAAGGCGTTGCCCCTCTATCGCCTCCTCACGCGCTCTGAACAATTCGAGTGGACGAATGCTGCCACTGCCGGACTCGAAGAAATAAAGGCCATATTGGCAACAAATCCGGTCCTGGCTGCGCCCAATCTGGGCGAACCAATGTTGTTATACATCACAGCAATGCATCAAGTTGTAAGCGCGGTCCTCGTTGTCGAACGAGAGACAGAAGGGCACAAATTCCCTCTTCAAAAACCAGTGTATTATGTATCCACTGTGTTAACACCCTGCAAGTCCCGTTACCCACACTATCAGAAGATAGCATATCACGGTGTTCATGGCATCCGGAAGCTCGACACTACTTTCAAGAGTGTTCGATACTTGATGGCCTCTGAAGTACCACTCAATGACATTATAAATAACATGACATAGCGGGCAGGATTGCAAAATGGGCCATTGAGCTCTTACCATTTGATATAACTTACAAACCTCGGCGAGCCATAAAGTCACAAGTTTTGGCTGACTTTGTGCCGAATGGACGGCCGAACTCCCTAAAGAGTGCAGGCGCATACTCAATTGGACTATGCATTTTGGCGGCTCTAAAGCGGACTAGGGGCTGGCGTCGTATTAGCGTCCCCAACAGGGAACACAGTCGATATGTACTTCAAATAATGTACACGGACTCAACAACAACTTGGTGAATCTGAGGCCTGTTACATGGTCTCCGGATGGCGATCTCCATGGGCATTCAATGCCTAGAAGTCTTGTGAGGATTCAAACCTTGCAATATCCCAAATAAGCAGAGACTTTGGCGCCAAGGATCCAAAATGGCAGCACATCGCAACTCTGTCCTAAAAATGTCATTTCGGTTTGAAGGACTCGAATTCCATCACATAGCCGAGATAATAACCAAGCGGCGGCGTCTTGCGCGATCGGTGCTAAACGTGATCTGTCCCTCCAAATATCTTCTGGAATGGCTCTTCAAGCCATCCGTACTATGGGAAGAAGAGCCGGAAGTGACAAACCGGAAAAACGCGCCAATCGGCGATTCAGCCGATGACATAACATCTTCAGCCCACGTCATAATTGCGATAATCGCCCGTGGGCAGAACCATTCCTAGCCTACTTGCTTGGCAGGAACTTCCGAAGACCAAAAGCGAGGCCATTTGCATAGTCCGCGATCGAAAGCCTACAAGGTCCATAAGGAGAACTCTATAAGAAAAGTACAACGGAGTCCTTCAAAGGTGTATCTCCGAAGAGGAAGGCGAAACCTCCTAGCTGAAATTCATGCCGGACTAGGCGGACACCACGCAGCAGCTCGGGCCCTTGTAGGAAAGGCATTCCGTCAGAGATTTTATTGGCCGACGGCCGGGCGGATCTTACGACTTAGTCCAAAGATGTGTTGGTTGTCGGCTCTTTGCTAATCGAGCCATATGCGCCCACCGCCCTCAAAACCATACCCACTACGGCCGTTCGCGATGCAGGGGCTTGATATGGTCGGACCCTTAAAGGGAACCCACAAGCAAAGGTACCTATTGGTCATGGTGGATAAATTCACCAACTGGATAGAGGCCAAACCGGTCAAGACGGCAGAGTCCGGACCAGTGATAGACTTTATATCCGGGGTAGTACACCGTTACGTAGTCCCCCACAGCATCATCACCGACAACGGCACGAACTTCACAGCCGACGAGGTTAAGTCATGGTGCAAAAGTATGGGCATCAAGCTCGACTATGCTTCAGTCTATCACCCTCAAACCAACGGTCAAGTCGAACGACCAAATGGTCTGATAATGAGCAGCATTAAACCCAGACTAGTGCGGTCACTTACTAAATCTGACACGCACTGGGTCGAGGAGCTCGACTCCATACTCTGGGGGCTGCGGACAACGCCTAACCGCACCACCGGATTCACACCATTCTTTATGGTCTACAGCGCAGAGGCAGTCTTGCCCTGCGACATTATTCATGACTCACCTCGAGTGCGCATGTACGAAGAAAAGAAGCCGAGTTGGATCGGCGGGACAGCTTGGACACATTGGAGGAAGAACGCGGCGTCGCCAAGGCTCGTTCCGCATTCTATCGGCAGCGGGCCGAAGATATCAAAGTAGAAATGCGGGCCAAGACTTACAACGTTGGTGAACTAGTTCTATGACTGCGGACAAGAAAAGGACAAGCTCAAGCCCAAATGGGAGGGCCCTTCATTGTCGATCAAGTCTGACGGCGGAGCGTACCGTCTGAAATGCGTCGGATAACCGACTCGAGCCGAACCCATGGAACGTAGCCCGCCTCCGAAGATTCTATGCCTAGCCCCGGACTAAGAGTTCGTCCCCTTCCTCCGTCCAAATTTTTACAATTCGGCTGTCTTCTTTTCTCTCTTCATAACCTTTTTTACTAAAAAGCCCCTAGGGGCCTACTTTCGCATTGTTTACATACACTTGATGTGACACACGCACTCATTATACCTGGGGGCTTCTTTTACAGAAGCTCAAATTATAAGGGTTTCATGCCCAGCACATGTGTCAAGCTTCCACATGTACCTTTTACTCACCATTATATGCATCGATATGACTTAAGTTTTGGCCAAGCTGGGTTGCCTGGCTCCTGTGCTTACCCCTACGTTCCCGATTGTTCGGCTAGGAGGTAAAGGACCACCTCTCGATTATTCTTTGCCGGTGACCGGATGTGTACCTCGGACTGGGTGAAGCGAAAGCTAAGCGTTCTTAATGTTGGGGAGCGTTGCGAGAAAATTAAAATTTTTCCTACGGCTTCACCAAGATCCATCTATGAGTTCATCTAAGCAGCGAGTAGCGGAGAGAGTTTGCATCTACATACCACTTGTAGATCGCGTGCGGAAGCTTGCAAGGTGATGATGGAGTCGTACTCGAGCGTGATTCAGATCACCGATGTCCAAGTCTGAGCGGACAGCACCTCCGCGTTCAACACACGTGCGGGACGAGCGGCGTCTCCTCCTTCTTGATCCAGCAAGGGGAAGGAGAGGTTGAGGAAGACAGCTCCACCGGCGCCTGTGGCGTGGTGATGGTGGAGAAGCGATACTCGGCGAGGGCTTCGCCGAGCTCTTACGGAGGAGGAGAAGTGTTGGGGAGGAGAGGGGCTGCGCCTTGGGAGTTGGTACAGCAGCCCCCTCCTCCCCCTTTATATAGGCCCCTGGGGTGGCGGCCTGGAGATCCAATCTCCGGCGGCGGCCAAGGGGTGGAGTGCCCCCAAGCCGGTGGGGCTCACCTCACCCCTAGGGTTTCAACCCTAGGCGCGGGGTGGGCCTGGGGCGCACCAGCCCCCTGTCGGCTGGTTCCTTCCCCTTTGGCCCATGGGGCCCTCAGGATAGGTGGCCCCACCGGTGGACCCCGGGACCCTTAGGTGGTCCGTGCTTTACCGAAACCCCGAAACTTTCCGATGGCGAAACACCACTTCCTATATATTATTCTTTACCTCCGGACCCTTCCGAACTCCTCGTGACGTCCAGGGATCTCATCAGGGACTCGAACAACATTCGGTGGTCACATACTTGACTTCCTACTAACCTAAGCGTCACCGAACCTTAAGTGTGTAGACCCTATGGGTTGGAGACACTTGAACATGACCGAGGCGACTCTCGGGCAATAACCAACAGCGAGGTGCGGATATCCATGTTGGCTCCCACATGCTCCTCGATGATTTCATCGGTTGAACCACGATGTCGAGGATTGATCAAACCCTGTATGCAATTCCTTTGTCAATCGATGCGTTACTTGCGAGACTCGATCGTCGGTATCCCAATACCTTGTTCGGTCTCGTTACAGCAAGTCACTTTACTGCACCGTAATGCATGATCCGTGGCCAACACCTTGGTCACATTGAGCTCATTATGATGATGCATTACCGAGTGGGCCAGAGATACCTCTCCGTCATACGGAGTGACAAATCGATCTCGATCCGTGTCAACCCGAGATACTTTCGGAGATACCTGTAATGCACCTTTATAGTCACCCGATTCGTTGTGACGTTTGATACACCCAAGGCACTCCTACGGTAACCGGAGTTACGATCTCATGGTGAAGGAAGAGATACTTGACATTGGCAAAGCTTCTAGCAAGCGAACTATCGATCTTTTATGCTATGCTTATGATTGGGTCTTGTCCATCACATCATTCTCCTAATGATGTGATCCGTTATCAACGACATCTAATGTCCATAGTCGAAACCATGACTATCTATTGATCTGTGAGCTAGTCAACTAGAGGCTCACTAGGGACTCATTGGGTCTAAGTGTTCACACGTGTATTACGATTTCCGGATAATACGGTTATAGCATGAACAAAAGACAATTATCATGAATATTGAAATATAATAATACTTTTATTATTGCCTCTAGGGCATATTTCCAACAGTCTCCCACTTGCACTAGAGTCACTAATCTAGTTACATTGTGATGAATCGAACACCCATAGAGTTACGGTGTTGATCATGTTTTGCACCTGTGAGAGGTTTAGTCAGCGGATCTGCGACATTCAGATCCGTGTGTACTTTGCAAATCTCTATGTCTCCATCTTGAACATTTTCACGGATGGAGTTGAAGCGGCGCTTGATGTGCTGGTCTTCTTGTGAAACACAGGCTCCTTGGCAAGGGCAATATCTCGGTGTTGTCACAGAAGAGTTTGATCGGCCCGACGCATTGGGTATGACTCCTAGGTCGGTGATGAACTCCTTCACCCAAATCGCTTCATCGCGCTGCCTCCGAGGCTGCCATGTACTCCGCTTCACACGTAGATCCGCCACGGCGCTCTGCTTGCGGTTGCACCACTTCTTGCTCCACCATTCAACATATACACGTATCCGGTTTGTGACTTAGAGTCATCGGATCTGAGTCGAAGCTAAGCGTCGGCGTAACCCTTCTGACGAGCTCTTCGTCTCCTCCATAAGCGAAACATGTCCTTTGTCCTTTTCGGTGCTTGGGATATTCTTGACCGCTGTCCGGTGTTCCTTGCGGGATTACTTTGATATCTTGCAACCAAACTTACGGCAAGGTTTACATCGGTGCAGTACCGACATGGCATACATAATAGATCCTATGGCTGATGCATAGGGATGACACTCATCTCTTCTTTATCTTTTGCGTGGTCGGTGGTGAGTGAGCTCAATCTCACACCTTGTAACATAGGCAAGAACCCTTTCTTGGACTGATCCATTTGAACCTCTTCAAATCTTATCAAGGTATGTGCTTTGTGAAAGACCTATGAGGCGTCTCGATCTATCCCTATAGATCTTGATGCCTAATATATAAGCACTTCTCCAAGGTCCTTCATTGAAAACACTTGTTCAAGTAGGCCTTAATGCTGTCGAAGTTTTGTATCATTTCCCATCAAGAGTATGTCATCTACATATAATAGGAGAAATGCTCTGAGCTCCCACTCACTTTCTTATGTATGAGCTTCTCCATAAGTCTGCATAAACTAAACGCTTTGATCATCTCATCAAAGCGAATGTTCTAACTCGAGATGCTTGCACCAGTCCACAAATGGATCATTTGGAGCTTGCATACTTTATTAGCGTTACGAGGATCGACAAAACCTTCGGCTGCATCATATACAGCTCTTCCTTAAGATGTCCGTTAAGGAATGCCGTTTTGGCGTCCATCTCGCCATATCTCATAATCATAGTATGCGGCAATTGCTAACATGATTGGACGGACTTAAGCTTCGCTACGGGAGAGAATGTCTCGTCGTAGTCAATTCCTTGAACTTGTCGATAACCCTTAGTGACAAGTCGAGCTTTATAGATGGTAACATTACCATCGCGTCCGTCTTCTTCTTAAAATCCATTTGTTTTCTATCGCTCGCCGATCATTGGGCAAGTCTGTCAAAGTCCATACTTTGTTTTCATACATGGATTCTATCTCGGATTTCATGGCTCCAAGCCATTTGTTGGAATCTGGGCCCGCCATCGCTTCTTCATAGTTCGAAGGTTCATTGTTGTCTAACAACATGATTTCCATGACAGGGTTGCCGTACCACTCTAGTGCGGAACGTGTCCTCGTGGACCTTCGAAGTTCAGTAGCAACTTGATCCGAAGTACCTTGATCATCATCATTGTTTTCCTCTTCGGTTGGTGTGGGCATCACAGAGCGGTCTCTCTGTTGCACCACCTTCCCGTTCGAGAGGTAGTACTTCATCGAGTTCTACTTTCCTCCCACTTACTTCTTTCGAGAGAAACTCTTTCTCCGAAAGCATCCGTTCTTAGCAACAAAGACCTTGCCTTGGATCTTAAGTAGAAGGTATACCCGAGCAGTTTCCTTAGGGTATCCTATGAATCGCATTTTTCCGACTTGGGTTCGAGCTTTTCGGGTTGAAGTTTCTTGACATAAGCATCGCATCCCCAAACTTTTAGAAAGCGACAGCTTAGGTTTCTTCCCAAACCATAATTCATACGGTGTCGTCTCAACAGATTTAGGCGGTGCCCTATTTAAAGTGAATGTAGCTGTCTCTAGGCGTATCCCCAAAATGATAGCGGTAAATCGGTAAGAGACATCATAGACCGCACCATATCCAATAGAGTGCGATTCTGACGTTCGGACACACCGTTTATTTGAGGTGTTCTAGGAGGCGTGAGTTGTGAAACGATTCCACATTTCTTTAAGTGTGTGCCAAATTCGTGACTTAAGTATTCTCCTCCACGATCGATCGTAGGAACTTTATCTTTCGGTCACGTTGATTCTCCACCTCATTCTGAAATTCCTTGAACTTTTCAAGGTCTCGGACTTGTGTTTCATTAAGTAGACATACCCATATCTACTTAAGTCATCGGAGAGTGAGAACATAACGATATCCTCCATGAGCCTCAACGCTCATTGGACCGCACACATCGGTATGTATGATTTCCAACAAGTTGGTTGCTCGCTCCATTGTTCCGGAGAAGCGGAGTCTTGGTCATTTTACCTAAGAGACATGGTTCGCATGTGTCAAGCGATTCATAATCAAGAGACTCTAAAAGTCCATCACATGGAGCTTGTTCATGCGCTTGACACCAATGTGACCAAGGCGGCGATGCCACAAGTATGTGGGACTATCGTTATCAACTTTACATCTTTTGGCATCCACACTATGAACATGTGTAACATTACGCTCGAGATTCATTAAGAATAAACCATTGACCATCGGACATGACCATAAAACATATCTCTCATATAAATCGAACAACCATTATTCTCAGACTTAAATGAGTAGCCATCTCGTATCAAGCGAGATCCGGATACAATGTTCATGCTCAAACTTGGCACTAAATAACAATTATTAAGGTTCAAAACTAATCCCGTAGGTAAATGTAGAGGCAGCGCGTGCGACGGCGATCACATCGACTCTGGAACCATTCGACGCGATCGTCACCTCGTCCTTCGCCGGTCTCCGTTTATTCGCAGCTCTGCTGTGAGTTACAAATATGAGCAGCGGCACGGTATCAAATACCCGGGAGTTACTCTGAGTCTTGGTAAGGTACACATCAATTACATGTATATCGATATACCTTTGGTGTTGCGGCCTTCTTATCCGCTAAGTATTTGGGGCGATTCGCTTCGATGACCCTTCCCTTGCAATAAAAGCACTCGGTCTCGGGCTTGGGTCCATTCTTTGACTTCTTCCGGCAGCAGGCTTACGGGCGGCGGCAACATCCTTGCCGTCCTTCTTGAAGTTCTTCTTCCCTTGCCCTTCTTGAACTTAGTGGTCTTATTGACCATCAACACTTGATGTTCCTTTTGATTTCAGCCTCTGCTGACTTGACGTGAGTACACTTCAGAATGGTCTTCACCATCCCTTGCATGTTGTAGTTCATCACAAAGCTCTTGTAGCTTGGTGGAAGCGGATGGAGGATTCATCAATGACCGCCTCATCAGGGAGGTTAATGTTTAGCTGGGTCATATGGTTGTGCAACCCGGACATCTTGAGGATGTGCTCACTCACGTAAGCTGTTTTCCTCCATCTTACAAGCTGTAGAACTTGTCGGAGACATCATATCTCTCGACCGGGCATGAGCTTGGAAAACTAGTTTCAGCTCTTGAACATCTCATATGCTCCGTGATGCTCAAAAGCGCTTTTGGAGCCCGGTTCTAAGTGTAGAGCATGCCGCGATGAGCGAGGGAGTAATCATCGAGCGAGTCGCCAGACGTTCAAATCGTCTTGGTCTTTGGGAGAACAGTGGGTCACCTAACGGTGCTTCTAGGACATCTTGTTTCTTGGCAGCTATGAGGATGATCCTCGGGTTCGGACCCGATCCGTATAGTTCTGCCATCATCTTTCAGCTTGGTTTTCTCTAGGAGCAGCGTTGAAGTTCATGTTGACATTAGCGTTGGCCATTGATCTACAAGACATATTTGCAAGGTTTTAGACTAAGTTCATGATAATAAAGTTCTAATCAAAATTATGAACTCCCACTTAGATTAGACATCCTCTAGTCATCTAAGTGTTACACGATCGAGTCGACTAGCCGTGTCCGATCATCACGTGAGACGGACTAGTCATCGTCGGTGAACATCTTCATGTTGATCGTATCTTCCATACGACTCGTGTTCGACCTTCGGTCTCCGTGTTCGAGGCCATATGCGCACATGCTAGGCTCGTCAAGTTAACCCTAAGTGTTTTATTTGTGTAAAACTGTCTTACACCCGTTGTATGTGAGCGTAAGGATCCATCACACCCGATCATCACGTGGTGCTTAGAAGCGACGAACTGTAGCAGCGGTGCACGTTAGGGGAGAACACTTCTTGAAATTTTGTAAGGATCATCTTATTTACTACCGTCGTCCTAAGTAAACAAGATGCATAAACATAATGAACATCACATGCAATTATATAGTTGTGACATGATATGGCCAATATCATCAAGCTCCATTGATCTTCATCTTCGGGCTCCATGATCATCTTGTCACCGGCTTGACACCATGATCTCCATCATCATGATCTCCATCATCGTGTCTTCATGAAGTTGTCACGCCAACGACTACTTCTACTTCTATGACTAACGCGTTTAGTAAAGAAGTAAAGTGGTTTACATGGCGTTCTTCAATGACACGCAGGTCATACAAAAAATAAAGACAACTCCTATGGCTCCTGCCGGTTGTCATACTCATAGACATGCAAGTCGTGAATCCTATTACAAGAACATGTTCTCATACATCACAATTCATCATTCATCACAACTTCTAGCCATATCACATCACATGATCAATCGCTGCAAAAACAAGTTAGACGTCCTCTAATTGTTGTTGCATCTTTTACGTGGCTGCGATTGGGTTCTAGCAAGAACATTTTTCTTACCTACGAATCACCACAACGTGATTTTGTCAACTTCTATTTACCCTTCATAAGGGCCTCGTTCATCGAATCCGCTCCAACTAAAGTGGGAGAGACAGACACCCGCTAGCCACCTTATGCAACTAGTGCATGTCGATCGGTGGAACCGGTCTCACGTAAGCGTCGTGTAAGGTTGGTCCGGGCGCTTCATCCCACAATACCGTTGAGCAAGAAAAGACTAGTAGAGGCAAGTAAGATGACAAGATCAGCGCCCACAACAAATTGTGTTCTACTCGTGCATTAGAGAACTACATAGACCTAGCTCATGATGCCACTATTGGGGAGCGTTGCGAGAAAATTAAAATTTTCCTCGGCTTCACCAAGATCCATCTATGAGTTCATCTAAGCAACGAGTAGCGGAGAGAGTTTGCATCTACATACCACTTGTAGATCGCGTGCGGAAGCTTGCAAGGTGATGATGGAGTCGTACTCGAGCGTGATTCAGATCACCGATGTCCAAGTCTGAGCGGACAGCACCTCCGCGTTCAACACACGTGCGGGACGACGGCGTCTCCTCCTTCTTGATCCAGCAAGGGGAAGGAGAGGTTGAGAAGACAGCTCCACCGGCGGACGACGACGGCGTGGTGATGGTGGAGAAGCGATCTCGGCGAGGGCCGCCGAGCTCTTACGGAGGAGGAGAAGTGTTTGGGAGGAGGGCTGCGCCTTGGGAGTTGGTACAGCAGCCCCCTCCTCCCCCTTTATATAGGCCCCAGGGGGTGGCCGCCCCTGGAGATCCAATCTCCGGGGCGGCAACAGGGGTGGAGTGCCCAAGCCGGTGGGCGCCCCCCCTAGGGTTTCAACCCTAGGCGCGGGTGGGCCTAGAGGCGCACCAGCCCCCCTGTGGGCTGGTTCCTTCCCCTTTGGCCCATGGGGCCCTCCGGGATAGGTGGCCCCACCGGTGGACCCGGGACCCTTAGGTGGTCCGTGCTTTCTGAAACCCCAAAACTTTCCCGATGGCGAAACACCACTTCCTATATATTATTCTTTACCTCCGGACCCTTCCGAACTCCTCGTGACGTCAGGGATCTCATCAGGGACTCGAAAAACATTCGGTGGTCACATACTTGACTTCCTACTAACCCTAAGCGTCACCGAACCTTAAGTGTGTAGACCCTACGGGTTGGAGACCTTGAGACATGACCGAGGCGACTCTCGGGCAATAACCAACAGCGGGTGCGGATATCCATGTTGGCTCCACATGCTCCTCGATGATTTCATCGGTTGAACCACGATGTCGAGATTGATCAAACCACTGTATGCAATTCCCTTTGTCAATCGATGCGTTACTTGCGAGACTTCGATCGTCGGTATCCCAATACCTTGTTCGGTCTCGTTACGGCAAGTCACTTTACTCGTACCGTAATGCATGATCCGTGGCCAACACCTTGGTCACATTGAGCTCATTATGATGATGCATTACCGAGTGGGCCCGAGATACCTCTCCATAATACGGAGTGACAAATCCGATCTCGATCCGTGTCAACCATGAGATACTTTCGGAGATACCGTAATGCACCTTTATAGTCACCCGATTCGTTGTGACGTTTGATACACCCAAGGCACTCCTACGGTAACCGGAGTTACGATCTCATGGTCGAAGGAAGAGATACTTGACATTGGCAAAGCTTCTAGCAAGCGAACTATCGATCTTTTATGCTATGCTTATGATTGGGTCTTGTCCATCACATCATTCTCCTAATGATGTGATCCCGTTATCAACGACATCTAATGTCCATAGTCAGGAAACCATGACTATCTATTGATCTGTGAGCTAGTCAACTAGAGGCTCACTAGGGACTCATTGGGTCTAAGTGTTCACACGTGTATTACGATTTCCGGATAATACAGTTATAGCATGAACAAAAGACAATTATCATGAATATTGAAATATAATAATACTTTTATTATTGCCTCTAGGGCATATTTCCAACACTTAAGAGAATACTCGGTCGGTGACCTAAAAGATGATTTTTACCTACTCATTTACTCGCCCCCAGATGTTTTTTCTGCTTTTTTCGCAGTCCGGACATGCACTTTAGGGCATGCCTCCCAGGGAAAGGAACCCTTAACGGAACTATTCTCTCTGGAAGATGTTTCTTACTAACCATGTAATATAACGTAACTAGTTGGGCACTTGTCTAATAAAGCACTAATGACCCCTACGCCTGGTCTCCATGCATACCCCGGTTGTTTCTTAACCAAAAAGGTATTTGGACACACTCCGGACTCTAGGGTCCCGAGGCTGAAGCGAAAAGGTCGGCAAAGACAAACGATCTACAATCCGGCTAGAAGGCATTTCACATGTCACTTTAAAGGAAAACATACGTCGTCAAAATTACTGATTGTATTCCTCCTCAATCCCGTCTAACAGGCTGTCTAACTTACAGTCCCGTTGGGATAATTTAGCAGCCAACTCTACTTGGCTGTATACTAAACTCACAGGGATCTCCTTCCCGTCGGGCCCCACCGGCCCAACTTCGGCCATGTGGTTGGGATCCGCCTTCTTGTAATGTGTCTTCACCATGGCCCACGCCTCCCTGGCACCTTGGCGGCAGGCCGAAATCTTCCATAAACGGAAGCGCTGCCGCACTCCCTGAAGCTTCTCCGCAAGCTCCCCAAGGCCCTCGGGCAGGAAGAGGACTGGCCATAAAGCCTGGACGACGCCGCTCATTGCTTGCCGAACTCGTTCGAGCAACTGCAACAGCTCAGGAAGTTGATCACCCGTTGATACGGGCATCTCCTTCGCGGGGGCGACCAGTGAGTATACCTACAAAACATAATTTGTCAATTGCCTTCCTCGTCGAACTCTTCTTTTCAAAGGAGTCCGCTCAAGCACTTACTATAGATGCCGCGACGAAGCCGCTCAGTCTCCTTAACGGAGCCGGACAACTCGGCCCGAGCGCCTTTCAGCTCTTCTCCGAGCTTGGCGTTAGCATCCTGGAGCTTGTTCCTTTCTTGCAGCACCCTGTCCAGCACCCTCTCGCCGGCCTTTAGCTGGCGCGATGGTCTTACTGTCCGGATCTTGTCCCGTGGCAATGTCACTATTAGACTTGCGCGCACGTCGCACAGCGCTTATATTTATTAATACAAATGTGTTACCAGGAGGGGTCTCTGTGTCTCCTCCTGTGGCAGCAAGTGCGGCCTCAAGTTGGGCCTTGCATTCTTGCAGCTCCTGAGACAGCTGGGCATTCTTCTCGGTAAGAGCTTGCGTTTTAATTGATACTTAAATCAGTTAACATAACTGCTTCAAGTCTCGGGGGCTCTTGGTATATATAACCATTAAAATTCCCTTACCGTATGTCTTTCACATCTTGCTCCGTGGCTCTGGTAAAACCATCTTGGCGGCGCGGAGTGCGCGTCCCTAACGTTTAAGGCGTCCAACGCCTCGGGGGAAGCACGCTTCCTGGCTCTTGTCCGTGGCGCCTATGGTTCATGGCACTCTCCACCTCAGATTTGGTGGCGGACAGTCTGTCGGTGTCCTCCGTTGGAGAAGGATCCGGCCCGCGTCTTGCGCTTGCCTCCCGTCCGAGTCGGCGCAGAGCACGGCGGTGCGAGTTGGATCGGCAACTTCGCGCCCTTGATCCGGCGGCGCTTTTCTCCTATAAAATTCAAATACGAGTTATAGCTTTGCGGCGACGTTTCAGTCCATACCGTGCTCCTTTTCCGCCTGCTGGTCCGGACTGACCTTTGTTGGTCAGCCGCCGCGGGCTCGGCTTCCCGCCGTGAAGGCGCTTCCTGTAAAATACCATCGTTCGCGAAGATCAGAAATGGGCAAGGAAGAGATAATGGTGTTCGGACCTTGGTCACGATCACAGGAAGCGAATCTGATCCGGGGTAGTCCGCCGTAATGGCGACCAAAGCATTGTCCATGCTGAGCTAGTGAAATACCCCGTCGATCAGCTCCACCTTGATGTCCGGATCCTCTTGGAGGCGGATCAAGGATCTTCTGGATCCTCGGGTTGCGAGGCGGGACTTACCATGTCTTCCACGGTCCGGCGTAGATCTGCGCCGAAGACATAATGTAAGCCTAAACTTTGAAAGCATGGGTTGAGCCCTTGAAAGTGTTAAACACCCATCCTCTAGGGTTGTTCATGGAAAACCCATTCAAAGGGTTCGTTCGAAGAAGTCCTCCTTCTCCCCTTATACAGGCTGGACGGGATCTCCACAGATCCTCGGTCGAATCCGACCCTTCAGCGGCCACGGCGGGTAGCATCGTCTTCCCGTTGAAATCCCACATGGGGTGTCCTCTGTATTGCAATGGCTGTACCCCGCATGATGCATGTCGCCATGACTCCAATCATGGTCAACCTGGAATGGGCCAGTAATCTTATTCGGCCCATCAAGTAATGGACGCTCTTGTCTTCCTCCAGTCGGGGGCTCCGTGGGCGCCAACTGAGGCGTTTCTTCAAAGGAGCAGCACTAAACCCCGGGAGGCCAATCCGGACTGGGTCCGGCAATGGGCGTCTCCTATGTAAACCACTCTAAAGGCCAGTCTTCGGACGCCTTCTTGGGAGTACCGGATGGGTATCCGGTCCCGGCGATGCGCCATATTTCGGCGCCGCCCACTTGATATATGGAACCCTCGTGAGAACGGGGTACGAGGATGAACAGCCTCTTCCACAATGCAAAATGGGGCTCAATGCCCAGGAATAGCTCGCAGAGAGCTACGTAGCCAGCGATATGTAGAACAGAGGCGGGCGTGAGGTGGTGGAGCTGGAGTCCGTAGAACTCTAGGAGCCCGCGGTGGAACGGATGTATTGGGAATCCGAGTCCCCTTATCAGACAAGGGACGAAGCATACTAGCTCCCCTTTATTGGGGCTTGGGGTAGCCTCCGCTTGTCTCCCACCTTGATAAGTGACCAGTCCGGCTCGGACTGGGACCATGAAGGCCGGAGGGAGATATCCCCACGCTTGGAGCTTCGCTAGCTCGTTGTGCGAAACAGAGCACCTCCTCCAATCCCCTGGCGGTGGGCTGGGAGCGCGAGAAGAGGAGCCGCGTCGATGGTCCATGATGGAATGGATTTTTAGGTCAAGGGCGCTCCGATGAACTATTCGCAGGAGGAAGATGGTGTGGTTTGGATCTGGATTTCTGCCTCTTTTGTAGGCGAACGACTCGCACGACTAGGGGGTGAAACGTAAAAAGACACCCTGGCTTTTCGCATTCGTGCGACGCATGGAAAAAGGCCATTATTGGGCGTAGAAGCCAAGAAACACAGTATTTATGATAAAGCCGGACACTATTCGGCAGGTACATGGAACTTGAAGGGAGAACCCGCCTTGCAACGCCGAAGACTACATACGCGCTGGACTTATCGTCATTGAAGCCTGGTTCGGGGGCTACTGAGGGAGTCCTGGACTAGGGGGTGTCCGGACAGCCGGACTATCATCGTCCGCCGAACTCCAAGACTACGAAGATACAAGATTGAAGACTCCGTCCCGTGTCCGGATGGGACTTTCCTTGGCGTGGAAGGCAAGCTTGGCGATACGGATATGTAGATCTCCTACCATTGTAACCGACTCTGTGTAACCTTAGCCTCCTCCGGTGTCTACATAAACCGGAGGGCTTTAGTCCGTAGGACACAACATACATTACAACAATCATACCATAGGCTAGCTTTAGGGTTTAGCCTCCTTGATCTCATGGTAGATTCACTCTTGTACTACCCATATCATCAATATTAATCAAGCAAGACGTAGGGTTTTACCTCCATCAAGAGGGCCCAAACCTGGGTAAAACATCGTGTCCCTCGTCTCCTGTTACCATCCGCCTAGACGCACAGTTCGGGACCCCCTACCCGAGATCCGCCGGTTTTGACACCGACAACGGGGCTGGCGGCGAGAAAGGACGGCGGAGATGAGTGGTGGGTGCGGGGGAGCGAAGGATGGTGCGGGGGAGAGAAGAAGCACGGTGGGCGGCGGCGCCAGCGTGGGATGGGAGGGAGACGAGGGGTGAATCGGGAGAAGAGAGGAGGGGATCTGGATCGAGGGTTGGGTGTTTTTGAGACAAACAGTGGTGGGTGGAGTGGGACAGTTGGTGGGGTGGATCGGGGGTGGGTGGTGCGGGAATATACTAGTAGCGTGGGCATCTGACCTGCGCTACAGCTATTCACAAAGTAGTAGCACAGGTTTATAACCCTCGCTACTACTATGGCATGTCCCAGGGGGGCATCGCAGAGACCACTTAGTAGTAGCGAGGGTTAAAAACCCGCGCTACTACTATCAACTTAGTAGTAGCGAGGGGTAAAAACCCGCGCTACTAGTAAGTAGTAGTAGCGAGGGGTATAAACCCGTGCTACTAGTAAGCGTGTGTGTATAAGCTTTTCCCTAGTAGTGTGAGTATTGCGGAACAATCCACTGCTAACAAACTTGGCATGGTGGAGGATGCCTATCTTATTCACCCATCAAGGTGCTTGCTCTAACTTGGCAAGGTAGTATTGGTCGCAATATTTTGCATCTGACCTCTTGCATTACTTCTACTTTGTTACACCATCTGCTTAGTTTAAGCATCATATATGAGTATATGCCATACCTATCCATTTTCTGTACCTATTCCATGTGTCATCATACTATGTTTTTCCAGGCAAATGTTGTTCTTTCGTAATAGATGTCCAAAAGGAAGAGGGTGAGTGCATATCCTCAAGGAGTACAAACTAGGTATTTGGAAAAGGTAGTGATACCTGTTAAATCAAATAGATCAGCAGCCACAGAAAACACAGGCCCAACTGTACCACACTTTCTCCTACTCCAGTGGCCAAACCCCTATTAGAACTGCTAAGAGCCGGGCGTCAGGTACTGTCCATGATATCAATTCAAAATTTGAACTCCTAAATTTATGCATGTGCCTTACCTTATCTCTTGTATGAAAAAAATTTCAGATGAATCTCCTTGCCCAACGGATCATATGATCTCACAACAATACTGGGCTCTGCATTGCTCTTGTCAGTACCTCTCACCCTTTTGCCTTGTAACATTGTACTTAATTAATTGCTATTTCATTATGTATAATCAGTCTGCACCTGAGCTTCATTATCCTATGTTTCTTCCAATATTATTTGATCTATATTTACTCTTTGCAAAATATAGAATAATGGCAACGCTTATAAACAATTTTCTTTCGGGAATTTATTGAATTATCCTTCCATCAACATGGAGAAGGGCTTTGTCCAGCCCATGTTAACATGTAATGTAAGTTCATCCTTCTCAACCCTTCAAACTTTGTTCTAGTATAGATTTGGATAGGCATCATTTCCTCCACTCCTGTTTACTTTGCTGTTTACATCTGATTGGATGTTTGCACCAACTACCAGTTTTAGATTGTAGTTGTAAAAACATGTTCCTTATGCAGAACAGATCCATTTATTTGCTTATATAGTAGCGAAACTTGTTATGTATCTCCTTGTTTCTCTTTCAGAGTCGTATCTCTTATGCCAGGAAGAACTTTAGGGAAGATAGTGAGCCAAACCATCTTGAGGACAGTGAGATGACCCCAAGGTCATGTCTTGATGAAGACAGTGAGTTGAAGCTACTCACCAGCAGGTGTGAGACAACCTTTGTGCAGTCGCTGCTTCAATCAGTTTGACTTATTCAGTCTCAACTTAAAGTGGAAAGGCTTGCTTTAGCTCAGCTCCGACTTGAAGCCAAACATGTAATGAGATGTCAGAGAACTTCCTTGCACACTATATATCGTGCCATATAGCTAGGGATGAAGCATCTATCATTGACACAACTGAGGTCTCAACAGCTTGTTCAGCTGTTTGTGGGGCCCGACCTGGCCAGGCCTAGTGCCTTCTGAAGTGCTCTCAGTTTTGTATATTCTTTTGTCAGCGTGTTTATTTGCACTGGTGGCGAACTTTGATGCCCAGTGGATGTAATATGTGTAATAGCCATTATAGCTTAGCGTAAGTTGCTTGCTTATTTATTTCCTTGTTGTCTTGTTTATTTGTTTGCTTGTAGTCAGCATAGTTCTTTTTCCGCAGTTTGCTAGTAGCCGCAATAATCTATTTTTTAAAACTAGGCCACAATAATCATGGGATACATATTTGTTGTAGTGACACTGGGCCTCCTACGGGTCGTAGAAACAATGGGCCTTCTACGGGTCGTAGAAACAATGGGCCTTCTACGGGGCGTAGAAAAATGGGCCTTCTATGGCCCGTAGACACAATGGGCCTTAGATATCTCTCTCTCTCTCTCTCTATCTCTCTCTCTCTCTCTCTCTCTCGTGTTCTTGATTTGGCACGATCTTGATGTACCGCGAGCTTTGTTACTATAGTTGGATCTTATGGTGTTCTTCCCTCTCTATCTCCTTGTGATGAATTGAGTCTTTTCCTTTGAGGTTTTTTTATATCGGATTGAATCTTTGGATGTGAGAGCACTTGATGTATGTCTTGCGATGGGATATCTGTCGTGACAATGGGATGTTCTATTGATCCACTTTATGTATGTTTTGGTTATCAACTTCCGGATTGCCGTGGTGACATTGGGGTAATATACATAGGGGGTGATGCACATTTTCATATTCCTTTCTCCGGTAGAAATCTTGGGATGCTCTTGAAGTTCTTTGTGTTGGATTGAATATTATGAACCTGAAATTGTGTGATGCTTGTCGTATAATTGACCCACGGATATTTGTGGTGACATTTGTATATAGGTGACATTAGGGTTGATTGATGTGTGTGATATGGTGTTATTTTACTATGAACTCTAGGATTGTTTGTGACACTTATAGGAATAGCTCAATGGATTGATCGGAAAGAATAACTTTGAGGTGGTTTCGTACCCTATAAGCGATTTCATCTTATGTTCTCCACGATAGGAACTTTGGAGTGAATTCTTATTGGGAAATGTAGCATGCAATTTCAAAAAAAATTCCTACACTCATGCAAGATATATCTAGGAGATGCATAGCAATGAGAGGGAGAGAGTGTGTCCACGTACCCTCGTAGACCAAAAGCGGAAGCTTTTGCTTAAAGCGGTTGATGTAGTAGAACGTATTCTCATTCCAACCGATCAAGTACCAAACGTACGACACCTCCGAGTTCTGCACACGTTCAGCGCGATGATGTCCCTCGAGCTCTTGATCCAGCAGAGTGTCGAGGAAGCAGATGAGTTCCGTCAGGACGACATCATGATGATGGTGATGGTCATGTGACCCGCGCAGGGCTTCGCCTAAGCACTGCGAGAATATGACCGGAGGCGTAAAGTATGGAGGGAGGCGCTGTACACGGCTTGGAACAATTGATGTGTGTTCTAGGCACCCCCTCCTGATGTATATAAAGGAGGGAGGGGGAGGAAGCCAGTAGCCCTAGGCGCGCCCAAGTAGGAGCAATCCTACGTGGGCTCCTAGTTGGATTCGACCCCCTCCTTTCCTTTTACCGGAGGGGGGAAAGAGGGGAAGATGGAGGGGGAGAAGGAAAGAGGGGGCACCGCCCCCTGATGCGTCTCCAGCTTATCTATAATTTTGATTGTTCCATGCTATTATATTACCCGTTTTGGATGTTTATGGGCTTTACTCTACACTTTTATATCATTTTGGGACTAACCTACTAACCGGAGGCCCAGCCCAAATTGTTGTTTTGTTGCCTATTTCAGTGTTTAGAAGAAAAGGAATATCAAACGGAGTCCAAATGGAATGAAACCTTCGGGAGAGTTATTTTTGGAAAGGAAGCAATCCAGGAGACTTGGAGTGGACGTGAGGGATGCTTCGAGGTGGCCACGGGGCAGGGAGGCACGCCCTACCCCCAGGGCGCGCCCCCACCCTCGTGGTCCCCTCGTGGCTCCCACGACCGACTTCTTTCGCCTATATATGACCATATACCCTAAAAACATCGGGGAGGACAATAGATCGGGAGTTCCGCCGCCGCAAGCCTCTGTAGCCACCAAAAACAAATCGGGGGCCTGCTCTGGCACCATGCCGAAGGGGGGATCCCTCACCGGTGGCCATCTTCATCATCCCGGTGCTCTCCATGATGAGGAGGGAGTAGTTCACCCTCGGGGCTGAAGGTATGTACCAATAGCTATGTGTTTGATCTCTCTCTCTCTCTCGTGTTCTTGAGGTGATACGATCTTGATGTATCGCGAGCTTTGCTATTATAGTTGGATCTTATGATGTTTCTCCCCCTCTACTCTATTGTGATGAATCGAGTTTTCCCCTTGAAATTGTCTTGTCGGATGGAGTTCTTAAGGATTTGAGAACACTTGATGTATGTCTTGCCGTGCTTATCTGTGGTGATAATGGGATATTGACGTGATCTACTTGATGTATGTTTTGGTGATCAACTTGCGGGTTCAATGAACTTATGCATAGGGGTTGGCAAACGTTTTCGTCTTGACTCTCCGGTAGAAACTTTGGGGCACTCTTTGAAGTACTTTGTGTTGGTTGAATAGATGAATCTGAGATTGTGTGATGCATATCGTATAATCATGCCCACGGATACTTGAGGTGACATTGGAGTATCTAGGTGATATTAGGGTTTTGGTTGATTTGTGTCTTAAGGTGTTATTCTAGTACGAACTCTATGATAGATCGAACGGAAAGAGTAGCTTCATGTTATTTTACTACGAACTCTTGAATAGATCGATCAGAAAGGATACCTTTGAGGTGGTTTTGTACCCTACAATAATCTCTTCGTTTGTTCTCCACTATTAGTGACTTTCGAGTGACTCTTTGTTGCATGTTGAGGGATAGTTATATGATCCAATAATGTTATTATTGTTGAGAGAACTTGCACTAGTGAAAGTATGAACCCTAGGCCTTGTTTCGAAGCATTGCAATACCGTTTGTGCTCACTTTTATCATTAGTTACCTTGCTGTTTTTATATTTTCAGATTACAAATACCTATATCTACCATCCATATTGCACTTGTATCACCATCTCTTCGCCGAACTAGTGCACCTATACAATTTACCATTGTATTGGGTGTGTTGGGGACACAAGAGATTCTTTGTTATTTGGTTGCAGGGTTGTTTGAGAGATACCATCTTCAACCTATGCCTCCCACGGATTGATAAACCTGAGCTCATCCACTTGAGGGAAATTTGCTACTGTCCTACAAACCGCTGCACTTGGAGGCCCAACAACGTCTACAAGAAGAACATCGGGTAGTAGACATCAAGCTCTTTTCTGGCGCCTTTGCCGGGGAGGTGAGTGCTTGAAGGTATATCTTTAGATCTTGGAATCAAATCTTTTTATTTCTTGTTTTTGTTGGAAATATGCCCTAGAGACAATAATAAAAGTATTATTATATTTCATTGTTCATGATAATTGTCTTTTGTTCATGCTATAACTGTATTATCCGGAAATCGTAATACACGTGTGAACACATAGACCACAATATGTCCCTAGTGAGCCTCTAGTTGACTAGCTCGCTGTGATCAACAGATAGTCATGGTTTTTTGGCTATGGACATTGGATGTCGTTGATAACAGGCTCACATCATTGGGAGAATGATGTGATGGACAAGACCCAATCCTAAGCATAGCACAAAGATCGTGTAGTTCGTTTGCTAGAGCTTTGCCAATGTCAAGTATCTCTTCCTTCGACCATGAGATCGTGTAACTCCGGATCTTGTAGGAATGCTTTGGGTGTATCAAGCGTCACAGCGTAAGCTGGGTGACTATAAAGGTGCATTACGGTATCTCCGAAAGTGCTGTTGGGTTGACATGGATCGAGGCGGGATTTGTCCTCCGTATGGCGGAGAGGTATCTCTAGGCCCACTCGGTAATGCATCATCATAATGAGCTCAAGGTGACCAAGGTGTTGGTCACGGGATCATGCATTCTGATGCGAGTAAAGTGACTTGCGATATGAGGCTGAAAAAGGTATTGGGATACCGACGATCGAGTCTCGGGCAAATAACGCATACCGATTGACAAAGGGAATTGTATACGGATTTGATCGAATCCTCGACATCGTGGTTCAACCGATGAAATCATCGAGGAGCATGTAGGAGCCAACATGGGTATCCAGATCCGCTGTTGGTTATTGCCGAGAGTCGTCTCGGTCATGTTCGCATGTCTCCGAACCCGTAGGGTCTACACATAAGGTTCGGTGGCGCTAGGATTGTATGAATATGAGTATGCAGCATACCGAATGTTGTTGAGTCCGGATGAGATTCCGGACGTCACGAGGAGTTTCGGAATGGTCGGAGGTAAAGAATAATATATAGGAAGTGGTATTTCGCCGTCGGGAAAGTTTTGGGGTCACCGGTATTGTCTGGGACCACGAAGGGTCCCGGGGTCCAGGTGCGGCCACCCATCCGGAGGGCCCCATGAGTGGCGTGGGAGGAAGCCAGCCCATAGTGGGCTGGTGCGCCTAGGCCCACCCCTGCGCCTAGGGTTGAAACCCTAGGGTGGGGCGCACCACATGCCTTGGGGGCACTCCTCCCCCTTGGCCGCCGCCCCTTGGGAGATTGGATCTCCAGGGCGGCGCCCTGAGGTCCTTTATAAAGGAGGCGGGGGGAGGCAGCCGCACCCATTGCCTTGGCGCCTCCCTCCCCTGCTACACCTCGTCCTCCTCCGTGAGGCGCTTGGCGAAGCCTGCTGGAGTTCTTGCATCCACCACCACGCCGTCGTCTGCTTTGGATCATCATCAACCTCTCCTTCCCCTTGCTGGATCAAGAAGGAGGAGGCGTCTCCCGTCCCGCACGTGTGTTGAGCGCGGAGGTGCTGTCCGTTCAGCACTTGGACATCGGTGATCTGAATCACGTCGAGTACGACTCCATCATCACCATCCCCTTGCAAGCTTCCGCACGCGATCTACAAGTGGTATGTAGATGCAAACTCACTCCCTTGACTCGTTGCTTAGATGAGCTCATAGATGGATCTTGGTGAAACCGTAGGAAAAATTTTAATTTTCTGCAACGTTCCCCAACAGTGGCATCATGAGCTAGGTCTATGCGTAGTTCTCTAATGCACGAGTAGAACACAATTTTGTTGTGGGCGTGGATCTTGTCAACTTGCTTGCCTCTACTAGTCTTTTCTTGCTTTAGCAGTATTGTGGGATGAAGCGGCCCGGACCAACGTTACACGTATGCTTACATGAGACCGGTTCCACCGATTGACATGCACTAGTTGCATAAGGTGGCTGGCGGGTGTCTGTCTCTCCCAATTTAGTTGGAGCGGATTCGATGAAAAGGGCCCTTATGAAGGGTAATAGAAATTGACAAAATCACGTTGTGGTCATTCGTAGGTAAGAAAACATTCTTGCTAGAACCCAATTGCAGCCACGTAAAAGATGCAGCAACAATTAGAGCACATCTAACTTGTTTTTGCAGCGATTGATCATGTGATGTGATATGGCCAGAAGTTGTGATGAATGATGAATTGTGATGTATGAGATCATGTTCTTGTAATAGGATTCATGACTTGCATGTCGATGAGTATGACAACCGGCAGGAGCCATAGGAGTTGTCTTTATTTTTTGTATGACCTGCGTGTCATTGAAGAACGCCAGGTAAACTACTTTACTTTATTGCTAAACGCGTTAGCCATAGAAGTAGAAGTAGTCGTTGGCGTTACAACTTCATGAAGACACGATGATGGAGATCATGATGATGGAGATCATGGTGTCAAGCCGGTGACAAGATGATCATGGAGCCCCGAAGATGGAGATCAATGGAGCTATATGATATTGGCCATATCATGTCACAACTATATAGTTGCATGTGATGTTTATTATGTTTATGCATCTTGTTTACTTAGGACGACGGTAGTAAATAAGATGATCCCTTACAAAAATTTCAAGAAGTGTTCTCCCCTAACTGTGCATCGTTGCTACGGTTAAGTCGCTTCTAAGCACCACGTGATGATCGGGTGTGATGGATTCTTACGTTCACATACAGCGGGTGTAAGACAGTTTTACACAGCAAAAACACTTAGGGTTAACTTGACGAGCCTCGCATGTACAGACATGACCTCGGAACACGGAGACCGAAAGGTCGAACACGAGTCGTATGGAAGATACGATCAACATGAAGATGTTCACCGACGATGACTAGTCCGTCCCACGTGATGATCGGACACGGGCTAGTCGACTCGGATCGTGTAACACTTAGATGACTGGAGGGATGTCTAATCTGAGTGGGAGTTCATAATTTGATTAGAACTTTATTATCATGAACTTAGTCTAAAACCTTTGCAAATATGTCTTGTAGATCAAATGGCCAACGCTAATATCAACATGAACTTCAACGCATTCCTAGAGAAAACCAAGCTGAAAGATGATGGCAGCAACTCTACGGATGGGTCCGAACACGAGATCATCCTCATAGCTGCCGGGAAGCAATATGTCCTAGAAGGACCGCTAGGTGGCGCTCCGTCGAGAGAACCAAGGCGTTATGAGCGCTTGGCAAGCTCGTCTTGATGATTACTCCCTCGTTCGATGCGGCATGCTTTACAGCCTAGAACCGGGGCTCCAAAAGCGTTTTGAGCATCACGGAGCATATGAGATGTTGAAGAGCTGAAAGTAGTTTTCCAAGCTCATGCCGGTCGAGAGATATGATGTCTCCGACAAGTTCTACAGTTGTAAGATGGAGGAAAACAGTTACGTCGGTGAGCACATCACGAAGATGTGCAGGTTGCACAACCGTATGACCCGGTGAACATTAACCTCCCAGATGAGGCGGTCATTGACAGAATCCTCGATCGCTCCCACCAAGCTACAAGAGCTTTGTGATGAACTACAACATGCGAGGGGATGGTGAAGACCATTCTGAAGTGTTCTCGATCTTTGAAGTCGCAGAGGCTGAAATCAGAAAGAACATCAAGTGTTGATGGTCAATAAGACCACTAAGTTCAAGAAGGGCAAGGGCAAGAAGAACTTCAATAAAGATGGCAAGGATGTTGCTGCGCCCGGTAAGCCGATTGCTTGGGAAGAAGTCAAAGAATGGACCCAAGCACGAGGTCGAGTGCTTTTATTGCAAGGGAAGGGTCCTTTGGAAGCGGAACTGCCCCAAATACTTAGCGGATAAGAAGGCCGGCAACACCAAAGGTATATTTGATATACATGTAATTGATGTGTACCTTACCGATTACTCGTAGTAACTCACCGGTATTTGATACGGTGCCGTTGCTCATATTTGTAACTCACAGCAGGAGCTGCGGAATAAATGGAGACTGGCGAAGGGCGAGGTGATGATGCTTGCGTCGGGAATGGTTCGAGCTGATGTGATCGCCGTCGACACGCTGCCTCTACATTTACCTCGGGATTAGTTTTGAACCTTAATAATTGTTATTTAGTGCCAAGTTTGAGCATGAACATTGTATCTGGATCTCGTTTAATCTGAGATGGCTACTCATTTAAGTCGAGAATAATGGTTGTTCGATTTATATGAGAGATATGTTTTATGGTCATTCTCCGATGGTCGATGGTTTATTCTTAATGAATCTCGGCGTAATATTACACATGTTCATAGTGTGGATGCCAAAAGATGTAAAGTTGATAACGATAGTCCCACATACTTGTGGCATTGCCGCCTTGGTCACATTGGTGTCAAGCGCATGAAGAAGCTCCATGCTGATGGACTTTTAGAGTCTCTTGATTATGAATCGTTTGACACATGCGAACCATGCCTCATGGGCAAAATGACCAAGACTCCGTTCTCCGGAACAATGGAGCGAGCAACCAACTTGTTGGAAATCATACATACCGATGTATGCGGTCCAATGAGCGTTGAGGCTCGCGGAGGATATTGTTATGTTCTCACTCTCACTGATGACTTGAGTAGATATGGGTATGTTTACTTAATGAAACACAAGTCTGAAACCTTTGAAAAGTTCAAGGAATTTCAGAGTGAGGTGGAGAATCAACGTGACCGAAAGATAAAGTTCCTACGATCAGATCATGGAGGAGAATACTTAAGTCACGAATTTGGTACACACTTAAGGAAATGTGGAATCGTTTCACAACTCACGCCGCCTGGAACACCTCAGCGTAACGGTGTGTCTGAACGTCGTAATCACACTCTATTAGATATGGTGCGGTATATGATGTCTCTTACTGATTTACCGCTATCATTTTGGGGATACGCTCTAGAGACAGCTACATTCACTTTAAATAGGGCACCGTCTAACTCCTTTGAGACGACACCGTATGAATTATGGTTTGGGAAGAAACCTAAGCTGTCGTTTCTAAAAGTTTGGGGATGCGATGCTTATGTCAAGAAACTTCAACCTGAAAAGCTCGAACCCAAGTCGGAAAAATGCGTCTTCATAGGACACCCTAAGGAAACTGTCGGGTATACTTTCTACTTAAGATCCGAGGGAAAGATCTTAGTTGCCAAGAACGGATGCTTTCTGGAAAAAGAGTTTCTCTCGAAAGAAGTAAGTGGGAGGAAAGTAGAACTCGATGAAGTACTACCTCTCGAACGGGAAAGTGGTGCAGCGCAGGAAACCGTTCTGTGATGCCCACACCAAGCCAAGAGGAAAACAATGATGATGATCAAGGTACTTGGATCAAGTTGCTATTGAACTTCGTAGGTCCACAAGGACACGTTCCGCACCAGTGGTGCGGCAACCTGTCACGGAAATCATGTTGTTAGACAACGGTGAACCTTGAACTATGAAGAAGCGATGGCGGGCCCAGATTCCAACAAATGGCTTGAAGCCATGAAATCCGAGATAGAATCCATGTATGAAAACAAAGTATGGACTTTGACAGACTTGCCTGATGATCGGCGAGCGATAGAAAACAAATGGATTTTTAAGAAGAAGACGGACGCGGATGGTAATGTTACCATCTATAAAGCTCGGCTTGTCGCTAAGGGTTATCGACAAGTTCAAGGAATTGACTACGACGAGACATTCTCTCCCGTAGCGAAGCTGAAGTCCGTCCGAATCATGTTAGCAGTTGCCGCATACTATGGTTATGAGATATGGCAGATGGACATCAAAACAGCATTCCTTAACGGACATCTTAAGGAAGAGCTGTATATGATGCAGCCGGAAGGTTTTGTCGATCCTAAGAACGCTAACAAAGTATGCAAGCTCCAGCGATCCATTTATGGACTGGTGCAAGCATCTCGGAGTTGGAATATTCATTTTGATGAGATGATCAAAGCGTTTGGGTTTATGCAGACTTATGGAGAAGCCTGCGTTTACAAGAAAGTGAGTGGGAGCTCTGTAGCATTTCTCATATTATATGTAGATGACATACTCTTGATGGGAAATAATATAGAACTTCTGGACAGCATTAAGGCCTACTTGAATAAGTGTTTTTCAATGAAGGACCTTGGAGAAGCTGCTTATATATTAGGCATCAAGATCTATAGAGATAGACCGAGACGCCTCATAGGTCTTTCACAAAGCACATACCTTGATAAGATTTTGAAGAGGTTCAAAATGGATCAGTCCAAGAAGGGTTCTTGCCGATGTTACAAGGTGTGAGATTGAGCTCAGCTCGATCACCGACCACGGCAAAAGATAAAGAAGAGATGAGTGTCATCCCTATGCTTCAGCCATAGGATCTATTATGTATGCCATCTCTGTGTACGGACCGATGTAAACCTTGCCGTAAGTTTGGTAGCAAGATACCAAAGTAATCCGAGCAAGGAACAACGGACAGCGGTCAAGAATATCTGAAGTACCTAAAAGGACAAAGGACATGTTTCTCGTTTATGGAGGAGACGAAGAGCTCGTCGTAAAGGGTTACGTCGGCGCCAGACTTCGACTCAGATCTGGATGACTCTAAGTCACAAACCGGATACGTGTATATGTTGAATGGTGGAGCGATGGCTGGTGCGGTTTGCAAGCGAAGCGTCGTGGCGGGCTCTACGTGTGAAGCGGAGTACATGGCAGCCTCGGAGGCAGCGCATGAAGCGATTTGGGTGAAGGAGTTCATCACCGACCTAGGAGTCATACCCAATGCGTCGGGGCCGATCAAACTCTTCTGTGACAACACTGGAGCTATTGCCCTTGCCAAGGAGCCCAGGTTTCACAAGAAGACCAGGCACATCAAGCATCGTTTCAACTCCATCCGTGAAAATGTTCAAGATGGAGACATAGAGATTTGCAAAGTACACACGGATGTGAATGTCGCAGATCCGTTGACTAAACCTCTCTCGCAAGCAAAACATGATCAACACCAAAACTCTATGGGTGTTCGATTCATCACAATGTAACTAGATTGGTGACTCTAGTGCAAGTGGGAGACTGTTGGAAATATGCCCTAGAGGCAATAATAAAAGTATTATTATATTTCATTGTTCATGATAATTGTCTTTTGTTCATGCTATAACTGTATTATCCGGAAATCGTAATACACGTGTGAACACATAGACCACAATATGTCCCTAGTGAGCCTCTAGTTAACTAGCTCGTTGTGATCAACAGATAGTCATGGTTTCCTGGCTATGGACATTGGATGTCGTTGATAACGGGATCACATCATTGGGAGAATGATGTGATGGACAAGACCCAATCCTAAGCATAGCACAAAGATCGTGTAGTTCGTTTGCTAGAGCTTTGCCAATGTCAAGTATCTCTTCCTTCGACCATGAGATCGTGTAACTCCCGGATACCGTAGGAATGCTTTGGGTGTATCAAGCGTCTGGCGTGGCGGGTGACTATAAAGGCGCATTACAGGTATCTCCGAAAGTGTATGTTGGGTTGACACGGATCGAGACTTGGATTTGTCACTCCGTATGACGGAGAGGTATCTCTGGACCCACTCGGTAATGCATCATCATAATGAGCTCAAGGTGACCAAGGTGTTGGTCACGGGATCATGCATTACGGTACGAGTAAAGTGACTTGCCGGTAACAAGACTGGACAAGGTATTGGGATACCGACGATCGAGTCTCGGGCAAGTAACGTACCGATTGACAAAGGGAATTGTATACGGGATTTGATCGAATCCTCGACATCGTGGTTCAACCGATGAAATCATCGAGGAGCATGTGGGAGCCAACATGGGTATCCAGATCCCGCTGTTGGTTATTGCCCGAGAGTCGTCTCGGTCATGTCTGCGTGTCTCCCGAACCCGTAGGGTCTACACACTTAAGGTTCGGTGACGCTAGGGTTGTATGAATATGAGTACGCAGCATACCGAATGTTGTTCGGAGTCCTGGATGAGATCCCGGACGTCACGAGGAGTTTCCGAATGGTCTGGAGGTAAAGAATAATATATAGGAAGTGGTATTTCGGCCGTCGGGAAAGTTTCGGGGTCACCCGGTATTGTACAGGGACCACCAGAAGGGTCCCGCGGGTCCACCGGGTGGGGCCACCCATCCCGGAGGGCCCCATGAGCTGACGTGGGAGGGGACCCAGCCCATAGTGGGCTGGTGCGCCCCTAGGCCCACCCCCTGTGCCTAGGGTTGAAACCCTAGGGTGGGGGGGGGGGCGCACCACATGCCTTGGGGGGCACTCCTCCCCCCTTGGCCGCCGCCCCCTTGGGAGATTGGATCTCCCAGGGCCGGTGCCCCCCTGGGGTCCTATGTAAAGGAGGGCAGGGGGAGGGCAGCCGCACCCATTGCCTTGGCGCCTCCCTTCCCCTGCTACACCTCGTCCTCCTCCGTAGGCGCTTGGCGAAGCCTGCTGGAGTTCTGCTGCATCCACCACCACGCCGTCGTCTTCTTTGGATCATCATCAACCTCTCCTTCCCCTTGCTGGATCATGAAGGAGGAGGCGTCTCCCGTCCCGCACGTGTGTTGAGCAGCGGAGGTGCTGTCCGTTCAACACTTGGACATCGGTGATCTGAATCACGTCGAGTACGACTCCATCATCACCATCCCCTTGCAAGCTTCCGCACGCGATCTACAAGTGGTATGTAGATGCAAACTCACTCCCTTGACTCGTTGCTTACATGAACTCATAGATGGATCTTGGTGAAACCGTAGGAAAAAATTTAATTTTCTGCAACGTTCCCCAACAGTTTTATCACTAGTCTAGTCTATAAAAGAAAACAAAAAATGGAATTGAGTTTGCCTCATACACTTCATTTTTTTAATATCTTCCATGAGAATGATGGAAAGGAAAATTGTGCTCAAGTGATAGAATAAGAAGTCTATAAAATGATTGGCACCAAATCTTTGAATGATAAGCATGATTGCAATGTTGTTAGTATGAACTCTTTGAATATCCATAGTACTAATGATGATTGCACTAGTCATGATGAAAATGTCTCTTGTAAGCATTTCAATTTTTGTGGAGTGCATAGAGTTTGCAAGTACACACCAAATAGGGAAGATAGATTTTGCAAGAGGCATAAGTATTTAGAAACTAAATGGTTGCAAGAAAGGCTAGACGTGAGTGCTGAAAATTTAAAATATCTCCGTCGTACTTGTGAACTTTGCAATGAACATGGTCATTTAAATCTCTGATGCAAATTGTTTCATGATCGAATCGTGTCCAAAAATTGTGATGACTTGATTTCCTTTGTACATCATAATGAACTTAGTTTGCTTTTGGTTTATGAATAAATGAAATGTGCAACTAAGCATATTCGAGAATTTAACCTTAAGAAATTTCTTGATATTGATCTAGAGGAAATTTATATGTATTATGCGGTGAATTGCATTGAAAATCCTTATATATTGCCAATTACATAAAGAAAAGAAAGCAAATAGAAGATAAAGAGAATACTAATGAAAGGGAAGATACTTCCCAATATCCTCCTATTATTTCTTATGATGAATCAGGTAACGAGGAGAGCCTTCTATTCAACCAATCTCATTAATAAGGAGCTCAAAAAAGAGGGTTAAACCCACACATGATGTGAAGAAGAAAAAGAAAACACGGAGAAGCAAAGGTAAAAAGGTATCCCTCCCAAATGATGTTGCTCCTATTACTCATTGTGATGATGATAATTGTAATACTATTGGTGCTATCCATACTATTAATGATGAGAGTGATTATGCTTATGATATGGAAAGGCCCAAGCTTGGGGATGCTATATTTGATGAGAATGACATGTTTGAGAATATATTTGCTGCAATTAATGTTTGTCCCAAGCTTGGGGATGCTACGTTTAATGAATAAGATATTTTTAGCCTCCCAAGTTTCGATGAGCAAATTTATTATGATGATAGCATGCCTCCTATTTATGATGGTTATATTGATGAAAGTAGGTTTGGAAGCGTGTCAACTTTAGGAAGTAATGATCCCACTATTTTGGAGGATTTTGAATCTTATAATATTTATGAAAGTGGATTTGGAGAGGTCATGACTTTATTTAGTGATGAATCCACTATTTTGGAAGAGGTTTCAATTGACTATGATGAGAACAAAGTTGCTACTTATGATGATTATTGTGATGAAACTTATGCTATAAAAAGTAGAGATGATTATATTTATAGAACTTGTCATGATTATTATTACCCTTTTTCTGAACGTTACTCTTTTAATGTGGAAACAATTTACAGTATTCAAGTCTCTTATGATACTCCCACTATTCCGAATGAGAAGAATTTTGCTTTTGTGGAGAGTAGTAAATTTTCTATGCTTGTAGATCATGAAAAGAATGCTTTATGTGCTGGTTATATTGTTGAATTCATTCATGATTCTACTGAAAATTATTATGAGGGAGAAACATATGCTTGTAGGAATTGCAATAATATCAAGTTTCTTCCCTATGTGTTGAAAATCATGAAGCTATGCTTGTTTTACCTTCCTCGGCTAGTTGATTATTGTTCCCATAAGTTGTTTGATCACAAAATCCCTATGCATAGGAAGTGGGTTAGACTTAAATGTGCTAGTCATATTCTTCATAATGTTCCCGTTATGTTTCAATTCTTATCTTTTATGTGAGCATCATTGAAATCATCATGCCTAGCTAAAAGGCATTAAAGAAAAGCGCTTGTTGGGAGACAACCCAATATTTACCTTTACTGTTTTTGTGTGTTTACATGATTATTATACTGTAGTAATCATGTTTTATAGCTTTTGTTTCAATAAAGTTCCAAGTAAGACCTTTAGGATAGCTTACGGTGATAGTTGTGTTGATCCCGCTGAAAATCAGAAACTTTTGCACCCAATAAATTAGTTTTTATAATTCACAAAGACGTGCATTTGATCTGATTCTTTTTTCCCTGGATTGGCACACAAATTTCTCATGTTTTCCTAATTTGGTAGGATGTTTGGAGTTCCAGAAGTATACGTTTAATATAGATTACAACAGACTGTTCTGTTTTTGAAAGATTCTGTTTTCTATGTTTTGTTTGCTTATTTTGATGAATCTATGAGTAGTATCGGAGTGTATGAACCATACAGAAGTTGTAATACAGTATATATTACACAAATATGAATTTAGAATGAGTTGAAAACAGTACCTAAGTGGTGGTTTTATTTTCTTATACTAACGGAGCTTACGAGTTTTCTGTTGAGTTTTGTGTTGTGAAGTTTTCAAGTTTTGGGTAAAGATTCGATGGACTGTAGAATAAGGAGTGGCAAGAGCCTAAGCTTAGGGATGCCCAAGGCACCCCAAGGTAATATTCAAGTACAACCAAGAGCCTAAGCTTGGGGATGCCCCGGATGGCATCCCCTCTTTCGTCTTCGTTCATCGGTAACTTTACTTGGAACTATATTTTTATTCACCACATGATATGTGTTTTGCTTGGAGCGTCATTTTGTTTTCTTTTGTTTTGCTTGTTGTTTGAAGAAAATACCAAGATCTGAAATTCTTAAAGGTTAGAGAGTCTTCACATAGTTGCATAATTATTCGACTACTCATTGTGTTTCACTTATATCTTTTGAGCTATAAATTTTTTGCTCTAGTACTTCACTTATATCTTTTAGAGCACGGCGGTGGTTTGATTTTGTAGAAATTGTGGATCGCTCATGGTTCACTTGTATTATTTTGAGACTCTTTTATAACAGCATGGTATTTGCTATGGTTATAAAATTGGTCCCAGAATGGTGGGCATCCAAGTTGGGTATAATATAAACTATCATAGGAAGTGAATTGGATGATATGATCAATTTGATGCTTTATAATTGTTTTGAGATATAGATGTGGTGATATTAGAGTCATGCTAGTTGGGTAATTGTGAATTTAAAGAATACTTGTGTCGAAGTTGGCAAGTCCCGTAGCATCCACGTATGGTAACCGTTGTGTAACAAATTTGAAACATGAGGTGTTCTTAGATTGTCATGCTTATGAGTGGCGGTCGGGGACGAGCGATGGTCTTTTCCTACCAATCTATCCCACTAGGAGCATGCACGTATTGCTTGGTTTTTGATTACTTGTAGATTTTTGCAATAAGTATATGAGTTCTTTATGACTAATGTGAGTCCATGGATTATACGCACTCTTTCCCTTCCATCATTGCTAGCCTCTTCGGTACCGTGCATTGCCCTTGCTCACCTTGAGAGTTGGTGCAAACTTCGCCGGTGCATCCAAACCCCGTGATATGATACGCTCTATCACACATAAACCTCCTTATATCTTCCTCAAAATAGCCACCATACCTACCTATTATGGCATCTCCATAGCCATTCTGAGATATATTGCTATGCAACTTTCCACCGTTCCGTTTATCATCACATGCATCATCATTGTCATATTGCCTTGCATGATCATGTAGTTGACATCGTATTTGTGGCAAAGCCACCATCATAATTTTTCGTGCATGTCACTCTTGATTCATTACCCATTCCGATACACCACCGGAGGCATTCATATAGGGTCATATCTTGTTCTAGTTTTGAGTTGTAATTCATGAGTTGTAAATAAATAGAAGTGTGATGATCATCATTATTAGAGCATTATCCCTTAAAAAAGGAAAAAAAGAAAGGAAAAAAAAAGGGCCAAAGAAAAAAAAAGGGAAAGGCCAAATAAAAAAAGAAAGGCCCAAAAAAGAAAAAAAGAAGAAAATAAAATAAAAAAGGGGGACAATGTTACTATCTTTTTCCACACTTGTGCTTCAAAGTAGCACCATGTTCTTCATATAGAGAGTCTCATTTGTTGTCACTTTCATATACTAGTGGGAATTTTTCATTATAGAACTTGGCTTGTATATTCCAACGATGGGCTTCCTCAAAATGCCCTAGGTCTTCATGAGCAAGCAAGTTGGATGCACACCCACTAGTTTCTTTTGTTGAGCTTTCATACATTTATAGCTCTAGTGCATCAGTTGCATGGCAATCCCTACTCCTCATGTTGACATCAATTGATGGGCATGTACATAGCCCGTTGATTAGCCTCGTTAACATGAGACTTTCTTCTTTTTTGTCTACTCCACACAACCTCCATCGTCATATTCTATTCCAACCATAGTGCTATATCCATGGCTCACGCTCATGTATTGCGTGAAAGTTGAAAAAGTTTGAGATTACTAAAGTATGGAACAATTGCTTGGCTTGTCATCGGAGGTGTGCAAGATGAGAGCATTCTTGTGTGATGAAAATGGAGCATGACCAAACTATATGATTTTGTAGGGATGAACTTTCTTTAGCCATGCTATTTTGAGAAGACACGATTACTTTGTTAGTATGCTTGAAGTATTACTATTTCTTATGTCAATATGAACTTTTATTTTCAATCATTTGGATCTGATCATTCATGCCACAATAAAGAATTACATTAAGGATTATGTTAGGTAGCATTCCACATCAAAAATTCTGTTTTTATCATTTACCTACTCGAGGACGAGCAGGAATTAAGCTTGGGGATGCTTGATACGTCTCCAACGTATCTATAATTTTTGATTGTTCCATGCTATTATATTACCCGTTTTGGATGTGTATGGGCTTTACTCTACACTTTTATATCATTTTGGGGACTAACCTACTAACCGGAGGCCCAACCCAAATTCATGTTTTCTTGCCTATTTCAGTGTTTCAAAGAAAAGGAATATCAAACGGAGTCCAAACGGAACGAAACCTTCGGGAGAGTTATTTTTGGAACGGGAGCAATCCAGGAGACTTGCAGTGGACGCCAGGGAAGCTTCGAAGTGGCCACGAGGCAGGAAGGTGCGCCCTACCCCCCTGGGCGTGCCCCCACCCTCGTGGGCCCCTCGTGGCTCCCCTGACTGACTTCTTTTGCCTATATATGTCCATATACCCTAAAACATCGGGGAGCACAATAGATCGGGAGTTCCGCCGCCGCAAGCCTCTGTAGCCACCAAAAACCAATCGGGACCCTGTTCCGGCACCGTGCCGGAGGGGGGATCCCTCACCGGTGGCCATCTTCATCATCCCGGCGCTCTCCATGATGAAGAGCGAGTAGTTCACCCTTGGGGCTGAGGGTATGTACCAGTAGCTATGTGTTTGATCTCTCTGTCTGGTGTTCTTGAGGTGATACAATCTTGATGTATCGCGAGCTTTGCTATTATAGTTGGAACTTATGATGTTTATCCCCATCTACTCTCTTGTGATGAATTGAGTTTTCCCCTTGAAGTTGTCTTGTTGGATTGAGTTTTTAAGGATTTGAGAACACTTGATGTATGTCTTGCCGTGCTTATCTATGGTGACAATGGGATATTCACGTGATCTACTTGATGTATGTTTTGGTGATCAACTTGGGGGTTCAATGAACTTATGCCTAGGGGTTGGCACACGTTTTTGACTTGACTCTCCGGTAGAAACTTTGGGGAGCTCTTTGAAGTACTTTGTGTTGGTTGAATAGATGAATCTGAGATTGTGTGATGCATATCGTATGATCATGCCCACGGATACTTGAGGTGACATTGGAGTATCTAGGTGACATTAGGGTTTTGGTTGATTTGTGTCTTAAGTTGTTATTCTAGTACAAACTCTATGATAGATCGAACGGAAAGAGTAGCTTCATGTTATTTTACTACGGACTCTTGAATAGATTGATTAGAAGGGATAACTTTGAGGTTGTTTCGTACCCTACAATAATCTCTTCATTTGTTCTCCGCTATTAGTGACTTTGGAGTGACTCTTTGTTGCATGTTGAGGGATAGTTATATGATCCAATTATGTTTTTATTGTTGAGAGAACTTGAACTAGTGAAAGTATGAACCCTAGGCCTTGTTTCGAAGCATTGCAATACCGTTTGTGCTCACTTTTATCATTAGTTACCTTGCTGTTTTTATATTTTCAGATTACAAATACTTATATCTACCATCCATATTGCACTTGTATCACCATCTCTTCGCTGAACTAGTGCACCTATACAATTTACCATTGTATTGTGTGTGTTGGGGATAGAAGAGACTCTTTGTTATTTGATTGCAGGGTTGTTTGAGAGAGACCATCTTCAACCTATGCCTCCCACGGATTGATAAACCTGAGGTCATCCACTTGAGGGAAATTTGCTACTGTCCTACAAACCGCTGCACTTGGAGGCCCAACAACGTCTACAAGAAGAAGGTTGCGTAGTAGACATCACCCCCTCCCCTAATCCTATTCGGCCTCCTTCCCTAGTGGGGGGTGCGCCACCCCTTGTGGGCTGGTGTGCCTCCCTCCTATGGCCTATATGGCACATATCTTCCCCCGGGGGGTTCCGGTAACCTCCCCGGTACTCCGATATGTACCCGATACATTTCAAAGCACTTCCAGTGTCTGAATACTATCATCCAATATATCAATATTTACCTCTCTACTGTTTCAAGACTCCTTGTCATCACCATGATGTCATCCGGGACTCCGAACAACATTCGGTCACCAAATCACATAACTCACACAATACAAATTGTCATCGAACATTAAGCGTGCGAACCCTACAGATTCGAGAACTATGTAGACATGACCGAGACACCTCTCCATTCAATAACCAATAGCGGAACCTGGATGCTTATATGGGCTCCCACATATTATACGAATATCTTTATCGATCGAACCGTTATGACAAGATACATTATTCCTTTTGTCATCGGTACGTTACTTGCCCGAGATTCAATCGTCGGTATCTTCATACCTAGTTCAATCTCGTTACCGGCAAGTCTCTTAACTCATTCAGTAATGCATCATCCCGCAACTAACTCATTAGTCACATAGCTCGCAAGGCTTGTTATGATGTGCATTACCGAGAGGGTGCACAGATGCCTCTTCGATACTCGGAGTGACAAATCCTAATCTCAATCTATGCCAACCCAACAAACACCTTCGGTGATACCTGTGGAGCATCTTTATAATCACCCAGTTACGTTGTGACGTTTGATAGTACACAAGGCATTCCTCCGGTATCCGGGAGTTGCATAATCTCATGGTTGGAGGAATATGTATTTGACATGAAGAAAGCAGTAGCAACAAAACTGAATGATCATTATGCTTAGCTAATGGATGGGTCTTGTCCATCACATCATTGTCCTAATGATGTGATCCCGTTCAGCAAATAACAACACATGTCTATGGTTAGGAAACTTAACCATCTTTGATTAACGAACTTGTCAAGTAGAGGCATACTAGGGACACGGTGTTTGGTCTATGTATCCACACATCTATCAAGTTTCCGGTTAATACAATTCCATCATGAATAATAGACATTTATCATGATATAAGGAAAAATTAAATAACAACTTTGTTATTTCCTGGAGGGCATATTTCCTTCAGTCTCCCACTTGCACTAGAGTCAGTAATCTAGTTCACATCGCCATGTGATTTTACACCAATAGTTCACATCCATATGTGATTAACACCAAAAGTTCACATCGCCTGACCAACACCCAAAGGGTTTACTAGAGTCAATAATCTATTTCACATTGCTATGTGATTAACACCCAAAGAGTACTAAGGTGTGATCATGTTTTGCTTGTGAGAGAAGCTTAGTCAATAGGTCTGCCACATTCAGAGCCGTATGTATTTTGCAAATTTTTCTATGTCTACAATGCTCTGCATGGAGCTACTCGAGCTAACTGCTCCCACTTTCAATATGTATCTAGATTGATACTCAGAGTCATCCAGATCGGTGTAAGAGGTTGCATCGACGTAACTCTTTGTGATGAACTCTTTATCACCTCCATAACCGAGAAATATTTCCTTAGTCCTCTTAGGTTACTAAGGATAACTTTGACCGATGTCCAGTGATCCACTCCTGGATCTCTATTGTCATAGCCCAGAGTTGTTTGTAGTTAGTGGCATCTGCATCCATGCATCATGTTGATTCCAAAGGAAATTTGAAGTGGGGATGACCAAGCCCTAGCACTAAAGCAATTCAAATAGGTTCAACTAAGAAAATATTTTTCAATGAATCCAAATGGCCTTCAAACATGTTCACCATTTTGGGAAATCTTTGGAAACTTGATAACAGAGATATTGCACATTTTTCCATGACATTTGGATTATTGAATTAACTCATATTGTATTTGAATTGGGGCATTTAAATCCTATAAACATTTTTAAATGCTCTAATAAATTGTGAAACTAGTTTTGGGTTGTTAGGAATAATCCCAAAAGAGCCCACAATTATTTTCAGGATTTTTGAAAACGTTTTGGTATTTTTAATAAAGCGCAACAGTTGCAGGAAAATTAGAAAACAGAAAACAAATTAGTAAGCAGAGAGAGAGAGGGTCACTGGGCCACTTACAGCGGCCCATCTGCCTTGCGGTATTTGGCGCTGCCGATCGTCGTCTCCACCGCTGCCGAGAAGGCGCCGAGCGTGTGCTCGCCGTGTGCACACACGCACCCGTGCCACCTCCTGCCTGCTAGCTTGCGTGGCGCCGCGGACAGACCCGCGAGAGCCGTCTGGATTGCTCCGACCGCCCCGCCACTCTCTCCCCCGTCCTCACCCTCTCCCCTGGATCTCTCTCTCTCTCGCGCCCGACAGCTGCCGTCGCCGCCGTCCACCAATCGCAGCCACTGGCCTCTGCACGCCTCCCCGACGCACCAAGAAGTCCCGCCGTCGTCCTCTACGTTGTCTTCGCCAAGCCACGCGAGCGGAAGAGCCCTGCAGCATCGTCCCCGTCCTCATCTTCAACCTCCGGCCGCCGGCAACCTCGCCGTGGATTCGCGGGCTCCAGTGCGTCCCCGACCTCATCGACTACGCCATCGAGTTCACTGTGAGCTCCTTCCCGTTTCCCCTCCTTTTCTTTGCTTGTTCCCGTGCCACAGCACCCACGCGTGCCCGAGCACCGCCGTCCGCCATGGCCGCCCAGCTCCTTGCCCGAGCCCTCCGCCCGAACCCGTGGCACCAGAGCGCTTCCGGTGCCCGTGGGTGCCATCCAGCCACCGACTTCTTCCCTACCGCCCTGCAGCCCGCGCCCGCACCGACCGAGCTCCGGCCGCCGTCGTGGTCGACCTTGTGATCGTCTCGGCCGCCAAAGACATGCCACTTCCACCATCCAAAGCCCGCAGCAAAGAGCTCCCCAACGCGCCTAGCCGCGCAAGCAGCCGTGGCCGGAAACAGCCGGCCGGCGATCGCCGCCGTGCACTGCTTAGCGTCGGCGATTAATCGCCGGCTAACCCGTCATTAGCTGCCTAACCACCTGGTTAACCACCCCTGACCCACAGACAATCGGGCCCCACCTGTTTAATTAACCGGCTAAAGAAATTAGTTAGAATTAGTCTAATTCTAGTGGACCCACGCGTCAGCATTGACCATGCTGACGTGTCTGTTGACCTGACCCACGTGTCATTGACCCTAGGCTGCACTGGGTCACTGACCAGTGGACCCCACTGGTCAGGTTTGACCCGGACCAGCCCCGTTGACTTGCTGACGTCACACTTACGCCAGGCTGACGCAATAAACCATTTTCTGGATTTAAAATATTCAGGAAATTCCATAATTTAGTTCAAACTTCTAAAATTCATATAAAATCAACCGTAGCTCCAAATCAAACAAATTATATATGAAAAATGATCAGAAAAGTCCAATCTATCCATCTGTACCATTTTCATGCATGTTAGAACAACTTTTGTTCACTGTTTAGGTCAAATCAAATAATGGCATATGAATATCTACATATGGAGTTTGAATTTGAATCTTGTATTCAAACCAACTCCATTTAATCTGTTGCTAGTTGCATTAGCTCAAATCACAGCATATTGCCATGACATTATCATGCATCATATTTGTTGCATTGCAGTGATTGTGTCCCTCTTTGTTTGCCGGTAATTGTCCCCTCTCGATAGACGTGGTTTCGACGACGAGTTCGATGACACCGATGAAGATCTATACTATCTTCAGAAGTGCCAGGCAAGCAAAACCCCCTTGTTCATTCCGATACAATCCCACTCTCTCGCTCCTGCTCTATTTTACTGCATTAGGACAACAACGATTCATCTGTTACTTGCTACGGTAGCTGAACCCCTTATCCTTTGCATGACCTGTTATTCCACAGTAAATAGATGAAACCCACTAGCATGAGTAGGAGTTGTTTGAGCCCTGTTGTGCCTACTCATACATGCTTGTCTGTCATGCCTGCTACTGCTTAGAGTTGAGTCGGTCTGATTCATCGAGGATGAATCAGAGGTGTGTGAACATGTCCTATTGTGTGTGAGCTAAGTGTGTGAACACGATTTGGTAAAGGTATCGGTGAGAGGCCATGTAGGAGTACATGGTGGGTTGTCTCATTGAAGCCGTCCTGAGGAACTGAGTTCTGTGTTTGTGATCCATGATTCAGCTACTACCATGCATTGGGCCCGAAACCAATGGACCCTCTCGGCTTCTTATTCACCATAGTCTTCCGTCCAGGAGTTGCAAGTAGTTTCTGGTGTTTGTAGCCTACTGGAGGCCGTGGATAGCGCTGACCGTAGGGGTGGGCTGTGATGCGGTAGGTACGTGGCACGGTGTACCGGATGCCCGTTTGGTATCTCGGGAACCCTGTTCACATCGTTTGGGGCTGTGAGCGAAACTTCGGCCGGAACTCCTCATAGATGGAACCCAAATAGGCGATAAACCTGGACTAGAGACTTAGGTGTCTAGGTAGGTCGTGGCCGACACCCACGTTGGGCTTCCGCTTGAAGGTTGCCGAGTACACGTCGTGTAAGCGGCGGTAAGTGGTGAGCGTGTGTGAAGAAGTACACCCTGCGGGGTTAACATCATCTATTGAATAGCCGTGTCCGCGAAAAGGACTTCGGGTTGCTTATATCAGTTCATAGACAAGTGAAAGTGGATACTCTAAAATACGCAAGATAGCGTGAGTGCTATGGATGGCGTTCTCGTAGGGAGGCGGGAGCGGATCCATAGTGGTGTATTGATATGGTGAATTTGTGGACTCGTGTGCGCCACCTCAAAAGAGTTGCTTGCAGTCGTAGTTTAGGATAGCCACCGAGTCAAAGCTGGCTTGCTGCTGTTAAACTCCACCATCCCCTTTGTTGATAATGATGCATATGTAGTTAGTTCCGATGTAAGTCTTGCTGGGTACATTTGTACTCACGTTTGCCTATTTTATGTTTTTGCAGAGAGACCTCGGTCTCGCTAGTAGTTCCGCGTGGACTTCGACGTTTAGCTTGTTACCTTAGCTACGATCTTGTGCCCTCGGCAGGATCTGGTAGATAGTTAGGCTTTCAAGCCTTTTTCATTTGTAGATGTCTGTACTCAGACATGTTAAGCTTCCGCTTGTGCATTGATTTGTATGCTCTGAATGTTGGGTCATGAGACCCCTGTTTGTAATATCTCGCTCCTCGGAGCCTAATGAATAAATACTTGAGTCGTAGAGTCATGTTGTGATGCCATGTTGTATTTGCACATATCGAGCATATTGTGTGTATGTTATTGAAATGCTTGGTATGTGTGGGATCGACTATCTAGTTGTTTATCTTTAGTAGCCTCTCTTACGGAAATGTCTCCTAGTGTTTCCTTTGAGCCATGGTAGCTTGCTACTGCTCCGGAACACTTAGGCTGGCGGCATGTGTCCTTCTTCGATCTGAGTCTGTCCTTCGGGAAATGTCACGCGTTGAGTACCGGAGTCTGTTAGCCCGCTACAGCCGGTTTATCGAGTCTGCTAGCCAGTGCTACAGCCGGAACTTTCTCGTGATGACCGACACGTTCGATCTTTGGGTCATGGATGCTGTCCTGTAAGTTTGTGCCACTTTGGGTTTACGACTAGCCATGTCAGCCGGGCTCCTTTATATGGATGCTAGCGACACTATCATATCGTGTGCCAAAAGGCGCAAACGGTCCCGGGCAAAGGTAAGGCGACACCCGTGGGAATACCGTGCGTGAGGCCGCAAAGTGATATGAGGTGTTACAGGCTAGATCGATGTGACATTGAGTCGGGGTCCTGACATCTATCGTACCCCCTTTCCAAACTCATGATAAGGTACACAATAGGTTTGGTACACAGCATAACATACTTTATAGAACCTATAGCATAGGGAATGACTTTCATTCTCTTTCTATTTTCTGCTGTGGTCGGGTTTTGAGTCTTACTCAACTTTACACCTTGCAACACAGGCAAGAACTCCTTCTTTGATTGTTCCATTTTGAACTACTTCAAAATCTTGTCAAGGTATGTACTCATTGAAAAATCTTATCAAGCGCCTTGATCTATCTCCATAGATCTTGATGCCCAATATGTTAGCAGCTTCACCGAGGTCTTTGTTTGAAAAACTCCTTTCAAACTCTCCTTTATGATTTCCAGAAAATTCTACATCATTTCTGATCAACAATATGTCATTCACATATACCTATCAGAGAGGCCATAGTGCTACCACTCACTTTCTAATAAATACAGGCTCACCACAAGTCTGTATAAAACTATATGCTTTGATCAACTCATCAAAGCGTATATTCCAACTCCGAGATGCTTGCACCAGTCCATAGATGGATCGTTGGAGCTTGCACATTCTGTTAACACCTTTACGATTGACAAAACCTTCTGGTTGCATCATATACAACTCTTTTTTAATAAATCCATTAAGGAATGCAATTTTGATATCCATTTGCTAGATTTCATAAAATGTGCCAACTGCTAACATGATTCGGACAGACTTAAGCATCGATACAAGTGAGAAAATCTCATCGTAGTCAACACCTTGAACTTATCGAAAACCTTTTGCGACAATTCGAGCTTTGTAGATAGTAACACTACCATCACCGTCCATCTTCCTATTGAAGATCCATTTATTTTCTATGGCTCGTCGATCATCGAACAAGTCAACCAAAGTTCACACTTTGTTCTCATACATGGATCCTATCTCAGATTCTATGGCCTAAATCCATTTATCGGAATCTGGGCTCATCATCCCTTCGTCATAGTTCCTAGGTTCACCATGGTCTAGTAATATGACTTCCAAAACAGGATTAGCATACCACTCTGGTGCAGAACATGCTTTGGTTGATCTATGAGGTTCGGTAGTAACATGATCTGAAGTTTCATGTTCATTATCATTAGCTTCCTCTCTAGTTGGTGTAGGCATTACGGGAATGGTTTTCTGTGATGACCTACTTTACAATTTGAGAGAAGGTACAATTGCCTCATCGAGTTCTACTTTCCTCCCACTCACTTATTTCGAGAGAAACTCCTTCTCTAGAAATGTTCCATTCTTGGCAACAAAGATCTTGCCTTCGGATCTATGGTAGAAGGTTTACCCAATTGTTTCATTAGGGTACCCTACAAAGACGCACTTCTTCGATTTGGGTTCGAGCTTCTTAGGCTGAACCCATTTGACATAAGCTTCACATACCCCAACTTTACGAAACGACAACTTAGGTTTATTGCCAAACCATAGTTCATATTGTGTCGTCTCAACATATTTTGACGGTGCCCTATTTAACGTGAATGTAGCCGTCTCTAATGCATATCCCCAAAACGATAGTGGTAAATTGGTAGAGACATCATAGATTGCACCATATCTAATAAAGTACGGTTACGACGTTCGAACACACCATTATTCTGTGGTGTTCCAGGTGGCGTGAGTTGTGAAACTATTCCACATTGTTTTAAATGAAGGCCAAACTCGTAACTCAAATATTCACCTCCACGATCAGATCGTAGAAAATTTATTTTCTTGTTACGATGATTCTCCACTTTACTCTCAAATTCTTTGAACTTTTCAAATGTTTCAGACTTGTGGTTCACTAAGTAGATATACCCATATCTACTCAAATCATCTATGAAGGTCAGAAAATAACGACACCCACCACGAACCTCAACACTTATTGGACCGCATACATCGGTATGTATTATTTCCAATAAGTCATTGGCTTGTTCCATTGTTCCAGAGAACGGAGTTTTATTCATCATGCACATGAGGCAAGGTTCACAAGTATCAAATGATTAGTAATCTAGTGATTCCAAAAGTCCATCTGCATGGAGTTTCCTCATGTGCTTTACACTGATATGACCTAGACGGCAGTGCCACAAATATGTTGCACTATCATTATAATCTTAGCATCTTTTGGCATCATGTCAGTGAAGGAAATATGCCCTAGAGGCAATAATAAAGTTATTATTTATTTCCTTATTTCATGATAAATGTTTATTATTCATGCTAGAATTGTATTAACCGGAAACGTAATACATGTGTGAATACATAGACAGACATAGTGTCACTAGTATGCCTCTACTTAACTAGCTCGTTAATCAAAGATGGTTAAGTTTCCTAACCATAGACATGAGTTGTCATTTGATTAATGGGATCACATCATTAGGAGAATGATATGATTGACATGACCCATTCTGTTAGCCTAGCACTTGATCGTTTAGTATGTTGCTATTGCTTTCTTCATGACTTATACATGTTCCTGTAACTATGAGATTATGCAACTCCCGTTTACCAGAGGAACACTTTGTGTGCTACCAAATGTCACAACATAACTGGGTGATTATAAAGGAGGAGGTCTATAGGTGTCTCCGAAGGTACATGTTGGGTTGGCATATTTCGAGATTAGGATTTGTCACTCCGATTGTCGGAGAGGTATCTCTGGGCCCTCTCGGTAATGCACATCACTATATGCCTTGCAAGCAATGTAGCTAATGAGTTAGTTACGGAATGATGCATTACGTAACGAGTAAAGAGACTTGCCGGTAACGAGATTGAACTAGGTATTGGATACCGACGATCGGGCAAGTAACATACCGATGACAAAGGGAACAACGTATGTTGTTATGCAGTTTGACCGATAAAGATCTTCGTAGAATATGTAGGAGCCAATATGAGCATCCAGGTTCCACTATTGGTTATTGACCAAGAATAGTTCTACACTACTAGGGAAAAGGCTAGCAGCAGTGCGGGTTTTAGATGTATCAGTAGCGTGGGTATGGGCGCTACTAATAAGGCGCTTCTGACTAACACATAGCGATGGCGGCGTGCCCACCGGGCGCTCTTGCTACACAAGTGTAGCAGCAGCGTTGTTAGAGGCTTCGCTCTTGCTAGTAGCGCTAGCGCTTTGCTGGATCGCCATTGCTATTGCTGCGCTGCTGCTAACTTTTATACACTCGCTACTGCTAATTTAAGTAGTTTTTTTATCATATTTGTTTTGTATTTGAACAAGCTTTGTAGAAGAATCTTTAGCACATAGAAATGTCATCATGATACACATACAAATGCATGCGAGACCACAAATGTAATCATAGCATGTACATACAAATAGTCTCATCATAATCATCATCCAACACAAAGTGATATCTTGTCATCATCTCGAAAATAGTGATACATGCAAGTCTCGAATACTTGCAACTACAACAACGTCATCCATCTAAACAAAGGTATACGCAAGAAGTGCTATCACTATGAGTGAGAGCGGAACTATGCAATACATGAGGTGGCGATTCTGAGTCCTCTCTCGCTAGCGTGAACCTCAAGTAACTAGCTTCTCCTTCTTATCGCTTTTGAAGTTTTATGGCTGGCGCCCGTGAACCCATTCACTTGCGCCTGACACTCATGCCACTCGTTGTACACCCCCGGAACCTTCCCTTTGTACACGACATAGCAATTCCATCTCGCCATCAAGAAACCAGGTACCTCTTAGAGATGCATGTTCATGAAGAGGATGTACAATCATATATATGCAACAAAATATACTAGAGCAACAACAAAAAAGAAAGGGTTAGCAACTAGATGCAACATACAGTATGCAAATTAATTAACTAGAGGTACGCAGGTCATCGTACGCCAACTAACAAAGTAGCGTTACGCAAGTTCGGCAGGGACCGTGGACATCACAAAGTTTCATCGCTACAAAAAGTATACAAGTTCAACCGACACATATCATCATCATCGGCATCATAAATCACTAGAAGTTCCATCCTTCCATATCATCGAGGATGAACCCTAGCTTCTTGAACGGCGTGAGGTCTAGACGTTGCATGCCTATGTGAGTTCGGACGTCAGCTCGTGATATAGGGCCATGGTGGAACATCCCCTTCTCATCGACGACTTCTTTCATGATGATCGTCGCAATGTCGCTTTGGATGCGAAAGAAGTCATCTCTAAGTTTATAATTCGCTTCTCCATGAGATTCTAGCCACTTGTGGATATGATCATCATTTCTGCTGTTAATGCGAAGCTTTTGGTGATCCATGTTGAACTGAATCATGAGATGGACGATGTAGAATCCATCCTTCTTGCTTGGTTTTGGGACATGGATGCAGGAGAAGTTAGTTTTATGCGTGAAATCCATCTTCTTGTTCCTTTGTTTCCTGATCTGCAAGTGGCCACCTCTAAAGCTGAAGCCTTGGAGAGCATCATCTAGAGTATTCATTATGTGGGTGTAGTCCTTTTTCTCGTAGTCTCTGGAAGGGCCAAACTACACGGCGTGGGAGACTTGCGGGTAAAGAACGATAAGGACAGCGCGCCCGTTGCTGCGGGGAAAAGACACCTCAAATTATTCCCCATATGATAGAGAAGGAATGATTGAAATGTACGAAAGGGTTGTCTGAAACTGACTTACTTTGGATGATAAGGCACGAGGACAATTTCCCGGTCCTTATTCTGTACCATGAAGTTTTGGAGGTACTCCCTAGCAGTTTCACGCTCAAAGTTGCGAGACTCAAGAAAGACTTCGTGCATGTAGTGCGGATCCGCCACACGATTTGCGAGACTTCTTCACTCTTCATGACGGAGCTCATATGTAGCGCAAAAAGCGGCGATAGTAAAATCAAGCCGCCTTGTTAGAAACATCTCAAAGATATGGTCAAACCGCGGGAAGAACACATCCACGGGCCGTGTGTCGACGTAGCACTTCCCGTCGAGCACACGAGCCGCGTATGTCGGATATCTGGATCATTTGAGGCTAGTAGGCTTTTCTCGGTCGGCGGCACATGGTCGTGCATCTCTCGAGATCCTCGATAGTGCCTCCCGGTTTGGCGGTAGCATCCGCTTCGCCGATGAGATGGAACATGACCGCACCTTTCACGGGTACACGCTCTTGATTGCATCTTCGGCTGCTATGTGCTCGCTTGTTTGGAGGCGATTACCTTCCCGATCTCTTCCTCTCCTTTTCTTGGGCACACCTTCCAGACCCTTCCTTAACCCCTGCCCCAGTGTTCCCGGGCTAAATCTCAGACGACCCTCGCGCCCGGCTAGTTGAGCTGTGTTGAGGCAGCATCTTGAGTGTGTCTGTGAGGATTTCATGAAGAGAGACTTTTTGCAATCCATGGTACGACCCTGACCGGGCATATCATCCATACCCGCAGGCACACGACCATATTGCGGCCGCTGGTCCAAAGGGAGTCCCTTAAGTTCGTTCAAGGCCCGGTTGAGAGGGTGTCCCACTTGGGCCTCATCGGAGAAGTAGGGCTTTCGGCTGCAAGCCGGTGTTGCTTCTCCAGTAGTCTAATCAATTTCCTCGTGATCTTGTCCGTGTAAAAACCTTTTCTCCTTGTCCCACTTGTAGCGGGCCCTGATGAAGTCATGCTCCAAGGGGTTGGTGAACTTCAGCGAAGAGTGCAGGAGACCCGCGGCTTCACGTTCCGCGTCCTCCTTATCCCATATGGGCCTTTTACCGAGGTAGCCACGGCTTCTGAGGCGATGCTTCCCCGTGTTCCTTTGTTGAAGGCTTTTGAATTTCGCAACCTTAGCCTTGGCTGCCTCGGTAGCGCAAGTGTCCTTGAACTTTTCGAACTCCTCTTCCGTAAGTGTCGGATTTTCCTCCAGAATCTTGGACAAAGGTTCATCAGCCTCAATAGCTTGTTTCACCCTCCCTTTCCAGGAGGCCAAATCATTGCTGAACATGCCCATGGCGTGATTGTTAATCTTTTTCATCTTCGGATCATCCCACGGTTGTTCTATGTTATCATCCCGGTCGGGGAACTTGAATCTCTTATGCAACTTCATTAGGAGCATCTGCGTCAAATGTTCTTTACTCCTTAAGTCATCGTCATTGATGCTCGCGCATTCCCGTAGGATGCATCCTACTTGGTTCCCATAGCACTTGCACGGTTCTTCCGGCTCTAACGGCTCAAAATTGCCAGGTGCCATATTTGTGATCACAAGTCGTCCAATCCCTAGTTTGTTAGGTTTTCGTATCCTCTGCTTCTTATGCTTCCTCTTTTCGGTAGCGGCATTGGGGCCGGTACCTTCCCCACCGGTACCTTCGCCGCCGGTACCTTCCCCACCGGTCTCGGTGCCGCCATCGGTGCCGGCACCGTCGGTGTGGATGTCGGCGTCAGTACCATCATCGAGGCCGACCTTCAAACCTTGCTTAGTAGTCAAATAGTCGAGGTACTCTTGTTCACCCTCATAATCCATCTCGTCTGCATCTTGGTCAGAAGGCCCAGTTTCTTCGTTGTTCGACATGTTTCCTATGATTAAGTGTCCTCATTTATTTCTAAAAGTATGAATAAATGAGAAATGACATAAAAGAAATCTATGTGCCAAGACGATATGCCAACTATGTAGCACAAATCATGCCTTTATTCACGGGAAATTTCGGCATGACCTTTGCTAAAAAATAGACACATCGAGCGCCTGAAATTCACCGGAACGGAAATGAATCAACATTCCGGCGTAACATAGGCCACTCGGATCATTTTCCAAACATGACATGTCCAAAACATTGCATATGCACATATCACATGTCCAGTTCAAATTTGCATACAAATTCAGCTAATTTTGAAACCTAGCTAAATTCATAACCAAATAGATAACCTAATTAACATAACCGAAGAATCCTAGCAGAGAGAGGGGGGTTTACAGAGGGTTCAGGGGCGAGGAGGCATGCCCGACGACGGCCGGGAGGGGAGAGGAGGGAGGATAAGGCCGACGGGTCGAGGGCGAGCGCGCCGGGGTCGGGGCCGAGCACCAGCGCCCGAGTTGGAGGCGAGGGCAGGTCGGGGCGAGCGGCGGGTTGGGGCTAAGCGCCCGGCCCGGGTCGAGGTCGAGGCGGGTCGGGCGAGCGCTTGGGTCGGGGCTAGCGCTGGCGCCGAGTCGGCGAAGCGCGGGGCGGGTCGGGCAGGCGGCGGTCTGACGGGGAAGAGAGAGTGGGGATTTGGGGGGAAAAGGCGGGATGAAGCCGTGCGAGTGAGAATTTTGGGTTAAGTCGACGTAGCAGTAGCGCATTATGTCAAAATGCGCTGCTACTAACTTCAGTAGCTGTAGCGGTATAGGCAAAATTCACTACTACTAAATTCAGTGGCTGCAGCGGTTTATGCAAAATGCGCTGCTACTACCGTCGCTACTGCCAGTTTTCCTTTTTCTTTTCCTTTATTTTGTCCCACTTTTATTTCCCGAGGGCAGTGAATGAAGGGAGGGTGATATATATTGCATCATTTGACGGTTAAATATGTATGCAAAATAGGAACATATATATTACACATCATTGGACCCATGCATAATAATGGCTAAGTGTGTATACAAAATAGGAACATATATATATATATATTACACATCATTGGACCGATAACATACGTTTCCTCAGTGCTGATGTTTTCGTTTTTGAGTCAGCTTCTTTCCCTTCTTGTTCGTCGAAGAATAATTGAGCCCCTCATTGTGACTTTGCCTTTTCCATGGAGTATGATTTTTCTTTGGTAATGTAGTATTGATTCTTATTTTGACATATATTTCATCAACATCGTCATCTTCCCTCATTGGGTTGCCGTACTGATCATAGTCTTCCTCGTTGGCAACTCCATCCATTCCAATGATGTTCCTTTTGCCTCTCCTCATGACAACACAGCTAGGATTGCGCGGGTCAGTTATGAAGAAGCATTGTGTCACGTGGTTAGCGTGTACCCATGTCTCGTTTTTTGCGATAGCGTTCACGGTAGCGCTCTTGGCGTCGGGTATAGTCATGGTAGTGAACATCCGGCTTTCTCTTTCGACATTCTTAGCCCATCTGACACGGAACATCGTCGTGTTGTGCATTCCAGAGTAGTCAAGCTCCCAGATCTCCTTGACCCTTCCATAAAATTGTTCAGTTGCACCGTTGTCGCTGCCGGTCATGCATTCCATCGTCACCCCTGAGTTCTGATCATCACTGTCCATATCTTTGGCCTCCGTGTAGAACGTCTATCCGTTGATATCATATGCCTGATAGGTTACGAGGTTGAGCGAGGGGCCATGTGCTAAGGCCTATATGAGCAATCCGTCCTTAGAGCCCTCCTCCGGGGGATTAGCAATAATACGCTCTTTGAACCAATGCAGGAAAGTGGAGTTGTGCTCTCTAGTAACCGGCGTCCGTCACGCATACCCCAGTCACGATACTTCTTTGCGATAATTTCTTTGTGCAGTGCCACGAAAGGATCTACCTCGTCTAGGTGTTGTAGTACTACCAAGTTTGCTCTGTCAAAGTCGCTGCATCGATCTGAGTATGCCACGTGCAGTTCCCTGCGACCGTTGCAGTGACCATCTCCTTCGAGCCTCCCATCGTGCTTGTTAACGGGCAAACCAACACTAACACCAGGCGGGTGGACTGCGCCATATAGAAAATTCTCACAGAAAGAGATGCACTCTTGTGCCAAATAGCCCTGGACGATGCTTCCATCCGAACGGGACATGTTATGAATGAATCTTTGATGATCCCATTCATCCTCTCAAACGGCATCATGTTGTGCAGGAATGACGGCCCCAGGTCTATTATGTCATCCACAATATGGACACACAGATGCACCATCACGTCGAAGAACACGGGCGGGAAGTACATCTCAAGCTCATTCAGTATCACAACAATCTCTTCCTGTAGCCTTTGGAGCTGCTTCACACTCGATCGACTTTCGAGAGATGGCGTCGAAAAAGTTCTGAGACCAATAAGCGTGTCACGGACGTGCTTGTCCATTATCCCTCTAAGGGCAACAGGTAGTATCTGCGTCATCATCACATGACAGTCATGAGACTTCATCCCGCTGAACCTTTTCTTGTCAGTGTCTAGATATCTGCTTATCTTGCCACAGTAATCGGAACTAACTTTGACTACGGTAAGGCACTTAAAGAATTGATTGATCTCAGCCTGACTTAAGATGAAGCAAGAAGGGGGCAATAATCCTCTTTCTTTATTTTCTTCACTTCTTCTCTCGTGCCTCTGTCTCCGTCTCTGACTCGTCTGACATTTTACGGGGTGGCATGTGCAGATCTTCCTTGATTTTCAAATCTTGCAAGTCTTTTATTGCCTTTGGCCCATCCTTGGTCTTATCCGGCATGTTCATCAGTGTTGCGAGCAAGCTCTGAAGGACATTCTTACAGATATGCGTTTGATCAAGGCAATGAGGTGTATCGAGTTTGTGCGATACTCAAGTCCCGAACACGACCTCGTCTTCCATACCTTCAGCAGCGGCTCCGGTGCCTTTCTCATTGTCTTTCCCGGCACGGGGCACTCCTTCCAGTTTTTCAACAGCTCATCGATTTCGGCACCGCTCCGCTTACGTGGAGGTCCTCGATGCTCAGCGTGACCATTGAATAGATCTCCACGGTTTCTCCACGGGTCGTCCTATTCAAGCCATCTCCGATGCCCCATGTACACGATTTTCCCAGACCTGCCATCTTTCCTTGACGTTAGCTGCTGAGATGTCGTATCATCCATGCACCGCGTGCTTCCGCAATATCCATGGCACACCTGGCCTGCCACATATCCGTAACCGAGATAGTCCTGCACTGTCATGATCAGCGTGGCTCTCATGTTGAAATACTCACCTTTCTTTGGCGTCCCATGTCTTGGCCGATGTTTTCCATAACGTGTCTAACTCCTCTTGAAGTAGCCCTAGATACAAATTAATATTATTTCCTGGTTGTTTCGGCCCTTGAATAAGCATTCTCATGTGAATGTACTTCGATTTCATGCACAACCGTGGGGAGGTTGTACATCCATACAAACACGGGCCATGTGCTATGGTTGGTGTTACGGTTGCCAAGCAGTTCATACCATCGGTACACGCGCCGAGCACGATGTTCCTTGCATCACATTCAAAATACCGATAGAAGCTGTTCAACGCTCTCCACTGGCTTCCATCCTTCATGTGTCTCAGCTTCGGATCATCTCCATCATCGGGCTTCTTCCTCTCCGTGTGCCAGCGCATTAGCTTAGCTTCCTTGGGATCTACAAAATACCTCTGGAGACGGGGAGTGATCGGTAAGTACCATACAACTTTCTGGGGACATTTCTTCCCGGCCTTCTTGTATCGAGAAGCATTGCACACCAGACAACTTGTTTTTTCCGCGTGCTCCTTCCGATAAATTATGAAAACATTGATGCATGCATGGTATCTAACGTGTGGCAGATCAAGAGGGCACACGATCTTCTTGGCCTCATTAACACTAGTAGGACATAGATTACCCGCGCGAAGAACATCCTTTAGGTACTTGAGATGCTCATCGAGGCTAGTGTCGGTCCATTTGTTTTTAGCCTTCGTCTTCAGGAGTTGGAGCGTGAAACTCAAGCGGGTCACCTCAGGATTGCAACCATCATACAATGGAGTGTTCGAGTCTACCACCAGTTGCTCCAGCTTAGCCTCCTCTCTAGAAGCAGCTCTCTCATTACTCGTCTCCTTGCGAAGCAATGCTTAAACATGAGGGTCCCGCACAATTGAACTTAGTACCAACGAACTCTGTTGCGTGGAGTCCATGTCGTTCTCTCCGCCACCATGTCCGGCTCCTTATCCTCTGCCATGTCCGGGCCCTTCTCCGCCGCCATGTCCGGCCTCTTCCCCGCCGCCATTATCGATCATCTCTTCGTCTTGCCCCATGTCATCATTGCCTGCCCCGTCGGCATCCTCAACATCGTCATCCTCATCTTCAATTATCCACCGAGTATAGCCATCCATGAAACCAGTCATGAGCAGGTGCGCTTCGACATGACCATCGTCATGGGGGTCGAGCCAAACTATTCCTTTGCATTTTTGACACGGACATAAAACCTCTGTCTGGTTATTTTCTTTCATGTCCTGCATCGCCGACTGCAACCACCTGCCCACCATTGTTCCACTGACCATCGTCAACTCTGCACGGTAATAATAAACAAATTGATTATAAAAATGCATGCATCCATCAAAGTCATAAAAAATTTTACATGACCTTCCCTAAAAATAGGACATATATGGATCTAGAGTTTGCCCGGAATTCGCCGAAACAGAAATAAATCGACATTTCGGCAAAACATAGGCAACTCAAAAGCACAATTTGGCGTCAACTCATGCCACACACACAATTTCCACAAACATATCACACACACATAAACATATTTCCATTTTGCAAAAGCATTAAATTTTCATCACCTCTATCTCGATCGAGATCGAGGACACGGTGGAGATGATGTTGTAGGGAGATGAAAAGTGCACAAATCTCTTCTTGACAAAGATAGATCTAGTTAGGGGGCAAATAGGTCACTTAACTAAATCCTACATCTACCTAGCTACCTAATTTGGGAGGATACAACTTCAACTAGTGGAGGGGGAAGGAAAAAGAGAAATGAGATAGATTAATGGAGGTGGTGTAGTTAGGTAGGAGTAATGAAGAGAGAGAAAGGTGGATAGAAGAGAGAGCATAATGGGGGAGAAGTATTGAGGAAGAAGAAGAGTGAGACTGGGAGCATGTGGGGAGGTAGGGGAAGGGAAGAGAGGGGGGGAGGGGAGGTAGGGGAAGGGAAAGAGAGGAGGGGAGGGAGGGACGGTGGGGAAAGGTGGTGGGTTGGTGCGGGTTAGCAGTAGCGCGGGATCTAAAATGCGTTGCTGCTAAGGAATTAGCAGCAGCGCGCTTTGGGATACGGCGCTACTGCTAACTGGGACAAACAAGTGTGGCAATTTGAAATTTAGCAGCAGCCATCTCTGAAAAAGCGCGCTACTACTACATCCTTAGCAGCGCGTTTTAGACTTAGGTGAACACCGCCGGTCGATATTTGTAGCAGCGCGTTTTACGCCGAGCACGCTACTACTAAATCCTTATCAGCAGCGAGTTTCCCGCACACGCGCTACTACTAGTTAGCAGCAGCGCTCCTTTATGAGCCGCGCTGCTGCTAAGATTCTGTGTATAGGCTTTTCCCTAGTAGTGCTAGGTCATGTCTACATAGTTCTCGAACCCGTAGGATCCGCACGCTTAACGTTCCGATAACAGTTTTATTATGAGTTTATAAGTTTTGATGTACCGAAGGTTGTTCGGAGTCCCGAATGTGATCACGGACATGACGAGAAGTCTCGAAATGGTCGAGTTATAAAGATTGATATATTGGAAGCCTATATTTGGATATCGGAATGGTTCTGGGTAAAATCGGGATTTTACCGGAGCAGGACTCCCAGGGGTTAATGGGCCTTCATGGGCCCTAAGGGAGAAGAGGAGAGGAGGAAAGAGGTGGGCTGCGCCCCCTCCCCTCCCTAGTTCGAATAGGACAAGGAGAGGGGGCGGCGCCCCCCCCTTTCCTTCCCCTCTTCCTCCTCCTCCCCCCTTCTCCTTCTCCAACTAGGAAAGAAAGGAGTCCTAATCCCGGTGGGAGTAGGACTCCCCCTTGGCGCGCCCTCCTTGGCCGGCCGCCCCCTCCCCCTTGGCTCCTTTATATACGGGGGCAGGGGGGCACCTCTAGACACAAGTTGATCTTTGTGATCGTTCCTTAGCCATGTGCGGTGCCCCCCTCCACCATATTCCACCTCAGTCAAATCATTGCGGTGCTTAGGCGAAGCCCTACATTGGTAGAACATCATCATCATCACCATGCTGTCGTGCTAACGGAACTCATCCCTGAAACCCTGCTGGATCGGAGTCCGGGGATCGTCATCGAGCTGAACGTGTGCTGAACTCGGAGGTGCCGTACGTTCGTTGCTTGGATCGGTCGGATCGTGAAGACGTACGACTACATCAACCGCATTGTCATAACGCTTCCGCTTACGGTCTACGAGAGTACATGGCAAGACTCTCCCATCTCGTTGCTATGCATCACCATGATCTTGTGTGTGCGTAGGAATTTTTTTGAAATTACTACGTTCCCCAACAATGGTTTCAGAGCCCAGGTTTTATGCGTTGATGTTATATGCACGAGTAGAACACAAGTGAGTTGTGGGCGATACAAGTCATACTGCTTACCAACATGCCATACTTTTGTTCGGCGGTATTGTTGGATGAAGCGGCCCAGACCGACATTACGCGTACGCTTATGCGAGACTGGTTTTACCGCTGTGCTTTGCACACAGGTGACTAGCAGGTGTCTGTTTCTCCAACTTTAGTTGAACCAAGTGTGGCTACACCCGGTCCTTGCGAAGGTTTAAACAGCACTAACTTGACGAACTATCGTTGTGGTTTTGATGCGTAGGTAAGAACGGTTCTTGCTCAGCCCGTAGCAGCCACGTAAAATTTGCAAACAACAAAGTAGAGACGTCTAACTTGTTTTTGCAGGGCATGTTGTGATGTGATATGGTCAAGACGTGATGCTTTATTTTATTGTATGAGATGATCATGTTTTGTAACTGGAGTTATCGGCAACTAGCAGGAGCCATATGGTTATCGCTTTATTGTATGAAATGCAAACGCCCTGTAATTGCTTTACTTTATCACTAAGCGGTAGCGATAGTCGTAAAAGCAATAGATGGCGTAACGACAACGATGCTACGATGGAGATCAAGGTGTCGGGCCGGTGACAATGGTGATCACGACGGTGTTTCAGAGATGGAGATCACAAGCACAAGATGATGATGGCCATATCATATCACTTATATTGATTGCATGTGATGTTTATCCTTTATGCATCTTATCTTGCTTTGATTGACGGTAGCATTTTAAGATGATCTCTCACTTAAAAAATTATCAAGAAGTGTTCTCCCTGAGTATGCACTGTTGCGGAAGTTCTTCGTGCTGAGACACCACATGATGATCGGGTGTGATAGGCTCTACGTTCAAATATAACGGGTGCAAAACAGTTGCACACGCGGAATACTCAGGTTAAACTTGACGAGCCTAGCATATACAGATATGGCCTCGGAACACGGAGACCGAAAGGTCGAACGTGAATCATATAGTAGATATGATCAACATAGTGATGTCCACCATTGAAACTACTCCATCTCACGTGATGATCGGACATGGTTTAGTTGATTTGGATCACGTGATTACTTAGATGACTAGAGAGATGTCTGTCTAAGTGGGAGTTCTTAAGTAATATGATTAATTGAACTTAAATTTATCATGAACTTAGACCTGGTAGTATTTTGAAAATTATGTTGTAGATCAATAGCTTGCGTTGTTGCTTTCATATGTTTATTTTGATATGTTCCTAGAGAAAACTGTGTTGAAAAATGTTAGTACCAATGATGCGGATTGGATCCGTGATCTGAGGTTTATCCTCATTGCTGCACAGAAGAATTATGTCCTTGATGCACCGCTAGGTGACAAACCTATTGCAGGAGCAGATGCAGAAGTTATGAACGTTTGGCTAGCTCAAATGATGACTACTTGATAGTTTAGTGCACCATGCTTAAACGGCTTAGAATCGGGACTTCAAAGACGTTTTGAACGTCATGGACCATATGATATGTTCCAGGAGTTGAAGTTAATATTCTCAGCAAATACCCGAGTTGAGAGATATGAAGTCTCCAACAAGTTCTATAGCTAAAAGATGGAGGAGAATCGCTCAACTAGTGAGCATGTGCTCAGATTGTCTGCGTACTTCAATCGCTTGAATCAAGTGGGAGTTAATCTTCCAGATAAGATAGTGATTGTCAGAATTCTCTGGTCACCATTTACTAAGTTACTAGAACTTCGTGATGAACTATAGTATGCAAGGGATGATGAAAACAATTCACGAGCTCTTCGTGATGTTGAAATCAACGAAGGTAGAAATCAAGAAAGAGCATCAAGTGTTGATGATTGACAAAGATCACTAGTTTCAAGAAAAGGGCAAAGGGAAAGAAAGGGAAACTTCAAGTAGAATGGCAAACAAGTTGTCACTCTCGTGAAGAAGACCAAAGCTGGACCAAAGCCTGAAACTGAGTGCTTACACTGCAAAAGAAATGGTCACTGGAAGCGGAAATGCCCTGAATATTTGGTGGATAAGAAGGATGGCAAAGTGAACAAGGGTATATTTGATATCTGATTATTGATGTGTGCCTTACTAGTGTTTATAGTAGCCCCGAGTATTTGATACTTGTTAGGTTGCTAAGATTAGTAACTCAAACAGGAGTTCTGAGAATAAGCAGAGACTAGTTGAAGGGAAGTGACGATGAGTGTTGGAAGTAGTTCCAAGATTGATATGATCATCATCACACACTCCCTATACTTTCGGGATTAGTGTTAAACCTAAAAAAATGTTATTTGGCGTTTGCGTTGAGCATGAACATGATTTGATCGTATTTGTTGCGATACGGTTATTCATTTAAAGTTAGAGAATAATTGTTATTCTGTTTACATGAATAAGACCTTCGATGGTCATACACCCAATGAACATAGTTTGTTGGATCTCGATCGTAGTGATACACATATTCATAATATTGATGCCAAAAGATGCAAAGTTAATAATGATAGTGCAACTTATTTGTGGCACTGTCATTTGGGTCATATCGGTGTAAAGCGCATGAAGAAACTCCATAAAGATGGATTTTTGGAATCACTTGGTTATGAATCATTTGATGCTTGCGAATCGTGCTTTTTGGGCAAGATGACTAAAACTCCGTTCTCCGGAACAATGGAACGAGCTACTAACTTGTTGGAAATAATACATACCGATGTATGTGGTCCAATGAGTGTTGATGCTCGTGGCGGGTATCATTATTTTCTGACCTTCACAGATGATTTGAGCAGATATGCGGATATCTACTTAATGAAGCACAAGTCTGAAACATTTGAAAAGTTCAAAGAATTTCAGAGTGAAGTGGAGAATCATCGTAACAAGAAAATAAAGTTTTTACAATCTGATCGTAGAGAAGAATATTTGAGTTACGAGTTTGGCCTTCATTTTAAACAATGTGGAATAGTTTCATAGTTCACGCCACATGGAACACCACAACGTAATGGTGTGTCCGAACGTCGTAACGGCACTTTATTGAATATGGTGCGATCTGTGATGTATCTTACTGATTTACCACTATCGTTTTGGGGTTATGCATTAAAGACAGCTGCATTCACTTTAAGTAGAGCACCATCTAAATCCATTGAGATGACACCGTATGAACTATGGTTTAGCAGTAAACCTAAGTTGTCGTTTCTTAAAGTTTGGAGTTGTGATGCTCATGTGAAAAAGGTTTCAACCTGATAAGATCGAACCCAAATCGGAGAAGTGCGTCTTCATAGAATACCCAAAGGAAACTGTTGGTACACCTTCTATCACAGATCTGAAGCCAAAACATTTGTTGCTAAGAATGGATCCTTTCTAGAGAAGGAGTTTCTCTCGAAAGAAGTGAGTGGGAGGAAAGTAGAGCTTGATAAGGTAATTTGTACCTTCTCCCGAATTGGAAAGTAGTTCATCATAGAAATCAGTTCCAGTGATTCCTACACCAATTAGTGAGGAAGCTAATGATGATGATCATGAAACTTCAGATTAAGTTACTACAAAATCTCGTAGGTCTTCCAAAGTACAGTCCACACCAGAGTGGTATGGTAATCCTGTTCTGGAAGTCATGTTACTAGACCATGATGAACCTACGAACTATGAGGAAGCGATGATGAGCCCAGATTCCGCAAAATGGTTTGAGGCCATGAAATCTGAGATGACATCCATGTATGAAAACAAAGTGTGGACTTTGGTGGAGTTGCCCGATGATCGGCAGGCCATATTGCATAAATGGATCTTCAAGAGGAAGACGGACGTTGATAGTAGTGTTACTATCTACATAGCTAGACTTGTCGAAAAAGGTTTTGGACAAAGTTCAAGGTGTTGAATACAATGAGATTTTCTCACTCGTATCGATGCTTAAAGTCTGTCCGAATCATGTTAGCAATAGCCACATTTTATGAAATCTGGCAAATGGATGTCAAAACTGCATTCCTTAATAGTTTTCTTAAAGAACAGTTGTATATGATGCAACCAGAAGGTTTTGTCAATCCTAAAGGTGCTAACAAAATGTGCAAGCTCCAGCAATCCATCTATGGACTAGTGCAAGCATCTCGGAGTTGGAATATACGCTTTGAGAAGTTGATCAAAGCATATAGTTTTATACAGACTTGCGGTGAAGCCTGTATTTACAAGAAAGTGAGTGGGAGCACTACAACATTTCTGATAAGTATATGTGAATGACATATTGTTTATCAGAAATAATGTAGAATTATTCTGCAAAGCATAAAGGAGTGTTTGAAAGGAGTTATTTTCAAAGAAAGACCTCGGTAAAGCTACTTACATATTGAGCATCAAGATCTATTGAGATAGATCAAGACGCTTGATAAGATTTTCAATGAATACATACCTTGACAAGATTTTGAAGTAGTTCAAAATGGAGCAGTCAAAGAAAGAGTTCTTGCCTGTGTTGCAAAGGTATGAAATTGAGTAAGACTCAAATCCTGACCATAGCAGAAAATAGAAAGAGAATGAAAGTCATTCCCTATGCTTCAGTCATAGGTTCTATAAAAGTATGCCATGCTATGGACCAGACCTATTGTATACTCTGCCCTAGTTTGGCAAGGGAGTACAACAATGATCTAGGAGTAGATCACTGGACATTGGTCAAAATTATCCTTAGTGGAATAAGGATATGTTTCTCAATTATGGAGGTGACAAAAGGTTCGTCGTAAAGGGTTACATCGATACAAGTTTTGGCACTGATCCAGATGACTCTAAAGTCTCAATCTGGATACATATTGAAAGTGGGAGCAATTAGCTAGAGTACCTCCGTGCAGAGCATTGTATACATAGAATATTTGCAAAATAGATACGGCTCTGAATATGACAAACCCGTTGACTAAGCTTCTCTCACGAACAAAACATGATCACACCTTAGTAATCTTTGGGTGTTAATCACATAGTGATGTGAACTAGATTATTTACTCTAGTAAACCTTTTGGGTGTTGGTCACATGATGATGTGAACTATGGGTGTTAATCACATGTAGATGTGAATATTGGTGTTAAATCACATGGCAATGTGAACTAGATTATTGACTCTAGTGCAAGTGGGAGACTGAAGGAAATATGCCCTAGAGGCAATAATAAAGTTATTACTTATTTCCTTATTTCATGATAAATGTTTATTATTCATGCTAGAATTGTATTAACCGGAAACATAATACATGTGTGAATACATAGACAAACATAGTGTCACTAGTATGCCTCTACTTGACTAGCTCGTTAACCAAAGATGGTTAAGTTTCCTAACCATAGACATGAGTTGTCATTTGATTAACGGGATCACATCATTAGGAGAATGATATGATTGACATGACCCATTCCGTTAGCCTAGCACTTGATCGTTTAGTATGTTGCTATTACTTTCTTCATGACTTATACATGTTCACGTAACTATGAGACTATGCAACTCCGCCATTGGAGGAACACTTTGTCTGCTACCAAAGCGTCACAAGCGTGGCGGGTAATTATAAAGGAGCTCTCAGTGTCTCCGAAGGTACATGTTGGGTTAGCGTATTTCGAGATTAGGATTTGTCACTCCGATTGTCGGAGAGGTATCTCTGGGCCCTCTCGGTAATGCACATCACTATAAGCCTTGCAAGCAATGTAGCTAATGAGTTAGTTACAGAATGATGCATTACGTAACGAGTAAAGAGACTTGCCGGTAACGAGATTGAACTAGGTATTGATACCGACGATCGAATCTCGGGCAAGTAACATATCGATGACAAAGGGAACAATGTATGTTATTATGTGGTTTGACCGATAAAGATCTTCGTAGAATATGTAGGAGCCAATATGAGCATCCAGGTTCCGCTATTGGTTATTGACCGAGAATAGTTCTAGATCATGTCTACATAGTTCTCGAAACCGTAGGGTCCGCACGCTTAACGTTACGATGACAGTTTTATTATGAGTTTATAAGTTCTGATGTACCGAAGGTTGTTCGGAGTCCCGGATGTGATCACGGACATGACAAGGAGTCTCGAAATGGTCGATACATAAAGGTTGATATATTGGAAGCCTATATTTGGATATCGGAATGGTTCCGGGTGAAATCGGGATTTTACCGGAGCACCGGGGGTTACGGAACCCTCCCGGGGGTTAATGGGCCTTCATGGGCCCTAAGGGAGAAGAGGAGAGGAGGCAAGAGGTGGGCTGCGCCCCCTCCCCTCCCTAGTCCGAATAGGACAAGGAGAGGGGGCGGCGCCCCCCCTTTCCTTCCCCTCTTCCTCCTCCTTCCCCCTTCTCCTTCTCCAACTAGGAAAGTAGGACTCCCCCTTGGAGCGCCCTCCTTGGCCGGCCGCCCCCTCCCCCTTGGCTCTTTTATATACGGGGGCAGGGGGCACCTCTAGACACAAGTTGATCTTCGTGATCGTTCCTTAGCCGTGTGCGGTGCCCCCTCCACCATATTCCACTCGGTCATATCGTTGCGGTGCTTAGGCGAAGCCCTACGTCGGTAGAACATCATCATCATAACCACACCATCGTGCTGACGGAACTCATCCCCGAAACCCTGCTGGATCAGAGTCTGGGATCATCATCGAGCTGAATGTGTGCTGAACTCGGAGGTGTCATACATTTAGTGTTTGGATCGGTCGGATCGTGAAGACGTACGACTACATCAACCGTGTTGTCATAACGCTTCCACTTACGGTCTACGAGGGTACGTGGACAACACTCTCCCATCACGTTGCTATGCATCACCATGATCTTGCGTGTGCGTAGGAATTTTTTTGAAATTACTACATTCCCCAACAGTCAGGACCCCGATCCTATGCCACACTGATCTAGCATGTAGCACCTCATATCACTTTGTGGCCTCATGCATGGTATTCCCACGGGTGTCGCCTTACCATGCCTGGGACCGTTTGTGCCTTTTGGCTCACGTATATGATAGCGTTGCTAGCATCCATATGACAAAGAACCCGGGCTGACATGGCTAGTCGTGAACCCAGAGTGGCGCTAACTTATAGGGACATGCATACATGACCCAGCAACGAACGTGTCGATCAACAGTGAATGAATCCGAAGCCATAGCAAGCTACAAGGATGAAGGAGTCCTGGACTAGGGGGTGTCCAGATAGCCGAACTATCATCTTTGGCCGGACTCCAAGACTATGAAGATACAAGATTGAAGACTTTGTCCTGTGTCCGGATGGGACTTTCCTTGGCGTGGAAGGCAAGCTTGGCGATACGGATATGTAGATCTCCTACCATTGTAACCGACTCTGTGTAACCCTAACCCTCTCCGGTGTCTATATAAACCGGAGGGTTTTAGTCCGTAGGATGAACAGCAATCATACCATAGGCTAGCTTCTAGGGTTTAGCCTCCTTGATCTCGTGGTAGATCTACTCTTGTACTACCCATATCATCAATATTAATCAAGCAGGAGTAGGGTTTTACCTCCACCGAGAGGGCCCGAACCTGGGTAAAAACATCGTGTCCCTTGTCTCTAGTTACCATCTGCCTAGAGGCACAGTTCGGGACCCCCTACCCGAGATCCGCCGGTTTTGACACCGACATTGGTGCTTTCATTGAGAGTTCCTCTGTGTCGTCACCTATAGGCCCGATGGCTCCTTCGATCATCAACAACGACGCGGTCTAGGGTGAGACTTTTCTCCTGGACAGATCTTCGATTGGCGGCTTTGCTGCGGGCAATTGACTTGGCCATCTGGAGCAGATCGAAAGCTCGCCCGCCATCAGTCGATTTGGAAGTTTGAACTACGGTGACATCGCGGAGACTTAATCTTCGACGGATTTGAGCCACAGCCAAGCGCGCCGCACTGTCACGATGGGCATGATCTAGCTCTGCTGCCGGACAGTGCCCTGGAGGCCGCACAAGTGTCCGCTCCGACCCTTAGTTCGGAGCCGACAGCGCCGATCGAGGACAGGTGGCTGGACACCGCCTGGGGGGCTGCTACCTCTACGACGATAGAGCCGGATACCAACCCGGTCCTTTGCGAAGCTCGTGACTCCAAGGTGCCAGACTCCTCTCCGGACTCCGAACCTTTTGCGCCCCTGCTAATCAAATCCAATTGGGCGCCGATCATGGAGTTCACCGATGCGGACATCTTTCAGCACTCGCCCTTTGGCGACATCCTGAATTCACCAAAGTCTCTCTCTTTATCAGGAGAGCCCTGGCCGGATTATGGTCAGGAAGGTTGGGATGCGGACGACGAAGAAATTCAAAGCCCACCCACCACCTACTTTGTAGACACTGTCGATGATTTAACTGACATGCTCGACTTCGACTCCGAAGACATCGACGGTACGGACGACGATGCATGAGACGACCAAGAACCAGCACCTATATGGCACTGGAAGGCCACCTCGTCATACGACATTTACACGGTGGACAGCCCAAAGGATGGGAATGGCGATGGAACAACGAAGGATGACCCCTCCAAGAAACAGCCTAAGCGCCGGCGTCAACGGCGCCGCTCTAAATCCTGCCACAGCAAAAATGGAGATTCCGGCACAGGAGACAATAACACCCTGGACAGTGCCGAAGACAACCCCCTCCAGCAGGACTTAGCGCAGGAGGATGGAGAAGCCAGCCCTCATGAGAGAGCAGCAGACAGAGAGGTAGAGGACGATAATTATATGCCTCCCTCCGAAGACGAGGCAAGCCTCGGCGACGAAGAATTTGTCGTTCCTGAGGATCCCGTCGAACAAGAGCGTTTCAAACGCAGGCTTACGGCCACGGCAAGCAGCCTCTAGAAAAAGTAGCAACAGCTTAGAGCTGACCAATACTTGCTAGCCGACAGATGGACTGAAGTCCTTGCGGCCGAAGAGTATGAACTCGAACGCCCCTCCAAGAGCTACCCAAAACGCAGGCTGCTAACCCGATCAGAGGAGGAAGCACCTAAACTTTCATCACCAGCGCACAATACGGCCGACCGGCCAACTCGTGGCCGCGACAGAGAGGCCTCTAGGCCCTCCACTAAAGCCGCACCCCGGCGTCGCTCAAAAAGTCCAAAGCCACGGGGGAATGCGCCAGACTTGCGAGACATATTGGAGGACAAGGCAAGACAAACAAGATCGATCTACGGATCGCGTGGGCGCCCCACAATACGTGATGACAACTGTCACGCCGGATACGGCAATTCCGGCCGAGCCGAACACAGTGGACAAAGCTCGTTTGAGCTGCGTCGTGATATAGCCCAATAGAGAGGCGCCGCACACCCACTATGCTTCACAGACGAAGTAATGGATCATCAAATCCCCGAGGGCTTCAAATCCGTAAACATTGAATCATACGACGGCACAATAGATCCCGCGGTTTGGATCAAGGACTATCTCCTTCACATCCACATGGCCCGCGGTGATGATCTACACACCATCAAATACCTCCCACTCAAGCTTAAAGGACCAGCTCGGCATTGGCTCAACAGCTTGCCAGCAGAATCAATTGGGTGTTGGGAAGACCTGGAAGCCGCATTCCTTGATAACTTCCAGGGCACATATGTGCGACCACCAGACGCTGATGACCTAAGCCACATAATTCAGCAGCTAAACGAATCGGCCAGACAATTCTGGACACGGTTCTTAACTAAGAAAAATCAAATCGTTGACTGTCCGGATGTAGAGGCCCTTGCAGCCTTCAAACATAACATCCGCGACGAATGGCTTGCCCGGCACCTAGGACAGGAAAAGCCAAAATCCATGGCAGCCCGCACATCACTCATGACCCGCTTCTGCGCGGGAGAGGACAGCTGGCTAGCTCGCAGTAACAACCTGACCAAAAACCCTGGTAGTTTGGATACCAAGGACAGCAACGGCAGGTCGCGTCGCAATAAGCACAAGCGCCGCATTAACGGCGACAATACTGAAGATACGACAGTCAATGCCGGATTCAGAGGCTCTAAACCCGGTCAGCGGAAAAAGAAATTCAAAAGAACTACTCCGGGCCCGTCCAATTTTGACCGAATACTCGATCGCTCGTGCCAAATACACGGCACCCCCGAAAAGTCAGGCAACCACACCAACAGGGATTGTTGGGTGTTCAAGCAGGTAGGCAAGTTAATCACCGAAAACAATGACAAGGGGTTGCATAGCGATGACGAGGAGGAGACCCGGCCGCCAAACAATAGAGGACAGAAGGGTTTCCCCCCACAAGTGCGGATGGTGAACATGATATACGCAACCCACATACCCAAAAGGGAGCGGAAGCGTGCACTCAGGGACGTATATGCGATGGAGCCAATAGCCCCAAAGTTCAATCCATGGTCCTCCTACCCGATCACTTCTGATCGAAGGGACCACCCCACTAGCATCCGCCATGGCGGATTTGCCACATTGGTTCTAGACCCAATCATCGATGGATTTCACCTCACTAGAGTCCTGATGGACGGCGGCAGCAGCCTGAACCTGCTTTATCAGGATACAGTGTGCAAGATGGGCATAGACCCCTCAAGGATTAAACCCACAAAAACGACGTTTAAAGGCGTCATACCAGGTGTAGAGGCCAAGCTATGCAGGCTCGTTACACTTGAAGTGGTCTTCGGATCCTGGATAAGTTCGAAGCGAGGAGTTAATCTTGACATAGTCCCGTTCATGGCGGCTATCATGCTTTGCTCGGACGAACCGCATTTGCAAAGTTCAATGCGGTACCAAGACTACGCATACCTCAAGCTCAAGATGCGGGACCTCGAGTCATTATGGTCAGCGGAAACACCGAACGCTCTCTCCGAACGGAGGAGCATACAGCGGCTCTCGCGGCGGAAGTACAAAGCAGCCTCTTAAGGCAATTCTCGAGTCCGGCTGTTAAGCGGACGGACACCGTCAAGCGCTCCCGGAGTAACCTACAACAAGACCACCTGGCACGTTCTGAGCACGCGTAGCAATGCGGCCCCGTCCCCAACCCTCGCGAAATCACGAGACCAGTACCACGCGTACATAACTATGCTCTAGATATACCATGGGCACAGGGGGAGGGGCACGACCACGGAATTCCCAGAGTGCGGCTCAACCACACCAGGGGCTCCCAATTGTGTCATTCTTTTTTTCTTTCTTCTTCTTATTCTCAGGACTCCGTTTTCCAGAAGCCCTGTCCGGTAGTAGACTTGCCGAACTCACGATGCAACAGCCAGGGAAGCAGAAAAGCTACGTCGAATGTCCAGGTGGTCTCTATTACGAGCAGTATACCTGTTTTACATACCATCCCGCAGCCTACCCCTGGAGGGGGACATGTTGAATAGTCCCATCCCTTGCTTATCGCACTATTTGTATCGTTCTGCTTTCATTGCAGTATTTTTTAAACAATGCATTTCTTTTTGCCTATTATTGCATTCCTTTTTCTATTTATACATGTTCACTTATGACATGTTGCATCTGTATGCTTTGGTACGGCCAAATACACCAGGGGCTTAAGTTCCCCAAAATATGGTGTGATAAGTCCGAACACTTTCACAAGTGCGGCACCCCGAACTTATAGCACAATATGCATTGGCTCCGAATCATGTCTTGGGTCAATAGTTGGGTTTGCCCGGCTCCCATGTTTTCGTACCTTACGTTCCGTTATATCGGCTAAGGTAGCGCTGGGAGAACCACTGAGATTTTGCCCCAGTTGAGCTGGGTTGAGCACCACAGTGGAGAAAGCTAAAACTGACCGTCATGATAGGGCGAGAGCCGGTCGCTGTTCGAGAGGTTTTTTCGAGTCCCTAAAGACTTATGTCGCTTAGAGCGAGGAGCGGCTTTGTCCGCCCAGCGTGATAGCGCCCAATTGACCTTCGAACACTAGGGCTTCACGAAATTTAAAATTATAGAATTCTATGGCTAAGTGGGAGTGTTCAAGCATTATAAGTCCGGTTGCCTCGTTCGTTGGGTTGAGCGCCTCCCTCGAACGACCCAAAAATGGGAACAAGAGCGCTCAAGTTTATCCTGAACACCCCAGCACTCGTGGCATGGGGGCTGAAGCCAACGACTTGCCATCTCTCAAATTTGATAAACGGCCGCACAGAAGGTAATATTTTAAATTAACAAGCGTTGCTTAGCGCATATCAACAAGTTTTCAGCGCACAAGATAACAAAATGCTAGTCTACTCAAAAATTACATCTTTCGAGCATTCACCCGCTATAAGGCGCGCACCCTTCAGGACACCCTTATAGTACATCTCGGGTGTGCGATACTCCTTGCCCGGCGGTGGCGCGTCCATCACAAGCTTCTCGGCGTCCATCTTGCCCCAGTGCACTTTAGCACGGGCAAGGGCCCGACGGGCACCTTCAATGCAGACGGAGTGCTTGATGGCTTCAACCCATGGACAGGCGTCCACCAGCCGCCGCACCAGACCGAAGTAGCTCCCACGCATGGCTTCTTTAGGCCACTGCCGAACTATGAGGCCCTTCATGGCCTGTTCGGCCACCTTATGGAGCTCGACCAGCTGCTTCAGCTGGTCGCTCAGGGGCACCGGATGTCCGGCCTCAGCATACTGAGACCAGAATACCTTCTCCGTCGAGCTCCCTTCCTCGGCCTCGTAGAATGCGGAAGCATCGGACACACTCCAGGGAAGATCTACGAAGGCTCCTGGAGATCTCCGGATTTGGGTAAGTAACAAGTAATTCACTTTCATGTGCTTGCTTTGCATGAAGAATGCCTTACCCGCCGCTATCTTCTTTATCGCCTCAATTTCCTGGAGGGATTTTTGGGCTTCGGCCTTAGCGGCTTTGGCACTCTCAAGAGCCGAGGCAAGCTCGGACTCTCGTCTTCGAGTCACGCTCCAAACTCTCATGTTTTTCCACGAGAGCCTGGAGCTCTTGTCGCACCTCCGCCACCTGCGCCTCCTGCTTCTCTCGCTAGGTGCGTTCCGCGGCCGCATTGCTTTCGGCCTTGGACACCGCTTCCTTCAGGGTCGCCACCTCGTTCGTGGCCCCTACAATATTCACGTTATTCCTGTCTTTTTTTGCAACCAAAACCTTTCTATAATAAGGTATTACTTACCTTCCTTGTCCTCGAGCTGCTTCTTGGCACGGCCGAGCTCGTTCTCGGACCGCTCGAGGCTCTTCTTCAATGCATTGACCTTCGCAGTCAGTGCGGCAGAGGTCAGCAGCGCAGCCTGCATTCCCATATTGACATACTTATGTTAGACTCCTGCGTATATCTTTTTTGATCCTCAGTTCGGCTTTTCTTTCCGAACACCAATCTGAGCATCAGGGGCTACTGTCTATGTGGTACTATTCTTGCATATCTTAAAAACTTACCTCAAAGCCTGTTAGAAGGCTGGTACGGGCTTCAGTCAGCCTGCTCTTGGCGGACTGAACTCTCTGGATCACCGCACTCGTAACGGTGCGGTGCTCCTCGTCGATGGAGGCGCCCTTAAGCGCCTCCAGCAAGTTATCCGGTGCCTCTGGTTGGACAGAGGCCACCGGCGTCGCAGTCTTGCCCTTCTTATGAAGGGCCCGCCTGCCGGACATCGGAATCACTGTAGGTTCCGGTACGGAGTCCGGCACAGCTCCGGACTTAAAGCCCTCTGGGGTTTGTCCCTCTTCGCGCCTAGAGTCCGGGAGGTCGCCTTGCGGCGCCTCCAGGACCACCTCCTCCTGGTTGGGCCCCTTCTGGGACCCCACCTCGGCGTCATCTGCGTCACGAGGGGAGGAGGCGGTCGGAAGTGAAGTTCTATTCACATCGGATGAATCCAGGGAGCCGCTCGACGAAGCGGGTAGATTGTCCTTGGGCGGGATACATGGTTGTATTCGGCATTAGAAGACACTATGCGATGAAAGAAAAAATCATGATTTATTCTGGAATCCGGACACTTACGATCTCGCCAAGGGCTTGGCCCTCGAAGGCCACTCCTCTTCGCCGTTGTCGGCGTTGGTGGAACAGTCCAGAGGAAGGGTCCTTCCCTTCTTGGACCCTCCGGCCTCCCCAGTTGGGGAGGCCTTCCTTTTCTTCTCTCCCCTCGCTAGGGGAGTGGCCTCTTTTTCTCCTCCTCGTCTTCACGGGGGAGTCCGCCTCGGAGTCATCGGACAATGAGTCCGATAACACCTGGCGCCGGGAACTCCTCCGAGTTCCCGTGGCCTTCTTCTTGGCCTTCTTCTCTGGCACCACGTAAGGCGCCGGAACCAGCAGCCCCGTCAATCGGGCATCCGATGGGTCTTCTGGCAAGGGAGCCGGACAGTTAACCTGCCCGGACGTCTTTTGCCAGGCCTGTCAAAGGTAGGGGAGTTTAGATCCCGCATAGAGTCAAACTATGAAAAACAAGTGTCCCGTAAAGGGTAAAATAGCTTACCTCGCCGGCTTGACGTTGTGAGCTGAATCCGCGATCTTCGGTAGCGGATGCGGGAGCCTCGGCACCCTTGAATAGCACCTTCCAAGCATCTTCGGACATAGTGTCAAAAAGCCTTCTTAGGGTTTGGTGCTGTGCCGGATCAAACTCCCACAAATTGAAAGCCCGTTCCTGGCACGGGAGGATCCGGCGGATGAGCATGACCTGGACTATGTTGACAAGCTTGAGCTTCCTGTTCACCAAAGTTTGGACGCAGGATTGGAGTCCGGTTAGCTCCTCCGAATCACCCTTGATAGGGCCTTCTCTTTCCAGGAGGTGAGCCGTGTGGGGATGCCAGATCTAAATTCGGGGGCCGCTGCCCATTCAGGGTCACGCGGCTCGGTGACATAGAACCACCCCGATTGCCACCCCTATACGGTCTCCACAAAGGAGCCGTCGAGCCATAGGATGTTGGGCATCTTGCCCACCATGGCACCTCCGCACTCCGCTTGGCGACCGCCCACTACCTTCGGCTTGACATTGAAGGTCTTCAGCCATAAGCCGAAGTGGGGCTGGATGCAGAGGAAGGCCCCGCACACGACGATGAATGCCGAGATGTTGAGGATGAAATTCGGGGCCAGATCGTGGAAGTCCAGGCCATAGTAGAACATGAGCCCCCGGACAAATGGGTGAACTGGAAAACCTAGTCCGCGTAGGAAGTGGGTGAGGAACACCACCCTCTCATGGGGCCCGGGGTGGGGATGAGCTGCCCCTCGTCGGGGAGCCGATGCACGATGTTGCTGGACAAGTATCTGGCCTTTCGTAGCTTTTTGATATGCCCCTTCGTGACGGAGGAGGGCATCCACTTGTCTCCCGCTCCGGACATGGCTGGGGAAGGTTGAGGTGAGATGTGCGGACTTGGGCGCTGGAGCTCGAGTGCGCGGAGATGGATAAGCAAAGGAGGAAGAAGGCGTAGATAAAAAGGTGGATCCTTATCCCCTTATATGGACGGACGAAAACTATGCGTCCCCACCAGCCTGGTAAAACTCGCTTATCTCCCAAGCGCCATAATCAATGGCGCGGTTGGGTTACCCACGCCCGTATTTATGAGAATCCCGGAATTAGGGGGACACAATCTCTGCTTTGACAAGACGTGCCAAGGAAACCGCTTCGCTAAACACGCTGAGGTGGAACAGTAAAAACGATTTGAATAAAGGCTTGGTCGTGGTGTGATGTCACGCCACGACATACGTCAGCAGATTGGACTTGTGTAAATATTATTCTCTCTACGGTGGTATGTGGAACTTATTTTGCAGAGCCGGACACTATCCTGGTGTTCAAAATCTTCTATGAAGTATTCGGAGGAGGAACCCGCCTTGCAATGCCGAAGACAATATGCGCGCCGGACTCGTCGTCATTGAAGCCTGGTTCTGGGGCTACTTAGGGAGTCCTGGACTAGGGGGTGTCCGGATAGCCGAACTATCATATTTGGCCGGACTCCAAGACTATGAAGATACAAGATTGAAGACTTCGTCACGTGTCCGGATGGGACTTTCCTTGGCGTGGATGGCAAGCTTGGTGATATGGATATGTAGATCTCCAACCATTGTAACCGACTCTGTGTAACCCTAACCCTCTCCGGTGTCTATATAAACCAGAGGGTTTTAGTCCGTAGGACAACATCCATTACAACAATCATACCATATGCTAGCTTCTAGGGTTTAGCCTCCTTGATCTCATGGTAGATCCACTCTTGTAATACACATCATCAATATTAATCAAGCAGGACGTAGGGTTTTACCTCCATCAAGAGGGCACGAATCTGGGTAAAACATCATGTCCCTTGTCTCATGTTACCATCCGCCTAGACGCATAGTTCGGGACCCCCTACCCTAGATCCGCCGGTTTTGACACCGACAACCACTGTTGGGGATATATCCTACAGTAAACATTTCAGTTAATGAATATTTGGGCATTTAAAATATTTTATAGCATTTAAATGCCCAAACGCAAATATTATATGAATTAAATCAATGAACCTCTGTTGTCCTAGAAAAATGCGCACCATTTTTGTCGGAGGTTCTAGACCAAGGCAAAGATGATGAACATTTTAGAAGGGCATTTTGGGTTCAGTGAAAATGATTTTATTTGGACCCTAGTTGAATTTCATTTGCTGCTAGGGTTTATCAGCCCCCATTTCAGAGTTTCATCAAATTTAGACATGATGCATGGAGGCTAATGCAAAGACAGGCATGGCCTGAACTGGGCTGTGACAACTCACTCCCACTAAAGAAGAATCTCGTCCCGAGATTCAAGCGTAGGGTAAGGTGAAGGGGGAACGCAAACTAATATAATCTTCACGATCCAGATTGCACTTCATAATGGCGTTGATTCGATCACCATCTCTGTTTCGATGTCTTGCTATGAGAACTCCAACTAACATGACAATGAGAGGAAAAGAAAAACTCTAGAAGGATCGATCTTCTCAAAGATCGAACAACTCAGGATCAACTCACGGAGTGAGACATTGAGACATCTCTCGAGCTGAGACACGAAGCATACATCTGAAGGGATGGGGTGAAACAGATAACGAAAGTTCACTAGGTAGACAACAATTTCACACTTAAGAGGGTGGTGAACGGTTGTCAATGTAGCGAGGAGTTGAGTTGCCATGATACCATACCGAGACATCTTGAGGCAGGTGACTCACAGAAATATTCCCTTAAGTGGCAAAAAGGATTACTTTTGATGCGTGGATCATCGAAACTCTCTAAACCAGCCTAAAGTAGATTGTTTAGAGGAGTTTGGTAGAATGGCATACTCGGACTAGTATGGATGATGTGGATTACTTTGTTGAAGACAACGCAATGGATGATTTTGCTTATCGTCGGAAATGGATGGAACCCATGGTAGACTGGCACAACGACGGGTGCAAGCTGGGAACAAAATGCAAATACTAGGAATGAATCTAGTAACTAGGGAAAAACTCAACAGATGAGGGAGTCCACTGTTTGAAAGGATATAACATAACCGAGGAAATTGAGAGCAATCCCAGTTAGTGCCAGTGATAACACCTAGTGCTTGTGCGTGCTCTCAAGAATTTGAGCATTTCCGTATTCATCAAGGTTTTACAAATATCCATGACAAGGATCCTGGTAACACAACATACCACCATGATGGATATTGGTGGAGGATGCAGATGCAAAGGAAGACAAAACTTTCTCAGATTTCACCTTAGCGAGGCCAAGGGGACAAAATCTGGATGATCGACCGAGAGACATTTAGCACTCCGCTTCTAATGTTCTCCTTGATGTGCTAGCGCAACCCATTTATTAAAATGGTTTGGTACCTAGAACATCAAGTAGAAGGTCAGACTTCGGGAGCACAAGAATCCATAAGGAATAACTACAGAAGTAAATCATGCGAGATCCCTATGGGGAGGTGGCCAACTTCCTCAATCAAGATACTACAATAATAGGTCTTCCGGCTGGTGTGTTGGCCTTGACATCCCCTTTACCGGTTACGGTGAGACCAATATTATAGTTCTTGGGAAATGTTCCAACCATCATACCTGCCTGCGATTCAGATCTGGTTGGTGTCAGAATAGTCTAGACTCATCGAGTCTAGAACGAAAAAAAATGAAAGTTTGCAACACAAATCGATGAGATGACGTTGCGAGATTCTCAGGGAATGAACTACGATAGCAAGCTCCAAAACATGAGCTGGTTCTGCTACATACATGTGAACACGTTGTCCATGACAAGCATGACCATGAAGAAGTCTTACAACAAAACACTACCGAGTTCAGGAGGGAACCATCATCGAGAATTTTGAAGTCCTTACGTAAGTCATGATTCTTAAAAAGGAACTTCTTCTCCTTGGACAAGTCAATCAGTGGCTTAGTGTGCTACGGAATACATATGGAGTGGAGGTAATTAATATACCAAACCATAGTATACTTTGCACATGCATGACTGACTTGAGATGATTCCAAAGGAAACAAAAACAATCTTTCTCGAATCCACAGCGGCATCTTACACCAAGTGCATGTGAATTAGAGGAAGTCACTTCTTTCGTCCGAACATATACCTCATGAACAGAACATGAATAAAATGCTTACACAAGTTTCCAACACTAGTCTAATGTTCAACATGAATTATGGAGGAGATAGAATGCTGCTGATGGGCTAAACAACAACTCATCAGAATTTCCATATCACTGGAATTCCACCATTATGTGAACAAGGTGATAGTATTGGTCAGACCAAAAGATGTAATGGTGTATGCTCGAGGGATCAACCATAAGTAAGACAACATTACGAACATCGTTGGTGCTGATTTTGATTTGATGATAGCCCACACTCAAATCAAAGTTTTGATAAGACAATAGATCCAGCAATTGGTCACGGAGATCAATCGATGAAGATATCATCTTTACTCAACACACATATACAAAGAGATATCCCTTTGGAATAAACTAAGTCAGACAAAGCCAACTCTCCAAGTTATCGTTCAGCTTAACAAACTAGCTCAGGGGTATCCAACACAGATTCTTGGAGAAGGGTGGTTTATAGGGATAAACCAACTTGATCACGAACTCAACATAGCGGTCAGGTGACGACCTGGTGATACTTCCGAGAAGATATTCAGAAAATCACGAACCACAGGTATGATACTAAGCTTGAGAAAAATCTTGCTTTTGAGACAAGATGATATGATCAAAAGAGTGAAGGTTTGACATAGTCCTAACTCATTGATCAAAGAGTGCACCAGAAATATGGACTAGGTGTCTTAAAGTGCATACTCGGGGAGAACACTTATACCTTGAAATTTAGTTAAGGGATCATCTTATAATGCTACCACCGTACTAAGCAAAATAAGATGCATAAAGATAAACATCACATGCAATCAAAATATGTGACATCATATGGCCATCATCATCTTGTGCTTTTGATATCCATCTCCAAAGCAGCGTCATGATCTCCATCATCACCGGCTCGACACCTTGATCTCCATCGTAGCGTCGTGGTCATCTCGCCAACTATTGCTTCTACAACTATCACTACCGCTTAGTGATAAAGTAAAGCAATTACATGGCATTTGCATTTCATAGAATAAAGCGACAACCATAAGGTTCCTACCAGTTGCCAATAACTTTTACAAAACATAATCATCTCATACAACAACGTATATCACATCATGTCTTGACCATATCACATAACAACATGCCCTGCAAAAACAAGTTAGACGTCCTCTACTTTGTTGTTGCAAGATTTACGTGGCTGCTATGGGCTTCTAACAAGAACTGTTCTTACCTACGGTACAAAACCACAACAGTGATTTATCAAGTTTTCCGTTTTAACCTTCAACACGGACCGACCGCAGTCAAATTCGATTCAACTAAAGTTGGAGAAACAGACACGCGCCAGCCACCTTTATGCAAAACTAGTTGCATGTATGTCGGTGGAACAGGTCTCATCAACATGGTAATGTAAGATTGGTTTTGGCCGCTTCATCCAACAATACCACCGAATCAAAATAAGACATTGGTGGTAAGTGATACGTCTCCAACGTATCTACAATTTTTGATGTATTCATGCCATGCTTATAATATTTATTTCTACATGATTTTGGTATGATTTGAGTAGAACTAACCCGGACTGAAGCTGTTTTAAGCAGAACTACCGTGATGTTGTTTCTATGCAGAAATAGAAGTTCTCGGAATGCGCTGAAAATCAACGGAAATTTTTTCTGGAAAATATAAAAAATACTGGAACAACAAGTTATCGTAGAGGAGTCCTGTGGGGCCCATGAGGGTGGAGGGCGCCCCCTAGGGCGTGCCCCTCTCCCTCGTGGACACTCCATGGGTCCTCCTAACTTGTTCTCGATGCCAAACCCTCCTATAGATACAGAAACCCCCGAGACATAACCTAGCTCAGCAGTTTTGCCTCTGCAAACCTCTGTAGCCACCAAAAACCTCTTGGGAGCCCGTTCCGGCACCCTACCGGAGGGGGAATCCATCACCGGTGGCCATCTTCATCGTCCCGGCGCTCTCCATGACGAGGAGGGAGTAGTTCAACCTCGGGGATGAGGGTATGTACTAGTAGCTATGTGTTTGATCTCTCTCTCTCTCATGTTCTTGATATGGCACGATCTTCATGTACCGCGAGCTTTGCTATTATAGTTGGATCTTATGATGTTTCTCCCCCTCTACTCTCTTGTAATGGATTGAGTTTTCCCTTGAAGTTATCTTATCGGATTGAGTCTTTAAGGATTTGAGAACACTTGATGTATGTCTTGCGTGGGATGCCCATGGTGACAATGGGGTATTCTATTGATTCACTTGATGTATGTTTTGGTTATCAACTTGCGGGTTTTGTGACCTTGGGAATCTATGCATAGGGGTTGGCACACGTTTTCGTCTTGACTCTCCGGTAGTAACTTTGGGGCACTCTTTGAAGTTCTTTTTGTTGGTTGAATAGATGAATCTGAGATTGTGTGATGCATATCGTATAATCATACCCGCGGATACTTGTGGTGACATTGGAGTATCTAAGTGACATTAGGGTTTTGGTTGATTTGTGTCTTAAGGTATTATTTTACTATGAACTCTAGGGTTGTTTGTGACACTTATAGGAATAGCCCAATGGATTGATCGGAAAGAATAACTTTGAGGTGGTTTCATACCCTACAATAATCTCGTTATTTGTTCTCCGCTATTAGTGACTTTGGAGTGACTCTTTGTTACACGTTGAGGGATTGTTATGTGATCTAATTATGTTATTATTGTTGAGAGAACTTGCACTAGTGAAAGTATGAACCCTAGGCCTTGTTTCTAAGCATTGCAATACCATTTGTGCTCACTTTTATCATTAGTTACCTTGCTCTTTTTATATTTTCAGATTATAAAAACCTATATCTACCATCCATACTGCACTTGTATCACAATCTCTTCGCTGAACTAGTGCACCTATACAATTTACCATTGTATTGGGTGTGTTGGGGACACAAGAGACTCTTTGTTATTTAGTTGCAGGGTTGTTTGAGAGAGACCATCTTCATCCAACGCCTCCCATGGATTGATAAACCTTAGGTCATCCACTTGACGGAAATTTGCTACTGTCCTACAAACCTCTGCACTTGGAGGTCCAACAATGTCTACAAGAAGAAGGTAATGTAGTAGACATCAGTAAGCAGTATGACTATCACCACCCACAACTCTTTGTGATCTACTCGTGCATATCATCTACGCATACACCTGGCTCAGATGCCACTGATGGGTAATGTAACATGCAATTTCAAAAAATTCCTACGCTCACGCAAGATCTATCTAGGAGATGCATATCAACGAGAGGGGGAGAGTGTGTCCACGTACCCTCGTAGACCAAAAACGGAAGCGTTTTCTTAACACGGTTGATGTAGTTGAACGTCTTCTCGCTCCAACCGATCAAGTACCGAACGTACGGCACCTCCGAGTTCTGCACATGTTCAGCACGATGACGGCCCTCGAGCTCTTGATCCAGCAGAGTGTTGAGGAAGTAGACGAGTTCCGTCAGCACGACAGCGTGGTGAAGGTCATGGTGATGTGATCTGCGCAGGGCTTCGCCTAAGCACTATGTGAATATGACCAGAGGCGTAAACTGTGGAGGGGGGCGCCGCACACGGCTTGGAACAATTGATGTGTGTTCTAGGCGCCCCCTCCCCACGTATATAAAGGAGGGTGGGGAGAGAGCCAGCCCTAGGCGCGCCCAAGTAGGAGGAATCCTACTTGGGCTCCTAGTTGTATTCGCCCCCCCCCCCCTTACCTTTTACCGGAGGGGTAAAGATGGGAAGAGAGAGGGGAAGAAGGAAAGAGGGGGGCGCCGCCCCCTACCCTAATACTATTCGGCCTCCTTCCCTAGTGGGGGGTGTGCCACCCCTTGTAGGCTGGTGTGCCTCCCTCCTATGGCCCATATGGCCCATATCATCCCCCGGGGGGTTTCGGTAACCCCCCCGGTAGTCTGATATGTACCCGATACATTCTGGAACACTTCCGGTGTCCGAATACTATCATCCAATATATCAATCTTTACCTCTCGACCATTTCGAGAATCCTCATCATGTCCGTGATCTCATCCGGACTCCAAACAACATTCATTCACCAAATCACATAACTCAGATTATTCAAATCGTCATCGAACGTTAAGCGTGTGGACCCAACGAGTTCGAGAACTATGTAGACATGACCGAGACACCTCTCTGGTCAATAACCAATAGCAGAACCTAGATGCTCATATTGGCTCCCGCATTTCTACGAAGATCTTTATCGGTCGAACCTTTATGACAACATACGTTATACCTTTGTCATCGGTATGTTACTTGCCCGAGATTGGATCGTCGGTATCTTCATATGTAGTTCAATCTCGTTACCAGCTAGTCTCTTTACTCAATCCGTAATGCATCATCCCTCAACTAACTCAATAGTCACATTGCTCGCATGGCTTCTTATGATGTGCATTACTGAGAGGGCCCAGAGATACCTCTCCGATACTTGGAGTGAAAAATCCTAATCTCGATCTATGCCAACCCAACAAACACCTTCGTAGATACCTGTAGAGCGTACTAATAATCACCCAGTTACTTTGTGATGTTTGATAGCACACAAGGCATTCCTCCAGTATCTGGGAGTTGCATAATCTCATAGTCGGAGGAATATGTATTTGCATGAAGAAAGCGGTAGCAATAAAGATGAAGATCATTATGCTAAGCTAACGGATGGGTCTTGTCCATCACATCATTCTCCTAATGATGTGATCCCGTTCATCAAATGACAACACATGTCTATGGTTAGGAAACTTAAGCATCTTTGATTAAAGAGCTAGTCAAGTAAAGGCATACTAGGGACACAGTGTTTTGTCTATGTATCCACACATGTATCAAGTTTCCGGTTAATACAATTCTAGCATGAATAATAGATATTTATCATGATATAAGGAAATATAAAATAACAACTTTATTATTGCCTCTAGGGCACATTTCCTTCACTTATGTCCAGATTGGGGGATTGCCATATGATTTAATTATGTTATCATTGTTGAGAGAACTTGCACTAGTAAAAGTATGAACCCTAGGCCCTATTTTCAAGCATTGCAATACCGTTTTGGCTCACTTCTATTACTAGTTACCTTGTTGTTTTTATATTTTCAGATTACAAAACCTATATCTACCATCCATATTGCACTTGTACCACCGTCTCTTCCCTGCACTAGTCCACCTATACAATTTACCATTGTATTGGGTGTGTTGGGGACACAAGAGGTTCTTTGTTATTTGGTTGCAGGGTTGTTTGAGAGATACCACCTACATCCTACGCCTCCCACAAATTGATAAACCTTAGGTCATCCACTTGAGGGAAATTTTCTACCGGCCTACAAAACTCTGCGCTTGGAGACCCAACACAAGTCTACAAGAAGAAGGTTGCGTAGTAGACATCAGTCCCCAGTGCCAATAGCCAGTCGGACCGTACACGACTAAGACGGTACGAGCTCTGCTGACCCTCATTGTCGAGAAGAAGGAGAAGGTGGGCATCGACATCTTGTCCAGCGCCTTGATCGGAGTCGTGAACAATGGGGTGAATGGTCTGCTGGAGACTTTCTTCAGTCGGGGCATCCAGCCACTGTAGGCCAGGGCTCACCTCATGTGGCTTTACGAGGGGCCGAGTGACTCCACTCGGGTGCATCCTGAAGATCTCACCTGGAAGGAGGTGGGCGCTAGGATGAAGGTCATCACCTGCACTCGTGACAATCCGCAAGGGACTCGGTTGGTGCCAGCCTTTCAGAAGGACCTGCCGGCCATTGAGCATGTTTCCTTAAATACAAGGTTATTGTCCTTGACAGTTTAGCCTATGTATGGGAAGCTGTACGCAGAGGGGCCCTCCTGCGATTGGCAACGCCCTTGTCTTGTTTCGAGCCTGCTCAACAGTTCAAGCGGCCGCGTCGAGAGCGGCAGGGTAGCCTTTCGCCATCCGCAACGCTCTCAGTCCTGACTCGTGTCAAACTTGACAGGTCGAGCAGCTGCGCCAAGGGCGGCAAGGTGCTTTGTCCGGCGACGAGCACACCCGGCAGGCCAATGAGGATCCGTCCTCAAAATGCTGCCCTGGGTTTACATGCCGGCAAGCTTACCCAGTTGAGGTGGGGTGGACATATAATGGAAAATCGAACAGGAAAATAACATGCATAGTTTCAGGGGCATCATAGAGTTATATTACATAAATTGCCGCCGCGGTTCTAAATAAAGATAGATTTGTCTTGGTCATCAACCTGCAGCGGTGACGGAGAACGGGATGCCTAGTCCCGGCACTGGCCCTCCACCCTCTTGATTTTGTTGATGCGGCTGAGGATGGGCTGGATACGCTCATTGAGCGCTACGGTGTCGACACCCTCCGGCAAGCTCTTCATCACAGCTCTAAAGTCGAGATCGGGGTGCAAGTGCGCAATCTTGGTGAGCACCCTGGTCATGGTCCCCCGGTAGAGTATCCGGGGTTCCTCGGCCAGGGACGCCGCCCGGTTGGAGTGAAGCCGCTTCAGCGCGCTGGCGACCTTCTCGAAGTATATGGTCAGGTTGGCGCTGGAGCTCTGGCTCGCTTCGGGGGCGTACACCATCTTCGGCATCCCCATGATGGCCAGCTGCTCGGCGGCCGAGTTTGCCACGGCAGCAAGGCGCCCGAGCCAGCGCTTCTCGCCCGCCTTGTAGTCCTTGAGGTTGGCGGTCTCGTTCTTCAGCAGCTGCTTCTCCGTCTCCAACTGCTTGGCCAGGATGCCCTCCCGGGTCATGGCCCCCGACAACGTCTCCTTGAGCTCTCCTAGCTTCAGCTTGAGATCTTTGATGGAGGCGTTGGCCTCGGAGAGCTCTCCAGACTTGCTGATGACCTCGCCCTGCACCACCGTCAGAGCACCATTGAGTGTGTGCTTCTCCTGGGCTAGCTTCAGAGCTTGCTCCTCCAGCTCCTTCACCTTGCCGACATGGGCCTGAGCCAGAGCGTCGAGTGCCTCCTGATACCTCCGCTCCAGCTCCTGGGTCTGATGCAGGACGAGCTTGTCCACCTCCGCGTCCTTGCCATGGAGCGTGGCGGCAAGTTTCTCCTCGTGCTCGGCAAGGTCCTCCTCCTGGGTCTTCAGGGCGGCCTCATGCTGGGACCGGACGGCCTCGGCTTCGTCGGCCAACTTCTTCACCGTCTCCTGGGCCTTCTCGATGTCGACCTGCTTCAGGGCGAGCTTCACCTCATGGTTGGCCGGCTCTCCCTGGGCGGCCTTCAGCTTGTCCTGAGCCTGGCGGAACCAGTCCTGCGCCTCGGCAATGCGCCCCCCAAAGTCCTCCTTCATCCTCTCCACCACCGCCGTCTTGGACTTGGCCTTGTCCAGGCGAGCGAGGTGGAGCGCCTGAAGCTTACGGAAGCTGGCGCCCATGGCTTGGAGCAGCTGCTCCTCCTGGGAGCCGGCGCCACCAGCACCAGGCTCGTCGACAACCTCGAGCCCGGCGGTGGCAACCGCCTCCTTGTCAAACACCTCTCCCTCAAAGGGAGCCTTGGTGCTCGACGCACCAAGAAGGTGGACGAAAAGGTCATCGTTGACCCTCAGGTACCTGCCGGAGCCAGAGGCAGCAGAGGAGGAGGGAAGGTCATCGAACGCCCCCTCCTCGGCAGCGGCCTTGTCGGCATCCCCGGCAGGCTTTTTGTCGGGCTCTTCGGCGGACCCCTTGGCGGCGTCCTCGGCGGCACCCCTGGCACTCTCTTCAGCGGCAATCTTCTCTGCCTCCGCCGCGGCCTCCGCGGCGACGTCCTTGATAGTGGTGTCGACGTCCTGTGAAGAGGGGCCTGGACACCAAGGAAGAGATGGGGCGAAGCCAAGATCGAAAACCTATGAGGAAAAGAGGAAAAAAGGATGCAAACAAAAAATAAAGGCGAGTAGCCTACCCGTGCCGGGCCGAGAGGTGGAAGCCCCTTCTCCGCCAAGGTCCGGTGTCGAGGCAAAGCCGCCGGCACCTGCATTTTCCTCCCCCTCCCCCGTGTGCACGGCTTCGGTGCTTAGTGTCCTTGCCGGGGACGCCCCTTGGGGCGGTGTGGTCGACGAAGGCGGCACGATCGGAGAGGACCTTTGTGGCTCCCTTTGGTGATGCTCCTCTCCTGCATCCTTGGCACGGTTAACACCGAGCATCGACCATGTCGCACGTTGATAGAGGGAGGATGGTGGACTTACGCTGGGGGCTGGGCCGGGGTTGTTGTCCGGGCTGCTCGACACCACCACTAGCGTACTGGAGGTGCCTGCCGGGGGCTGGCCGCTCGCCGAAGTCCTGGACCTCTTGATCCTCTGGGCCAGCGTCTCCACATCCCTGCAAGATGAATACAAGTAAGCAACGCCATCGGGGAGGAGTGTAAGGAATGAGGGAGGAATAGCGGAGGCTTACTCTTCGTTCTCTTCCTCCTCCTCCTCTGCTGTCTTCCTCTTCCACACCGGGCTGAGAGGCTCGGTCTCTCTCTCCGGGCTGAGAGGCCCGAAATCAAACAAATCACTTCCAACCCCCCATGCCAATGTTTTCCGGCGAGGAGGGAGGCGATGGCTTCCGGACGCACGTGGACGACAAAGAGGCAGGTGTCCTCTTCATCGATGCCACGGCTTTCGCCGCCTTCTTCATCTCACTGCCCTTGTCTGGCGCATGGATGCCTCCTGGGTTGGACGCAGCTGCACGGCCTGGTCGGGGCGGACCGGCTCGCCGGAGGTGGCCCGCCACAGGACGCACCTTTTTCCGGTGATCGGGGGATTGGCGGTCGCGGCCCTCTCCTCCTCGCCCTCCTCCGACGACGACCCGCCGGCGACGTCCTCAACGAGGGGAGCCCCAGTGTCTGCGCCACTAGCCTCCCCAGCGGCTGCAGCCAACCGGGCGAGCTCCCTTTCCTCCGCTTCTACCGCGGCCTTGTCCACCACCCCGCCGGTGCTGCCAGCCGCCTTGACGAGCTTTGCCTCCTCCTCGGCAAGCCTCGCCTCATCCACCCTGGCGGCGATATAATCCAGCTTTGCTGGGGAGGTGTCCTGAATGAGCCGCGGCTCGTTGGTGATGTATATCTTGTGCAGAGTGTCGAAGAACTCCTGCACCATGAGCTCATTCGGCTCAACCCAGTTCGGGTCGAGGCCGTGTGCGTTGAAGAGCGGCATCATGGCGATGATCTCGTTCCGACAAGAGTTGTTGCTCAACGGGACCACCCCGCCGGCAGCTTGAAAACAGGCTCCTTGTCGACCTTGCCGGCCTTCGCGGCGGCCCTGGCAAGCTTGCCGGACTGCTCGACCTCGCCCACGTTGTCGACCTCGAGCTGGAAGATTTGCTGGCAAAGATGGGCGTGCTGCAGCACCATCAGGTTGTTGTTGAGGCCGGGACGGAGCCTCATGATGTCGGCGGCGTTCACGTAGAGCCAGACTGGCCTCCCCTTATCGTGCAGAGGAGCATCTGGCGGCGGATGAAGTCCGCCCCGATCATCTCGAGGGTGAGCCTGGCCTGGGTGAGCTGGAGAATCCTGGTGGTGGCGATCGTGAGCTTCGCGTCGTCATCGTCGACGTTGCCCCAATCGCCGCCACGGACCAGCGGCTTCTGGCGAACCTCGCAGAACGCTGGCGGGTCCTTCTCCTCAATCCAGCACCACCGGCCCCGCCATTCTTCCCACCTCTCCTTCGTGGTGCCGTCCGGGTACACCCCCTTGGCCCTCGGGATCCAGGCGACGCAGCCAGCAATGGTGCCCCCCTTTTGGATCCGAGGGGAAAAGTAATGGCGAAAGAGCGCCGTGCTAGGGTACACCCCGACGAAGCCCTCGCAGAGATGGGCAAAGAGGGCCATGCACGCCACGACATTCGGTGTGAAATCCAAGAGGCAGAAACCATAGGTGTGCATGATGTCCTTGACGAAATCGGAGAAGGGGGGGCAGAGCCCGCAAGAGAAATAATCGACAAAAAAAGGGTACCAGTGAGGGGAGGGCCCGGCGCTGGCGGGGACGACGGTCGTGGCCGGGTGCCCTGTTTTCTCTCCCCCCGTCTTCATGCCCCACGGGCACTTGAACATCTCCTGAAGCTCGGGCACGCCGACTGTCGAGGGGAGGAACTAGGCGAACTGCGCCCGCCGCACCACCAGCTCGCTCTCCGGCTGCTCCGACATGCCGGCATCCTTCGCCGCTCCCTTGCTCTTGGTGGGCTTAGGTGCCATGGCGGTTGCGGGAAGTGGATAGGCAGAGGATGGCGGAAGCGCGATGGTGATAGACAAGAAAGGAGGCTCTCGAGGAGAAGGGGCGGCGGTTCTGAGATTGGAGGAGGGCGCAGGGGAGGGGTAAAGTGAGTGGCGCGCCCGCGGTTATTCATTTTTATGGGGAAGGCGCGGGTCGCCTCCTTTGCCATTAACTGCAATGCGACGCATGCGTGCGGGCGCTGTCCCACGCATGCCTCCCACGTCATGCACGCGCACGACCCCCACGTCGCGCGTACAATGCAGGTCTTGGGAAGCGTAACAAACGGAACAGTGGCCGCGGTAAAAATCCGCCCCAACTGCCCGCACACCGTTCTGGGCCTGGCGCAACAACGTGCTGCGCTTATGTATGTCCCAGGCCCGGGGGCTCCTATCGGTGTACAAAAGTAGGGGTTCTCCTTTTGACCCCTTTACTTGTGCATGGGCAGTCAGAGCCTCCCACCACGGCCACGCACAGACACGGCAGGAAGGGGAAGCCGGAGAGAATCCGAGGCCACAAGGCGAAAAAAGCAATAACAAGGACCAAGACCACAAAGATCAGATGGGCGTAGCAGGTTCCCCCGACAAGGACCCTTGCCGGGGCAGCCTCAACAACCCCGGCAAGACCCTTGCCGGGGTAGCTCGCCCACGCCAGCCAAAGTGAGCCACCCTTGTGCCCACCAATGTTCGACAGACACGTTGGGGCGAGGCTCGGGAGGCACCTCTGTGGTGGCATGCAGATCTTTGTGAGGATGAGGAAGAGACAAGACCAAATGAGGATAAGAAGGCAACCATCCTCACCAAAGAAACCCACGAGACCCCCCGGCAAGGTCCCTTGCCGGGGAAACCAGCGCGCCACGGCAAGACCGTTGCCGGGCCACCCGACGAGGCCCTCGCCAAGCGCACCGGCAGTGCCACCGCCAGGCCCACGCCAACCAAGTCTTCACCGCTGTTCGATTCGACTGCGGGTGCACCACAGAGGCGTAGTCAACCCGAGTGTCCTAGGTATAGCAGGAATAATGGAACTCGTCCTAGTAAAAGTTAGACCCGTTGTTGGTGATGATGTTGTGTGGGACTCCGAACGTGAAGATGATCTCCCTAATGAACTGAATCGCAGTAGTTTCCAGCTTCTTTATGGACTTGGCCTCGATCCACTTGGTGAACTTGTCCGCTGCTACCAACAGGTCCGTGAAGACACCCGCCCCAGTCCGAAGAGGGCCAACCATGTCGAGTCCCCAGATGGGTAATGGCCAAGTGAGGGGAATAGTCTTCAGGGCGGACGCCAGCTTGTGCGATTTGTTTGCATAGAATTGGCACCCGACACATTGATCCACTATGTCTCGGCAGCCTCATTGGCTCTGGGCCAATAGAATCTTGTTCTAAACGCTTTGGCGACCAAGGTCCGAGATGATGCATGATGCCCACATGTTCCCGAGTGAATCTCTTGTAGTATTTGATGCCCTTGCTCTAGGGATATGCATCGCTGAGTGACTCCAGTCGTATTTTTCTTGTATAGTTGATCAGCGATGACGGTGAAAGCCTTCGATTAGAGAACGATCTGGCGGGCCTCATCCTCCTCCTATGGGAGTTCTTGCTGAAGCAGGTATGCTAGATATGGTTCGGTCCACACGAGAGTGATGACCAATACCTCTTGGACCAGATCAACTACTGCATGAATATCTACTTCAGTCGGATAGGAAGGTCTGACTGGCTGCGGGGGCACTTCCACAGATGGATCTTCCATGATAGTGGGCGAGTGCAAGTGTTCCAGGAACACATTCTTGGGTACTGGCTTTCGAGTGGAACCCATCTTGGCCAGGTCGTCATCTGCTTGGTTCTTGAGATATCGCACATGGTAAAGATCCATCCCTTCGAAATGTCTCTCTAATTTCCTAGTGGCATTGTAATAGCCGGTCATCGCTGGACTATGGATGTCCCATTCCTTCATGACATGATTCACCACCAGGTCTGAGTCACCATAGATCATCAGTCGGCAAATTCCTAGAGAGATTGCCATTTGTAGCCCATACAGGAGAGCTTCGTATTTAGCTTCATTGTTGGAGGAGTCGAAGTGAATCTGAAGAGCGTAACTGAGTCGACCACCTTTAGGAGACACCAAGACCACTCTGGCCCCGGAGCCATGGAGCATCTTGGACCATCAAAGAACATCGTCCAATGTTCAGGAACACTTGGGACAGGTTGCTATTGTTCAATCCATTCAGCCAAGAAATCTACTAGGGCATGTGACTTGATGGCCTTCTTGGCTTCAAACCTGAAGTCCAATGGGAGGAGCTCAATGGACCATTTAGCCACTCGGCCAGTGGCATCTATATTGTTCATGACTCGAATAGAGGGGCGTCACTTATCATCGTGACCGAATGTTCTAGAAAATAATGTGCCACCTTGTTTGCAGTTAGATAAATTCTGTAAACTAGCTTCTGATAATGTCGATACCTTTGCTTGGAAGGTGTGAGGACTTTAGAGATGTAGTAGACCGGCCATTGGAGCTTGATGGATTTGCCTTATTCTTCCCGTTCAACAGTGAGGACCGTGCTAACAACTTGTCTCGTGGCCGCGATGCATAAGAGCAAGGGCTCCTTGCTGCTCGGAGCAGCTAGCACCGGCTGGGTGGAAAGCAGGGCTTTAAGTTCCTGGAATGCAGCCTGTGCTTCAGGAGTCCACTTGAACTTGTCAGACTTCTTCATCAGTCGGTAAAGCGGCATGGCTCTTCCACTGAGTCATGAGATGAATCTACTCAAAGCTGCTAGGAACCTGTGAGGCACTACATGTCGTGCAGACGTTCCGATTGCTTCATTCGAACGATTGCCCCTATCTTCTTAGGATTGGCATCAATCCCTCATTCGGAAAATAGGAAACTGAGTAACTTGCCTGCGGGTACGCCGAATGTACACCTGGTTGGGTTGAGCTTGATGCTGAAAGCTCGCAAATTCAGGAAGGTCTCAACGAGGTCAGTCAGGAGGTCAGAACCTTTTTTGGACTTAACCTCGATGTCATCCATATAAGCTTCTACGTTCCAACTGATCTGCTTTCGTAAGCAGTTCTAGATCATACGCCGAAATGTGGCCCCAGTATTTTTCAACCCAAATAGCATCATGGTATAGAAAAAACACCCGAATGGGGTGATGAATGTTGTTTTTATTTCATCAGGGCCATACAGTCGGATTTGGTGGTACCCAGAGTATGCATCCAGAAATGATAACCGCTCACATGCAGAAGTAGAATGTACTATCTGATCTATGGAGGAGAGGAAAATGATCTTTTGGGCAGGCCCGATTGATATGCCTAAAATCTACACACATTCGGAGAGACTTGTCTTTCTTCGGCACCATGACGACATTAGCGATCCACTCGGAGTAGTACACCTCTCGGATGAATTAGGCGGCTAAGAGTCGTGCTATCTCCTTGCCAATCACCTTGCGCTTCTCGGTTGAAGATTGCCGAAGATACTCTTTGATAGGCTTGATCGTCGAATCGACACGAAGTCCGTGCTCGACCAGTTTCTTGGGAACACCCGGCATGTAAGAAGGCTTCCATGCGAAGATGTCCTAGTTCTCACGGAGGACCTGGACAAGCGCGGCTTCCTATTTGCTATCCAGGGTGGTGGAGATGTTGGTCGGGGCAGCGTTCGGATCCTGAGGGTGGATGTGCACCGGCTTCGTCTCTCCTGCCGACTGGAAATCCTATTCCACAGTCACCTTCTTGTACTTCAAAAGTTCACTTGGGTCTGCCGCCTTCTTGTATTCGGCCAACTCGGCCATCGAAATCTGCTCATCAGCTATTTGGGAGCCCTTTTAAGGCATTCTTCGGCTAACTTCCAATTGCCTATGATAGTGATAACGCTTTTAGGCCTTGCCATCTTAAGTTTAAGATATATGTAACATGGATGGGCCATGAAATGTGCGTAGGCAGGCCTACCCAGGATGGCATGGTAAGCACTTCGGAAGTCCGCCACCTTGAAAGTCAGCCGTTCCTTTCGGAAGTTTTTCTCTTTGCTGAATATAATGTCGAGAGCGATCTGGCCGAGTGACTTAGCCTTCTTCCCGGGTATTACCACGTGGAACTACAAATCTCTCTTGCCGAGCCGGGTCATCAGGATGCTCATCACCTCTGTGGTGTCGGCATAGATGATGTTAAGCCCGCTGCCACCATCCATTAGAACTTTGTGTTGACTGATCAAAAGTTACCGGTGTCTTGGCCCAGTCGAGATAGTTGGTGACAATCGAAATTGCCATGTTGGTCTCTCGGTTGATCACCTTGAGGTGGATCTTGCTTTCGACGTCATCGAAGATCATGAGGACGTTCTAAGCGTTGGGGTACCCAGAAGTACCTTTGCCCCCGTCTTCGTCATCGTCATCTCTTTCTGCAGAAAAGTATTGTCGCATCTCCTGCTTCAGGAGTCGGCACTCCCGAGTGGTATGTTTAGGAAGACCAAATTACCCTATTCGTATTTCTTTGTGTGGATCTCTCATGGTTGGTCGAGGATGTCGCTCTTCATGGTGACCTGCTTCTTTCCTTTCAACTCCTTTTTCTGCTTTTGGGAATTCTTTTTGCCTTGGCTGGCTAGAGCCGCGGCCTTGGCATTCCCTCCGGCATCTATTTTTCGATTGTGCCTTTTGGCCTTGTTCTCCAAATGATCTGTGTCACCTGCTCGGCTCTTGCCACTCCTCAGACGGTCTTCTTATTCACCATTGGCATACCGGTTGGCTATCTCCATAGCCCGATTGAGAGTTAGGGTCTCAGTTTGGCCGAACTTCATGTTCAGCTCCCGGTACCTGACTCCGGCCTTGAAGGCGTAGATTGCCTGGTGTTCAGTGACATTCTCCACCATGTTGTGCAGCGTGGTCCACCGCTGAATGTACTCCCAAAGAGTTTCATTCTGCTTTCGCACGCAGTGCTGCAACTCGGTCAAACCTCCTACTCTCTTGTAAGTGCCTTCAAAGGTCTAAACACTTTCGCCAGGTCCTCCCAGCAAAACATACTACTCGGCGGGAGCTGTGTCAGCCAAGCCCGAGCAGAGCCTTCCAGCATCAGTAGAAAATGCTTCATGGCCATGTTGTCATTGTCGCCGCCGATCTGGATTGCCACTCGGTAATCTTCTAACTAAATGTTAGGTTTTGATTCGCTGGTGAATTTTCTGATCCCCGTGGCCAACCTAAAGTTGCTGGGAATCTTAGCCGCTTGTATATAACGGCTAAAGCATTCGGGTCCTGATGGTACGGAACCACTCGGCACATCATGTTCCCGGCCTTTCCGCAAGGCCCGGCCTCTGTCGACCAAGTTCTGAGCGAGAACGGATCTCACGTTGAATAGCAGGTCTCAAGTGTCCCTCGGCGGACGAGTAGGACTCGGCCTGCGGTCACCGCCGTGATTACGCCTGTCATCATAGGGCTGGCGCCCGTATGAGACGCCTCGGCGTGGAGGCATCAGGGCACAATCGCAGTTGTCGTCACGCCAGGGTGACGTGACTCGATCATGTCTCCGATCTTCGTGACGGTCTCTGGAGGAGTGAGTAGCTCGGTGCTTGCTCGAACTGAGTGGCCTATGAGCCGACTGGACCGTCTCCTCACACACGGATGCACTATGGATCCGGTCTCTGGACTGGGACACCGCCGCATTCAGAGACAGTGCTGCCTTGTGGAGCGTCTGGATCTAACAAATCCCCTCTCCGTATGAAGAGCCAGAGGGCTGAATGGAATCCGCGATCCGAGTGGCGGCAGCTACATTTTGCAATGGAGTGCCAAGAACTTGATACTTACGATGTTGGTCACTCGAATAGAGCTGACGTTTGTGTCGACTGGAGCTGGGTTGACGGTGCTCGCGTTCATCCTGTTCCTTCATAAGCCATTTGCCAAACTAGGGCCTATCGCAGACGGTGTGCTCCGCCGGTCAGGACTTGGTCGATGATGAAGGGACCCTCCCATTTGGGCTTGAGTTTGTCCTTTTTCTTGTCCGGCAGGCGTTGAACTAGTTGTAAGTTTTGGCCCGTACTTCTGTGCTTTGATATCTTCGAGCCTGCTGCTGATAGAATGCGGAACGGGCCTTTGCCACATCGCGTTCTTCCTCCAATGCGTCCAAGCTGTCTTGCCGATCTAGCTCGGCTTCTCTTTCTTCGTACATGCGCACTCGAGGTGAGTCATGAATTATGTCGCAGGGCAAAACTGCCTCTGCGCCGTATACCATGAAAAATGATGTGAAACCGGTAGTACGGTTTGGCCTGGTCCGCAGCCCCCAGAGCACGGAGTCGAGCTCCTCTACCCAGTGCATATTAGATTCCGTAAGGGACCGCACTAGTCTGGGCTTGATGCCGCTCATTATCAGACCATTTGCTCGCTCAACTTGACCGTTGGTTTGAGGGTGATAGACTGAAGCGTGAACGAGCTTAATGCCCATATTTTTGAACCAGAGTTTGACCTCCTCGTCGTGAAGTTTGTGCCATTATCGGTGATGATGCTATGGGGGACGCCGTAACGGTGAACTACCCCGGATATGAATTCTATCACTGGTCCGGACTCTGCCGTTTTAACTGGCTTGGCCTCTATCCATTTGGTGAATTTGTCCACCATGACCAATAGGTACCTTTGCTTGTGGGTTCCCCCTTTAAGGGGTCCAACCATGTCAAGCCCCGGACATGACGGCCGGGTAATGGGTATGGTTTTGAGGCGGTAGGTGGCATATGGCTCACGATTAGCAAAGAGGCGACAACCGCGCATCTTTGGACTAAGTCGTGAGCATCTGCCAGACGTCGGCCAATAAAATCTGTCGGAAGGCCTTGCCTACAAGGGCCCGAGCTGCGGCGTGGTGTCCGCCTAGTCCGGCATAAATTTCAGCCGAAGGTTTAGCCCTTCCTCTTGGAGATACACCTTTGAAGGACTCGGTTGTGCTTTTCTTATAAAGTTCTCCCTCGTGGACCTTGTTGGCTTTAGATCGCCCGAACTATCGTGGGCCTCATTTTGGTCTTGGGAAGTTCTGCCTAATTAAGTAGGCTAGGAATGGCTCTCATCCGCAGGGCAATTCTGCCATTATTTCATGGGCTGAAGGTGTTATTTAAATCGGTGAGCTGGCATTGATTATGTCAGATTGTTACATGTTGGGTAGTCGGCTGCTTCGGGTTGTTATTTCCGGACTCCTCTTCCCATAGTACGGATGGCTTAAAGAGCCGTTCCAGGAAGATGTTTGGAGGGACAGCGTCGCGATTCGCGCCGATGCGTGCCAATACGTCGGCTGCTTGGTTATTATCCCTGCCTACATGGTGGAATTCGAGTCCTTTGAACCGAGCTGACATTTTTAGGACAATGTTACGATAGGCTGCCATTTTCGGATCCTTGGCGTCAAAGTCTCCATTTACTTGGGATATCGCAAGGTTTGAATCCCCGCGCACCTCTAGGCGTTGAATGCCCATGGAGATTGCCATCCGGAGGCCATGTAGGAGGGCCTCGTATTCGGCTGCGTTGTTGGAGTCCATGTACATTATCTGGAGTACGTATTGGACTGTATCCCCGGTTGGGGACGTCAATACGACGCCAGCCCCCAAACCAGCCAACATTTTGGAGCCATAAAAATGCATAATCCAATTGGAGTATGCGCCGTACTCTTTAGGGAGTTCGGCTTCAGTCCATTCAGCGACAAAGTCAGCCAAGACCTGCGACTTTATGGCTCGTCGAGGTTTGTAAGTTATATCGAATGGTAATTGCTGAATGGCCCATTTTGCGATCCTGCCCGTCACGTCGCGGTTGTTTATAATGTCGTTGAGGGGCACTTCGGAGGCCACTATTATCGAACACTCTTGAAAGTAGTGTCGGAGCTTCCGGGATGCCATGAACACCGCGTACGCTATCTTTTGATAGTGTGGGTAACACGACTTGCAGGGGGTTAAGACAGTGGATACGTAGTACACTGGTTTTTGAAGAGGGAATTTATGCCCTTCTGTTTCTCGTTCGACGACGAGCATCGCGCTTACAACTTGATTGGTTGTTGCGATATATAACAACATTGGTTCGACCAGGTTAGGCGCAGCTAGGACCGGATTTGTTGCCAATATGGCTTTTATTTCTTCGAGTCTGGCGGTGGCAGCATTCGTCCATTCAAAGTGTTGATGCGCTGAGGCGATAGAGGCGATGCCTTTTCTCCCGGATGGGAGATGAAGCGGCTTAAAGGCCGCCACGCATCGATCAATTTTTGTATTTGTTTGAGGTCTTTTGGAATATCCAGCTGTGTGTGGGGCTCGGATCTTGGCTGGGTTTGCTTCAATTCCTCTCTTGGATAGAATGAAGCCGAGAGCTTCCGGCTGATACGCAAGACGCATTTTCAGTTCAGCTTGATGTCATATGCTCGGAGGTTGCGAATGTGAGCCTCAAATCATCTACTAGAGTTTCGACATGTTTGGTTTTGGCGACTACGTCGTCTCGTATCACCTCTCTTGTTTTGCCGATCTGGGTAGCCACACATATACGAATCATGCGCTGATATGTTGCGCGGCATTTTTGAATCCGAAGGGCATCGTGTTAAAGCAGAATGGTCCATATGGAGTGATGAATGCCGTTGCGGCTTGGTCCGCCTCCGCCATCTTAATTTGATGGTAGTCGGAGTATGCGTCAAGGAAGCACAATGAATCGTGCCCTGCGGTAGCATCGATGCGGGGAAGGGGGGAGGGATCCTTTGGGCAGGCCTTGTTGAGGTCTTTAAAATCGACACATAGGCGCCAGGATTAATCCTTCTTTGGTACCATTACCAGGTTTGCTAGCCAGTCCGGATGTTTGATGTCTCGATGAATTCGGCTTCGATGGTTGGCTAGCTCCTCTCCCATTGCTGTCTTTTGGGTTAGGAAAATTGCGAAGAACTGTTTGGTAGCTTGAATCCCTTCAGGATGTTGAGGCTGTGTTACGCTTGTCTGTGTGGGATTCTGGCATATCTGAAGGGTGCGAGCAAAGATGTCCCAATTTTCGAAGGAATTCTCGTAGTCTGGCGTCTACTTTTTACTTGTGCCCGATGGAGGCCGTCTTTGTTGGAGTCCGTTGGATGGACTGGAACTTAACTATAAATCGACTGGTTTAAAGGAGGTGGACTTGGATCTCTTATCGAGTATCACATCATCCTATTCACCGTGGAAGCGCCTTGTGCGATGAGTTCCTCTGCAGCTAGGGCTTGGATAGTGCCTCGAGGCTAATCGGCTGTTTTGTTTTGTTGTAGTCTTTGTGTCCGGATGACTAACGAGTGATTATTTCGCCAGGCCCGGGCATCTTAAGCTTCATGTACCCGTAATGGGGTATGGCTTGAAAAATTGTGAATGCCTCCCGTCCTAATATAGCGTGATATCCACTGCTGAACGGGGCCACTTAGAACGTGACCTCTTCGGACCTGTAATTGTCCGGCGAGCCGAACACCACATCAAGTGTGATTTTTCCAGTGCAGCGTGCTTCCCGGCTAGGGATTATTCCTCTAAAGGTTGTGCTGCTTCGCTCAATGCGGCTCCAGTCTATTTCCATTTTTTGAAGAGTTTCCCCATAGATGAGGTTTAATCCGTTGTCGCCATCCATGAGTACCTTGGTAAGGCGAAAGCCGTCCACTATCGGACCGAGGACCAATGCGGCTGGTGCTCGGGCTGTTGAATTAGGTTCATATTTGGCGTTGAAGGTGATGGCCGTGTCGCTCCATGGATTTGTTGTTGCTACTTGGTGGACTTGGCGAGGCTACGGTTATTCGTTTCCGCATATTATTTGATCACGAAAGTCTCGAAGACTGTTGACACCGTCTTGGTATCTGTTGGAGTGGCTCTTGGGGCTAGAAGCTCTTCGCCACTTTTATTTTTTGTCGCGATATCCAACATGCTCGAAGGCTATGTGTTGGAGTGGCGCTTCACATCTTGTGAATTTTACGAGGTCCATTGAGCCATCCCTCCAGTACGGTTCCGTGCCCTTTATGGGGGTTTTGCTTTTTGGTTTTTGTTCCTGGTGCCCGAGTGTGACGCACCCTTTTGTTTCAGCCTAGGGTTGTATTCGGGGCCGGATTGTCCCAAAACTTAGTTTCGATTTTCCGGAAAACTCTCCATCGCACAGTACTTTCGCACTATGGACGCCAGATCGGCGAAGCGTGTAATTTCGCGATGACTGATGGCGTTCAATATTCCCTCGTCCGTGCAATTGTTGCGAAAATTGAAAGTGCGTTTTCCTCACGGCGATCCTTTATCCTGTCCATAACGGGAGAATCGGCCCGATAATGATGTCTTGTTTGGCGGGCTCTTGCTGGATTTGAGATAGATCGCATATGACTAGGTGGGTGGGTGGAATAAAGTCCGGAACCTTACCCATCTCGAGGCTCAAGGGCCGGAAAGTTTCCGAATTTGGAAGCTTGGATTGTTGGACGTTGTCCAGCGAGTGCTGTCGATGCGACTTTAGGTTCGATGCTTGATCGACATCCGTCCCTCATGGAAATCCGGCATGGAGGGTTGGAGTCGGACATGACTACTTTTCAATACTGAAGAGGATTCACCTGGCGTTCCTCTACCACGCATAGCGTGGTGGGTCACACAGGAGAGTTAATCTCTCTCGGATCGGTTTAAAGCCCAATCTGATTGTAGTGCATGCGACTCGAGGCGGTGATGCGGTCCAAGATCTCATTTACGGACAAGAGCTCTATTGGATCCAGCTGCTCGCGAATTCGAGTTGGCGTGAAGATTGTTTTCGATGACCGAGAATTAAATCGTTGAAGCGGTGGCGAGCAGTGGTCATAAGAAAACCACCTAGCCTGATAGTTTGGCTGGCGGCCAAAGCTCCTTTGGTGATGGTTCCATCTTTAAAGATGGGAAGAGGCATCCTTCCTATCGGTGACGGTACAGAGGAACTCTCAATGAAAGCACCAATGTCGGTGTCAAAACCGGCGTATGTCGGGTAGGGGGTCCCGAACTGTGCGTCTAGGCGGATGGTAACAGGAGACAAGGGACACGATGTTTTTACCCAGAGTTGGGCCCTCTCGATGGAGGTGAAACCCTACTCCGCTTGATTGATATTGATGATATGGGTAGTACAAGAGTGGATCTACCACGAGATCAAGGAGGCTAAACCCTAGAAGCTAGCCTATGGTATGATTGTTGTAATGGTTGTGTGTCCTCTGGACTAAACCCTCCGGTTTATATAGACAGGAGAGGGCTAGGGTTACAGAGTCGGTTACAATGGTAGGAGATCTACATATCCGTATCGCCAAGCTTGCCTTCCACGCCAAGGAAAGTCCCATCCGGACACGGGACGAAGTCTTCGATCTTGTATCTTCATAGTCTTGGAGTCCGGCCGATGATGATAGTCCGGCTATCCGGACACCCCCTAGTCCAGGACTCCCTCAATCGCGCTCAGCCAAAGTAGACAGGCGAGGCGACTCCATGGCTAGCGCCTCGGGAGTCGCTCAAGTGATGGGAGTGTTCAGGAGCTGGTCATTCGTGTGGTGGAGCTCGTCCCGTAGGTCCCGAGGGAGAGCTTGAGGCACATATGGCTCGTGCCCTGGGAAGTCACCGTTCGTGTTGACGTGGGATGCACTCGCGTGATCGTCTTTGGGCTCCGGGTAGCCCGGGGGCACGCGGTGCTCGGAGTTGTGTTCCATGAGGATTTTGGCGGTCAGATCAATGCTATCGGACTCAGACTCCTCTGAGGAATCGCTGAGTCATCCATCAGAGAGGTGAAGGGCAGGCTCATCAAACTCGATATCCGCCACTTGTTCTCCTGCCGCCTGAGTGTCGATAGCATGCTTGATCCAACGCTGCAGCCGTGAACGCCCTGAGCACTTACGACGACATACAACGGTGGGATGAGTAACCACTCGGTATGGAGCCAAGGGCTGTCGGAGAAGGACTCCGTAGGAGGAGGCTCGGAAGTGTGTTGCAACGCGGATAGTCAATGCCTCCATGTCCAATGGGGCTCCACGCAGCCATCCTAAGTCGTCGGCGATGAAGGAGATCATCCCGAAGCGGATTTCACCGCCGACCGATATGATGATGATGTAGAAATCCACCTACACCATGAAGTTTCACTATAAGCCTAGCCCCACGTTGGGAGCAAGGTGTCGGGGTTATGATACTGACAAAATGTACTAGGGGTACGATAAGGGACAGAGTCTAGCAACGACATAGGTGTAACACATGGTGTTTAACGAGTTCAGGCCCCTCACTCGGTGGAGGTAAAAGCCCTACGTCTCGTGCCCTGAGGCTTGCTTTGATTTGATAGATAGGATTACAGACTTGAACGTGACCGGCTATGGAGAGGTGTGAGGGAGTCCTGGATTAGCGGGTATCCGGACAGCCGGACTGTTGGACCGTGAAGATACAAGACTCAAGACTTCGTCCCATCCGGATGGGACTCTCCTTTGCGTGGAAGACAAGCTTGGCGATCCGGATGTTAGATTTCCTTCTTTGTAACCGACTCTGTGTAAACCCTAGCCCCCTCCGGTGTCTATATAAACCGGAGGGTTTGATCCGTATAGGGACAATCATAATCATTATAGGCTAGCTTCTAGGGTTTAGCCTCTAGGATCTCGTGGTAGATCAACTCTTGTAATACTCATCTCATCAATATCAATCAAGCAGGAAGTAGGGTTTTACCTCCATCGAGAGGTCGAACACAGGTAAACATCGTGTCCCTTGCCTCCTGTTACCATCAGCCTTAGACGCATAGATCGGGACCCCCTACCCGAGATCCGCCAGTTTTGACACCGACATTGGTGCTTTCATTGAGAGTTCCTCTATGTCGTTGCTGCAAGGCTCGATGGCTCCTGCAATCATCAACAACAATGTGGTCCAGGGTGAGACTTTCCTCCCCGGACAGATCTTCGTGTTTGGCGGCTTCACACTGTGGGCCAAGTCGTTTGGCCATCTGGAGCAGATCGACAGCTACGCCCCTGGACATCAAGACAGGTTTGGGAACTTGAACTACACGGGCGATGTCCGCGGAGACTTGAACTTCGACGGATTCGGGCCTATGCCAGGAGCGCAAACTGTCACGATGAGCACGGCTTAGACATGCTGTCGGACAATACTCGGGATATCGCACCTGCAGGAGCTCCGGACCTAAATCTGGGGCAGATTGCGTTGTCCGGGGATGGGTGGACAGACCCCGCCTCTGAGACCGCACACTCATTGGCGGTAGAGCCGAACACAGACTTCACCCCCAAGGAAGCCTGTGTCTCCGGACCCCCGGACTTGTGTCCGGCTGTAGGTTCCAGTCCGCGCGCCCCTGAGCCCGCCGAATCTGGTCGGGCTCCGGTAATGGAGTTCATCGCTGCGGATATTTTCCAGCACTCGCCCTTTGGCAACATCCTGAACTCATTAAAGTTTCTCTCTTTGTTAGGAGACTCTTGGCCGAACTATCTCCGGCTCGAGTGGGAAGACGAGGGAATTCGTTGCCCACCCACCACCCACTTCATTGCCACGATCGATGATTTAACCGACGTGCTTGACTTCGACTCTGAAGACATCAACAGTGTGGACGATGATGTAGGAGAAGTACAGGAACCACCACCCAGGGGGCGGAGGACAACCACCTCCTCATATGATATATATATATGGTGGATGATGGATTCATGTACCTAGGGTAGGGTCATAGACCTGATCTAAGTGCCCTACCCAAGGACACCTTTATAAGAGATCACCTTCCAGTCGACCCATGAGCAATCCACTCGACTGGATTGAAGGACTCGACCATGAAGACTCACTCGACCATGAAGACTCACTCGACCACCGGAAGGTCGAAGGCACTCTGCCTTTGCAGCGGCTTTGTAATTGAATAGACTTTATGGTAGTTAAGACACTTTATGTGGGGTGTTATCAGTAACGCCCCAGACTTAATGTACTTTAAAGCCCTCATTACGTGGGCTGGCAGGGGTCTTGGCGCACTCTATATAAGCCACCCCCCTCCACAGGAAGAAGGGTTCGCACCCCTGTAACACATACACACATAATCCACTCGACCGCCTCAGGGCTCCGAGGCGTGGGGCTTTACTTCCTCAGAAGGGCCTGAACTCGTACATCACTTGTGTTTACAACCTCTCCATAGCTAGGACCTTGCCTCTCCATACCTACCCCCACTCTACTGTCAGACTTAGAACCACGACAGTTGGCGCCCACCTTGGGGCAGGTGTTTTAGTGATTTTGTGGAGAAGTTGCGGTACTTCCGAGTACTTTCATCATGATGACTGCTGGAGTTTTGGTCGAGGCACGAGATCCGTCTCGGCGCTCTCACCTTTGTCGCCGACGACTCGCGGGCTCCGTGGAGGCTCCACTCGATGTTGATCGCTCCCGTCCAGCGGTGCGGCGCATTTTCGCGCATGTGTCCGCGGCGTTCTGCTGCGGCAACCGTCGACCCAGATCGGTCGACTCCTTATCGATCGCCGTCGGTCTCCCACCAGCATAAGCGCTCTGGTCGATCGAGGCTTCAGCGGTGGGTGAAGCCGCGGTGATGGCTCGCCAGACGGCCATCGCCCAAGTTGCGGCAATCGAGGCCAGACGAATCTCTCTGGCTGTTCGATCATCGTGGCTCCGTAGAGACTGCATCGAATGTGATAGCGGTGATCCGCGGCGGAAATTCTCATGGTCGCCGGACCCTTGATCCTTCGGCCGCCCGATGGGCGGAGCGGGTGGTGGAGGTGACCCCGCACAAGATCATGAAGAGTACCAGCCCGAGACATGGATGCCCTGCATACTCCCATCAGCGGGAGAAACCCAGCGGCTCGCGCTTGGAGGAAGCACGTTTTACCGCGTGGCTGAAACGCTTCGCTGGAGAACCTTCAGCGAGCACTCGGCGAAGCGTCTTGTGACAACGAGTTCCAAGCGGTCGACCGACTCTTCCGCCGACTTCGGGTATACGCCGCCAATCCAGAATTTAGCGGCCGCAACCCGTATAGCAAAGTCCATCCGGCCTTCTCGGTCGGAGCTGGAGAGAGCTTGATGCAGATCGTAGATTTACTCGGGCAGCGGGAGATCGAGAACTCAGCCGTGTCACGATCGCGCAGAATTCCACGGTCGATCCGTCGCTGCGAATACGGTTCGATCGGCTCCTGATCCCAGATCGGCTCCGCGGCGGGAAGAAGCGCGACAACGGCGAGATCACTATGGAGACCAACACGGCCGAGATGATGGCGTCGAGTGCCGCTTCCCCTCGAGGATGGGTCTTCGCTCCTCGGGCAGGGGGATGTGGCGTCGATTCAGTCTTGAGGCGAAGAGCTCGGTCGACCCGAGGAACCCGAGCTTCGACGCGATCCATTATCGTGCAAGGCAGTCGACGAGCAGAGTCTATCGAGGTGGACCCGAGAGATGCGCCTGACGATCGAGTGCATGTTTCGGTCGAGTGTTTTAGCGAGGGCTATCGAGCATGATGATTCCCCCAATTTCAGGTTGGCAGAGTCAACAAGTTCCTTTGGTGAGTCCAAGCCTAAAACAGCGAAGATTACCGAGTGGTACATCAGATTGGTGGTGGGAATGACGAGGTGGCCATGAAGCATTGCCCTCATCTTTGGAAGGTTCAGCGGGCGTGGTTGAATCGATTACCTCCTAGCGATATTTACACTTGGGAAGATTTGTCCAGTGTTAGTTAGAACTTTTGAAGGAACTTGTGGCGACCAGCTGGTTTGACATGAGCTGCAAGTACGTGTCGAGAAAACCAATGAGACTCTCGGAGAGTATATTCAGAGGTGGATCACTCTGGACCATACTGTGGAAAATGTGTCTGACCATCAGGCAGTTTGCGCCTTCAAAGATGGTGTCAAGAACAGAGAATTGAGTCTGAAATTTGGTCGAACCGGAGACATGACCTTGAGTCGGATGATGGAGATTGCTACCAAATACGCCAATGGCGAGGAAGAAGACCGACTCCGAAGCGGCAAGTACAAGCCGAGTCAGTCGAAGAAGGAAATTCGATCGGAGCGAAGCGGAAGGCGAACCAGCAGCTCTGGAGAGGCTCGGCGTGACTCGAGGAAAGTTCAAGGGAAGCCAAAGGATCACGGAATCCTAAGAAAGTAAAGGATAAAGAAGGAAGCGGCGTGATGGATATGCCGTGTCACATCCACACGAAGAAAGATGAAAGGGTAACATCATTTACCCAAAGCACACCACTCGCCGATTAATCGACTCTGATCCAGCGGTTTCGGGAAAACAGTCCAAGGACAAGGAGGAGTCGGATAAGGCGAAGACAAGGAGGGCAAGTGAGGAGCGATATCCGCATGTTAACTCCACTCGATGATCTTCGCAGAGCGTGGAGAGCAAGAGTCGGTGAAAGTCATTAACGTGAGGTGAACATGGTTGCCCCAGCAAAACCAAGTTATCGAGATGGTCCCAAACACCCATCACATTCGACCAATCGATCATCCGACTCATATTGCCACCTGGGAGGCAAGCTTTGGTGGTCGATCCGGTTGTCGAAGGCACTCAACCAGCGAAAGTCTTGATGGGACGGTGGTAGTGGGCTGAACTTGTTGTATCTGAGACACCTTTGAAAGGAACGGGCATCGATGTCGGCCCGAGCACCAGTAACATGAGTTTCCACGGAGTCATACCAGGGAAGAAAGCTGAGTCACTCGGCCAAATAGCTCTGGACGTGGTTTTTGGGGACTCAAAGCATTTTCGCAAGGAAAAGTTGACCTTTGAGGTTGTGGATTTTGAGTCGTACACGCCATTTTGGGGAGGCCAGCATATGCACGGTTCATGGCCCGACCATGTTACGTGTACCTCAAACTGAAAATGCGAGTCCCAAAGGGTGATCAACATCCTTTGGCGATCGGAAAAAGGCGGAAGAGTGCTTTCGGAAGGGCTCAAGATTGCGATTCGGTGACAGCGGTCGAGTTCGAAGAGTACAAGCAAAACGCAGATCCGAGTGATTTGTTGCGATCCAAGAAACCCGCCCACAGAATCGCATTTGATCGTCTGGTGAGGCGAAGCCTGTTCACATTCACCCGACCGACCCCAATGCAGCCCCGACCCACATCTCCACAACACTCGACCTGAAATAGGAAGATGCGCTCATCCAGTTCCTCCGTGAGAACCGGGACATTTTTGCATGGAAGCCAACTGACATGCCAGGTGTTCCCAAGGGACTGGCTAAGCATCGCCTCCGAGTCGACAAATCAGCAAAACCAGTCAAAGAGCATCTTCGGCGGTCCGCCATCCAGAACAGAAAAGCTATTGGTGAGGAAGTAGCTTGACTGTTGGCGGCAGGATTTATCCAAGAGATATACCACTCCGAGTGGCTCGCTAATGTCGTCATGGTTCCCAAGAAGGACAAGTCACTCCGCATGTGCATTGACTTCAAGCACATCAATCGGGCCTGCCCGAAGGATCATTTTCCTCTCCTCGCATAGATCAAATTGTTGACTCGACGCGGGATGTGAGATTGTCTTTTCTAGGCGCATATTCGGGTATCATCAGATCCGTCTATATGGGCCCGACGAAATAAAAACAGCTTTCATCACTCCATTCGGGTGCTTCTGCTATATCACGATGCCATTCGGCCTCAAGAATGCCGGAGCCACATTTATGCAAATGATTCAGAAGTGTCTTCTCACTCAAATCAGTCGGAATGTGGAAGCGTATATGGATGATATCGTCGTCAAGTTGCGAAAGGTTCCGACCTGCTTGCTGACCTCGCCGAAACATTTGCCAACCTCCGAAGGTATGATATCAAGCTCAATCCATCAAAGTGCACATTCGGAGTTCCTGGTGGAAAGTTACTCGGTTTTCTCGTTTCCGAACGAGGGATCGATGCTAATCCAGAGAAGATCGGCACTATTCTCTGCATGAAACGCCCTATGCTAGTGCACGATGTCGAGCTTCTTTGGATGCTTGGCGCATTAAGTCGATTCATCTCACGACTCGGTGAAAAGCGTTGCCTCTTTACCGGTGATGAAGAAGCGAACAAGTTCGAGTGGACTCCGAAGGCGATGCAGCGTTTGCGAGCTAAAAGCTCGCTCTCCACCCAGCCGGTGCTTGCTGCTCCAATCAGCAAAGAGCCTCTGTTGCTTTATATCGCAGCCACAGGACAAGTCGTCGATATAGTGCTTACGGTCGGCGGGAAGAGGAAGGAAAAGCCTTTAAAGTTCAGCGCCCGATGTATTATTTGTGCGAAGTCTTGACTCCATCCAGCGGAGATACCCTCACTATCGAGAAGCTTGTGTATGGGATATACATGACCACAAAGAAGGTTGCTCATTATTTCTCCGATCATTCCATCACGATCGTCGTGACGCCCCACTATTAGAGATCCGCACTGTGAGATGCAAGCTGGTCGAGTGGCGAAATGGGCGATTGAACTTCTTCCCTTGATATCAAGTTTGAGGCAAAAGCCATTAAGTCCGAGCAATTGCAGATTTCCTTGCCGAGTGATTGAACAACGACAGCCGTGAAGTTCACTCGGAGCATTGGACCATGTTCTTGATGGCTCTAAGATGTTGAATGGTTCGGTCTTTGGGGTTGTTCTGGTTTCCCCGGAGGAGATAAGCTTAGGTATGTGCTCTAGATTCACTTTGATTCCTCCAACAATGAGGCGAGTATGAGGCCCTTTTATATGGATTGCGCATGGCCATCTCACTTGGCGTCCGTCGCTGATGGTCTATGGCGATTCAGATTTAGTGGTCAATCGGTGATGAAGGAGTGGGATGTGAAATCCAGCAATATTGAATCTTGCAATGCAGTGAGGAAGCTGGAAAAGAAGTTTGAGGGTTAGAGCTCCATCACATCCCCGATGAAAAAATCAAGCAGATGATCTGGCAAAGATAGGTTCAAAAGAGAAGCCATTCGAGTGGTGTGTTTTTGTAACATATACACACTCCGTCATCAAAGAAGATCCTTTCACGAAGAAGCTCCACAGCCCAAGAGTGCCACAGATCCGGTGAGGTTGAGGTCCCAGCGGTGGTCGACTTGGTCATGGAGGTTTTAGTGGTCACTCCATTGGACAATTCCCTATATCGCGTATATCATGAGAAAAGAGCTCCTAGAGGATGAGGAAGAGGCTCGGCAGATCGTCCGTCGATCCAAAGCCTTTACCGTTATCAAAGGACAATTGTATAGAAAGCCCATTGGAGTTGGTCAAAAATGCATAACGCCGGAAGAAGGTCGAATCATTCTCAATGATATCCACTCGGGGACTGTGGTCACCATGCGTCCTCTCGGACCATTGTAGCCAAAGCATACCGAGGCAGTTTTCTTGGCCAAGAGCGAATGAGATGGCGAAGGAAATAGTGGACAAGTGCGAAGGATGTCAGTTCTACTCCAATATGTCACACAAGCCTGCGTCAGCTCTGAAGACCATTCCACTCGTCTGGCCGTTCGCAGTATGGGGGTTAGACATGGTCGGTCCCTTGAGAACAGGTCGAAGTGGTTTCACGCATGTACTGGTAGCAGTCGACAAGTTCACCAAGTGGATTGAGGCAAAACCAATCAAGAATCTTGACGACGGTACTGCCGTTACCTTCATCGGGGAGCTGACGTTCAGATATGGAGTTCCGCACAGCATCATTACAGATAATGGGTCGAACTTTGACTCGGAAGAATTCAGAGATTTCTGCAACTCTCAGGGCACACGAGTCGACTACGCTTGATCGCCCATCCATGATCGAATGGACAAGCGGGGCGAGCCAATGGCTTAATCCTCAAGGGTTTGAAGCCTCGATCGATGCGTGATCTCAAGCATCTTGGCTGGAGCATGGGTCGACGAACTCCCTTCGGGTGCTTTGGGGGTTGAGGACCACACCCAATCGGTCGACCGGAAGAACTCCATTCTTCTTAGCCTATGGAGCTGAAGCATTCTTGCCGAGTGATCTTCTTCACAATGTTCCTCGAGTTGAACTCTACAAGCGAAGCTGAGCAAGCGCGTCGGGGCGATCGACCTCCTTGAGGAAGAAAGGGAGATGGCTCTGATCCGATCGACCATCTACCAACAGGACTTGCGTCGCTTTCACGCCAGAAATGAGAGAGGTCGAGCCTTCCAGGAAGGAGATCTAGTTCTCCGAGTGGATCAACAAAAACAGCATAAGCTCGCTCCTTCTTGGGAAGGACCCTTCATCGTCACCAAGGTTCTCCACAACGGGGCATACTGTCTTTACAACGTCGAACACAATATCGAAGAGCCCCGGGCTTGGAATGCGGATCTGCTCCGCCCATTTTACACCTAAAGTTTTTCACTCGGATGAGTTGTAATAAAGTACTTCTGTAGTTCATGGATTTCGAAATAATAGTGCCATAATTCCTTCATAATTTTTGTCACTTTTTATTTTTATCCAGTAAAATTTTTCCCCCAGTGGGTGGCTTAGCCGCGAATCCGTTTCGCCTAAGTTTGTACAAATCCTACCGAGTGGTAAGCCAGACTTCCACTCGGAGGCTTAGCCGCGAATCCGTTTCGCCTAAATTATAAAAATCCTACCGAGTGGTAAGCCAGACTTCCACTCGGAGGCTTAGCTGCAGCCCAGTGCTCGCCTAAGTTATTAAAATCCTACCGAGTGGTAAGCCAGACTTCCACTCGGAGGCTTAGCTGCAGCCCAGTGCTCGCCTAAGTTATTAAAATCCTACCGAGTGGTGAGCCAGACTTCCACTCGGAGGCTTAGCTGCAGTCCAAGTACTCGCCTAAGTTACATAAAATCCTACCGAGTGGTAAGCCAGACTTCCACTCGGAGGCTTAGCTGCAGTCCAAGTACTCGCCTAAGTACAACATACGCTCGCAAGGAGGACGAGGTGCAGGTCGACTGCGACCCTCTCCTCTGAGCTACGCCATAAGTACAATGTGTGTGCTCACAAGGAGGATGAGGTGCAGGTCGACTGCGACCCTCTCCTCTGAGCTACGCCATAAGTATAATGTGTGCTCGCAAAGAGGACTAGGTGCTGGTCGACTGCGACCCTCTCCTCTGAGCTTCGCCACAAATACAACGTGAAAATCCTACTGAGTGAAGAGCAAACCTCTCACTCGGGGGCTTAGCTGCAGCTCAGTGCTCGCCTAAGATATAAAAATCCTACCGAGTGAAGAGCAAACCTCTCACTCGGGGGCTTAGCTGCAGCTCAGTGCTCGCCTAAGATATAAAAATCCTACTGAGTAAAGAGCAAACCTCTCACTCGGGGGCTTAGCTCCAGCCCAGCGCTCGCCTAAGTTATAAAAATCCTACCGAGTGAAGAGCAAATCTCTCACTCGGGGGCTTAGCTGCAGCTCAGTGCTCGCCTAAGATATAAAAATCCTACCGAGTAAAGAGCAAACCTCTCACTCGGGGGCTTAGCTGCAGCTCAGCACTCGCCTAAGTTATAAAAATCCTACCGAGTGAAGAGCAAACCTCTCACTCGGGGGCTTAGCTACAGCTCAGCGCTCGCCTAAGTTATAAAAATCCTACCCAGTGAAGAGCAAACCTCTCACTCGGAGGCTTAGCTGCGGCTCAATGCTCGCCTAAGGAACAAGTCGACTGCAGAAAACACCTTCTTTGTGAACACTGCAAAGGACAATTCGAGCCAAAAGCAATCGTATCAAACATCAAATCCAAGTTTAGGTCGATACCTAAAGGAACCGAGAGTGCCCAGGCGCTAAGCCCTTAAGGTTTATCGGTTACAATTCCACTCGCATACCGAGGCAAATTTAAAGTGTCGAGCTTAAAGGAAGTTTTTACCCCTCTGTGGAGGCTGGAAGAACAACGAACTCATCAAGGTCGATTCCGTCTGCGATCCGGGTAGCAGCAGCGATGAAGGTTTCCATGAAGGACCTGAAGTCGTGTTTTTGGTGTTAGCCACTCGAGAATCGCTAACTTGTCCTCTTGTGCGTCTTTGCAAAGTGGACTCGGGCGGACCACGAGCAACATCGGCACCGCAACGAGCCGAGGACTTCTTCCACTCTTGCACTCGGTCGGGGCGGCGTTCGATCGAGCCATCGGCGACTTCGAGGTCATGCGGAGTGTCGCCCTGGGCGAGGCGTCGAGTCGATGCGGGGCGTAGCAACCTTCAGCCTTGCAAGGTAGTCCACGACAGCTGCAACACGGGACTCTAGTCTGAAGACATTCATAGCAACTTCATCATTCACTGGAGAATTGACGGGGTCAAGGTTTGGTTCCAGCTGGCTAGTCTCTTCTTCAAAGTTTCGACAGAATTCTGCAAGGACAAAACGGCGAGTCAAGACAGTGGTCGAATGGAAGCATCACAGTTGAAAATGTTGGTCGAGTGTAGAAGGTTACCTTCGAGCATAAGAAACAATTTCTTGGCAAGACCACCCAGGAAGGCTTCCAGGTCATTCTTCTTCCCGGTCAACCTGGTTGATCTTCTCGGTCGAGTAGTCTTGTCGGTTTTCGATCGGTCGACATCCTTGGTGGCAATCGCCAGAGCAGCTTTCAGATTGGTATTTTCCTGTTCAAGCTTGGTGATTGAAGCTAACTTCTCGTCAGCAAGCTTGGTCTTCTCAGCTAGCTCAAGGTCTTTCTTCTTACGGGCTTCCTTCACCTTGCACGCAAGTTCTGAGGAAAATCAGATTTTGAAACAAATGAAGGGAAAAGGAGTAAATCGAGGTCTCACCGAACATACCTTTGGTCTCCTCCTTCGCCTTCGTCGATTCTCTGCACTAGCCAGTCCAGCTCGGCTGAATGTGCTTCTGCTCCAGCTCGGTATAGCGAGCTGCAAGGTCTGAGATTTCTCGAAGAACCAATCGACAAAATATCAAAAATAATTCACTTCCGAGTGGATAAGAGAAAATCACAAGTTTCTAAGACTACAGCCGAATGCAAGCATTCGACCGTAGTCTCGGGGACTACACCCAGTGGGTGCACTCAGCGTGCCCCCACTAGTTCTATTCAAGACAGAGTCGACCAGTCGACCCAAAAAAAATCTCTTCAGACTATAATCGACTGCCAGCAGTCGACCATAGTCTCGGGGACTACACCCAGTGGGTGCACTCAGCGTACCCCACGGTTTGAAATCCATTCGTTTTGATCGAATGGCGGAAAGACTTCTTATAAAGCCTAAGGCCATTGCCCGTGATCGACCTTATATGAGGGACTACACCCGGCGGGTGCACTCAGCGTGCCCCGCTAACACGGAGTTTTTATCAACACACCTAGTGGGTGGTGCTATAATTCGAGAAAGAAAAGTTTTGATAGCATATCCTATGAGCAGCGGAGGTCGACGACGAGCGTTGCTTTGAAGGCGGAGCTGGCGTCAATAAGCTGCTTGGCTCGCATCCGGATGGTCTTCATCTGCTCCATCATAGCCCCTCGGCGTGTCGCTTCCTTGGCGTGGCGGCAGTCCTCGGGGCGTGGTGCTTTGTGAAGAGAGAAGGTTGTGCGGCACTTTCGTGAAGTGGGATGAGCACTCGTCAGCGGCACCATGAAAGACACGGTGTGTCGGTGGTGTTCTCTCCCTCGGTGTTCAGATTTTCAAGCACCGTCACATCTGTGCCACCCGCCGGCAAATGCTTTCCTACTCATACGTAGCGGTGGTTCCTCATCCTCATCATCATCAGGAAGAGTGATAACAACATTGGATGGAGCTACAGAAAAGAATCAGAATCAGAGATCACGAATCAGTCGACTAAAAACGGAATTGAGAGTATAGTACCAGGATTTGAAGTTGCTGCGTCCTCCATCTCATGGTCTTCAGCCTTGCCTGTGGTCTCAGAAGTTGCAGCACTGAAGTTCCAAAGAATCAGTCGAACTAGCTCAAGTATCAACCAGAGACAAAGCTTGTACAAAACAAGGAGACTTAAGTAACATGTTTACCCTGATATGGTGGGGATGGACACCTTCATCTTCGGCAGGAGCTTGGTGGGCTTTGACGGAGCCACCTTCGACTGCTTCGGCGCCTTTTCAGTCGGCGCCGGAGAAGCGGTCCGAGGGCGTTTGGTCGACTGCGGGACAGTCGCAACCCCCTTACCGCGTTCAATCGTCGGGTCGTGGACAAGTTTCGACCGCCTTTCCGAGCGCGGCGGTGCAACCTCCTCCTCCTCCTCTTCTTCGTCCTCATCATAAATAAATCGTCATCATCGTCATCTTGGCGTCTGAGTCCCACTCCTCCTCGGCTCTCGCCCACCGCTTCTCCTCCTCGGTGAACTGAGCTCCATTGGGCATCGAGTACAGCTCGGTGAGGGCCTGAAAGACGTCAAGCCAGAGATCAATCGACCAACTTACAGAACATACAGAAACAAATACGACAAGTTTACAATGGAAGGCAGAGCAGAGGTACCTTGTCTCGAACGCTGTGATGGTCGAGTGGAGGAATCCTCGTGGATCCACGGGGATTGTCCTTGTTCCCAGTGACCACGGCCATCCACCTTTCCACCGTGGCGTCGTCGACTGCCTCCGGGTGGACCCGAGTCTCGTCTTCGGTTCCACAGTACAACCACATGCAATGGCTCCGGCCCGAAGGGGCTGGATCGTCGCCCGAAGAAAACTTCCAAAAGGTCCATGCGATGCGCCGTCCGAACCAAATGCACCACGCGATCCATCAACATCTTCCGTCGGCTCTCTCCTCCGGAATCACCTTGAGAGAGGAGGGCTTGTTCACTCGGTCCATGGTGAATGGCGGAGTCCACTCATTGTCGGCGTCGACTCATTCTTGCTGATAGAACCAGGTCATTGCCCCCCTGACCGACTCGGGAAGCGTCATGGCTGGGAAGGTGCTCTTATTCCTCACTTGAATCCCTGGCCCTGCACATTTGGACAACTTGGGTTTTCTCATCGCTGGACTCGCTTTCTTCACGGTGCGAGAGCGACACGTGAAGATGTGTGAACAAGCCCAGTCGCGATCGACAGCCGGAAATTTTCACACATGGACACAAGCGCAGCAAGATCTGCGATGGAGTTCGGGGTGAAGTGGTGGAGTTGGGCTCCAAAGAAGTTCAAAAACCACGAAGAAAACACTTGGTGGCGAGAGAAAATCCGCGATCGACATGAGTGGCCAGGAGCACGCACTCACCCTCTTCGGTGGGGTTGCCACTCTTTTCCGGAAGCCTTGCGGCGTCATGGGGATCAGCCCGCCGTCGGCCATGTCGAGAGGTCCTTCTCCACGATGGTCGTTGGATCCAATCTCCTGGACCCAGCCCTTGGCGGCGGGATCTAGATGAAGACCGCGCGGCTGGTGGATCTCCCTTCACCTTCTCCGCCCGGCGCCTTCTTTGCGCTCGCCCACCGCCGTCTTATCCTTGACCATGGCTGCCGGCGAGATGCGTGAAGAGGGGCTTGGTAGAGGTGAAAGCGGCTGCGTTGGGCGGAGACGAGGAGAGCGGAGAAGAAAGAATGGAGCACTGTTCAGAAAACCCTCGCTGGTCGCATTTATAACGTCCCTTCCGAGTGGATGACAGGTGGACCCGGTCAATCTAATCATATCCCGAAACAGTTGCATTGACGTGATACGTGGCGGAAAAAGCGGCGCGGGGATCGAGGCGTCTATGTCCTATCCTTTCCGAATGCCACGGTCCACCCCGCTTCGCGCGCTTCCCCAAATTTCGTATCCCGTGGAATCCGCGAACGGCAGTCAGTCTGTCAGATGCAAGATCTCCTGCGATCCGTCGCTCGGGAACCGGCGAAGTCCGAAAAGGCACTCGACGAAAGACAAGAATGGATCGAGTCGACTGAAGAAAAGTTGCTCGTTATCAACAAAGAAGATCTTGATCGTAAGCGACGCATAGCGGTATGCAAAAGTCAATCGGAAACAGCATCAACTCCTTCCTCACTCAAGCCTCAATCCATTCGGGGGCTAATGATGGATTCAGGTACCTAGGGTAGGGTCATAGACCTGATCTAAGTGCCCTACCCAAGGACACCTTTATAAGAGATCACCTTCCAGTCGACCCATGAGGAATCCACTTGACTGGATTGAAGGACTCGACCATGAAGACTCACTCGACCATGAAGACTCACTCGACCACCAGAAGGTCAGAAGGCACTCTGCACTGCAACGGCCTGTAATTGAATAGACTTTATGGTAGTTAAGACACTTTATGTGGGCGTTATCGATGCGCCTGGACTTAATGTGCTTTAAACCCCTCATTCGTTGGGTGGCAGGGGTCTGGCGCACTCTATATAAGCCACCCCCCTCCACAGGCAGAAGGGTTCGCACCCCTGTAACACATACACACATAATCCACTCGACCGCCTCAGGGCTCCGAGACGTAGGGCTTTTACTTCCTCCGAGAAGGGCCTGAACTCGTACATCACTTGTGTTTACACCCTCTCCAGAGCTAGGACCTTGCCTCTCCATACCTACCCCCACTCTACTGTCAGACTTAGAACCACGACAGTGGACACTCCGAAAGAAACCAATGGCGATGAGGCAATGGAGGATAACCTCTCAAGGAAGAAAGCAAAGCATGGGCGTCATCGGCGCCGCTCCAAGCCCCGCCACCCCAGTACCAGCACAGGAGACGAAAAAAATCTGGATGGTGCCGAGGATGAATACAACCCCGATCAGCCTGCCTTCGAGCAGGCCGAACAGGAAGACGGGCAGGTCAGCCCAGACAAACAGGCGACAGACGGATACCCGGAGGAGGACAATTACATGCCCCTCCGAAGATGAGATTAGCCTCGGCGACAACGAATTCGGCGTCCCTGAGGACCCAGTAGAGCAGGAGCGCTTCAAGCACCGGCTTATGGCCACTGCAAGGAGCCTGAAGAAGAAGCAGGAACAACTCCAAGCCGATCAAAATTTGCTCACAGATAGATGGATCGAAGTCTTGGCAGCCGAGTAATATGGACTCGAGCGCCACACCAAAGGTTATCCAAAGCACAAGTGGCTACCTCAACCTGAGGAGGTGCCCATACTACCAGCACAGGACGAGGCTGACCGGCCACCTCGCGGCCGGGATAAAACGGCGTATCAGCCCGAATACTAGCCCGCACCCCCACGCCAATACACTACGGCCCGAGGTAATAGGCAGGACTTGCGAGACATACTGGAAAACAAGGCAGGACAGCCAAGATTGATCTACGGATAGCGGGGGCGCGCCACAACACGTGACGATGATTGTCATGCCAGATACACTATCAGTAAGTCCGTACGGGCCGGACATAGACAACCAGTCTCATTCGAACTACGTAGCCACATAGCCCGGCATAGAGGCACCGCACACCCCCTCTGCTTCACTGACGAAGTGATGGATCACGAATTCCCAGAAGGGTTTAAACCCGTAAACATCGAATCATATGATGGCACAACAGACTCCGCAGTATGGATCGAGGATTTCCTTCTCCACATTCACATGGCCTGCGGTGACGATCTACATGCCATCAAGTATCTTCCCCTTAAACTCAAAGGACCGGCCCGGCACTGGCTAAATAGCCTACCAGCCAATACCATTGGCAGTTGGGAAAACCTGGAGGACGCGTTCCTTGACAACTTCCAGGGCACGTACTTGCGACCACCGGATGCTGATGACTTGAGTCACATTACCCAAAAGCCCAGAGAGTCAGCCAGGAAATTATGGACTCGATTCCTAACTAAAAAGAACCAAATTGTCGACTGTCCGGACGACGAAGCCCTGGCGGCTGTCGGTGTCAAAACCGGCGGATCTCGGGTAGGGGGTCCCGATCTGTTCGTCTTAGGCTGATGGTAACAGGAAGCGAGGGACACAATGTTTACCCAGGTTCAGGCCTTCTCGATGGAGGTAAAACCCTACTTCCTGCTTGATTAATATTGACGATATGAGTAGTACAAGAGTAGATCTACCACGAGATCGTAGAGGCTAAACCCTAGAAGCTAGCCTAAGATGATTATGATTGTAATTGTGATCGGCCTTCTAAGGACCAACCTGTCCGGTTTATATAGACACCGGAGAGGGCTAGGGTTTACACGGAGTCGGTTACAAGGAAGGAAGTACAATATCCAGATCACCAAGCTTGTCTTCCACGCAAACGAGAGTCCCATCCGGACACGGGACGGAGTCTTCAGTCTTGTATCTTCACGCTCCAATAGTCCGGACGATGTATATAGTCCGGCTGTCCGGATACCCCCTAATCTAGGACTTCCTCAGTAGCCCCTGAACCCAGCTTCAATGACGATGAGTCCGGCGCGCAGTCTTGTCTTCGGCATTGCAAGGCGGGTTCCATCTTCGAATACTCCAAAGTAATTATCAAACACGTAGACCATGTCCGGATCTGCAAAATGATCTTCACATACCACCGTAGAGAAAATGATATTTCACAAACGTAATCTGCTGACCACGTGACATGTCATTACAGTCGGGTCATTATTCGAACCGTTTTCCCACAACCAGCCATAGCGCATATCACGAGGCGGTTTCTTCTGCATGTTTTGCCATAGCAGAGATCGTGTCCCCTTATTGTGGGATTCTCATCAATACGGGTATGGATAATCCAACCGCACCGCTAATCGCGGCGAGTGGAGAGCGAGCGGGTTCCACCAGGCAAGTGGGGAGGCGCAAAAAGCTTTTACCATCTCTATAAAGAGATAAGGTCTCTTCCTCTTTACCCACGCCTTCTCCTTCCGCTAGCCCATTCCCCTCTGTTCGAGCCCTAACGCCCAGGCATTCTTCTTTTCCATTGAAGAGAGTTTTTCCAAAGATGTCCAGATCCGGAGCAGGAGGCAGATGGATGGCCTGTACTGTCGAGGAGAAGGATATCAAGAGGCTCCGGGAGGCCAGGTATCTGGCCAAGAAGATCAGCCACCGTCTCCCACTGGCGGGACAGGTCATCCCTACTTTGGAGCCTCATGAGAGAGTCGTGTTCCTTGCCCATTTTGTCCACGGGCTCGGGTTTCCCGTTCACCAATTTGTTCGTGGACTCATGTATTACTATGGGATTGATTTTCATGATCTTTCCCGCAATTCTTTCCTCAATATCTCGACGTTCATCATCGTGTGCGAGGCTTTTCTCTGGATTTCGCCTCACTTCGGCCTGTGGATGAAGATCTTCAATGTAACCATCACCAATGTAGCTTCACAAGGACTCACAAGAACAAGGATAGGAGCGCATAAACTTATTTTGTGCCCAATGTGGTGAGTGGAGAGCACGCCGAGTGCGGCGGCGCCATGGTGAGCAAGATGCCCAAGGTCGTTTGGCCGACGGGTGCATTCAACGATTCCATCAAGGAGTGGCAGCAGCAGTGGTTCTATATCACCGAACCACGTGACAAAAAGTGGCATGTAGCTCCTGAGTTCAGATCCGGAGCCCCACTACGGCTCACGTCCTGGCCCAAGAAGGGCCCGAACTGGTCCTCGTCCGATGAGCTGTCACTGCTCCAGACGCGCGTTCAGAGTGTCGTTGACAAGGACGTCAAGCTCGTCGACGTAGTCTAGGTGATGCTAGTTTGCCTGGTTCTCCCTTGCCAGCGCCGAGCCTGCAATTTGTGGGAGTACGACCCAACCGAGCACTCAACCCTTCGGGAGCTCTATGATTCCTCCCACAAGGATATCTGGAAGGTGCTCTTTAAGTCCGGCAAATCGTGGCCGGGCTCCACCGAGGACCGTGGTTTCTGTGTTGAACGGGGGTACCTAGACTTGCCTGCCTGCGGCCTGCGGCGTGGCTCAAGGAGTGGCCCAGTACGGCCCATCTTCATCAACACATGCTCAAGACCCTTGTGGGGCGGACGACAGGAGGCTTCCTTGGACATAGCCTCGTGAGGCTCGCTCGCGAGGAGGCGGAGATATCAAGGCGGGGTACCTCGCGAGGTGCCCATGACGCAAGCCATGACGACCAAGGCCAGGCGGGCGCCAGGCGGGCACCGGCCTGCGCAGAGTCCTTGTTTCCTCTTTGGTGCAAAGGGGGCAAGCGCAGGCGAGAGTATCAAGCAAAGGCAACCATTTCGGTGCAACAAGACCAAGACCAGCAGGACGGCAGAACGGAGGTCATCGTGGAGCCCAAGCCGGCGTCATCGTCAGGGTCTTCGGCAGGCGAGGACCAACTTTGGTCAGGATAAGTGTACTAGATGTTCCCCTTCAAAATGGTCAATTGTTGGCACCCTTCCCGCAAAATATTTGGGAAGAGGCCCGGGGCCTTCGCCTATAAATAGGACTAGCCACCCACAGACTAGAGGGATCCGCATCGGTAGACGGAGGAGACTAGAGGCATCTGATACACACACAGAGAGAGAGAGAGAGAGGCGACTGAACTCCCCTAGCAGTTCATCGCCCTCGTGAGGCTGTTCTTCCGTTGTACTGTTCATCATCAGCCCCTGAGGCAATCCACACACCACAAACTAGAGTAGGGTATTACACCACAATGGTGGCCTGAACCAGTATAAACCTCGTGTCCTCTGTGTTGTTCTTCGTGTAGTTTAGATACTTGTGAGGCGGTGAGACATGGGTAGGCAGGGGGTGTGATCTCCGCGTGCACCCCAGAGTTCGAACCTTGAGGGTCTGCCGGAACCCGAAATCCGACATTTGGCACGCCAGGTGGGGGTGCGCCGGAATCTGCCTTCCATCGCCTTGTGTTTCGCCGCCCGTCCCATCCATGTCAGACGCTCGTCGAGCCCGCGCCGAGCGCCGGGCCGCTCTCGCCACTCACGTCGCCCAGACAGCCCCCATCGACGGGCACCCCCGCCGTTCCCCGTCGCCTGCCGTCAATGCCGCCACCGGCCCGGTGGGAAACGAGCAGCAGGCGTCGTCCCTGCATCCTTTGGTGCGGCGAGAAGGCCGCACCGCCACCCCGTCGCTAACTCCAGCCGGTTCCTCCTCCCATGCCTGTCGCGCTCCTGCGGACGCGCACGCCGCGCTGCTCCTGGCACGGGAGCTCCTGCACTACCGTCCCGTCGATGACCTCTACGACGAATGGCTCGCCCGCATCACCGAGCTCGTCAGTGCCACCGGGGGCTCCTTTGCGCCATCCCTCTCGCTGCACCGCGCCCCGCCCTGCACGGGCGACGAAGCTCCGGGGGCACCTCAGCCGCCTCCCCCTCAATAAGGCGCCTTGGCCCCAAGGCGCGTGGCCACTGGGCGGAACCCACTCCGCCCGGCACCAGCACAGCAAGAGTAGAGCTGCCAAGAGATCCCTCGTCCCCAAGAAGCCGCTCTTGTGCTCCCCGCACTGGCCCGGCACGAACGCGCTCCTGCTCCAGCGCATCAAGACCCCACGCTGCACCTAGCAGCAGCGCACAGAGACCCGCAAGATCAAGCTCTCCGTCACCCAGGGCCTCCCGCGGCCACCGCAGGCTGCCGTGCCTTCACCGCTGAGCTGCGCAGCGTGGCCTGGCTGGGCAAGTTCAAGCCAGACCTGCGCTCGCACTACGATGGCATGGCTGACCCTACGGAGTTCCTCCAGCTCTATGAGCTGGGCATCGAAGCCGCCAACAGGGACGAGAAGGTCATGGCAAACTGGTTCCCCATGGCGCTCAGGGCGGTGCCCTTTTGGCTCTGAACACGGCTCGCACGATATCCTCCTGGGATGAGATGCGCACCTGATTCATCGCCCACTTCCAGGGCACCCGCGACCGGCCCCCGACCATGAGTGACTTGCGCCGCATCAAGCAGCAGCCGGGAGAGACCCTGCAAAAGTTCATCCAGCGCTTCAACAACGCTCGCCTTAAGATCCCCAAGGTGTTTGAGGAGGCCATCATCTCGTCCTTCTCCGACGGCGTGCGTGACGTCAAGATGAAGGAGGAGCTTGCGATCCATGAGGACCTGTGCACCTCCCTGGAGCTGTTCAACCTTGCAACCAAGTGCGCTAGGGCTGAGGAAGGGTGCCTTTCCCTCCTCGAGCTGCCAGCTGCTGACCCAGAAGAGAAGAAGCCCAAGGCCAAAGACGTGAAGCGCAAGGGGGCTGCCATGCTTGCAGCAGAGCCGGACACCAAGCGCGGCAGGGATCAGCCTGAGTCATCCAAGGGCAGACGGTACTGCATGTACCACGACCTCCATACCCACAACACCAACGAATGCCAAGAGCTCAGGCCCGTGCGAGACGTGCGTGCCGGCCGATGCCCTGAGCGCAGCGACCGGGGCTATGGCCGAGGAGGAGGAAGAGGTGGAGGACGATGGGAGGACCGTGGCCCTCGCCAAGGGTGGCGTGACCGACCTCGCGAGGACCGCTGGCAGGACCAGCCTCGTGAGGGAGGTTGGAGGGACCCACCTCGCGAGGGGGGTTGGAGGGATCAGCCTCGCGAGGATCGCCCACAAGGCAACGCGGGCCTCCCTCCTCTGCCACCACAACCAAGGAGGAATGAAGACCATCATCAGGACGAGGGGGCTGGAGGCTTCTAGGAGCCACGTACAATCGCTTGCATCTTGGGCGGCACTCAAGCCCCAGCCTGTCAGCGCATCTTCAAGCAGTTTGCTCGCGAAGTGAATGCAGTCCTCCCCAAGCTCGAGGCCACACACCCTCTCAGGTGGTCAGCATGCGCTATCACGTTCAGCTCAGCGGATCAACTCAAGTGCGCGGCCACAGCCGGAGTCCGCCCGATGCTTTGTTCCCCAATCATCAGCTATGTGCAAGTCACCAGGACCCTCATCGATGGGGAAGCAGGGCTCAATGTCCTATCCATCGAGACGTTCAACAATCCCCAAGTGCCCTACAATCAGCTGCAGCCGACCAAGCCTTTCTCAGGAGTCACTGATGGTTCCACGGTTCCGATAGGGCAGGTCCGCCTTCCTGTTACCTTCGGAAAGTGCAACAACTACCACACCGAGCTCATTGACTTCGACGTCGCTCACATCCGCCTGCCGTCCGATGCCATCCTCGGGTACCCAGCCCTGGCCAAGTTCATGGCCGTGACCCATCATGGTTACAATGTCCTCAAGATGCCAGGAAGTGGTGGAGTCATGACGGTGCCTTGTGAAGAGAGAGACGTTATGTGTTCTCTGGAGCGTGTTTTCCAAGCCGCATCGATTGAAGACCCAGATCACAGGAGTGGGAGGCTTCCCAAGGCTGCTCCTAAGAAGAAGAAGACATCGCCTGGCCCGACCCCTCGGGAGGCAGGCCCCTCAAGGTCCGCGCCAGTTCAGGGGGCACCTCCTTCTGTCGCATAGGAAGGCGCGCCCGGCGCCCTCCTCGAGCAAGGCTCGGGGGCTCTCTCCTGGAGGGCCATCGACTTTGCTAGGATCACGAGGGAGGCGCTCGGGCACCACTTGGAGGTGTGCTTAAACGCATGTTTCCCTCAGGAAGGAGCAAGGCAAGGAGGGCCAAACCCTCGGGAGTTCGTCAGCGAGATCATTCAGGAGCTGCAGGAGTCAAGAGTCATGAGTGGCAGTCGTCGCTTGCCCGCCGTAGCTCCCCATCCAGGCGAGGATGGTGGGCTGCGTGTCTGCATCGACATACCAGGTCTCAACCGAGCCGCCTCTTAGGAGCGCCTCTGGCCCTCACGCGTGGGACGCAGCGAAGGTCCACCCCACAGCTATGTTCGCATGCCTTACGGCCTGTCGAACACGGCTGTCGCGCGTCAGCGCCTCATGAGGAGCGTCCTGGAGGCTCAGGTGGTCAGGCATTCCGCAGTCCTGGAAGAGATGGAGACGGTCCGCGAGGAGCCGCCAGCGCCTCCGGAGCCCCCCAAGGCCCCTGGGCCTGGGGGCTCGTGAAGATCGGCTTCCCCAGCGCACGCCGTCCGCTACTTCAGCATCCCTTCATCTACAGCATCATCACGTGACATCCTTCGAGTTTCATTTTAAGCTGGGAGCGCCCCCCAGGGTTGCATCATTCCCAGGCCGCATGGGTCCGTCCCTGCGGCATGTATCCCTTTGGTTCATGCTTTCAGTTTACTTTATTGGGGGTGCCCCTTGGGCTGCATTATCCCCAAGCCACCCGGGCCAGACCCAGTGGCATGTATTCCTCTCGCATTTATTCAAGTCGTGCGTTTGGCCCATCATGATTATTATTTGATGCCTGTCCACGGCATCCTTCTTCCTTCATGTCGGCCGCTTGCACGTTAAAGGGGGGGTACCTGAGCACCGCGACTCATGGGCTCTTAATGGCTCTCGAGCCCTCACCCTCTGGCCTTGTCCACGGCATCACGACCTGGCATACCAGCAATGGCTGAGCCCGCTCGAGGGACGGGACCCGAGGACGTAGAGCGCCGACATCTAACCAAATTTGCAGGAACACATTACAAGTAAAGGCCCAGAGCCAGGCGGAACCCGCCTTGAGGTAGGGCCCCATAAGTCCCGTGCTGGCTCACGGGTGCCCAGATACACCTCGTCAGGCCCTACCGTGCCAGCCACGTGTCAGGGCGGGACTATACACGCCTCGGGGGCTCCTCCCGGAGGGGAGCCCCCTCCCACGCACCAGTGCAAGCACCATGCTCCGCGCAGGCTGACGACACTGCCGAGGAGCGGCTATGCCCGTACACATACGGAAGCGCTATGCTCCGCGCTGGTGATAAACAACTGAGGGTGGCCCCCGGCCGCATCAACCTCAGGGATCCCAGAGCTCAATGTCCAGCCTCATTGTAACGCCTCCCCTCGGGAGTGCCGCGCGAGGGGGCTGGGCACGGGGGCTACACCTGGGTCACGCCCAGGTGCACGCCACCCAGCCAGGCCCCTCGGGCCTAGTTCGTGGCACGCCTCTCCCCGAGCGGAGCCAAGGTACGAAGGCCATTTGAACGTCAAGGGGGACTCCTGAGCATCGTGACTCAGGAGCCCAACTGGTCACGTAGCCCCTCACCCCTTAGTTCCGAAAGGCTAACAGCGGTTGAGGTATGCGCGGGGCCGGGCTCTGCCGACGTAGAACGGTAAATTCACCCATACATATCACCTCCCAACTTGTTGTTCGTGCGTCAAGGGGGACTCCTGAGCATCGCGACTCAGGAACCTAACTTGTCACGTAGCCCCTCACTCCTTCGTCCCGTCCTGGTTTCCGGTCGGGGCTAACGGCGGCAGAGGTATGCACGGGGCCGGGCTCTGCCGACGTAGAACACAAGCAAGTAGGAAGGAAAAACGCTAATCTCAAGGAATTCAAAAGCAAATATTACAGTCCATAGAGTGCTTTGACAACACCAAACACAAGTTTAAACGCCTCTGCGAGGCAGGATGCATGTTGCAGGAACTAAAAGCAGGACGGGAGCCGCGAAGGGGTCACTTTCTGGCGGTGCCGTCGCTGGCAATGGAGCTGAGCTGGGAGACTTCGCCTCGTGGAGCCTCAGGATCGGCAGCGCCTCGCTTTGGCTTGGTGCTGAAGGCCCGGAACTTCGCCAGCAGAGCCTCCGCTCGACCCTTCACGACCTCAGCAGCGACAGCAGCAAGCTCGCCGCTCACGGGCTCCAGCAGGCTGTCAAGGTCAATGTCGGGGTCACGAAGGTAGACATGGGTGAAGACGCGCATCAGTGCTGCAGAAGAAAGGACACGTGCCTCGGCCTCAGCCGTGGGGCCAAGGCCAAGGGCGACATCTTCAAGGGCGCGGACTAGGAAAGGAAGCAGCTTGGCGGGGCCGTCCTCGGCTCCGGCCAGCGGGTTTCCAGGCCGCTGTCATAAAGCGACTTCAGCAAGGTGCGAGCCTTCACCTCCAGCTTCGCAAAGGCCACGCGGTCCTCGGCCAGGACCCGCGCCTTGCCGTCTAGCTCGATCCACTTCGCCTCCAATGCCTGCTCCAGCGCACCCAAGTGGCCATGGCGTTCATCAAGTTTGGCATCCCGGTCCTTGGCGGTAGCCTCGCGAGCCTTCATGTCTTCCTCCTTCTCCTGGCGGACAAGGGCCTCCTCGGCAAGTTGGTCGCGTAGGCCTTGCAGCTCACTATCCAGCGCCTCGCAGCGACCTCAGACACCTGCTACCTCACCCAAGGCGTCCTCGCGAGCGGCCTTCACCTCAAGGAGGGCCTGCTTCTCCTCGTCGCAAGTTGTCGCGGCCTGAGCCAGTGCCGCTCGGACTGAAGCATCAAAGCGGACCCAGCCAGAGGCCAGCTCCAGGCGCCCGGCCACCAAGCGAGGGTCGGCACCCAGGAGATCTTTCCACAGCCAGCTCAGCAGCAGCACGATCCAGGACAGTAGAAGGAGTCGGAGAGATGGCAGTTGGCGGAGTAGGGGAGAAGACGGCAGCGTAATCACGGCACCATGAGTCGGGACCTTCTGCGCCTCGACGACTGCGACAGTGGCATCAGGCAAGGACACCTCGGGAGTCGCTTGGGCCATGGGGGCTGAGCTCGCTTCAGCTAGCCCCGCGAGGCCTCGCGAGGATGACCGGGCAGGAGAGGCCCGCGTCTTGCCGCCCCCTTCTCCCGCGGATGGGGGTGCTGCCTCGGACGAAACCTCAGGAGCCCCCTTCAGCTTTTTCACCGCAAGCATCGGCCTAGCCAGGGAATATGAATGTCAAGTCTCAACAACGAAGCAAGAAGCAAAGCGAGAATCAAGCACTTACTGGTCATCGCTCACGGGCTCAAGCAACCTCCAACCGAACTTGAAGCCCGAGAGCCGGATGCTCGGATGAACCTCGAGAGGCTCGAGAGCAGGAGGTGCGTCTGCAGATCGCCTCGGAGCCGGAGCAGACCCGCGGGGAACCAGCCCCGTCCTATCCTTCTTCGGGATCAGGGGCGAGCTCTTGCCTCCTCGCTCGTCGCCTTCCTCGTCGTCATCCGGCATGAGGCGAAGAGCGCGGGTCCTGCACCGAGGGAGGGGTGCCCTCGACTCCCCGTCGGTCGCCTTGGAATCGGGCTCCTCTTCCTCCTCCTCTCTGCTGGAGTGGCCGGAGGACACGTTCACCGTCGCCAGGGCCGCCATGTAACACCCCGGATGTAACTTTCCATAATTGTAACTCCAACTCTTGCCATTTTCGGCTATGCCCTATGGTATTCCCTCCGTGGTTGGGTTTTGTCTTTCGTTTTGCATTTTGTTCATGTCATGCATCTCATATCATGTCATCATGTGCATCTCATTTGCATACGTGTTCGCCTCATGCATCTGAGCATTTTCCCCGTTGTCCGTTTTGCATTCCGACGCACCCACATGCACCGGCGCACCCCCTTGTCTCTTTTTCGTGAGCGGGTGTTAAACGTTCTCAGAATGGACCGAGGCTTGCCAAGTGGCCTTGGTACACCACCGGTAGACCACCTGTCAAGTTTCGTGCCATTTGGAGGTCATTTGATACTCCAACGGTTAACCGGATAACCGCATAGGCCTCTTTTGGGTTGCAGCCCAACACCCCTTCAAAACAGCCCAATAACCCATCTAAGTCACTTCCATGCTCTCCGTCGTTGGATCACGATCGTGTGGGCGAAAACCGCACTTCATTTGGAGCCTCCTCGCTCCCTCTACTTATAAAAACACCTCCCCCTCCCAAATTTTGGGCAAACCCTAGACGAACTCCTCCCCGCCGGCACCGGACGCATCCGGACCGGGCCGGACACGTCCGCCCATTGTCGTCGGCGAGTGCAGCGCCGCCACATGGCGCACCCACATCGCCCGCGCTGCCCGCCGAGGCCAGCAGAGGCCCTCCCTGACCCCGCCCGCCGCCCGCCGCCCAGCCCAATAGCTCGCAGAGCTCGGCAGCGCCGCCGCCGCCCGCTCGCGCCGCCGCCGCCGGTCACCGCCCCTGCCGTGCCGCCCGATCGCCGCGCCGACCTCTGCCGCCCGCCACGCGCATAACGCCGCCGTCCGGCCGCCGCCGCCCGGCAGCCGCGCGCGCCCCCTCGCCCCGCGCCTGCCCACGCTCCGGCGACCGCGCCGTCGCCTCGACCCCGAGCACATCTCCGCCGGCCACCTCATCTCCCTCCTCTCCAACTCCGGCATCTGCTCCGGCCATCATTGGGAAGCGTGCCCAGATCCAGATCTGAGGAACCTAGGTTGATTTCTTTTTTTCGCTGTCTATAGTATTTCATGCCATATTCATCGTCTCTTAACTTTGCACCCGTGGCTCCGTTTTGGGCGTGTAGCATACCGTTTTGTTCGTATCGATGAGTACATCATTCCATCTCATTGCATCATTTTCATTCCACCGATCCGTCAAAAGCTTAAATTCCAAAACCTTCTAAGTACTTTCGGTCAAACCAATATACTCAAATCGGACAGACCGAAATCACTTGGATTGATCTAGGTTTTCACCTCGGTGAAACCGAGTTGCAAATTTCGGCGTGACCGATGTGAGTAACTGCTTGCAGTTAACCATCTCGGTCCCACCGAGTTTTCCAACTCGGTCCCACCGACAGCCGAAGGGTATATATACCCGAGGGCAGCGCGCGTTGATTATTCCTTCAAAACGCCTCGCCCCAAACCCTTCGTTGCGTCGCCGTGGTCTCCGGATCGTCTCCACGTCGTCAGGCGCCCCGCTGGTCTCCATCGCCGTCAACGGTCAATCTCATCGCGCCGTTGCCGCCGTAGTGAAACTCCACCAAGTTGGGTGAGTTTCATCCCTCTCGTGCCTCAACCTCTGATTCAATGCACGATAGGTTTTGCCTAGCTTCTTGCCAAGTTTGAAATCTTCCTATCCAGCAGATTAGTTCTTAGAACGAAATTCGAGTGAAAATTTTAGGGTTAGGTTTCCGCCAAACACATCTCGGTGTGACCGATTCTACATTATCGGACTGACCGATTTGGCCTCTAGCCTTTGCACTGCACTTTTCGGTCCAACCGAGTTGTGCAAATCGGTAAGACCGAAATGAGGATTTAGTGAAACCCTAGTGTTCTCGGCTAGACCGAAACCAATTTCGGTCCAACCGAAAGTGGTGTGAATGGTTCTGTTTAGACACTTCGGATTCACCGAATTTTAGTCTCGGCCAGACCGAAATGCATTCTGTGAAAACCTAAAACTGAAGTTTGAACTCATTTATTTTGCAAAATCCTCTGCAGTTTGTGATAACTCTTCTATTCTGCCTATACCTATTCTATTCACAGGTTGTCAGTCATAACCGATGCAAGTGACAGCGAGCAGTCTGAATCACCGGTTGAGATTCCAGAGGCGGTCACAAGTCCTGAAGCAAGTAGTTTTTCCGATGATGGAGAAAGGAGCACCCCAAGTGGATTGCCTCCTGCTGCCACAGGGCAGTGAAGAAGAGAAATTCGATGAGGAGGATTTCGACTTTGTTCTTTGAGGAGGAGATTACATCCAAGCCTAAAAGGAAAGTGGTTGCCAAGGACTATCAAGGGCAACATACCAAGAAAGGCACCAGCAAAGTGAAGAAGTCCACAGATAAGAAAGCGAGCATGGAAGAAGAAACCTCCAAAGAAGATAAAGAAAACTTCCAAGAGGAAGAGGTTAGTTCATGATGAAGGCGATGATGATTACGATGAGGAAGCACCCCAGCCTCCTCGAAGCCTAAGTTGATGGGAGATGCCATCGAGCAGGAGCACCCACAAAATCTAAGCCATCAGCTCCCAAAGAAAGGCAGCCCAAGCCAAACCTGCTGCCAAGCCAAAGAAAACAGTGAGAAATATTCCTGCTTGAGAGAAGAAGAAGGACAATGTGCCACCTGCTGAATCGATGAAGAGGCACATGTATTCTGTCAAGCTTAGATGTAAACCGCCGGTCCATAATGATGCTCATCCTCGAGCGTAAAATATGAAGGAAAGGAAGGACAAAGGTCTCGGGCTATGGAGGCAAGTTGATCCATATGCCACCGGGAGAAGGACATTTGTTGACTCAAGGTTCCACACTAGAGAGCAACAAGATTTCTATGAAACAGTGCTTATGGACAAGAAGCCAATTATTCTTGACACGAGATCGTTATTTGGAAACACATCGACAAAGTGAAGAGCACAGAGACTACTTCCCACATGTGCATGAGAGCTTCACTGCATGTGGAGTTGCAGAGTTCGTTGGTCAGAAGCTGACTGCTTGGAATGATGAAATGATCATGCAGTTCTATGCCACAGCACATTTCTATCCAGATGGCAGAATTGTATGGATGACTGAAGGCCAGAGATTCTCTTCAACAGTTGAAGAGTGGGCAGCATTGCTAAACGCTCCAGCATCAAGAGATGATGATGTTGATGTTTATGGAATCCCCAAGAAGAATCATGAGTCTATGAGGAACATGTACAATGAGGTACCAGCCAAGGATGTTGAGATATGGAAGCTTGGATCAGTATATCATCTTCAGGCAGGTCTCCCAACCACTAACACCATTCTGAGGCATACTTTGATGCCCAAGTCAGGAGACCATCACATGATAAGAGGCTATTCTATCAACATGCTGCATATTCTGGATCAGAAGACACCTTTTAAGGTGATGGACCTGATAGTAGAGACTATCAAGAGGACAAAGAAAGAGACGAGAGAAGAGGTCATGTGGGTTTGCCCGCACATTCAGATGCTCATCAATGCCAAGTTTGGCACGGGCACCTACTTGTTGGATAGACCCCACTTGCCACTGCAGCCTGAACATGAAGATAATGAAGTTGTAATGGTGAGGATGATCCCACATCCGTTGAAGGACAAGCTAAGTCTGAAGCTGCCAAACAAGCCAAAGGCGAGAAGGAAGCAAAGAGCAGCAAAAAGCCCAAGAGCGTTGGAGAACAACTTCTTGAAGCTACCCAGAGGATTGAACTACGCTTTGGCCAGCATAGTGCGTCTCGGGAGAGTCTTGAGAGGATAGTTGAAGACAAGTTCCATGCTCTGGATGTCAAGATGATGAAGTGCAGTCACCGTCAACAAGCTTGAGGCGGACATTGAGGAAGCAAAGAGGGAGAAGGCAGAGCTCATGAAGGAGATGGAAGATGATCTAGTCCAGATGACTATGAGCAGCTGCTGCAGTGCCCACAAAGCCCAGATCACCTGCTATTCCAAAGGATGCAGACCCGAGGCTACTGAGATCAGACCTCCTACAGCTCCATCGGCCCAGCTCTAGCTCCAAGATCCACTCCTCCAGCTCCACAGACTTCAGCCGAAGCTTTTGCAGATGCAGCTATCGCCACTCCATCGACGCAGACAGGAGCCGCCAGCAGAGTCCCTAGTGACGATTAGCTCTATACCTTTCGAACTTTTTGGTAACTTGTTGCCAAAGGGGGAGAAATTGTATAGATCATAGGACTTCGAGAGAGAGAGTGCTCGTTTTTGCTCTTTAGTTTGCGGTTTTCCTTGAGATACTTTTGAGTTTTTTGAGACATTTCGTGTGTTTGATACTACGTTTGCTCTATCTTGATGAGTGCTTGATCATACTATGCTTAATGAGTGCTTAATGCTTATCATATTCTATCCATATCTTGTATGATCATTTACTCATGTCTTGGTGATTGGGTGCATGCTATTCATTCTTATCATTTTGTGCGCTCCACCAAGATGTATGTGACATGGAAGAGTGACCTATGATCCTAATCGATTGTGCATTTGCATTCAAACGCAAATCTTAAATAATGCACAAATTTAGGGGGAGCTCTTGCTTATCACATACTTCTCAAAGCGACGATGTTATTCATTGATTATATCATTTGTCGAAGCTTTGATCTATATGTTGTCATCAATTACCAAAAAGGGGGAGATTGAAAGTGCAACTAATCCCCGGGTGGTTTTGGTAATTAATAACAACATATATATCATTGAACTAATTATTTCTTGAGAATATTTCAGAAAGTTCAGTGATATGGGTATGGCAATGGTGATGATGTGGACCCTCAAAATGCTAAGGAAAACATTGGCAAAAGCTCAAGACTCTATTTTTGGTTTAGTGATCCAAGATCACATTGAGTCCATAGGAAAGCCAATACTATTAAAAGGGATGAGGTTATGATGATGATCTGGTTGCTCAAAGTGCTTAGTGATTTATCTCTCAAACTATCAGCAATCTTTCATTCCAACATATACTCATAAGTAATCTCGGTCCCACCGATTCCATAAACTCACCACACCGAGATGAACCACCTCACCATATACCCAAACCCTAGAAATTTCGGATTTTCCGATTCCAAACTCGGTCATACCGAAACTGGTGTTGCCAACCTTCTGTAACCTTCTGTACTCAAATCGGTGTCACCGAGATGAGAAAGTCGGTCCCACCGAGAATGGCAAACCCTAGACTTTGGAAGAATCGGACTAACCGAGATTGTATTTTCGGTCCCACCGAAAATCCCAACGTTCACAAGATTTGAACTTTCGGTCTCACCGAGTTGTCAACTTCGGTCTGACCGAGATTGGTCAAATATGTGTAATGGTTGGATTTTGTGTGGAGGATATAAATACCCCTCCACCTCCTCTTCATTCGTGGAGAGAGCCATCAGAAAGAACTACCACTCCTACCTTACATTTCTGAGAAGAAAACTACCTACCCTTGTGTTGAGATCAAGTTGCTCCACTCCCACCATATGAAACTTGATTTCTAGCCTTCCCAAGTTGCTTTCCACTCAATCCTTTCTTCCACCACAGCCATATCAGTGAGGAGAGTTGAGTGTTGGGGAGATTATCATTTGAAGCACAAGAGCAAGGAGTTCATCATCACCAACACCATCTATTACCTTTTGGAGGGTGGTGCCTCCTAGATTGGTTAGGTGTCGCTTGGGAGCCTCCGTCAAGATGTGGAGTTGAACCAAGAAGTTTGTAAGGGCAAGGAGATCGCCTACTTAGTGAAGATCTACCCGAGTAAGGCTAGTCCTCCGTGGGCGTAGGCCATGATGGCATAGACAAGGTTGCTTCTTCGTGGACCCTTCGTGGGTGGAGCCCTCCGTGGACTCTCGCCGTTACCCTCCGTGGGTTGAAGTCTCCATCAACGTGGATTGACGATAGCACCACCTATCGGAACCACGAGAAAAATCTCCGTGTCTCCAAATTGTGTTTGCTCTTCTCCACCTCTTATTTACTACATGTGCAATTTACTTTCCGCTGCCATTACTCTAGAATTGCATGTGTAGGGTGATACTTGACTTGGTCATCATTGTGAACTTGCTAAAAACTTGTCCTAATCAAAAGGCTAAACTTTTAAGTTGTCAAGTAGTCTAATCACCCCCCCTCTAGACATACTTCCGATCCTACAAGTGGTATCAGAGCTTTGGTCTCCATTGGATTGGTTTCATTGCATTGGACTCCATAAGCTTGGTTTCACAACCTAGGAGAGTATGGCGTCTAGTGAGGGTAATTTTCAGAGAGGTCCTTACTTTGATGGTTCAAATTTTGCTAGTTGGAATCATAAAATGAAATGCATATTCTTGGACATAACCTCCGCATGGGGCATTATTTGTGTTGGCTTGCAAGGTGAGTTCTTGAGGAAGGAAAAGTTCGGATCGTGAAGCTACTGCGGATGAGTTGCGGATGTTCTGAACAATGCTCAAGCTTGTGACATTCTCTTCAATGCTTTGTGTCGAGGAGTTCAACAAGATCAGCCGTCTTGAGAATGCAAAGAGATTTGGGATACTTTGTTGAAATGCACGAAGGTACCGAGTCCGTGAAAGAATCCAAGCTAGATGTTCTTCAAGGTCAACTTGACAAGTTCAAGATGAAGGAAGGTGAAGGAGTCGCTGAAATGTACTCTAGGCTTGCTCTCATCACCAATGAGATTGCTGGCTTAGGAAGCGAAGAAATGACCGACCGATTCATCATCAAGAAGATTCTCAGAGCTTTGGATGGAAAGTATGACACCGTGTGCACTTTGATCCAAATGATGCCAAACTACAAGAATCTCAAGCCTACCGAAGTCATTGGAAGAATTTTTGCTCATGAGATGACACTTAAAGATAAGGAAGAGCTTCACAACAAGTCAAGTGGTGCTTACAAAGCTACAGTTGAAGCTCCCACAACCTCAAGTGACAAGCTGGTTTCCAATGAAGAGATAAGCCTAATGGTGAAGAACTTCAACAAATTCTACAAGAGTAGAAGTAAAGAAAGAAGCTCAAAGTCTAGATCATATGATGAAAAGAGATCTTCTAGTCGTGATCGAAACTGCTACAATTGTGGAAGACCCGGACACTACTCAAATGAGTGTTCGACCCCCCACAAGAGAAGAGAAGAATCTCCAAGAAGAAGAAGCTCAAGAGAAGAGTCACCTCGAAAAGAGAGAAGGAGTAGAGATGATCGTTATGAACGAAGATCCTCTCGGAGAAGCAAGGATTCGGAAAGGAAAGACAAGTCATCAAGGAGCTACACAAGAAGAAAACATCAAGCTCATGTTGGTGAATGGGTCTCGGCTCCGACTCCGACAATCACTCGAAAGAAGCTATCACTCCAACTCCGAATACTGATCAAGATGAAGGTGTTGCGGTCTTGCTCTCGTGTCCTCCAACTCCAACTCCTATGACTTGTTTGATTCACCAAATGAGGGAATTGGAAGATGCTTCATGGCAAAAGGCCCCAAGGTATCACACCCTGAATTCATTGACTTTGATAGTGATGAAGATGACTTGCTTGGTGAAGATGAGCTTTTACATGACAAATCTAGTGAGCTTAGTAATGATGAACATGCTAATAGTCTTTATAGTCAAGAAGAGTCGAATGACAATGCTATGAAGGTGATTGAGCGTCTAACTAAAGAACTAAACACTCTTAAGTTAGCTCATGAAACAACTCAAGAAGATCATAGAGAGCTCCTAAGATCTCATGAGAAGCTACGCTTCGAGAAGCTCAATCTAGAGCAAGAACATGAGTTTCTAAAAGCTATCAATGACGATCTTCGAAAGAAGAGTTCTTCATATCTTGCCAAACGACTTCTCTTGTCTAATTTCTTGCCACCTATTAAAACTAAGCATGACAAGCATAAGAAAAATTCTTCATCTAGTAGTAACAATAATCATGCCAAATCAAATGTTGTTACTTCTAGTAGTTCTCATGATTCCACTAACAATGTTTCAAGCCAAGTTTCACTTGAGCAAGAAAATAGTCTATTGAAAGGGATTATAGAGAAAGGTGTCTACAAGAGCCTTGCTGGAAGCAAGAACTTTGAGGAAATTGTTCGCAAGCAAGGAAGACACCGGAAGAATCAAGGAATTGGTTTTGAGCGAAGGTTCAACGCCGAAGGTGTTGAATGGGAAGAAGGTCAATATCCCACTCCAAAGTTTGTTTCTCAAAAGGAGAAGTATGATCCTACTTCTTCCAATGTGGAACAAGCTCAAGATGACCTTCCACCACAAGACCACAAGCTAAAAGGCAAGGACAAGCTTCAAGAGGAGATTGATGCATTCATTGAAGCACCCAAGGCCATGGTCAAGTGGGTTCCCAAGGCAACTTCAAGTTCTACTTCGTCAAGCTCAACTACTACCCCAAGGATTCCCATCAAGATGATGTGGATCCCGAAGAAGAAGAACTAGAGAGTTCTTGAGGGTGACTCCGCCAATTTACTTCACTCACATTCATTTTGGCAAGAACTTGTGCAATCAACTTCCACATCTTGCACTAGTTCATGGAGTCACAAACCCTCATGTTGGTAAGTCAAGGGACAAGGTAATCATTGCTTTCATGGACATCATCAATTGTGTACTTCAATCTATGTCCATGGATATCCTTGTTTGTTCCTTGTGGGACTAACCCATGTAGGTATTGAAAGTGCCCGAATCCAAAGGATTGCTCCCAACTCTTGATGATCTTCATCAACATTGAGCATCCACATCTTCAACATCTACATGAAGTCTTCAACGACAACCCAAGGTTAGTTTGACCCTTTAAAGGGTTCTCACATCAAGGGGAGCTTTGCTCTTAAGAAATGAGCTAAAGCATCTTCAAATGATGTGAACACATTAATGCTTTATGTAAAAGTGGTAACCCCACTTGTGTTTAAACGATGAGTATGACCTATGATCAAATGTTCTCATTTGACTCCTAAGTCAATATACTCATATATAGATGACCTAGTCATCGCCAAATTGTGTGCTAGTAGCTAGTGTTTTGTTTGTGCATGTTTGACACATGTTTTATTTTCTATCTTATTGTGTGAGCATGTTGGATGCATGATTTTATCCATTCGAGGACATCCATTTGTTGCTTTGGTCTTTTGGAGTTTTCTTTTTGACCAAATGGATGGACAAGAATGCCTAAGTTCCTCCCTAGCTATCTATGCTTTCTTGTCTCAAATTCTATTCATGCTTATATCACAAACTTTGAACAAGTCTTTTTGGACAGACCGAGTGAGGAGCACTTTGAGCCACCGATCCGTCAAAAGCTTAAATTCCAAAACCTTCTAAGTACTTTCGGTCAAACCAATATACTCAAATCGGATGACCAAATCACTTGGATTGATCTAGGTTTTCACCTCGGTGAAACCGAGTTACAAATTTCGGCGTGACCGATGTGAGTAATCGCTTGCGATTAACCATCTCGGTCCCACCGAGTTTTCCAACTCGGTCCCACCGACAGCCGAAGGGTATATATACCCGAGGGCAGCGCGCGTTGATTATTCCTTCAAAACGCCTCGCCCCCAAACCCTTCGTTGCCGTCGCCGTGGTCTCCGGATCGTCTCCACCGTCGCCTGTGCGCCCTCGCCGCAGGTCTCCATCGCCGTCAACGGTCAATCTCATCGCGCCGTTGCCGCCGTAGTGAAACTCCACCAAGTTGGGTGAGTTTCATCCCTCTCGTGCCTCAACCTCTGATTCAATGCACGATAGGTTTTGCCTAGCTTCTTGCCAAGTTTGAAATCTTCCTATCCAGCAGATTAGTTCTTAGAACGAAATTCGAGTGAAAATTTTAGGGTTAGGTTTCGCGAACACATCTCGGTGTGACCGATTCTACATTATCGGATCGACCGATTTGGCTCTGGCCTTTTGATCGCACTTTTCGGTCCAACCGAAGTTGTGCAAATCGGTAAGACCGAAATGAGGATTTAGTGAAACCCTAGTGTTCTCGGCTAGACCGAAACCCATTTCGTCCAACCGAATGTGGTGTGAATGGTTCTGTTTAGACACTTGGATTCACCGAATTTTAGACTCGGCCGACCAAATGCATTCTGTGAAAACCTAAAACTGAAGTTTGAACTCATTTATTTTGCAAAATCCTCTGCAGTTTGTGATAACTCTTCTATTCGCCTATACCTATTCTATTCACGGGTTGTTGTCGGTCATATCCGATGCAAGTGACAGCGAGAACAGTCTGAATCACCAGTTGAGATTCCAGAGGCGGTCACAAGTCCCAAGCAAGCAGTTTTTCGATGATGGAGAAAGGAGCACCCCAAGTGGATTGCTTCCTGCTGCCACAGGGCGTGAAGAAGAGAAATTCGATGAGGAGGATTCGACTTTGTTCGAGGAGGAGATTACATCCAAGCCTAAAAGGAAAGTGGTTGCCAAGGACTATCAAGGGCAACATACCAAGAAAGGCACCAAACAAAGTGAAGAAGTCCACAGTTGCTAAGAAACCGAGCATGGAAGAAGAAACCTCCGGCAAGATAAAGAAAACTTCCAAGAGGAAGAGGTTAGTTCATGATGAAGGCGATGATGATTACGATGAGGAAGCACCCCAGCCTCCTCGAAGCCTAAGTTGATGGGAGATGCCATCGAGGCAGGAGCACCCACAAAATCTAAGCCATCAGCTCCAAAGAAAGGCAGCCCAAGCCAAACCTGCTGCCAAGCCAAAGCAGTGAGAAATATTCCTGCTTCAGAGAAGAAGAAGGACAATGTGCCACTGTTGAATCGATGAAGAGGCACATGTATTGTGAAGCTTAGATGTAAACCGCCATCCATAATGATGCTCATCCTCGAGCAGAAAATATGAAGGAAAGGAAGGACAAAGGTCTCGAGGCTATGGAGGCAAGTTGATCCATATGCCACCAGAGAAGGACAGCTGTTGACTCAAGGTTCCACACTAGAGAGCAACAAGATTTCTATGAAAGCAGTGCTTATGGACAAGAAGCCAATTGTTCTTGACACCGAGATACGTTGATTTGGAAATACATCGACGGTGAAGAGCACAGAGACTACTTCCCACATGTGCATGAGAGCTTCACCGCATGTGGAGTTGCAGAGTTCGTTGGTCGAAGTCGATCGCTTGGAATGATGAAATGATCATGCGGTTCTATGCCACACATTTCTATCCGGATGGCGAATTGTATGGATGATGAAGGCGAGATTCTCTTCAACAGTTGAAGAGTGGGCAGCATTGCTAAACGCTCCAAAGATCAAGAGATGATGATGTTGATGTTTATGGAATCCCCAAGAAGAATCACGAGTCTATGAGGAACATGTACAATGAGGTACCACCAAGGATGTTGAGATATGGAAGCTTGGATCAGTATATCATCTTGAGCAGGTCTCCCAACCACTAACACCATTCTCGAGGCATACTTTGATGCCCAAGTCGAGAGACCATCGCATGATAAGAGGCTATTCTATCAACATGCTGCATATTCGGATCGAAGACACCTTTTAAGGTGATGGACCCGATAGTAGAGACTATCAAGAGGATGACAGCAGACTGTAAGAGGTCATGTGGGTTTGCCCGCACATTCAGATGCTCATCAATGCCAAGTTTGGCACGGGCACCTACTTGTTGGATAGACCCCACTTGCCACCGCAGCCTGAACATGAAGATAATGAAGTTGTAATGACCGAGGATGATCCCACATCCGTTGAAGGACAAGCTAAGTCTGAAGCTGCCAAACAAGCCAAAGGTGAGAAGGAAGAAGAAGCAGAAGAAAGCCCAAGAGCGTTGGAGAACAACTTCTTGAAGCTACCCGGAGGATTGAACTACGCCTAGCCAACATAGTGCGTCTCGGGAGAGTCTTGAGAGGATAGTTGAAGACAAGTTCCATGCTCTGGATGTCAAGTCGATGAAGTGCAGTCACCGTCAACAAGCTTGAGGCGGACATTGAGGAAGCAAAGAGGAGAAGGCAGAGCTCATGAAGGAGATGGAAGATGATCTAGTCCATTATGACTATGAGCACTGCTGCAGTGCCCACAAAGCCCAGATCATTGCTATTCCAAAGGATGACCCTGTGGCTACAAGATCAAGACCTCCTACAGCTCCATCGGTTCCAGCTCTAGCTCCAGTATCCACTCCTCCGGCTCCACAGACTTCAGCGAAGCTTTTGCAGATGCAGCTATCTCCACTCCATCTCGACGCAGACAGAGCCGCCAGCAGAGTCCCTAGTGACGATTAGCTCTATACCTTCGAACTTTTGGTAACTTGTTGCCAAAGGGGAGAAATTGTATAGATCATAGGACTTCGAGAGAGAGAGTGCTCGTTTTTGCTCTTTCGTTTGCGGTTTTCCTTGAGATACTTTTGAGTTTTTGAGACATTTCGTGTGTTTGATACTACGTTTGTTTCTATCTTGATGAGTGCTTGATCATACTATGCTTAATGAGTGCTTAATGCTTATCATATTCTATCCATATCTTGTATGATCATTTACTCATGTCTTGGTGATTGGGTGCATGCTATTCATTCTTATCATTTTGTGCGCTCCACCAAGATGTATGTGACATGGAAGAGTGACCTATGATCCTAATCGATTGTGCATTTGCATTCAAACGCAAATCTTAAATAATGCACAAATTTAGGGGGAGCTCTTGCTTATCACATACTTCTCAAAGCGACGATGTTATTCATTGATTATATCATTTGTCGAAGCTTTGATCTATATGTTGTCATCAATTACCAAAAAGGGGGAGATTGAAAGTGCAACTAATCCCCGGGTGGTTTTGGTAATTAATAACAACATATATATCATTGAACTAATTATTTCTTGAGAATATTTCAGAAAGTTCAGTGATATGGGTATGGCAATGACCGATGATGTGGACCCTCAAAATGCTAAGGAAAACATTGGCAAAAGCTCAAGACTCTATTTTTGGTTTAGTGATCCAAGATCACATTGAGTCCATAGGAAAGCCAATACTATTAAAAGGGATGAGGTTATGATGATGATCTGGTTGCTCAAAGTGCTTAGTGATTTATCTCTCAAACTATCAGCAATCTTTCATTCCAACATATACTCATAAGTAATCTCGGTCCCACCGATTCCATAAACTCACCACACCGAGATGAACCACCTCACCATATACCCAAACCCTAGAAATTTCGGATTTTCCGATTCCAAACTCGGTCATACCGAAACTGGTGTTGCCAACCTTCTGTAACCTTCTGTACTCAAATCGGTGTCACCGAGATGAGAAAGTCGGTCCCACCGAGAATGGCAAACCCTAGACTTTGGAAGAATCGGACTAACCGAGATTGTATTTTCGGTCCCACCGAAAATCCCAACGTTCACAAGATTTGAACTTTCGGTCTCACCGAGTTGTCAACTTCGGTCTGACCGAGATTGGTCAAATGTGTGTAATGGTTGGATTTTGTGTGGAGGATATAAATACCCCTCCACCTCCTCTTCATTCGTGGAGAGAGCCATCAGAAAGAACTACCACTCCTACCTTACATTTCTGAGAAGAAAACTACCTACCCTTGTGTTGAGATCAAGTTGCTCCACTCCCACCATATGAAACTTGATTTCTAGCCTTCCCAAGTTGCTTTCCACTCAATCCTTTCTTCCACCACAGCCAAATCGGTGAGGAGAGTTGAGTGTTGGGGAGATTATCATTTGAAGCACAAGAGCAAGGAGTTCATCATCACCAACACCATCTATTACCTTTTGGAGGTGGTGCCTCCTAGATTGGTTAGGTGTCGCTTGGGAGCCTCCGTCAAGATGTGGAGTTGAACCAAGAAGTTTGTAAGGGCAAGGAGATCGCCTACTTAGTGAAGATCTACCCGAGTAAGGCTAGTCCTCCGTGGACGAGGCCATGATGGCATAGACAAGGTTGCTTCTTCGTGGACCCTTCGTGGGTGGAGCCCTCCGTGGACTCTCGCAGCCGTTACCCTCCGTGGGTTGAAGTCTCCATCAACGTGGATTGACGATAGCACCACCTATCGGAACCACGAGAAAAATCTCCGTGTCTCCAAATTGTGTTTGCTCTTCTCCACCTCTTATTTACTACATGTGCAATTTACTTTCCGCTGCCATTACTCTAGAATTGCATGTGTAGGGTGATACTTGACTTGGTCATCATTGTGAACTTGCTAAAAACTTGTCCTAATCAAAAGGCTAAACTTTTAAGTTGTCAAGTAGTCTAATCACCCCCCCTCTAGACATACTTCCGATCCTACAAGTGGTATCAGAGCTTTGGTCTCCATTGGATTGGTTTCCATTGCATTGGACTCCATAAGCTTGGTTTCACAACCTAGGAGAGTATGGCGTCTAGTGAGGGTAATTTTCGTAGAGGTCCTTACTTTGATGGTTCAAATTTTGCTAGTTGGAATCATAAAATGAAATGCATATTCTTGGACATAACCCTGCCGCATGGGGCATTATTTGTGTTGGCTTGCAAGGTGAGTTCTTCGAGGAAGGAAAAGTTCCGGATCGTGAAGCTACTGCGGATGAGTTGCGGATGTTACAGAACAATGCTCAAGCTTGTGACATTCTCTTCAATGCTTTGTGTCCCGAGGAGTTCAACAAGATCAGCCGTCTTGAGAATGCAAAAGAGATTTGGGATACTTCGGTCGAAATGCACGAAGGTACCGAGTCCGTGAAAGAATCCAAGCTAGATGTTCTTCAAGGTCAACTTGACAAGTTCAAGATGAAGGAAGGTGAAGGAGTCGCTGAAATGTACTCTAGGCTTGCTCTCATCACCAATGAGATTGCTGGCTTAGGAAGCGAAGAAATGACCGATCGATTCATCATCAAGAAGATTCTCGAGCTTTGGATGGAAAGTATGACACCGTGTGCACTTTGATCCAAATGATGCCAAACTACAAGAATCTCAAGCCTACCAAGTCATTGGAAGAATTGTTGCTCATGAGATGACACTTAAAGATAAGGAAGAGCTTCACAACAAGTCAAGTGGTGCTTACAAAGCTACAGTTGAAGCTCCCACAACCTCAAGTGACAAGCTGGTTTCCAATGAAGAGATAAGCCTAATGGTGAAGAACTTCAACAAATTCTACAAGAGTAGAAGTAAAGAAAGAAGCTCAAAGTCTAGATCATATGATGAAAAGAGATCTTCTAGTCGTGATCGAATCTGCTACAATTGTGGAAGACCGGACACTACTCAAATGAGTGTTCGACCCCCACAAGAGAAGAGAAGAATCTCCAAGAAGAAGAAGCTCAAGAGAAGAGTCACCTCGAAAAGAGAGAAGGAGTAGAGATGATCGTTATGAACGAAGATCCTCTCGGAGAAGCAAGGATTCGGAAAGGAAAGACAAGTCATCAAGGAGCTACACAAGAAGAAAACATCAAGCTCATGTTGGTGAATGGGTCTCCGGCTCCGACTCTGACAATCACTCCGAAAGAAGCTATCACTCCAACTCGAATCTGTCAAGATGAAGGTGTTGCCGGTCTTGCTCTCGTGTCCTCCAACTCCAACTCCTATGACTTGTTTGATTCACCAAATGAGGGAATTGGAAGATGCTTCATGGCAAAAGGCCCCAAGGTATCACACCCTGAATTCATTGACTTTGATAGTGATGAAGATGACTTGCTTGGTGAAGATGAGCTTTTACATGACAAATCTAGTGAGCTTAGTAATGATGAACATGCTAATAGTCTTTATAGTCAAGAAGAGTCGAATGACAATGCTATGAAGGTGATTGAGCGTCTAACTAAAGAACTAAACACTCTTAAGTTAGCTCATGAAACAACTCAAGAAGATCATAGAGAGCTCCTAAGATCTCATGAGAAGCTACGCTTCGAGAAGCTCAATCTAGAGCAAGAACATGAGTTTCTAAAAGCTATCAATGACGATCTTCGAAAGAAGAGTTCTTCATATCTTGCCAAACGACTTCTCTTGTCTAATTTCTTGCCACCTATTAAAGCTAAGCATGACAAGCATAAGAAAAATTCTTCATCTAGTAGTAACAATAATCATGCCAAATCAAATGTTGTTACTTCTAGTAGTTCTCATGATTCCACTAACAATGTTTCAAGCCAAGTTTCACTTGAGCAAGAGAATAGTCTATTGAAAGGGATTATAGAGAAAGGTGTCTACAAGAGCCTTGCCGGAAGTAAGAACTTTGAGGAAATTGTTCGCAAGCAAGGAAGACACCGGAAGAATCAAGGAATTGGTTTTGAGCGAAGGTTCAACGCCGAAGGTGTTGAATGGGAAGAAGGTCAATATCCCACTCCAAAGTTTGTTTCTCAAAAGGAGAAGTATGATCCTACTTCTTCCAATGTGGAACAAGCTCAAGATGACCTTCCACCACAAGACCACAAGCTAAAAGGCAAGGACAAGCGTCAAGAGGAGATTGATGCATTCATTGAAGCACCCAAGGCCATGGTCAAGTGGGTTCCCAAGGCAACTTCAAGTTCTACTTCGTCAAGCTCAACTACTACCCCAAGGATTCCCATCAAGATGATGTGGATCCCGACGAAGAAGAACTAGAGAGTTCTTGAGGGTGACTCCGCCAATTTACTTCACTCACATTCATTTTGGCAAGAACTTGTGCAATCAACTTCCACATCTTGCACTAGTTCATGGAGTCACAAACCCTCATCTTGGTAAGTCAAGGGACAAGGTAATCATTGCTTTCATGGACATCATCAATTGTGTACTTCAATCTATGTCCATGGATATCCTTGTTTGTTCCTTGTGGGACTAACCCATGTAGGTATTGAAAGTGCCCGAATCCAAAGGATTGCTCCCAACTCTTGATGATCTTCATCAACATTGAGCATCCACATCTTCAACATCTACATGAAGTCTTCAACGACAACCCAAGGTTAGTTTGACCCTTTAAAAGGGGTTCTCACATCAAGGGGGAGCTTTGCTCTTAAGAAATGAGCTAAAGCATCTTCAAATGATGTGAACACATTAATGCTTTATGTAAAAGTGGTAACCCCACTTGTGTTTAAACGATGAGTATGACCTATGATCAAATGTTCTCATTTGACTCCTAAGTCAATATACTCATATATAGATGACCTAGTCATCGCCAAATTGTGTGCTAGTAGCTAGTGTTTTGTTTGTGCATGTTTGACACATGTTTTATTTTCTATCTTATTGTGTGAGCATGTTGGATGCATGATTTTATCCATTCGAGGACATCCATTTGTTGCTTTGGTCTTTTGGAGTTTTCTTTTGACCAAATGGATGGACAAGAATGCCTAAGTTCCTCCCCTAGCTATCTATGCTTTCTTGTCTCAAATTCTATTCATGCTTATATCACAAACTTTGAACAAGTCTTTTTGGACAGACCGAGTGAGGAGCACTGAGCCACCGATCCGTCAAAAGCTTAAATTCCAAAACCTTCTAAGTACTTTCGGTCAAACCAATATACTCAAATCGGACGGATCAAATCACTTGGATTGATCTAGGTTTTCACCTCGGTGAAACCGAGTTACAAATTTCGGCGTGATCGATGTGAGTAATCGCTTGCGATTAACCATCTCGGTCCCACCGAAGTTTTCCAACTCGGTCCCACCGACACCGAAGGGTATATATACCGAGGGCAGCGTTGATTATTCCTTCAAACGCCCGCCCCAAACCCTTCGTTGCCGTCGCCGTGGTCTCCGGATCGTCTCCACCATCGCTCAGGCGCCTTGCCGCTGGTCTCCATCGCCGTCAACGGTCAATCTCATCGCGCCGTTGCGCCAGAGTGAAACTCCACCAAGTTGGGTGAGTTTCATCCTCTCGTGCCTCAACCTCGATTCAATGCACGATAGGTTTTGCCTAGCTTCTTGCCAAGTTTGAAATCTTCCTATCCAGCAGATTAATTCTTAGAACGAAATTGAGTGAAAATTTTAGGGTTAGGTTTCCACGAACACATCTCGGTGTGACCGATTCTACATTATCGGATCGACCGATTTGGCCTCTGGCCTTTGCCTTTGCACTTTTCGGTCCAACCGAAGTTGTGCAAATCGGTAAGACCGAAATGAGGATTTAGTGAAACCCTAGTGTTCTCGGCTAGACCAAAACCCATTTCGGTCCAACCGAAAGTGGTGTGAATGGTTCATTTAGACACTTCGGATTCACGAATTTTAGACTCGCCGGACCGAAATGCATTCTCTGTGAAAACCTAAAACTGAAGTTTGAACTCATTTATTTTGCAAAATCCTCTGCAGTTTGTGATAACTCTTCTATTACGCCTATACCTATTCTATTCACAGGTTGTCGGTCATATCGATGCAAGTGACAGCGTAACAGTCTGAATCACCAATTGAGATTCCAGAGGCGGTCACAAGTCCCAAGCAAGCAGTTTTTCGATGATGGAGAAAGGAGCACCCCAAGTGGATTGCCTCCTGCTGCCACCGGGCTGTGAAGAAGAGAAATTCGATGAGGAGGATTTCGACTTTGTTCTTTGAGGAGGAGATTACATCCAAGCCTAAAAGGAAAGTGGTTGCCAAGGACTATCAAGGGCAACATACCAAGAAAGGCACCAACAAAGTGAAGAAGTCCACAGTTGCTAAGAAAGCGAGCATGGAAGAAGAAACCTCCAAAGAAGATAAAGAAAACTTCCAAGAGGAAGAGGTTAGTTCATGATGAAGGCGATGATGATTCTGATGAGGAAGCACCCCAGCCTCCTCAGAAGCCTAAGTTGATGGGAGATGCCATCAGGGCAGGAGCACCCACAAAATCTAAGCCATCAGCTCCAGCAAAGGCAGCCCAAGCCAAACCTGCTGCCAAGCCAAAGAAAATAGTGAGAAATATTCCTGCTTCAGAGAAGAAGAAGGACAATGTGCCACTGCTGAATCGATGAAGAGGCACATGTATTCTTCAAGCTTAGATGAAACCGCCATCCATAATGATGCTCATCCTCGAGCGAAAATATGAAGGAAAGGAAGGACAAAGGTCTCGGGCTATGGAGGCAAGTTGATCCATATGCCACCGGAGAAGGACAATTGTTGACTCAAGGTTCCACACTAGAGAGCAACAAGATTTCTATGAAGCAGTGCTTATGGACAAGAAGCCAATTGTTCCGACACGAGATCGTTGGTGGAAATACATCGACAAGTGAAGAGCACAGAGACTACTTCCCACATGTGCATGAGAGCTTCTTTGCATGTGGAGTTGCAGAGTTCGTTGGTCGGTCGATCGCTTGGAATGATGAAATGATCATGCGTTCTATGCCACAAACACATTTCTATCCAGATGGCGAATTGTATGGATGATGAAGGCGAGATTCTCTTCAACAGTTGAAGAGTGGGCAGCATTGCTAAACGCTCCAAAGATCAAGAGATGATGATGTTGATGTTTATGGAATCCCCAAGAAGAATCACGAGTCTATGAGGAACATGTACAATGAGGTACCGACCAAGGATGTTGAGATATGGAAGCTTGGATCAAGATATCATCTTGAGCAGGTCTCCCAACCACTAACACCATTCTCGAGGCATACTTTGATGCCCAAGTCGAGACCATCGCATGATAAGAGGCTATTCTATCAACATGCTGCATATTCGGATCGAAGACACCTTTTAAGGTGATGGACACGATAGTAGAGACTATCAAGAGGACAGCAGCAGACTGTAAGAGGTCATGTGGGTTTGCCCGCACATTCAGATGCTCATCAATGCCAAGTTTGGCACGGGCACCTACTTGTTGGATAGACCCCACTTGCCACTGCAGCCTGAACATGAAGATAATGAAGTTGTAATGACTGAGGATGATCCCACATCTGTTGAAGGACAAGCTAAGTCTGAAGCTGCCAAACAAGCCAAAGGTGAGAAGGAAGCAGCAGCAGCAGCAAAGCCCAAGAGCGTTGGAGAACAACTTCTTGAAGCTACCCAGAGGATTGAACTACGCCTAGCCAGCATAGTGCAGTCTCAGGAGAGTCTTGAGAGGATAGTTGAAGACAAGTTCCATGCTCTGGATGTCAAGTCGATCAAGTGCAGTGTCACCGTCAACAAGCTTGAGGCGGACATTGAGGAAGCAAAGAGGAGAAGGCAGAGCTCATGAAGGAGATGGAAGATGATCTAGTCCAGATGACTATGAGCAGCCTGCATAAAGTGCCCACAAAGCCCAGATCACTGCTATTCCAAAGGATGACCCTGAGGCTACAAAGATCAAGACCTCCTACAGCTCCATCGGCCCAGCTCTAGCTCCGGTATCCACTCCTCCAGCTCCACAGACTTCAGCGAAGCTTTTGCAGATGCAGCTATCTCCACTCCATCGACGCAGACAGGAGCCGCCAGCAGAGTCCCTAGTGACGATTAGCTCTATACCTTTCGAACTTTTTGGTAACTTGTTGCCAAAGGGGGAGAAATTGTATAGATCATAGGACTTCGAGAGAGAGAGTGCTCGTTTTTGCTCTTTCGTTTGCGGTTTTCCTTGAGATACTTTTGAGTTTTTCGAGACATTTCGTGTGTTTGATACTACGTTTGCTCTATCTTGATGAGTGCTTGATCATACTATGCTTAATGAGTGCTTAATGCTTATCATATTCTATCCATATCTTGTATGATCATTTACTCATGTCTTGGTGATTGGGTGCATGCTATTCATTCTTATCATTTTGTGCGCTCCACCAAGATGTATGTGACATGGAAGAGTGACCTATGATCCTAATCGATTGTGCATTTGCATTCAAACGCAAATCTTAAATAATGCACAAATTTAGGGGGAGCTCTTGCTTATCACATACTTCTCAAAGCGACGATGTTATTCATTGATTATATCATTTATCGAAGCTTTGATCTATATGTTGTCATCAATTACCAAAAAGGGGGAGATTGAAAGTGCAACTAATCCCCGGGTGGTTTTGGTAATTAATAACAACATATATATCATTGAACTAATTATTTCTTGAGAATATTTCAGAAAGTTCAGTGATATGGGTATGGCAATGACTGATGATGTGGACCCCTCAAAATGCTAAGGAAAACATTGGCAAAAGCTCAAGACTCTATTTTTGGTTTAGTGATCCAAGATCACATTGAGTCCATAGGAAAGCCAATACTATTAAAAGGGGATGAGGTTATGATGATGATCTGGTTGCTCAAAGTGCTTAGTGATTTATCTCTCAAACTATCAGCAATCTTTCATTCCAACATATACTCATAAGTAATCTCGGTCCCACCGATTCCATAAACTCACCACACCGAGATGAACCACCTCAGCCATATACCCAAACCCTAGAAATTTCGGATTTTCCGATTCCAAACTCGGTCATACCGAAACTGGTGTTGCCAACCTTCTGTAACCTTCTGTACTCAAATCGGTGTCACCGAGATGAGAAAGTCGGTCCCACCGAGAATGGCAAACCCTAGACTTTGGAAGAATCGGACTAACCGAGATTGTATTTTCGGTCCCATCGAAAATCCCAACGTTCACAAGATTTGAACTTTCGGTCTCACCGAGTTGTCAACTTCGGTCTGACCGAGATTGGTCAAATGTGTGTAACGGTTGGATTTTGTGTGGAGGCTATAAATACCCCTCCACCTCCTCTTCATTCGTGGAGAGAGCCATCAGAAAGAACTACCACTCCTACCTTACATTTCTGAGAAGAAAACTACCTACCCTTGTGTTGAGATCAAGTTGCTCCACTCCCACCATATGAAACTTGATTTCTAGCCTTCCCAAGTTGCTTTCCACTCAATCCTTTCTTCCACCACAGCCATATCGGTGAGGAGAGTTGAGTGTTGGGGAGATTATCATTTGAAGCACAAGAGCAAGGAGTTCATCATCACCAACACCATCTATTACCTTTTGGAGGGTGGTGCCTCCTAGATTGGTTAGGTGTCGCTTGCGAGCCTCCGTCAAGATGTGGAGTTGAACCAAGAAGTTTGTAAGGGCAAGGAGATCGCCTACTTCGTGAAGATCTACCCCGAGTAAGGCTAGTCCTCCGTGGACGTAGGCCATGATGGCATAGACAAGGTTGCTTCTTCGTGGACCCTTCGTGGGTGGAGCCCTCCGTGGACTCTCGCAGCCGTTAATCTCCGTGGGTTGAAGTCTCCATCAACGTGGATTGACGATAGCACCACCTATCGGAACCACGAGAAAAATCTCCGTGTCTCCAAATTGCGTTTGCTCTTCTCCACCTCTTATTTACTACATGTGCAATTTACTTTCCGCTGCCATTACTCTAGAATTGCATGTGTAGGGTGATACTTGACTTGGTCATCATTGTGAACTTGCTAAAAACTTGTCCTAATCAAAAGGCTAAACTTTTAAGTTGTCAAGTAGTCTAATCACCCCCCCTCTAGACATACTTCCGATCCTACATTTAGCCATAGCTCAGTGTTCCTCTTTTGTCAAGCATCTTCTGTAGATCACTGTCTTATGCCTTGTTGTTATGTTGGGGTGTTGTAGCATAGTTTCTTGATGTATGCTAAGTAGCATCGTGCTGTTAATCGCAGATTTGTGTTCTTGTTTTGCTTGCCATTTGCAAACCGTGCATCCGATTCCGGTGATCTTTATATCGATTTCTACCGAAATCATCTCATCTTTCCAGCGGCATACTCAGTTTACCAAGTTGATGCCTTGTTCATCATTTTCCTTCCGGAGCACGCATATGCATTGCATATCACATCTCGCATATCATGTCATGTATTGCATCATATTGCTTGTGCATTGCTCCATGTTTGATTGTGGTTCCATTGCTTGTGTTCTTGCTTTGGGTAGAGCCGAGAGACGAGTACGTGCACGAGGAACCTGTTGAGAACGCTAACGAGGATCAAGCTTTCGACAACTCTGAGACCTTGCAAGCAAGATGACCATACCTTCGATATCACTTCTATCTTTGCTTTGCTAGTTGCTCGCTCTATCGTTATGTTAGCTCTACCTGCCATTGTTTATCATGCCTCCCATATTGCCATGTCAAGCCTCTAACCATCATGTCCTATGCAAACTATTGTTTGGCTATGTCACCGCTTTTGCTCAGCCCCTCTTATAGCGTTGCTAGTTGCAGGTGAAGATGAACATTGTTCCTTGTTGGAACATGGATTCTTTGGGATATCACAATATCTCCTGTTTAATTAATGCACCTATATACTTGGTAAAGGGTGGAAGGCTCGGCCTTATGCCTGGTGTTTTGTTCCACTCTTGCCACCCTAGTTTCCGTCATACCGGTGTTATGTTCCTTGATTTTGCATACCTTACGCGGTTGGGTGATTTATGGGACCCCCTTGACAGTTCGCATTGAATAAAACTCCTCTAGCAAGGCCCAACCTTGGTTTTATCATTTGCCACCTAAGCCTTTTTCCCTTGGGTTTTCGCGAGCCCAAGGGTCATCTTTATTACCCCGGGCCGGTGCTCGTCGTGAGTGTTGGTCCAACTCTGTCACCGCCGGTATACCAAAGGGCAACTGGAATGGCCTATCAGAAGTTTGGACAATCCGGTGTGCCTGAGAACGAGATATTGCAGCTCCTATCGGGATTTGTCAGCACATTCGGGAGGCTTTGCTGGTCTAGTTTTACCATTGTCGAAATGTCTTGCGAACCGGGATTCCGAGACTGATCGGGTCTTCCCGGGAGAAGGTATATCCTTCGTTGACAGTGAGAGCTTATGATGGGCTAAGTTGGGACACCCCTGCAGGGTGTATTATCTTTTGAAAGCCGTGCCCGCGGTTATGAGGCAGATGGGAATTTGTTAATGTCCGGTTGTAGAGAACTTGACACTTGACTTCATTAAAATGCATCAACCGTGTGTGTAGCCGTGATGGTCTCTTCTCGGCGGAGTCCGGGAAGTGAACACGGTTTGGGTTATGTATGCACGTAAGTAGTTTCAGGATCACTTCTTGATCACTTCTAGCTTCTCGACCGATGCGTTGCTTCTCTTCTCGCTCTCACTTGCGTATGTTAACCACCATATATGCTTAGTGCTTGCTGCAGCTCCACCAAATTACCCCCTTTCCTACCTACAAGCTTAAATAGTCTTGATCTCGCGGGTGTGAGATTGCTGAGTCCCCGTGGCTCACAGATTCTACCAAAACAGATGCAGGTACCGATGATACCAACGCAAGTGGCGCAATCAAGCTCAAGTGGGAGTTTGACGAGGACCTTGGTCGTTACTATGTTTCGTTTCCAGATGATCAGTAGTGGGCCCAGTTGGGGCGATCGGGGATCTAGCATTTGGGGTTGTCTTCTTTTCATTTGGATTTGACCGTAGCCGGTCTATGAGTGTAGTTTGAATGATGTATCGTTTAAATTATGTATTGTGTGAGGTGGCGATTGTAAGCCAACTCTTTTTATCCCATTCTTGTTCATTACATGGGATTGTGTGAAGATGATCCTTCTTGCGACAAAACCACCATGCGGTTATGCCTCTAAGTCGTGCTTCGACACGTGGGAGATATAGCCGCATCGTGGGCGTTACAAGTTGGTAATCAGAGCCATCCCCGACTTAGGATCCCCCTGCTTGATAGTTTGCTGGCGTTGTTGAGTCTAGAACAAAAAATGTTTTGAGTCTTAGGATTATATATATCGGAGAGTAGGATTCTTCTTACTCCTCAGTCCCTTCGTCGCTCTGGTGAGGTCTCCTGACGTAGAAGTTTTGACTCTCCTCTCCTCAGATTTCACTAAAAAAATTTAGGTTCACGCGGGTATCTTGGAATCGTTTCGATGGTTTTGTGACGAGAACATTGTTCTTGGTGCCTCCTGACATTTAGGGGTTGTGGCACTGTCCCGGGGAGTTGAGCTCCGAGGTGTTGTCCTCACAATTTTATCGTTGCAGTTCTGGAATACCTGTGTTTTGCCGACATCGAAAATCTCTTTTATGCAGTTGTTGGTGAGATAACCTCGACGTCACCCAGTACTGGGGAGTTCGGGAGTATTGCCATAACTCGTATAACGGATGCTTTTCGAAGGTTGAGGTACATGATTTCTGAAGGTTTCTTGGATATGTGTTGACGGATGGATACGGCTGGATGCAAGGTTGTCAGAATCCTGATTTTGAATCGGATCGGAGCTTTGATGGTAGGATCGCAAATCGTAGAATCTTCACTATCAGGATCGTAGAAACGTAGATTCTATGAACTAAAATCGTAGAATCAGAGGGATCATTTTGGATCGTAAAGTCGTAGAATCGTATAACAGGATCGCGATTCTGACAACCTTGGCTGGATGTAGGGATTGTTAGTTTGGGTGAGATATATTGCTTCCCCTGTATCCCCAACACCTGATTGCATAACCAGAAAGTTTCGGGAGTTTATAGGTGGGATTCAAGTAGCTCTAGCATTTCTTCCCACAGATATTTGGTTTGTGATTGGGTAATCCTTACCACTTATTTGTTCCAGTTGTACCTTGTTTATTTCATTCATCAACCCCTTGTCAAGTGGCTTCTCACCTTAATGGACGTGATGTTTACTTTGGAATTCATTCGTTCATCCTTATTCGAATGTTAATTGTGAAGACTATATGTTGCAATTTCTATCCGTTGATTCAACTTGTCTATCTGTCGAGCAAGATGCTAACGGATGTCACCCTCTTCAGGATGGCTCCGCCAATGCGTCAGAATCCGGAACGCAATGATGGGAGTCAGGCGAACCCTCCACCTCCACCTCCGCCTCCGGAGGCATGGCAAGCTTTGATGGCAACCACAAATGTCAACGCTCAGTTATTGATTCAACTGATGCAAGAGCGCAACCAAGGCCAAGGCAACCAAGGAAATCAAGGTCAAGGGCAGTTCAACCACCAGCCTTAGTTTCCTACCCTCAACCAGTTCCTTGCAAATCAGCCGAAGTCTTTCAGCTACTATGTTGAGGCCACAGACGCCGACGATTGGCTCGTGGATATCAACAAGCATTTTGAATGTAGCAATGTCAGGCCTGAGGACTACGTCAAGTTCGCTTCTTTGCAGCTCAAGGACCAAGCAGCTGATTGGTTCCAGCAATACAAGGATTCCAGAGGAGGTCGAGTGATTACTTGGAATGATTTCGGTCGGGACTTTAAAGCTCACCACATTCCTACCAGTGTTGTTGAGAGCAAGCGTGAAGAGTTCCGCAATCTCAAGCAAGCCAACATGTCAGTGTACGAATACAACAAGCAGTTTCAGAAACTTGCTCGCTTCGCTAAACAAGACGTTCCTGATGAAAAGAGTATGATCTATCAATTCAGAGGTGGCCATAGAGAGGATCTGCAATTAGCTCTCGTTCTTGTTGATCCTACTAAGTTTGATCAATTCTACAATATGGCCCTCAAGCAAGAAGGTGCTCAGCTCAAGTGTGAGGCTTCTCAGAAGAGAATCAGGGATGCAGTTCAGTCTTCTTCTTCCTCTCAAGTGGCAGCTAAGCAACAAAAGTTCTACCTTCCTGCTCCTCCGTTTCGTCAGCCTTACCAGCAGAAGAACTCAGGTGGTCGTGGATCTTCCCACCCACCCAACCCAGGCTTTCATAACAAGTCAAATTCTCAAGCTCCAAGGTCAAATGCTCCTTATCACCGTCCGCTCTCAGAGGTGACTTGCAACAAGTGCCAGCAGAAAGGTCACTACGCGAACAAGTGCTTCAACCAAAGGCGCCTTCCTCCTCCTCCTCCTGTGAGGTCTTCAAGCAATGCAGTGGTCAAGCATAATTCCAAGTTTGCAAAGGTCAACATGATGAATGCAGCTCAGGCAGAAGATTCTTCAGACGTGATATGGGTAATCTTCCTGTTAATGATATTCCTGCAAAAGTTCTTTTTGACACTGGTGCATCGCTTAGTTTCATCTCAAGACCATTTGCATCTAAGCATGAGTTGTCTTTCCAAGATTTGCCTAGACCGTTAGCAGTTGTCTCTCCGGGTAAATGCATGAACGCAAGCTACATGGTTCCGGATGTTTCTATCAAGATGGGCGACTATAAATTTCTGGCTGAACCAATTGTTCTTGGTGACTCTGATATCGATCTTATTCTCGGGATGGACTGGCTTTCTCAGCACAAAGCTCAACTTGATTGTGCTGCCAGGGAAAATCAATTGACACACTCTTATGAGGATGTTATCATCTATGCCGCTCGAGATGAAACCATTCGGTTGTTTTCTCTCAATGAGAAGGGCGAGTTGGATGCTATCTCTCAGATTCCAGTCGTTTGTGAGTACCAAGATGTATTTCCAGAAGAGCTTTCGGGTATGCCTCCTCATCGGCCAGTCGAGTTCGTTATCGATCTTGAGCCCGGCACTGAACCCGTTTGCAAGCGTCCTTACAAGCTTGGACCCAAGGAGCTGAAGGAATTGAAGAAACAGCTCGATGAACAAGAGCATCTGGGTTTGATCAGACTGAGTTCATCTCCTTGGGGTTGTGGAGTTCTTTTTGTCCAGAAGAAGGAGGGCACGGACCGATCGTAAGGCCGACATTACCGTCCATTGAACAAGAAGACAATCAAGAACAAGTATCCACTTCCCAACATCAATGAGCTTTTCGAGCAACTCAAAGGTGCTAAAGTTTTCTCCAAGCTTGACCTTCGTATGGGTTATCATCAGATTCGCATTCGTGAAAAAGATATTCCCAAGACAGCATTCAGAACAAGCTATGGTTCTTATGAATATACTGTCATGTCTTCTGGCCTTGTCAATGCTCCGCCAACATTCTCTCGAATGATGAACTTCATTTTCAACCCCTACACAAATGAATTCGTCTTGGTGTATCTCGATGATATTTTGGTCTTCTCCAAGAATAAGCAGGATCATGCCAAACATTTGCGATTGGTGCTCGACAAGCTCAGAGAGCATCAATTCTATGCGAAGTTTTCCAAATGTGAGTTCTGGCTTTGATGAAGTTCTTTATCTTGGTCACATCATCTCTGCCAAGGGCATCGCTGTTAATCCCGAGAAGGTGTCTGCAGTTGTGAATTGGGAACCTCCTCAGAATGTCAAGCAGCTCCGCAGTTTTCTTGGTCCTGCAAGCTATTGCCGAAGATTCGTTGAGAACTTCTCTAAGATTGCAAAGCCTCTTTCCAACCTCCTTCAGAAGCATGTCAAGTATGTCGGGATGCCTGAGTGTGACGTCGCTTTCAACACCCTCAAAGAGAAGCTAGTCACAGCTCCTGTCTTGACTCCTCCTGATGAATCCAAACCATTCAAAGTTTTCTGTGATGCTTCTCTTCAAGGTCTCGGTGCTGTGTTAATGCAAGAGAAGAAAGTTGTGGCCTATACCTCTCGTCAGTTGAAGCCCAACGAAAAGAACTACTGCACTCACGATCTTGAGTTGGCGGCAGTTGTCCATGCATTGATAACATGGAGACATCTCTTGGTTGGAAGGAAAGTGGACATTTTCACCGGTCACAAGAGTCTCAAGTATATCTTCACTCAACCCAACCTCAACCTCAGACAAACTCGATGGGTCGAAATGATTCAAGAGTAGAATCCGAGTATTGAATATACACCTGGCAAGGCGAATATGATTGCAGATGCTCTGAGCAGAAAGGCTTATTGCAACAGTCTAATTCTCAAGCCATTTCAACCAGATCTTTGTGAAGCTTTCCGCAAACTGAATCTTCAAGTTGTTCCTCAAGGCTTTCTTGCCAACCTCATAGTCTCTCCTACTTTGGAAGATCAAATTTGTGAGGCACAACTCCTGGATACCATGGTGAAAAAGGTGAAACGTGGTATCGACAAGGGCATTCCCAAATACAGGTGCTATCGCTTGGATGACAAAGATACTCTTTTCTTCAAGGATCGAATTGTGGTTCCCAAAGGTGATCTGAGAAAATTCATTATGAACAAGGCACACAATTCCCTCCTATCCATTCATCCTGGAAGTACGAAGATGTACCATGACCTCAAGCAGTCGTATTGGTGGACTCGAATGAAGCGAGAAATTGCTCAATTCGTGAATGAATGTGATGTCTGCAGAAGGGTGAAAGCAGAACACCAAAGAGCAGCTGGTCTCCTCCAACCTCTTGCTATTCCGGAATGGAAGTTTGATCATATCGAGATGGACTTCATGACTGGATTTCCTATGTCCAAGCGTGGAAATGATGCTATTTTCGTTGTCATTGACAAGCTTACAAAAGTGGCTCATTTCCTCCCTATCAAAGAATCTATCACAACAGCTCATCTGGCAGAGCTATACACCTCCAGAATTGTCTCCTTGCACGGCATTCTGCAATTGATCTCTTCAGACCGCGGAAGCATCTTCACCTCTAAGTTCTGGGACTCCTTTCAGAAGGCCATGGGCACCAACATTCGTTTCAGCACAGCTTTCCATCCTCAAACAAGTGGCCAAGTCGAACGAGTCAATCAAATCCTTGAAGACATGCTCAGGGCTTGTGTCATTTTCTTTGGCATGAAGTGGGAAGATTGTCTTCCATATGCCGAGTTCTCCTACAACAACAGCTTCCAAGCGAGTTCGGGCAAGGCCCCATTCAAAATTCTCTATGTCAGAAAGTGCCGTACTCCTCTCAATTGGTCCGAGACAGGTGAACGCCAACTTATTGGCAACGACTTGATCATAGAAGCCGAAGAAATGTGCAAAGTCATTCGTGAGAATCTCAAAGCCGTGCAATCGCGCCAGAAGAGCTATTATGATGACAAGCATCGTGATTTGGCTTTTGAAATTGGAGACCATGTCTACCTCCGCGTCTCTCCAATGAAAGGCACTCGTCGCTTCGGTATCAAAGGGAAGCTTGCCCCTAGATACGTTAGTCCTTTCAAGATCATTGGCAAAAGAGGCGATCTCGCCTATCAACTTGAGCTTCCGTCCAATTTTGCAAACGTGCACGATGTGTTTCACGTGTCACAGCTTCGCAAGTGCTTCAAGACTCCTGAGCGCACTATCAACTTCGAAGAAATTGACCTCCAAGAATATCCCTCTTATCATGAGCACCCCGTTGCTATTCTTGAAGAAACCGAGCGCAAGACTCGCAACAAGTCAATCAAATTCGTGAAAGTGAAGTGGTCACACCATTCCGACCGAGAAGCACCCTGGGAGCGCGAGCATCACCTCCGTTCCAAATATCCGGAGTTCTTTCAGTCCTAGATCTCGAGACGAGATCCTCTTGTAGTGGTGGAGTGTTGTAACACCCCGGATGTAACTTTCCATAATTGTAACTCCAACTCTTGCCATTTTCGGCTATGCGCTATGGTATTCCCTCTGTGGTTGGGTTTTGTCTTTCATTTTGCATTTTGTTCATGTCATGCATCTCATATCATGTCATCATGTGCATCTCATTTGCATACGTGTTCGCCTCATGCATCCGAGCATTTTCCCCATTGTCCGTTTTGCATTCCGACGCTCCCACATGCACCGGCGCACCCCCTTGTCTCTTTTTCGTGAGCGGGTGTTAAACGTTCTCGTAATGGACAAAAGGCTTGCCAAGTGGCCTTGGTACACCACCGGTAGACCACCTGTCAAGTTTCGTGCCATTTGGAGGTCGTTTGATACTCCAACGGTTAACCGGGTAACCGCATAGGCCTCTTTTGGGTTGCAGCCCAACACCCCTTCAAAACAGCCCAATAACCCATCTAAGTCACTCCCGTGCTCTCCGTCATCGGATCACGATCGTGTGGGCGAAAATCACACTCCATTTGGAGCCTCCTAGCTCCCTCTACCTATAAAAACACCTCCCCCTCCGAAATTTCGGGCAAACCCTAGACGAACTCCTCCCCGCCGCCACTGGACGCATCCGGACCGGGCCGGACACTTACGCCCGCCGCCGCCCGGCGAATCGCAAGACCGCCACGTGGCGCGCCCACATCGCCCGCCGCCGGCCTGCTGAGCCCTGGAGCCCTCCTGCTGCCCGCCCGCCGCCGCCGCGCTGCCCGAAGGCTGAAGGCTCGGCCGCGCCGCCGCCGCCGCCGGCGCCGCCGCTTCGCCGGTCGCCGCCCTGCCGCGCCACCCGATCGCCGCGCCAACCTCTGCCGCCCGGCCACCAGCCAACGCCGCCCGTCCGCCGCCGCCATGGTCTCTGCCGCCGCCGCCCGGCAGCAGCCGCGCCCCTCCGCCGCGCCGCGCCCGACGCTCCGGCGACCGCGCCGTCGCCTCGACCCCGAGCACATCTCCGCCGGCCACCTCATCTCCCTCCTCTCCAACTCCGGTGGCTGCTCCGGCCATCATCAGGAAGCGTGCCCAGATCCAGATCTGAGGAACCTAGGTTGACTTCTTTTTTTCGCTAAGTCTGTAGTATTTCATGCCATATTCATCGTGTCTTAACTTTGCACCCGTGGCTCCGTTTTGGGCGTGTAGCATACCATTTTGTTTGATTCGATGAGTACATCATTCCATTTCATTGCATCATTTTCATTTGAGCTTATTTTGATGCCTGAAATGCTGTTGTAAGAGGGCTATGTGATGTTAGTTTCAGATTCTTATCAGAACATGCACTTTTGTCATTTTTGCCATGATTGTTGTGTGCATCTTATGGACTTGAGCCCTACATATGTTTTGAACTATGCTATGCCATCTTTACAGGGGTGTATGCCATGTATTTTTTTGATCTCTGTGGTGACTAGCACAAGCATGCAAACTAGGATTCGTGATGTTGCTGATTTCAGTCCCTGTTCTGCTGTTATTTTTATGCCATGTAAACATGATGCTATAGAGAGATCCATACATATTTTGAGATACTTCAGTAAGGATGTTTTGAACATATGGTTATGCTCTATCCATTCATTCCCCTATTGGCAATTATGGAGTAGTATAGCATGTCATTTTCTTGCTCTACTTTTGCTACAAAATGTTTCCTGGCAGATTGTTTACATGATATTCAATTTTGCCAAGGTTGTTGTAGATGATCCTTGCATGCTATGATCTTGTTCTTGCCATGTTTAGTTTCATAAACATGTATTCTTGTTGGTGCTATGCTTATCTTGTCATGCAATGACTTGTGGTGAGTGAATCGAGCTCGCAAAGATGCTTTCATAATTCTGTCAATGCCATGCTCTGTTTGCTGAATCTGTTAACGAAACTTGCTATGTTTACATGGGTGCCATCATTTCTTCTGGTCCTTTTTGGCTCATGGTCAGTAAGGGACTTTTGCTCTATGCTTTGAGTAGAATCATTTCATGCCTTGTTTTGCTATTATCAGTTCCTGTAGCATGTTGTTTGCTTGCTCTGAACATTGCTACCTGATGCTGTTTATGCCATGTCCGTGCTGTTATCTTTTGCCCTTTTTCCATGGTTGTTTGAACCTGTTATGTTGTGATTTAGCCATAGCTCAGTGTTCCTCTTTTGTCAAGCATCTCCTGTAGATCACTGTCTTATGCCTTGTTGTTATGTTGGGGTGTTGTAGCATAGTTTCTTGATGTATGCTAAGTAGCATCGTGCTGTTAATCGCAGATTTGTGTCATTCTTGTTTTGCTTGCCATTTGCAAATAGTGCATCCGATTCCGGTGATCTTTATATCGATTTCAACCGAAATCATCTCATCTTTCTAGCGGCATACTTAGTTTACCAAGTTCATGCCTTGTTCATCATTTTCCTTCCGGAGCACGCATATGCATTGCATATCACATCTCGCATATCATGTCATGTATTGCATCATATTGCTTGTGCATTGCTCCATGTTTGATTGTGGTTCCATTGCTTGTGTTCTTGCTTTGGGTAGAGCCGGGAGACGAGTACGTGCACGAGGAACCTGTTGAGAATGCTAATGAGGTTCAAGCTTTTGACAACTCTGAGAACCTTGCAAGCAAGATGACCATACCTTCGATATCACTTCTATCTTTGCTTTGCTAGTTGCTCGCTCTATCGTTATGTTAGCTCTACCTGCCATTGTTTATCATGCCTCCAATATTGCCATGTCAAGCCTCTAACCATCATGTCCTATGCAAACCGTTCTTTGGCTATGTCACCGCTTTTGCTCAGCCCCTCTTATAGCGTTGCTAGTTGCAGGTGAAGATGAAGATTGTTCCTTGTTGGAACATGGATTCTTTGGGATATCACAATATCTTCTGTTTAATTAATGCACCTATATACTTGGTAAAGGGTGGAAGGCTCGGCCTTATGCCTGGTGTTTTGTTCCATTCTTGCCACACTAGTTTCCGTCATACCGGTGTTATGTTCCTTGATTTTGCATTCCATACGCGGTTGGATGATTTATGGGACCCCCTTTACAGTTCGCTTTGAATAAAACTCCTCCAGCAAGGCCCAACCTTGGTTTTACCATTTGCCACCTAAGCCTTTTTCCCTTGGGTTTTCGCGAGCCCAAGGGTCATCTTTATTTACCCCACGGGCCAGTGCTCGTCGTGAGTGTTGGTCCAACCTGTCAGCCGCCGGTGGCTACCAGGGGCAACTCTGGAATGGCCTATCGGAAGTTTGGACAATCTGGTGTGCCCTGAGAACGAGATATGTGCAGCTCCTATCGGGATTTGTCGGCACATTCGGGAGGCTTTGCTGGTCTAGTTTTACCATTGTCGAAATGTCTTGCGAACCGGGATTCCGAGACTGATCGGGTCTTCCCGGGAGAAGGTATATCCTTCGTTGACCATGAGAGCTTATGATGGGCTAAGTTGGGACACCCCTGCAGGGTGTATTATCTTTCGAAAGTCGTGCCCGCGGTTATGAGGCAGATGGGAATTTGTTAATGTCCGGTTGTAGAGAACTTGACACTTGACTTCATTAAAATGCATCAACGGTGTGTGTAGCCGTGATGGTCTCTTCTCGGTGGAGTCCGGGAAGTGAACACGGTTTGGGTTATGTATGCACGTAAGTAGTTTCAGGATCACTTCTTGATCACTTCTAGCTTCTCGACCGATGCGTTGCTTCTCTTCTCGCTCTCACTTGCGTATGTTAACCACCATATATGCTTAGTGCTTGCTGCAGCTCAACCATATTACCCCCTTTCCTACCTACAAGCTTAAATAGTCTTGATCTCGCGGGTGTCAGATTGCTGAGTCACCGTGGCTCACAGATTCTACCAAAACAGATGCAGGTACCGATGATACCAGCGCAAGTGGCGCAATCAAGCTCAAGTGGGAGTTTGACGAGGACCTTGGTCGTTACTATGTTTCGTTTTCAGATGATCAAGAGGGCGGTTGGGCGATCGGGGATCTAGCATTTGGGGTTGTCTTCTTTTCATTTGGATTTGACCGTAGCCGGTCTGTGAGTGTATTTTGAATGATGTATGGTTTAAATTATGTATTGTGTGAAGTGGCGATTGTAAGCCAACTCTCTTTACCCCATTCTTGTTCATTACATGGGATTGTGTGAAGATGACCCTTCTTGCGACAAAACCACCATGAGGTTATGCCTCTAAGTTGTACTTCGACACGTGGGAGATATAGCCGCATCGTGGGTGTTACACGCCAGGTCCTCGGGAACCTCCGCGGGCACAGGCCCGTCCTCGTCGAAAGCGGGCATGGAGTTCACCACCTGCTCCGAATACTCCCGAAGGAACAGGGGCACAGGAACACCCTCCAGTCTCGCCACATCACCCCACCAAGGATTGGAGGACCACGGCTAGATCTTCGTCGGCCAGGACTTCGGGGTTCGGGCGAAGGGCGGCGTCGGCCCCCCGAGCCTCCACAGCGGGAGCGAATATTCCCGAAGCGGAGCCACCCGGTGCTCCAGGAACTCCCTCAGGAGCGACGCCCCGGTCAGCTTCGCCGTCACCATGTTTCCCGGCCACAGGTCCGCGTCCATCCTCTCCAGCACTGGCTTCACGCGGGGGTCAACGAGCTCCGCGCGGGACCAAGCGTCAACAGACTTGGGCTGCTCCTTGGGCAGAATCAGCCGGGGATGGATGCGCCTAGCATCCACCATGACCCACTTGCTCCTGAAGCCTTCAATCCTCTTCCCGGGCTTCGAGATGGCATTGGAGCTGCCATACGCGACAAAGCCCATGCACGCGGTTATGGGGCCGCGAGAGACCCGGAGGTAAAAGTAATGGCGCAGCAAGGCCACCGAGGGCCTTACCCCGACATGAGCCTCGCAGTAGTAGGTGAAAATCGCCAGGAGAAGAACAAAGTTGGGATGGAGATGCAGAGCTAGCAAGTTGTAATGGTGGTGAACAGAGAGGAAGAACTCGGAAAAAGGGGGCACTAGACCGGAGGCGATGGCGCTCATGAAGAGCGGGTAGAAGGTGCTTCCTTCATCCTCAGGAAGGGCGGAGACAACCTTAAGCACGGCCGCCCCGTCGTTGCGTTGCGCCGCCATCATCTGGCGCGTCAGGGCAAGGCTCTTCCCCGACACATTCGGAGGATCCAGAGCGGGCGAGTACCATGCTCTAGCCGGGGTCTGGCGAGGCGCCATGCCTTGCTAGGATGCAGAGTTGGAGTATATCTGGGGATTTCGGAAGCAGGAAGAATAGGAGCGAGAAAGGGGATCTGGGCAATGACTGGAGGAGGCAATGAAGGTAAGCCCAGACGGGTACAGCTCCCTTGTCAACTCGTGCAGTTGCCAAGGCGTCGTGGGGGAGCCAGGACGCCCACGTCCAATCAACCGCCACGCGACGCCCAAGGCCGCTGGCTATTGGGGCCCGCGGCACTTCGCACTTGCCCCTTCGCTTCTCTGCTAAGCCAAGTCCAAGCGCGCCTTGGGCACAGGGGCTCTTGTCATGTTACGGGAATGGGGTACCAGACTTGCTCGCATGTGGCTCTGGCGTAGCTCAAGGAGTGGCCCAGTACGGCCCATCTTCATCAACATATGCTCAAGACCCTCGCGAGGGGCCAAGCCTCGCGGGGCAGACTACAGGAGGCTTCGTTGGACGCAGCCTGGTCAGGCTAGCTCGCGAGGAGGCGGAGAGATCAAGGCGGGGTACCACTCGGGGTGCCCATGACGCAAGCCATGACGACCAAGGCCAGGCGGGTGCCAGGCAAGCTCCGACCTGCGCAGAGTCCTTGTTTCCTCTTTGGTGCAAAGGGGGCAAGCGCAGGCGAGAGTATCAAGCAAAGGCAACCATTTCAGTGCAACAAGACCAAGACCAGCAGGACGGCCGAACAGAGGTCATCGTGGAGCCCAAGCCAGCGTCATCGTCAGGGTCTTTGGCAGGCGAGGACCAACTTTAGTCAGGATAAGTGTACTAGATGTTCCCCTTCAAAATGGCCAATTGTTGGCGCCCTTCCCGCTCAATATTTGGGAAGAGGCCTGGGTCCTTCGCCTATAAATAGGACTAGCCACCCACAGACTAGAGGGATCCGCATCGGTAGACGGAGGAGACTAGAGGCATCTGATACACACACAGAGAGAGAGAGGCGACTGAACTCCCCTAGCAGTTCATCGCTCCAGCCAAGAACAGACCCTCGTGAGGCTGTTCTTCCATTGTACTGTTCATCATCAGCCCCTGAGGCAATCCACACACCACAAACTAGAGTAGGGTATTACACCACAATGGTGGCCTGAACCAATATAAACCTCGTGTCCTCTCTATTGTTCTTCGTGTAGTTTAGATACTTGCGAGGCGGCGAGGCATGGGTAGGCAGGGGGTGTGATCTCCGCGTGCACCCCATAGTTCGAACCTTGAGGGTCTGCCGGAACCCGAAATCCGACACGTGGGTATCAATTATCCCATTCTGCAAGCCCGGTAAGTTATAGCCACGCTCTGTCCATCCATGCTTCAATTGGCATGTCCTGAGGGAGACATTTCTATCGTGTTTCATCGTGACCCCAAGGATGGATAAAGAAGGTGGAGCGGATACATTGTCTGGCCCCGCTGCCGGAGGAACCGGCCTGACCTCATCTGACAAAGATGCTGGTCCCCACGCCTTACGAGGCACCAAAGAAAGAGGCCTCCAAGAAGGCCAAAAATACCCAGAGTGGCCTCCGTCGCCATGAGGCTTCGGACGCCAAATCCGAAGACTCCAGCGACGCCCCTTCTTCCGAAGACGAAGAGGAGGAAGCAGAGGAGGACGAGCCTCACTCTGGAGGTGGGAAGAAAAGGGCAGCTTCCTCGTCCCTGGAGGCCGAATCGCCCAAGAAGGGGAGAGGTTCCCACCCAGAGGCATCCACCACGGTTGCCGATAATAGCCCGGAGTGGGATCCCAGGGCCCAGCCCCTGGAAAAGTCGTAAGTATCCGAAATCCAAATGCGCATATACATCTAGGGTCGTTTGGGTACAATAGTTTTAACTGTCGCCATATTTCGTACAGCCCGGTGAGGTCTCGCGCCGGACAATCCTCATCGGAGGATTCGCTGAGCTCAAACACTTTGGCAAGCGAGACGCCTCCAGAGGCTCCTTCCCCGAAGTCCAGGCGCGACACCGAGGTGCCGTCTCAAAGAGACCCGGACCAGGGGAGGCATGTCTCTGGGGCCGGACACACGGGGGCGACGGCCCCCCATCGTGTCAACGATGGGGGCGATCTCGGATTCGGACCACATCCGGATAAGGTCCTGGAGACCTCTAAGGCTCCAGGATCGGGCGAGCAGCCACCTTCAACGGTGGGAGGCTTGCCTACTTCGCCGGCAACCTCTCTCCAAGCAGAGTTGCCAGGCGGTCTATCGACAGCGTTAAAGAGCGCGTCTATCGTCGATGAACATCGGACCCTCATGGGTTCGGTGGTTGAAAAGATTCAGTCCGCCGAGAGTGGGCTGAATGAGTCCTGCCTTGGCCTTATAAAGGCTTTTGAGGTATGTTTTCCAAGAAACCTGTGAGGAATCGTCATAATATGAGTAGTAGCCCCTGATACACTGTCCGGCGACAGAGAGAGAGCCGGGCAGGGGATCAAATCCTCTGCTTTTGGAGGAGCCTTTGTTAATGACGTATACCCCTTTGTTTGAAAACAGGCATCTGCAGAGAAGACGGCTGCTCATAATGCGGAAGTGTCCAGGTCGAAGCAGAGCCTGGAATGGGCTGAGGAGGAGCTTGGCCGTGTGAAGAAGCAATTGGAGGACAAGCAAGGTATGTTGAAACATTGTCTTGAATTTGGCACGAATGAGTAATTGTGCCTAGTGAAAAGTATTTGTATTTTATGCTCTAGGAGTGAGCGCCGAATATGAGGCACTGAAGAAGGTTGTGGCTGATGCCAACGAGAAGGCTGCTGCCGAACAGGCGCTTCGTGAGAAACACGAGGCCAGGGTCATCGCAGCTGAGTGAGAGCTCCAGGAGGCTGTGAAGAAAAGTGAGGGCTTGGAACAGAGTCTAGTAGGGAGAGAATCCGAGATCGCCCAAGCTCTCCAAGCTGCGGAAGATGCTCGGGAAGAAGCCCGAGGTGCTGTACGGGACATTCAAGAAGCCCGGAAAGTTGCGGCTGGTAAGGCCTTTTGTATTCATGGCCATTTTTACAAGATCGTGGGAAGAACTCTAAGAGACAAGCTGAATTCTTGTTTTTCCAAGGGCATTTGCAGATCTGCCACGCAGCATATCAGATGCCGCCCAATTCTACTAGACCGAGGACAAGAAGTCAGCGGAGAAGAATTTCTGGTCGCGGTATTTGGCGCCGAACTATCCTGTGCACTTTATCGATCAGCTGAAGCAGCTGGTCGAATCGCACCAGCGTCGAACTAGCCATGAAGGACTTGGTTGTCGGCTGCGTTCATGGAGCCAATTCAAGCGATTGCCGGACTCGTGAAGCGGATTGTGGGGTCCTGTCCTTGGCTTGATGCCGTTAAGCGATCGGTCTGTATAGAGGGTGTGTGCATGGCGTTTGCCCGTGCAAAAGTGCATTGGGGGAAGCTTGACGCGGATAAGCTGATGACTGAGGGGCCGCCAAAGGGTAAGGAGCACCGCAAGCCCGAGCTTTACTATGAAGGTGTACTGAAGGGAGCCCGCCTTGTGGCGGATCAGTGTACCAAAGACATTATATTTCCCCGAGGGCATTCATGCTGTTCTTTGTAATATGGTATAATGGCACTTTTATTATTTATTGCCTGTTTTGTTCGAACATTTGTTCTTCATGTGCGGCTTTTTAGTGTATGTAAATCCTGAGAGTTGGCCAGTCATCGGCTTCTGCCCCCACGAAAGAAATGCGGGGGTGTTCGGGACATACCTGAAACACTCTTTATCCCATGGTTGGGTCCTTTTAAGGAGGTGTTCATCACCACGAACTAGGCAATCGGACTATAGGGCTTTACCACTCTCACTTAGCCATAGGAATTGAGTATGGTGGCGCAAGAGTCTCTAGTGTTAGGAAAGCGAACTAGGGGCTCTATTGGCGCCTGATCGGAAGACCGATCCGTCGCACTCTGCATTTATAATGGTGTTATGCGGAATAAATCTTTAAGGATTTTACAACCTCTCGAACAGCTGACCAACTCTCGTTGTATCATGACAGTCAGTTTTTGGCTTTCTCTACTGGGGCGCTCATTCGGCACAACTGGGACACAATCGCAGTAGTTCTCCCAGTGCTACCTTAGCTGATGGGGCGGAACGTAAGGTACCAAAACATGGGAGCCGGGCAAACCCAACCAATGACCCAAGACATGATTCGGAGCTGATGCATATAGTGCCATAAGTTCAGGGTGCCGAGCGACCGAAAAGGTGGTCGGACTTTATTGCCGTACTGTGAAGCCTCCGGCATAATCGGGCGTAACACGAGGCGTGGCTGTCGTTTTTTACAAAGAGACGTCAATGAGAAACGATGGTCGGTAAGTGTTATTTAATTCTACGCATTGTAGTAGGATGATATGTCTATGCATATGAGTACGATTTATGATTATGAAAAGAGGTGTTTTTGACGGAACTTGTGATGGCCAGACTGGAGGGGGCTGTGATTGGATCTCAAGTGAATATGATCTGCCTTCTTTGGGGGGGTTCACATGCCTGTTCCTATCCTTGTGTGTCTGGGCCGATTCCAGGTTGCCAATCCTGTTCTGCGTCAGAGTTAGTTAGTGAAGGCAAATACTTGGAGGTAGCTGAACATCCTCTTGTGGTTGGTCCAAGGTGTCCTGATCGAACCCTGGTTAACCTAGCCATTATACCGTGAAGTAGCACGGACTCCTCAGTTGGTGTCTAGATAGTTGGCTGTCATACCAAAATTTTGATAGGCATGCACGACTCGCCACTCTGGCAGCTGTATGATTTCCGCTCTAAGGGCGGGGTTCGGCCTTGCCCATAGGCGTGATTATATCACAAAGTGTTGGCCTAATGGTTTACCACGTGGAATCTAGTCAACATGATTCATCCCGTTAGCATATGGTAAATTACCGTATGAGGGGAAGGTGCCGAAGAATTATTCTTTGATGTGGCATTTTTTGGTGATCCGAAGACAACCGTTAGAGTTGTGGGCCAATAAAACTTGGCCTTTTCACCTGACATCTTTTAGAAGATGTTATTTGTGGTTTCATACTCGCGGGGGCTTTATGTGTTATGGAGCCCCCAAACTACTAGGTTTAGAGGTACTGCAATTGAATTGCTGTGGTTGATGTTGTCCGGGCGGTTGATGTGAACGGGGGAGGTCGGCTGTACCTTTTATGATCTGGAGGATCTTTTGACTTTGCCGTTGTTGGACTGCTCCCCTCATTGTTTCCGGCACACGACCGGCCACTTTGCTTTGAGGATCCGGCATTCTCTATTGGTGTGCTTGGCCGTCCTTCTAGGAGTACCATGAATTTCACATGGTTGGTCGAGTATGTTGCTCGAGCCGTATAGGCTTGAGCTGTTCTTTGTCCGCTGACCGGACTGGGAGTTGCTAGATTTGGCACCAACTTCCCCGACTTGACGTTTATGACAATTGTGCCGAGGCTTGAGGATGCCTCTTCGTGTATCCTTCGTATTGTCTTGGACCATTGTGGTGTGTTGACATCGGGGTATGTGCCTTGGGTTCTCCTGCTGAGGTTGCGGTGGCGAATTATATCGTGTGTGCCCTTTGTCGGGGTGGTCAAGTTTGTATTTTTCGGTGGCCAGGACCTTGGTCCATCTGTCCACGAGCAAATCTTGGTTCGCTTTGAGCTGCTGTTGTTTCCTTTGCAGGCTCCTTGCCGTGGCCATGAGTTGTCGCTTGAAGCGAATTTGCTCCACTGGATCCTCAGGCACGCCGCATTCGGAATTGCCGAGGCTAATCTCATCTTCGGAGGGGGCTTGTAGTTGTCCTCCTCTAGATATCCGTTCGTCGCCTGTTCGGCCTGCTCGAAGGCAGGCTAGTTGGGGTTGTATTCCTCTTTGGCACCATCCGGATTGTTTTCGTCTCCTGGGCCGGTATTGCTATGGCGGGGCTTGGAGTGGCGCCGACAACGCCCATGCTTTGTTTTTCTCCGTGAGGGGTTTTCCTCCGTTGCCTCATCGCCATTGGTTTCCTTCAAAGTGTCCACCATATATATATCGTATGAGGAGGTGGCTGTCCATCGCCCTGTGAGCGGTGGTTCATGTACTTCTCCTGCATCATCGTCCATACCGTCGATGTCTTCGGAGTCAAAGTCAAGCACGTCGGTTAGATCATCAACCGTGGCAATGAAGTGGGTGCTGGGTGGGCAGCGAATTCCTTCGTCGCCTGCTTCCCACTCAAGCCAGACATAGTTCGGCCAAGAGCCTCCTGACAAAGAGAGAGACTTTAATGAGTTCAGCATGTCTCCAAAGGGCGAGTGCTGGAAGATATCCACAGCGGTAAACTCCATTACCGTAGCCCAACCTGGCTCGGCTGGCTCGAGAGTGCGCGGACCGGAACCAACAACCGGATACGAGTCCGGGGGTCCGGAGTCACAGGCTTCCACAGAGGTGAGACCTGTGTTCGGCTCCACCGCCGCTGAGTGTGCGGCCTGCGGGGCGGGGTACATCCCTCTGTCCTTAGGCAACACAGCCTGCTCCGGATTTAGGTCCGGGGCTACTGCCGGGGTGATGTCCCGAGCATTGTCCGACAGCAGGTCTAAGCTGTGCTCATCGTGACTGTTCGGTGCTCCTGTCACAGGCCCGAATCTGTCGAAGATCAAGTCTCCGCGAATGTCCGTCGTGTAGTTCTGGTTTCCGAACCTGATCTGGTGGCCAGGGGCGTAGCTGTCGATCTTCTCCAGATGGCCAAGCGCATTAGCCTGCAGTGCAAAGCCGTCGAACACACAGATCTATCCAGGGAGAAAAGTTTCACCCTGGAACGTGTCGTTGACGATGATTGAAGGAGCCATCAAGCCTTGCAGTGATGACATAGAGGAACTCTCAATGAAAGCACCAATGTCGGTGTCAAAACCGGCGGATCTCGGGTAAGGGGTCCCGATCTATGCGTCTTAGGCTGATGGTAACAGGAAGCGAGGGACACAATGTTTATCCAGGTTCGGGCCCTCTCGATGGAGGTAAAACCCTACTTCCTGCTTGATTAATATTGACGATATGAGTAGTACAAGAGTAGATCTACCACGAGATCATAGAGGCTAAACCCTAGAAGCTAGCCTATGATGATTAAGATTGTAATTGTGATCGGCCTTCTAAGGACCAACCTCTCCGGTTTATATAGACACCGGAGAGGGCTAGGGTTTACACGGAGTCGGTTACAAGGAAGGAAATACAATATCCGGATCGCCAAGCTTGTCTTCCACGCAAAGGAGAGTCCCATCCGGACACGGGACGGAGTCTTGAGTCTTGTATCTTCACGATCCAATAGTCCGGACGATGTATATAGTCCGGCTGACCGGATACCCCCTATTCCAGGACTCCCTCAGCGGCCTTTAAGCATAATATCCGCGATGAGTGGCTCGCCCGACACCTCGGCCAGGAAAAACCAAAGTCCATGGCGGCCCTCACGACACTCATGACCCACTTTTGCGCGGGCGAGGACATCGGGTTGGCTCGCAGTAGCACCACGCCAATAAACTCCGGCACTTCAGATATCCGCGACAATAACGGCAAGCCACGGCGCAACAGACATAAGCGTTGGAATAATGGTGACAAAACTGAAGACACGACAGTCAACGCTGGATTCAGTGGCTCAATATACGGTCAGCGGAAAAGGTAGTTCAAAAGAAACAATCAGGGACCGTCCAGTCTGGACCGCATACTTGACCGATCGTGCCAAATTCACGGCACCCCGGATAATCCAGCAAACCACACTAACAGAGACTGCTGGGTGTTCAAACAGGCTGGTAAAATAAATACCGAGAACAAGGACAAGGGGCTGCACAGCGACGATGACGAGGAGCCCCGGCGTCCGAACACGGGGGGACAGAAGAAATTTCCTCCCCAGGTGAAAACGGTCAATATGATCTACGCCACCCACATTCCCAAACGGGAACGAAAGCGAGCGCTACGGGACGTCTATGCGATGGAGCTAGTTGCCCCAAAGTTCAACCCATGGTCAGCCTGTCCGATCACCTTTGATAGTAGGGATCACCCTACCAGCATCCGTCACGGCGGTTCAGCCGCATTGGTCCTAGACCCAATCATCGACGGATTCCACCTCACGCGAGTCCTTATGGACAGCGGCAGCAGCCTGAACCTGCTTTATCAGGACATAGTGCGCAAAATGGGCATCGACCCTTCAAGGATCAAGCCCACCAAAACCACCTTTAAAGGTGTAATTCCAGGAGTAGAGGCCCACTACACGGGCTCCATAACACTGGAAGTGGTCTTCGGATCTCCAGATAACTTCCTAAGCGAGTAATTAATCTTTGATATCGTCCCTTTCCGTAGTGGCTATCATGCACTGCTTGGACGAACCGCATTCGCCTGATTCAATGCGCTACCACACTATGCATACCTCAATCTCAAGATGCCAGGACCTCGCGGGGTTATAACAGTCAATGGAAACACGAACCTCTCTCTCCGTACAGAAGAGCATACTGCAGCCCTCGCGGCAGAAGTACAAAGCAGCCTTCTCCAGCAAACCACTAATCCGGCAACAACAACCCCGAATACCGGCAAGCGAGTCCGGAGTATCCTGCAACAGGATCGCCAGGCACGCCAAGATCGCGACTAGTAGTCCGGCCTCCACTCCAACCCCATTCAGGCAGCATTTGTGTCGCGTATACAAAATTACGCACTCAAAATACCATGGGCACAGGCGGAGGCGCAATAGTGATGCGGTCAACAGTGCGGTTCGGCCGCAACATACTTTAACAACCCCCTTTATCTTTTAGGACCCTACTTTCGGGTAGCCTCTTCAGGGAGCCGGATCACCGGCCACCTCACAGGAGGGAAAACCAAGGAGGAAAAAGGCTTTGCACACAAAGGGAATACCCAGGTGGTGTCTAATAATGACCGTTATACCTGTTTTATATACCTACATGCGGCCCGCCCTTGGATAGGACATGTCAAATAGTCCTATTTTTATTCTGCTTAACGCATCAATTGTACACATATGCCCGGACGTATTACCTTACAATAGGAAACAAAATATAGCGTCAGCTTATTATTCCTATCTTCACATTTTTCTATAAATGTTTATCCATACACCTTGGTACGTTCAGTTTGCCAGGGGCTTCTTATGGCGCCCCATAGTACGGCAAGATAAGTCCGAATATTTTCGACAGTGCGGCACCCCGAACTTATAGCATTATATGCATCAGCTCCGAATCATGTCTTGGGTCAATAGTTGGGTTTGCCCGGCTCCCTTGTTTTGGTGCCTTACGTTCCGTTATATCGGCTAAGTTAGCGCAGGGAGAACTACTGCGATTGTGTCCTGGTTCTTCCGGACGAGCACCTCAGTAGAGAAAGCCGAAAACTGACTGTCATGATGCGGCGAGAGCTGGTCGCTGTTCGAGAGGTCTTAAAATCCTTAAAGATTTTTTCCGCTTTAGGCGAGGAGTCGGCCTCGTCCGATTTAGGCGTGTATAGCGCCCCAATTCGGCTTTCCGAATTCTAGGGGCTTCGCCGCAATTAAAAATTGTAGACTTCTATGGCTAAGTGAGAGTTATAAAGCCCCATAGTCTGATTGCCTTGTTCGCTGCGCCAAACACCTCCTTCAAAGACCAAAAATTTGGATAAAGGAGTGTCTTGGGTTTTCCACGAACACCCCAGTACTAGTTACGTGGGGGCGGAAGCCGACGACTGGCCTTCTTTCAGAATTTTATAAACAGCCGCACAGAAGGTAATATTTTAAATCAACAAAACGCTATATAGCGCAAACAAGTTCGTTTTTATATTACAAAGACGACACGAGTACATTCACTCAAAGATTGTGTATTTGGTACATTCATCGGCCACGAGACGAGCACCTTTCATCACGCCATCATAATATTTCTCGGGGTAGCGATGCGCCTTGCCCTCCGGCGGTCCTTCTTCACTAGCTTCTCTGCATCCAGCTTGGCCCAATGCATCTTCGCACGGGCAAAGGCCCGGCGGGCACCCTCAATACAAGCGGATCGCTTGATAACTTCAAGCCACGGGCAGGCATTTACCATCCGCTTTATAAGGCCGAAGTAGCTGGCAGGCAGGGGCTCACCACGCCACATCCGGACTACGAAATCCTTCATGGCCACTTTGGTCATCTTGTGGAGTTCAACCAATTGCTTCAGTTGGTCACTTAGATGAACTGGGCGTTCGGCTCCAGCATAATGGGACCAGAACAGCTTCTCAGTTGAGCTCCCCTCTTCAACACGGTAGAACTCCGCGGCATCCGATATGTTGCATGGCAGATCTGCGAATGCCCCTGGAGAGCTCCGAATTCTGGTAAGTAAAAGAAATGTCTCCTCCGCATGCTTGCTTTGCATAATGAATGCCTTACCCGCCGCTATCTTCTTGGCCGCTTGGATTTCCTGCTAGGCTTTATGGGCTTCGGCCTTGGCGTCTTTCGTGCTCAAAAGGGCCTTCGCAAGCTCACACTCCTTCGTCTTGAAGTCACGCTACAAGGACTCGAACTTCTTGCGGAGCTCCTGGAGCTCTTGCTGTACCTCGCCCACCCTAGCATCTTGCTTTTCACGCTCAATGCGCTCCATGGCCGCCTTGTTTTCGGCCTCGGACCGCGCTTTCTTCAGGGCCGCCACTTCGGTCATGGCCCCTATTACAAAATCATGACGCTTTTTTGTTAGCGTCACCAATTTTTCTTACTCTATGTGATATGTGAACGCGGTATCACTCACCTTTGTTCTCTTCGAGCTGCCTCTTCGTGAGGCTGAGCTCCCCTTGGGCCTGCTCCAGGTCCCGTTTGAGTCCGATGACCTCTACTGTAGGGGCAGCAGCGGCAAGCAGCACCGCCTGCTTATTCACATAGACACATACTGTTAGACTCCTACGGTTTAGAGTTGACCCTCCGTTTGGCTTTTCTTTTCGAACACCAAATAGAGTATCAGGGGCTACTGTCTATTGGGTGATAATCTCCCACACTTTTTATTACTTACCTCAAAACATGTCAGGAGGCTGGTACAGGCTTCCGTCAATCCGCTTTTGGCGGACCAAATCTTCCGAATCACCGTACTCATAAGAGTACGGTGCTCTTCATCCATGGAAGCGCCGCGAAGCACTTCCAGCAGACTATTCGGCGCCTCTGGCACAACGGAAGTCATCGGCACGGTCCGCTCGCCCTCCTTAGTGTCCAGCTGGGAGCTCAACTTGTTGCGGCTCTTGTCGGCATGATCTGCGCGGATCATACGCCCCGTGAGCTCAGCGTCTGGAATTTCTCCTTGGGGCGGCTCCAGAGTCGCCTCCCCCTGCTCTGGGACCCTGTAGGACAACACCTCTGTGTCATCCGCAGGTCGAGGGGAAGTGGCCGTCGGGAGCGAATTCAGCGCCGAATCGCTCAAAGACCCATCCGAACAGGATACCTCAGGATGGGCCCTGGCCGGACTGCATATACATGTTCGGCGTTATAACAAACTATGAAGCTAAGTCGCACTAAAGTACAACAGAGTGCGGATACTTACGATCTTACTAGGGCCTTGCCCCTGGGCAGCCACTCCTCGCTGTAGGCAGCCATGGTGGAGTGATCCAGAAGGGACGCCTTTCCCTTCTTGGGCGTCCTAGCCTCCCCCTGCGTGGCGGCTTTCCTTTCTTCTCCTCCCCGGTGCGGGGAGGCGGAATTTCCTCGTGTCTCCCCCCGCCTCCACGGGAGGAATGTACCTCGTCGTCCTCGGACGACGAGCCTATGACGGCCTTGCGCCGGGGACCCTTCCTAGTCCCCTGGGCCACCCTCTTAGGCCCTTCGGCCTCCCCGGACGGGGCGGCCCTTTCCTTTTCCTCCTCCCCTTCGTGGGAGGAGTGTGCCTCATCGTCTTCGGATGAGGTGTCCGGTACGACCTTACGCCGGAGACCCTTCCTGGTCCCTGGGGCCTTCTTTTCGGTCATCTTTTCTGGCACCTTGTAAGGCGCCGGGACTAGCATCTCCGTTAGGAGAGCGGTTGCTGGACCTTCTGGCAGTGGAGCCGGACAATCGATCCGCTCCGCCGTCACCACATAATCCTGATTAAATACGCACGATGGCTTAAAATCCTCCCGTGAGTATACTGGGAAAGCTACATCTGGTGATGGTCAGAAAACTCACCGAATGTGGGAGCCGCTTGGCGTGAAGTCCGTGGTCCTCGGATGTGGGAGGAGGTATTTCGGAGGCCTTGAACAACACCTTCCATGTGTCCTTGTGTGTCGTGCTGTAAAGCTCTTGTAGTATCTGGTGTTCGGCCGGAACGAACTCACACAGATTAAATGCCCGTCTTTGGCACGGAAGAATTCGGCGGACGAGCATGACCTGGACCACATTGACAAGCTTGATCTTCTTGTCCATCATATTTTTGATGCAGTTCTAAAGTCCTGTCAGCTCTGCAGGTTCACCCTAGGCCAGGCCCTTCTTTTCCCAGCAGGTGAGCCGCATGGGAATTCCGGATCAGAATTCGGGGGCCGCCGCCCAGTTGGTGTCGCGTGGCTCGGTGATGTACAACCACCCCGATTGCCACCCTTTCACGATCTCCGCGAAGGAGCCGTCAAGCCAGGTAACATTGGGCATCCTGCCCACCATGGCGCCTCCCCACTCCGCTTGCTGGCCGCTCACGATCTTTGGCTTCACGCAAAAGATTCATAGCCACAAGCCAAAGTGGAGCTTGATGCGGAGGAAGGCCTCGCACACAATGATAAACGTCGAGATGTTGAGGACGAAATTTGGGGCTAGATCATGGAAGTCCAGCCCATAGTAAAACACGAGACCGCGGACAAAGGGATGAAGTGGAAATCCCAGTCCATGGACGAAGTGGGCGAGGAACACGACCCTCTCGTGGGGTCCTGGAGTCGGAATGATCTGCCCTGCATCCGGCAGCCGGTGCGCGATGTCTACGGCTAAGTATCCGGCCGCCCAGAGCTTCTTAATATGCTCCTCCTTGATGGTGGAGGCCACCCACTTGATGTCTGCGGCTAAGTATCCGGCCGCCCGGAGCTTCGTAATATGCTCCTCCTTGATGTTTGGTTGTGCGGAGAAGGCGTGAACTAGGGCGTTGGAGCTCAAGGGTGCAAGAATGAATAGGCGAAGAAGGAAGAAGGTGTGGGTAAAAATGGGGAATCCTTATCCCTTTATAGAGGCGATGCAAACGGTGCGCCTCCCCACTTGCCTGTTGAAAATCGCTTATTTCCCAAGCGCCACGATTGATGACGCGGTTGGGTTACCCGTACCCGTATTGATGAGAATCCCATGATAAGGGGACAGGATCTCTGCCTCGACAAGACGTGCCGAGGAAACCGCCTCGCAATATGTGTTGTGGCTGGTTGTGGGAAAACGGTTCGAATAATGACTCGACCGTAGTGTCGTGTCACGTTATCTGAAGTTATCAGCAGATTACATTTGTGGAATATTGTTCTCTCTACGGTGGTATGTGAGAATCATCTTGCAAAGCCGGACATAGTTTAAGTGTTTGAGGTTTACTTTGGAGTATTCGGAGATGGAACCCGCCTTGCAATGTCGAAGACAATATACGCGCCGGACCCATCGTCATTGAAGCCTGGTTCAGGGGCTACTGAGGGAGTCCTGGATTAGGGGGTATCCGGATAGCCGGACTATATACTTTGGCCGGACTGTTGGACCGTGAAGATACAACACTCAAGACTTCGTCCCGTGTCCGTATGGGACTCTCCTTTGCGTGGAAGACAAGCTTGGCGATCCGGATATTAGATTTGCTTCTTTGTAACCGACTCTGTGTAAACCCTATCCCCCTCCGGTGTCTATATAAACCGGAGGGTTTGATTTGTATAGGGACAATCATAATCATCATAGGCTAGCTTCTTGGGTTTAGCCTCTATGATCTCGTGGTAGATCAACTCTTGTAATACTCATATCATAAATATCAATCAAGCAGGAAGTAGGGTTTAACCTCCATCGAGAGGGCCCGAACCTGGGTAAAACATCGTGTCCCTTGCCTCCTGTTACCATCAGCCTTAGACGCATAGATCGGGACCCCCTACCCAAGATCCACCGGAATTGACACCGACAAGGGGTGCGGCTTATATAGAGTGCGCTGCAGCCCCATGTCTCCCAGGCCGCCGGGGCAAATAATTCCATTTAATGAGGCAGTTACTAGTGTAATGAGCATATACTACAGCAGTTACAGGTAACGGTAGCTATAACTATATTTAGTAGATGACATAGGATCCCTCGACAGTTGCAGCTCCCACGAAGCCTTCTTGCCCTGTACGTCCGAGTGATTAATCATCCGCCGAGTGACATTTGGTTGTTTGAGTGTTGTAGAATCACCCGAGTGATCCTCCTGTTGTATGCATCTGAATGCAAGTATGGTCTAGAGACCTACCTATGATGGTGATTGGCCCCATGTGGGTCCCAAATGATGGGTCCTTGACCCTACCTGTAATAGGTGACCACATCAATAGGTGAGGACGTCAATCATAAGTTTGTTGGCAACCTCCAGGTCCTTGATGCGAGGGCAGCACATGGAAAGAGTTGCATCTTGATTGGCGATGATTCTCAGGCTCATGTCAAGAGGCTCACGAGTCTTGATGGCCAGAGCCACCTCCATCTCACTATTATTTCCAGTCATAGCTTTAGTTTCAACCGAAAAATTATTGGCATGTACCTCATGCTGAGTAGGGTTTGTGGTACGCCTCTTCATTGAAGCTCCCACTTGCATGCGCACGCTGATGGTATGCATCTTGCGTGCCCTTGGATCGATATCCTCCGATTCGCCCAAAGGATCATGAATGGTGCACTTGCTAAAACCACACTTCCCCATAGTGATGGAAGTATCCTTGGCGAAGTCGATGTTGCTCTCGTTTATGACGACCTTGATTGCGTTGATGGGGACCTCTGTTGGCTTCTCCCCCCACCCCTTCTCATCTTCATCTTCTTCGCCACTGTCAAAGGGCGGATCCATCGGATCCTCCTCTGAGGAGGTTCAGTCACGCGACCGCCGGAGCCTCTCATTTATGCTTGCCAGTGAGTGGCCTCCTTGTTTTGGATCATGCTCCTCCTAAGAGGAGGTTTGCCTGTCATCCCACGAACTAGAGTTCTTGATAAAACGTCTATAGAAGCCAGCATGACCAAGAAAACTCCTTGTCCCTTTAATATCCCGAGGATAAGGGAGCTTTTGTATAGCATCTATCTTCGCCTTGTTAACGTCTATACCTTTACCAGATATCTTATGCCCTAAGACAATACCTTCGTTGACCATGAAATGACATTTCTCCCAACTCAAGACAAGATTAGTATCTTCGCATCTCTGCAAAACTTTATCGAGATTGTGAAAATAGTCATCAAAAGAAGTTCCATAAACGGAGAAATCATCCACGAATACTTCCATAATTTATTCAACAAAGTTAGCAAAAATAGCATTATTGCATCCTTGAAATGTAGCTAGTGCATTACATAAACCAAAAGGCATATGGTGGTAGGAATACATACCGAAAGTGCAAGTCAAAGTTGTTTCTCCTGATCCTCTGGATGCACTGCTATTTGAGAAAGTCCGAAATATCCGTCTAGATAACAAAAGTGAGTGTGCTTGGCTAGCATTTCGAGCATTTGATGAATGAGTCATAAAGGGTAATGATCCTTTCGAGTCTCCTTGTTTAATCGCCTGAAACCAATACAGATTCTATACCAAACTATTGTTCTAGTAGGGATTAGTTCATTGTGCTTATTTGGTACCACGATAAATCCACCCTTTTTAGGTACGCAATGAATCGGACTCACCCACTTACTTTCAAAAACTGGATATATTATACCCGCATCGAGCAGACAGACAATCTCCTTTCTTACAACTTCCTTCATTTTGGGGTTCAATTTTCTGTGATACTCCCGAACCAGTTCAGCTTATCCCTTTTAAATCATCCATTGAATATCCAAAGGCTTTTTCTATGCCTCCTGAGAGTATCCATTAATCTTATTTTCTCTTCATCTACAAGGTTAGCACTGATAATTATAGGATACTTGTTTGTTTCATCTAAAAACTTGTACCTTAACTCTTTAGTAAAGTTTTAAGTTGAGGTGGTGGGGTCTACTCGTCCCCTCTCTTTTCTGGTAATTCAAATTATTTATTAGCAACCAGATCTTGGACAGGTGCTTCATTCAAATGATAATATATTTCCTCTTTAGCTCGGTCCTCTGGATTCTTCTCATAGTGTGTTAGAGTCCTTTCCAGATCATCTTCAGGAGTCCTGAAGTATATAACGGCAAGTTGTGCAATAGTTCTTTCTTCATGATTATCACGTTCTCGCGGTTGGGGACTATTTTTAAACCTGGAAAAATGAAACTCTCTGACCTCATCCCCAATTTTGAGAGAGACAACTTCTCTCTTACAATCAAGGCTCGCACTTGCATTGTTAAGAAAGGGTCTACCAAAGATTATAGGGCAAAAGTTATCTTCGGGAATTTCCATAACAACAAAATCAACTCGGTAAGGAAAAGTTCCTAATATGACATAAACATCAGCTACTACCCTGATATGTCTCCAACGTATCTTCAATTTTTGATTTTTACATGCTATTTTATTACCAATCTTGGATGTTTTATATACATTTACTAGCAACTTTATATCATTTTTTCGGACTAACCTATTAACTTAGTGCCCAGTGCCAGTTGTTTTTTTGCTTGTGTTTTACTTTGCAGAATATCAGTACCAAACGAAGTCCAAATGCCGCAAAACTTTTTGGGGATTTTTTCTGGCAGGAAGAGACCGTGGAAGCTTCTAGCGGCCATGAGAAGATGGGCCTGTGGGCCACTAGGCACCAGGGCACGCCAGGGGCCTCTAGCACGCCCTGGTAGGTAGTGGGGCCCACGTGGCTCCATTTAACCTACCTCCACCTCTATAAATACTTTAAAATCCCAAAACCCTCACGGGAGTCCACGAAATACTTTTTCTGCCGACGCAAGTTCCAGAACCACGAGATCCAATCTAGAGGCATTTTCCGGCACTCTGTCGCAGTGGGCAATGACCACGGAGGGGTTCTTCATCATCCTTGCTGCCCCACCGATGATGCATGAGTAGTTTACCACAGACCTACGGGTCCTTAGTTAGTAGCTAGATGGCTTCATCCCTATTTTTAACCTTCAATATAATGTTCTCCTCGATGTTCTTGGAGATCTATTTGATATAATGACTTGTTGCGGTGTGTTTGTTAGGTTCCGATGAATTGTGAGTTTATGATTAGATCTATCAATGAATATTGTTTGAGTTTTTTGTGAACTCTTTTATGCATGATTGTTATAGTCTCGTATTTCTTCTCCAATTTATTGGTTTGGTTAGGCCAACTAGATTGATATATCTTGCCATGGGAAGAGGTGCTTTGTGATGAGTTCGATCTTGCGGTGCTCAATCCCATGTGATAGAAGGGGACATGGCACGCATGTACCGTTGCTATTAGGGGTAACAAGATGGGGTTTATTCATACGTGAGTTTATCTTGTCTACATCATGTCATCTTTCTTAATGCATTACTCTGTTTTTCCATGAACTTAGTACACTAGATGCATGATGCATAGCGGTTGATGTGTGGAGTAATAGTAGTAGATGCAGAATCATTTAGGTCTACTAATCTTGGACGTGATGCATTTATACATGATCATTGCCTTGGATATCGTCATAATTATTTGCTTTTCTATCAATTTCCCAACAGTAATTTGTTTACCAATCGTATGCTATTTCTCGAGAGAAACATCTAGTGAAAACTATGGCCCCCAGGTCTATTTTAGTTAGATCTATTTATGAAATCCTATACAATTTAATCTATCCCAATACCGTAGAGGGATTGACAGTCCCTCTACGTGTTGGGCTGCAAGTATTTGTTGTTTGTGTGCAGGTGTTATTTACATAGTGTTGCGTGGTTCTCCTATAACCATGGTTTCATAACAGAGGGAAATACTTATCTCTACTATACTGCATCATCCCCTCCTCTTCGGGGAAATCCCAACGTAGCTCACAAGTCGCAAGAAGAATTTCGCATGCCGTTGCCGAGGAGACATCATCAACATCTATCAAGTAACTACGCCTAAACTTTCATCTCATTGCAATTACTTTATTTGCCATTTGGCTCTCATTTGCATCTCCCCCACTTCTTAAAAGTTTTACAAAACTAAAAAAATCCATTTTCCTTTTTCTTGTTTGATCTTTTCTTTGCTTGTGGTCTTGTTTGCGGGATATAATGTTTCTAGAAAATATGAAATTTGTGACATTTTTCTAAGACTAATAACAACGATTTTATTAGTACTCCTATTGCTCCTCCCACCACTAGTGCGGAGTCTTGTGACATTAATGCAGCTTTCCTGAATCTTGTTATGAAAGATCAATTTTCCGGTAGTCCTAATGAAGATGTCGCGTCCCACATAAGAACTTTTGTAGAATTGTGTGATATGCAAAAGAAAAAACATGTGGACAATGATATTTAGAAATTAAAATTATTTCCTTTCTCTTTGTGGTATCATGCAAAAAAATTCATCTTTGGCACGAAATAGTATTGATTCTTGGGATAAGTGCACAGATGTTACTAACTATTTTTTCTGTGAAATTTATTTCCGTTAGAAATGAAATTGTGAATTTCAAGAAACTTGAGTGTGAATATGTTGCACAATCTTCGGAAAGAATGAAATTAATGCTAAGAAATTGCCCTACACATGGTTTATGTTTATGGATGATCACACATTTTTTTTATCCTGGATTAAATTTCGTTTCTAGCAATCTTTTAGATTCTGTTGTGGGTGGTATTTTTATAGAGAATACTTTGGGTGAAGCTACAAAATTACTTCATAATATCATGGCAATTTATTAACAATGGACTACTGAAAGAGCGCCTAGTAATAAAAAGGTTAATTTTGTTGAAGAAATTAGTACTTTGAGTGAAAAAGTTGATGCACTTATGAAATTGGTTGCTAGTAAAAGTTCTCCTATTGATCATAATGAGGCGCCTTTATCTACTTTGATTGAGAAAAATAATGTTCCCATAGATGTGAATTTTGTCTCGCGAAACAACTTCAATAATAATGTTTATAGGGGTAATTTCAATCCTAGGTCATTTCCTGGAAAATCCTCTAATAAATATGGCAATTCCTGTGGTAATTTTTATAATGATAGTAGGATGCCCTCTAATCTTGAGAATAATATTAAATAATTTTTTAGTGCTAAAAAAGTTTTCAACACTACAAAAGTAGAAAAATTAAGTAAGATTGATGATATGTCTAGGAGCATTGATAGGATTAGACACGATGTAGAAAAGCTCAAGATTAAAAAATTTCCACCCAAGGTTGATGTTAATGAATCAATTGAAGCTTTATATGTCTCCATGGATGAGAGTAAGAAGAGAACCGCCATGCTAAGAGCTAAAAGAGAATTTTTGGAAAAGGCGATTCCGCCCGATTTTTTTCGTAGTAATGATGAAGATGTTGAGATGATTAGTGTTTATTCTATTGATTCCTTGTTAACTAATATTAAACTTGATGATACGGGGACTGACGAAGATTCAAACTTTAGCTACAAGGTGTCCTCATAATTCGGAGGGTGAAAATCATGTTAATTTTTTTTATAAAAGTGGGTTTGGAGAGGTAAAAACTTTAACTAGTGATGTGCCAACTCTCTTGGATTACAAAAAAATTAACTATGATAGTTCTTCTTTGATTGAATGTATCTCTTTGTTACAATCCATGTTAAATTCACCCAATGCTTATGAACAAAATAAAACTTTTACCAAACATATCGTAGAAGTGATGATGAAAGCTTTAGAAGAAAATATAGAATTATATATTTCAATTCCTAGAAAATTATATGATGAAGGAACCCACCATTAAAGTCAAGATTAAAAATTATGAGTGCAATGCTTTATGTGATTTGAGTGCTAGTGTTTCCACAATTCTGAAATCTCTATGTGATGTGCTAGGTTTTATCAAATTGGAAGAATGTTCTCTTAATTTGCACTTGGCGGATCCTACTACTAAAAAGCCTTTGGGAAGAATTAATTAGGTTTGTAGCGACCCGACCTCAGATGGTCAAGTCTCTGTGCTTAAGTGTCATCCCTGGATCAGTATGCTGACACACGCAGTACTCAAGGATTTACAACAGAGGTAAATCACATGTATAAAGTAACGTAAATACTATTACCTCAATCCATTTAGCGGAAGTAAAAATAAGGTTGTGGATTCCCATCAACACCAACGGCAAAGTTGAGTGTAGAAATCATAACCCTAACGTATCACTTACTCGTCGTAAGATTCCTGCAACATGAGACATTGCAGCCATGTAGGTCAGTACATTGAATGTCCTGGCAAATTCACACCATTGGATAATGATGAATAATAGCTATCATTGCATGCATATTTGGCTGGGGGAAGCTCTAAGTTTAAGTTTGCATAAAGCCAATTTTTTCCTACAACAAAGTAATATATTTTATTTAACTACCATGTTGGTTGAAAATTATTGAGAAGGTTCCTCCAACTCAATCCCCAAATAATAGTTATAACCCAACAAATTAATTATAACCCAACAAATTAATTAAGTAAAGTGTTGAGATCAAATCAATAATTCAAGTACCAGATACTCAAGATGTCCATAACCGGGGACACAACTAATCATGATTAGTTTGTACACTCCGTAGAGGTTTGCGCACTTTTCCCCAGAAGACTCGATCTCCTCCGTTATATTTCTCGCACTGCATGATGTTTGAGAAACAGATGACCGAGACACAGTCTTTCAGAAGCATTTACTCTCTACTCCGGGCAGACCGGTACACCCACAATTCCCCTACATCTGCTAGTCCACCTCTTCAAGAGCTCACACAACTTACTCAACTATGCCAGAGCCCATAATGGCATGTGGCTGCACACGGAAGTTTCTAGCACGAATAACCTTATGATCACTTTGAGCCTGGGTGGCATTCCATAGGGTGATCACATGGGTACTCCGGGATCCCCTTGGGAAAGCATTGGGTTCTCCAGGTGCCCGGGCAAAGCACTGGGTGCTCCAGGGTGCCCCAACCAATCCACCCAGATGTGTATTTAAGTAGCCACCTTAGGTTAACGATTAATAATAACTCTCACATCTGTCATGAATTCTCTCAAAACCAAACCACATCTACGAGCATAGCACAGCAGTATAAGCATAATGTAGTAACTCCCCGCGGTTTGAATGCAAGACGATAGGTTCCTACCTACTACTTCTGTAACGCCCCAGATCCGATGCGCCAGGTGTCACCCAGTTATTCGCCGTCCTTGCCATGTCATTTTCTTGCGTGTTGCATATTGCCATGTCATCATGTGCATCTCATTTTGCATACATGTTCGTCTCATGCATACGAGCATTTTCCCCGTTGTCCGTTTTGCAATCCGGCACTCCTATGTCCTCCGGCGTCCCCCTCTTGTCCCTTTTCATGAGCGGGTGTTAAACGTTCTCGGAATGGACCGAGGCATGCCAAGTGGCTTTGGTACACCACCGGTAGACCGCCTGTCAAGTTTCGTGCCATTTGGAGTCCGTTTGATACTCCAACGGTTAACCGGGTAACCGCAAAGGCCTCTTTTTTGTGCAACCCAACACCCCCCCCCAAAATGGCCCAACAACCCATCCAAACCCCCTCCATGCTCTCGGTCGTTCGATCACGATCGTGTGGGTGAAAACCGCTCCTCATTTGGACACTCCTAGCTCCCTCTATCTATAGATTAGCCCCTCCTCCTGAAATTCGCGGATGAATTCCACCCTAACCCTATCTCCTCCTTCCTCCTGTCGCCGGACACGTCCTCCGCCACCGGACACGTCCGCCGCCGCTCCTCGCCCAACCAGAAGCCGCCACGTCACCACTCCGCCGCCAGCCCTTCGCCTCCACCGCGCCGGCCCTCTCGGCCCAGATCGGGGCCCGTCCGAGCCCATCGGAGCCCGGACGAGCCCGCGCGCCTCCCGCCGCTACTTGCCGGACCTCGCCGAGCTCCGCCGCCGCCATCTCGGCCGCCGCTGCGCCTCCTCGCCCGGCGCGTCGTGCCCCGCCTCCTCGCCGCAGACAGACGCGCCGCCCACCCAGACCGCCGCTCTCGGCCTCGCGCCTAACCGCTGTCTCGCTTTGTCGGCGCCGCCCTCCTCCGTTGCCATCTCCGGCCATCAAGACCAGCCGGGCCGCCCGGATCGCCACCTCGCCGCCGCCCCGCAGCTGCCCGCCGGCGGTCGCACCTCGCCCCGACCGGATCCGGCCGCATCCCAGCCTCCCCGAGCCTCTCCGGCCATCTCTTCCCCGACTCCGGCGAGCATCTCCGGCCGCCTCGAAAATCGTGCCCGATCCAGATCTGTAGGTTGACCCCGAAAATTCCCAAGTCCCTAAATATTTGCATATTCTGGTGTATACTTTGACCTGCCATATCAAAATGTTCGTTGTGAGATGCTCTTCATTTCATTCCATTGTGTCATGTTTGTTTGAGTCCATCTTGATGCCCTAATCATCGTTGCAAAAGTGTTATATGATGTTAACTTGCTGAAACTGTTATAACTTGGTGATTTGTCATTTTTGTTTCATTTGATGTGTCCATCCTATGAGCATGAGATCTACATGTGTTTTGTACTTCATCATGTCATCTTTCCTGTGGTGCAATCCATGTATTTTTGAGATTCTTGTACTGAGTGAATCAAGCTCGTGAAGTAGGGTACTTGCTGTTACTGTTTTGCTAGTTTGAATCTGCTATATCATGTTGCTATGTTAACCTGCCGCTAGAAGACATTCTATGCATAATCTGGAGATGTTCAATAAGGATGTTTTGTTATACATGTCATGATCTATCCATTCATGCCCCTGGTTGCATTTATAGTCTACTTTAACTTGTTGTTATCTTGCCCTGAAAACTGCTAAATAATATTGTTGTCAGCCTGTTAACATTAAGTTCAGTGTTGCCATGGATTGTTGTTAGTTATCCATGCACCCTATGAACGTGCTCTTGCCATTCTTAGCTTCCTAAACATGTATTCTTACTATTGGTCACCTTGTAATGCCATGTGTTGCTCTGTGGTGAGTGGTACAAGCTCACCAACATGCCTACTTATTGTTGTTCCTGCCATGTATGAATCAGTCATATCATTTGCCATGTTTGCATGGATGATACCATCTTTTCTGTTGATCTTTGGAATTAGTTCAGTAAGGTAGTTTTGTAATTTGTCTTTAGTACTAGCATGCCATGCCTTTGTTTGCCATGATAAGTTTCGTTAACATGTTGTTTGATAGCTCCAAACATTGCAACCTGATGTTATTTCTATAAAGTCTCAAACTGTTATTATTTGCAATCTTGCCATGTCCTTTTGAGCATGTTCTAGTGATTTTTGGAGATAGCTCAGTGTTCATGTTTTGTCATGCTTTACCTGGACTTCATGCCCATGCCTTTTGTTCTTATGTTGAGGTGCTGTAGCATATTGTTTTGATGCTTGCTAGATGCCTAGTTGTTGTTTTGGACAGCTTGTCCTTTAAACTTGTATAGTGTGTATGTGTTGAACCGTTGCTCCGTTTTGAGTGTGCTCTATATGAAACTTGCTTGATTTGCATGAAGTTTCATATTATCATGTTGCATCCTTGTTTTGAGGTGTTTGCTTGATGTTTGTATGCATTTTGCACCAATGCCACGCTTAACTTGTTTTGCTCATATCTTCTAGGCCGTAGCTCCGAACTAAATGAACTTTATATGTAACTTGACTAGAATTTCGTGTAGATTCTCTTGGTGCTCTTTAACTTGCTGTTTAACAACTTGAACATAAGGACTATTCAGATCTGGACCAACTTTGAAACTTGCATATGAGGACCTACCGGATTTGTTATATGTTGTTCCCGGCCTCATTTAAACTTGCTTTGATGTGTTGGTCTTGTATGCATCATCTTTTGCCATGAGTAGCTCCATGTAGCCTTGTAATGCATCATGTCATGTATATATGTGGTATGTTTACTACGTTGTGTGGTGCTTCTCGGTAGTTCCCGTTTCGTTGCGATCGTGAGGATTCGTTCATCTACGCTTGGTCCGTCTTCATCCGTTCGTCTTCTTCATGGACTCGTTCTTCTTCCTAGCGGGATTTCAGGCAAGATGACCGCTACCCTGGATCTCACTAGTATCATTGCTATGCTAGATGCTTCGTTCTATCACAATGCTGCGCTAACTATCCCTTGTTCTATCAAGCCTCCCAAGTTGCCATGTCAGCCTCTAACCTTTTTCACCTTCCTAGCAAACCGTTACTTGGCTATGTTACCACTTTGCTCAGCCCCTCTTATAGCATTGTTAGTTGCAGGTGAAGTTGAAGATTACTCCATGGTGGACAGGATTATGTTGGGATATCACAATATCTCTTATTTAATTAATGCATCTATATACTTGGTAAAGGGTGGAAGGCTCGACCTTATGCCTGGTGTTTTGTTCCACTCTTGCCTCCCTAGTTTCCGTCATACCGGTGTTATGTTCCCGGATTTTGCGTTCCTTACGCGGTTGGGTGATTTATGGGACCCCTTGACAGTTCGCTTTGAATAAAACTCCTCCAGCAAGGCCCAACCTTGGTTTTACCATTTGCTTCACCTCCACCTATACCTTTCCCTTGGGTCAGCCAACCCGAGGGTCATCTTTATTTTACCCCGGGCGGTGCTTCTCTAAGTGCTGGTCCGAACCGAGCAATGTCTGGTGCCCCCTGGGCAACCAGGGTCTATGCCAACCCGACGTCTGGCTCATCCGGTGTGCCCTGAGAACGAGATATGTGCAGCTCCTATCAGGGTTTTTCGGCACATCCGGGCGGCTTTGCTGGTCTTGTTTTACCATTGTCGAAATGTCTTGTAAACCGGGATTCCGAGACTGATCGGGTCTTCCTGGGAGAAGGAATAGCCTTCGTTGATCGCGAGAGCTTATCATGGGCTAAGTTGGGACACCCCTGCAGGGTATAAACTTTCGAGAGCCATGCCCGCGGTTATGTGGCAGATGGGAATTTGTTAATATCCGGTTGTAGATAACTTGACACCTGATTCAAATTAAAACGCATCAACCGTGTGTGTAGCCGTGATGGTCTCTTTTTGGTGGAGTCCGGGAAGTGAACACGGTTTTTGGGTTATGTTTGACGTAAGTAGGAGTTCAGGATCACCTCTTGATCATTGCTTGCTTCACGACCATTCCGTTTGCTCTCTTCTCGCTCTTATTTGTGTATGTTAGCCACCATACTTGCTTAGCCGCTGCTGCAACCTAACCACTTTACCCCTTCCTTACCCTTTAAGCTTTGCTAGTCTTGATACCCATGGTAATGGGATTGCTGAGTCCTCGTGGCTCACAGATTACTACAACAACAGTTGCAGGTACAGGTTATGTGATGATCATGACGCGAGAGTGATGCTTGCTTGTTTTGGAGTTCTTCTTCTGCTTCTTTTTCGATCAGGGGATAGGTTCCAGGTCGGCAGCCTGGGCTAGCAGGGTGGATGTTGTTTGAGTTTCTGTTTGTGTTTCATCCGTAGGCTGATGGTGCTCTTATGTAAGATGATGTTGTATTCGTGTGGCATTGTATGCCTTTTGTATGTATCCCCATCTATTATGTAATGTTGATGTAATGATATCCACCTTGCAAAAGCATTTCAATATGCGGTTCTATCCTTGGTGGGACCTTCGAGTCTCTTTAGGATAGTATCACATATTGGGCGTGACAAGTTGGTAGCAGAGCCTCGACCGACCATAGGAGCCCCTTGATTGATCGTGTAGTTTGGTCGTTGTTGAGTCTAGAAGAATACTATTTTTGGAGTCTAGTTATATCGGAGAGTAGGAATTCTTTTTACTCCTCAGCCCTTTCGTCGCTCTGGTGAGGAATCTTGACGTAGTTGTTTTGAATTACTCCTCTTCCCATTCAAATTTTTCTTTAGGTTCACGCAGTTGGTTTTCGGATCGTTTGGTTCTCGGCTCTTTTGTCCGGTGCATCCTCTCGTCAAGGCGGTTCGACCCTCTTTGTCTTCGCCAAGTTCAATCCGCGGTTGTTTTCTTTTCCCACCCGCCCACCCTTTTCTTCTTGGAGTCGGAGTCCGTAATCAAGTATCCATCCTACTCGTGCGAAGCCTTTGCTTTCTTTCCTCAATGATTTCAACCGGTGTTTTCTCTTCAAGATATTCGTCGGTTCCCCCTTCCAAGTTGTCTTTGTTTTTCCCGCCCTCCCACCCTCTTCTTCCCGGAGTTTGAGTCTCTTTCGACCATCAATTCCATTCGTGTGGAGTCTCTTCATTCTTCCCTCAATCATTTCAACCGGTAAATTCTCGTCTCATTTGACATTCTTCATCTCTTTTTCTTTCCGGTGGTTTCAATTCAAGTTTTTCGGGTTGATCATATTCTTTTCCTCAGCTCAAGTGCTCTCCTTGCTCGTTTGCCTCTCGCCATTCAATCATTCCGGAGTTCTAGACATCTCAGGAGATTCGTCTGTGTTCGAATTAATTCGAGGTTATCACCTCATTCAAATATTTCAATCATTCCGGTGCATCATCTACCTCTTCAACAACCCTTTCCAACGGTGTTTTCTTTTAGTGGGCCTAACCCACAGGTCTTTTCCCAGGATCTTACCTGACTCTTCTAATTTCCCGGAGCTATTCTCAAATTCTTTTCGGAGTTTGACGTAAGAATAAATTTCATCAGTCACATGCCTTCTCCAAGATCTCTTTCAAATTCTTTTCATTGTTGGCTCAACCCCTTCGCTTTGCATTCTCCCGGAGTATTTCAACAATTTTGGTGGTGTTTCTCGTCGTCATTTGAAGACCGAAGAAGAGTTTTTCCTCTAAATTTTGCCTGTTCTCTCGAAGGTTCGTGGTTCTAGCTTCATGCTATCCTCTCGAATTATTCCATTTGTCAGATATTCTTTTCTTACCCATCCGGAGTATGTCAGGAGTTGTTTTCCCATTTCTTTTCACCGGAGGCCAGCATTCCAGAAGAATTCTTCGTCCTCACATTTCAACTATCATTATCTAATTATCCCGGTGCTTCGTTCAAGTGTTCTTGAATCAGCTCATGATCTCTTTGTTCTTTTGCATCTAAATCCGCCCCTCTAGCATATTGGTTCTTCTAATTCTTCCCGGTGATTCATTCTCTTTCATCAGTCATTTTCGAATACTTGCGGTGGTTCGTTCAAGATTATTTTTCCTTGATTATCATTTTAATTAATTCGTTCTTTCCAATCCTACCGGTGGTTCATGAAGACTTTCTCAAGTTTTGTGCTATAACCACCTTAATCCTTTTCAAGAAGAATAAGTAGTATGCAAAATCCATTGCTTGTCATCAATTATAAGCATACAATAAATCTTATTCTTATTTCCTCAAAGTGATTAATCCCTTCCTTCGGAGTTTGTTCGTGAGGAATAAATTCTAGTTCCAAGTGTTTTCATCTTTTCTTTTCCGGAGTTCAAATTTCCTCGGCCATTTCGTCGGATCCTCCATCTAAATCACCGCAAGCTTTAATCTTATTCTTTCATCCTTCATTCTATCTCATCATCCTTTTGTCACCGGAGTCCTTCATGGTGGTTCTTCATGATTTAATTCATTCTTCAAGAGTTCATCAAGATTCTAATCGAAGGAGCTCAAGTATCCTTCTTGCTTCTCGAGGTGCAATCAATTCTCCGTATTCTTTTGAAGAGGAGTTTTGCATTTATTCGTTCTTCTCAGCTATTTAATCATTTTCCGTTTGTGGTCGGCGATCACCTCATAATTTTGAGATGTTATCCATAAGTCCACGACAAGCTTATTCTTTGCGTTGTTGATTTTCTCAACAACTCCGTTCAGTTCCTCCTTCTAAGGATGCTCTCTATTTCATTCGTGGCACAAGTTGTCATTTTTCTTCTCCATTCTTTTCATTCCACTCTTTCAATTCTTCCGGATGCATTGTATTATCCCTCTCGTCAAGTATCATTTCGTTTTGTAAAGCTCATGTTCTATTCCTCCATGTTTCAGCCGGAGTGCTGCCTAAATCCTTTCAGTCGTATTCGTTTCTTATCTCGTTCTAACCAGAGCGGTTTCATAGTCTATCTTGTTTCTTGAGTTTTTGATTCTTGTCATATTCGCCGTTCCTCTTTTCTCCCCGAGTGCTCTCGACTTTGGTCATCCTCTCTCTTTTGTTCTTATTTCACCTCATCCTTTTCCCTTCCGTATCGGTCCTAAGATCTCAGGACGAGATCTCTTGTTAGTGGAGGAGTGTTGTAACGCCCCGGATCCGATGCGCCAGGTGTCACCCAGTTATTCGCCGTCCTTGCCATGTCATTTGCTTGCGTGTTGCATATTGCCATGTCATCATGTGCATCTCATTTTGCATACATGTTCGTCTCATGCATCCGAGCATTTTCCCCATTGTCCGTTTTGCAATCCGGCACTCGTATGTCCTCCGGCGTCCCCCTCTTGTCTCTTTTCGTGAGCGGGTGTTAAACGTTCTCAGAATGGACCGAGGCTTGCCAAGTGGCCTTGGTACACCACCGGTAGACCGCCTGTCAAGTTTCGTGCGATTTAGAGTCCGTTTGATACTCCAACGGTTAACCGGGTAACCGCAAAGGCCTCTTTTTTGTGCAGCCCAACACCCCTCCAAAATGGACCAACAACCCATCCAAACCCTCTCCATGCACTCGGTCGTTCGATCACGATCGTGTGGGCGAAAACCGCTCATCATTTGGACACTCCTAGCTCTCTCTATCTATAAATTAGCCCCTCCTCCCGAAATTCGCGGATGAATTCCACCCTAACCCTAGTCTCCTCCTTCCTCCCGTTGCCGGACACGTCCTCCGCCGCCGGACACGTCCGCCGCCGCTCCTCGCCCAACCAGAAGACGCCACGTCACCACTCCGCCTCCAGCCCTTCGCCTCCACCGCGCCGGCCCTCTCGGCCTAGATCGGGACCCGCCCGAGCCCATTGAGGCCCGGACGAGCCCGCGCGCCTCCCGCCGCCGCTTGTCGGACCTCGCCGAGCTCCCACGCCGCCATCTCGGCCCGCCGCGCGCCTCCTCGCCCGGCGCGTCATGCCCCGCCTCCTCAACGCAGGGACGCGCCGACCGCCGCCGTCTTGCCTCCGTCGGCACCGCCCTCCTCCGCCGCCATCTCCGGCCACCACCACCAGCCCGGGCCGCACCGGATCCGCCACCTCGCCGCCGCCCCGCAGCTCCCCGCCGGTGGCCGCACCTCGCCCCGACCAGATCTGGCCGCATCTCGGCCTCCCCGAGCCTCTCTGGCCATCTCTTCCCCGATTCCGGCGAGCATCTCTGGCCGCCTCGAAAACCATGCCCGATCCAGATCTGAAGGTTGACCCCGAAAATTCCCGTCCCTAAATATTTGCATATTCTGGTGTATACTTTGACCTGCCATATCTCCATGCATACTGCCCTGTTTCGTGCGTGTAATATATCAAAATGTTCGCTGTGAGATGCTCTTCATTTCATTCCATTGTGTCATGTTTGTTTGTGTCCATCTTGATGCCCTAATCATCGTTGCAAAAGTGTTATATGATATTAACTTGCTGAAAGTGTTATAACTTGGTGATTTGTCATTTTTGTTTCATTTGATGTGTCCATCCTATGAGCATGAGATCTACATGTGTTTTGTACTTCATCATGTCATCTTTCCTGTGGTGCAATCCATGTATTTTTGAGATTCTTGTACTGAGTGAATCAAGCTCGTGAAGTAGGGTACTTGCTGTTACTGTTTTGCTAGTTTGAATCTGCTATATCATGTTGCTATGTTAACCTGCTGCTAGATGTCATTCTATGCATAATCTGGGGATGTTCACTAAGGATGTTTTGTTATACATGTCATGCTCTATCCATTCATGCACCTGGTTGAATTTATAGCATGTTTAGCATGTTGTTATCTTGCCCTCAAAACTGCTAAATAATGTTGCTGTCAGCCTATTAACATCAAGTTCAATGTTGCCATGATTGTTGTTAGTTAGCCATGCGCCCTATGAACGTGCTCTTGCCATTCTTAGCTTCATAAACATGTATTATTACTGTTGGTCACCTTGTAATGCCATGTATTGCTCTGTGGTGAGTGGTACAAGCTCACCAACATGCCTACTTATTGTTGTTCCTGCCATGTATGAATCTGTCATATCATTTGCCATGTTTGCATGGATGATACCATCTTTTCTGTTGATCTTTGGAATTAGTTCAGTAAGGGAGTTGTGTTATTTGTCTTTAGTACTAGCATGCCATTCCTTTGTTTTCCATGATAAGTTTCTGTAACATGTTGTTTGATAGCTCTAAACATTGCAACCTGATGTTATTTCTGCAAAGTCTGAAACTGTTATTATTTGCAATCTTGCCATGTCCTTTTGAGCATGTTCTAGTGATTTTTGGAGATAACTCAGTGTTCATCTCTTGTCATGCTTTACCTGTATTTCATGCCCATGCCTTTTGTTATTATGTTGAGGTGTTGTAGCATATTTTTTTTATGCTTGCTAGATGCCTAGTTGTTGTTTTGGACAGCTTGTCCTTTAAACTTGTATAGTGTGTATGTGTTGAACCGTTGCTCCGTTTCGAGTGTGCTCTATATGAAACTTGCTTTATTTTGCATGAAGTTTCATATTATCATGTTGCATCCTTGTTTTGAGGTGTTTGCTTGATGTTTGTATGCATTTTGCACCAATGCCATGCTTAACTTGTTTTGCTCATATCTTCTAGGCTGTAGCTCCGAACTAAATGAACTTTATATGTAACTTGACTAGAATTTCGTGTAGATTCTCTTGGTGCTATTTAACTTGTTGTTTAACAAATTGAACATAAGGATTATTCAGATCTGTACCAACTTTGAAACTTGCATATGAGGACCTACCGGATTTGTTATATGTTGTTCCCGGCCTCATTTAAACTTGCTTTGATGTGTTGGTCTTGTATGCATCATCTTTTGCCATGAGTAGCTCCATGTAGCCTTGTCATGCATTATGTTTGGTTGTGCATCATGTCATGTATATATGTGGTGTGTTTACTACGTTGTGTGCTTCTTCTCGGTAGTTCCGGTTTCGTTGCAATCGTGAGGATTCGTTCGTCTACGCTTGGTTTGTCTTCATCCTTTCGTCTTCTTCATGGACTCGTTCTTCTTCCTAGCGGGATTTCAGGCAAGATGACCGCTACCCTGGATCTCACTACTATGATTGCTAAGCTAGTTGCTTCGTTCTATCGCTATGCTGCGCTACCTATCCCTTGTTCTATCAAGCCTCCCAATTTGCCATGTCAGCCTCTAACCTTTTTCACCTTCCTAGCAAACCGTTGCTTGGCTATGTTACCGCTTTGCTCAGCCCCTCTTATAGCGTTGTTAGTTGCAGGTGAAGTTGAAGATTGCTCCATGGTGGACAGGATTATGTTGGGATATCACAATATCTCTTATTTAATTAATGCATCTATATACTTGGTAAAGGGTGGAAGGCTCGGCCTTATGCCTGGTGTTTTATTCCACTATTGCCGCCCTAGTTTCTGTCATACCGGTGTTATGTTCCCGGATTTTGTGTTCCTTACGCGGTTGGGTGATTTATGGGACTCCCTTGACAGTTCGCTTTGAATAAAACTCCTCCAGCAAGGCCCAACCTTGGTTTTACCATTTGCTTCACCACCACCTATACCTTTCCCTTGGGTCGGCCACCCCGAGGGTCATCTTTATTTTAGCCCCCCCGGGCCAGTGCTTCTCTAAGTGCTGGTCCGAACCGAGCGATGTCCAGCGCCCCCTGAGCAACTAGGGTCTATGCCAACCTGACGTCTGGCTCATCCGGTGTGCCCTGAGAATGAGATATGTGCAGCTCCTATCGGGATTTGTCGGCACATCTGGGCGGCTTTGCTGGTCTTGTTTTACCATTGTCGAAATGTCTTGTAAACCGGGATTCCGAGACTGATCGGGTCTTCCTGGGAGAAGGAACATCCTTCGTTGATTGCGAGAGCTTATCATGGGCTTAGTTGGGACACCCCTGCATGTTATAACCTTTTGAGAGCCGTGCCTGCGGTTATGTGGAATATGGGAATTTGTTAATGTCCGGTTGTAGATAACTTGACACCTCATTCGTATTAAAACACATCAACCGTGTGTGTAGCCGTGTTGGTCTCTTTTCGGCGGAGTCCGGGAAGTGAAGTGAACTCAGTTTTTGGGTTATGTTTGACGTAAGTAGGAGTTTAGGATCACCTCTTGAGCATTTCTAGCTTCACGACCATTCCGTTTGCTCTCTTCTTGCCCTTATTTGCGTATGTTAGCCACCATACTTGCTTAGCCGCTGCTGCAACCTCACCACTTTACCCCTTCCTTACCCTTTAAGCTTTGCTAGTCTTGATACCCATGGTAATGGGATTGCTGAGTCCTCGTGGATCACAGATTACTACAACAACAGTTGCAGGTACAGGTTATGCGATGATCATGACGCGAGAGTGATGCTTGCTTGTTTTGGAGTTCTTCTTCTGCTTCTTTTTCGATCAGGGGATAGGTTCCAGGTCCGTAGCCTGGGCTAGCAGGGTGGATGTCGTTTGAGTTTTTGTTTGTGTTTCATCCGTAGGCGGATGGTGCTCTTATGTAAGATGATGTTGTATTCGTGTGGCATTGTATGCCTTTTGTATGTATCCCCATCTATTATGTAATGTTGATGTAATGATATCCATCTTGCAAAAGCGTTTCAATATGCCGTTCTATCCTTGGTGGGACCTTCGAGTCTTTTTAGGATAGTATCGCATATTGGGTGTGACAACTTCCCAGTACCCACATGAACCTACTCATCCAATGTTTGAGGGTTGAAACTAATGCATAAAAACTGGGTACGAAAAATATGATCAAAGTGTGAACTTGCCTCGTACTGTCGATGAAGATGACTCGCACTCATAACTCCAGATAGTTCTACTCGTCACACTTCGTTCAATCTATCGTAAGCAATCAATAGTAACCACGCATAAGCAATCATGCAAAAGAATCGAAGAAATGATCTCGGAAAACTTCGAAAACAAGCAATTAACTCTTACAACAGAAAACAATTTCTAACAGTACCAAAATTAAGTGAATTTGGCCTTATCAGAAAGTTTAGTTCGAGAGCTTCGATTTGCAAAAAGAATCAACTAAATCGGAGTTATAGAACTCGAGTTATGATCAAACGAAGTTCAAATACAAATCTGTTTGAATTCAAATTTTAGAACTTTCAAAAACAGGTTTGAGTTGGATTTCTCGATGGAGGGGAACATAACGAAGAAGTGGGCATTGGTTTCATTGGATTTGGCCAAACGAGTAAGAAGTAGTGATCGATTGAAACCAGGGGCTAAACTGTAAAGAAACTAATTACAGATAGGTCCCTGGCTAAAACTAACAGAAAAAGGAAAGACTAAATAACGAACGTTCACTACTGAACCCTAAACTATGAACGTGTTCTCTCTAGAGGCTTAGACAACGAACACTCTCTAAATAAATAAAAACATTTAGAGAAAAAACAGATGGATCTGGATCGTTAGATCCAGATCGAACGGACGAGGAGGGGCGGTTGTTACCGCGGCATCGGAGTCGCCGGTGACAGAGAAGAAGACGGCGGCGGCGGCTCCGATCGTCGAGGAGGGCAACGGAGAGGTCGGGGAGGGGCGGCGCGGCGAGGCGGATGCAGCGGTGGGGTCAGCGGCGCAAGGGGGCGTCGGAACCAAGCGGGCGGTGCGCGGCGGCGGCGAACTCCAGCGGTGAAGTGCGGCGGCTAGGGAGGAGGAAAGAAGAGGGGGTCGGGGGCCCGGGTATTTAAAGGGGGAGGGAGGCTTGGAGGAGGGGGCGAGGTCGAGGCAGTGAAGGAGACCGGGACGGAGATGGCGGCGCCGGCGGAGTCGGGTGGGAGCCGAACTCCCTGCTGGAGGTCGAGGCGGACGGGGTGGGCGTGTCAGGCCGGCTGGGCCGCGGCCTGGCTGGCTGGGCCGGCCCGGTCCGGTCAGCCCAGAAGTTGTTTTTTTTTAAAATAAACAATTTTTACACACAACTAAAATAAAATAAAACAATAATAAAAAGAATGATATATAGGCATATTATATATCAAAATTTTCAAGAAAAGATTTCCTACAAGATGAATATTCTTCTCATGTCAAATAAAATCTAGAAAAAATTAAATAAAGCAAAGAGTGCTACTGGTTCCGGCATGGAGTCCGGCGCAAAGTCCGGGAGGCTGCCTTGCGGCACCTCCGGAGCCTCCTCCTGATGGGTCCCCTCCTGGGATCCCACCTCGGCGTCCTCAGCATCGTGAGGGGTGGAGGCAGTCAGAATGGAATCTACATCCGACGGAGCCAATGACCCGCTTGATGAAGCGGGAAGATCATCCTCGGCCGGACTACAGGTAGTGTGCGGCATTAGAAGGACACTATGTGACACAAAAGAGAAATTGTAAATCATTCAGGAATCCGGATACTTACGATCTTGTCGAAGGCTTGGCCCTTGAGGGCCACCCTTCGTCGCCAACGTTGGCGTTGGCGGAGCTGTCCAGAGGAAGGGTCCTTCCCCTCTTGGACCCTTCGGCCTCCCCCGTTGGGGAAGCCTTCCTTTTCCTCTCTCCCCCCTCCTGGGGAGAGTCCTCTTTCTCCTCCTCGGTTTAACGCCCCGTATTCGTTGCGCCAGGTGTCTGTAAGTTATTCGCCGCCTTTGCCATGTCATTTGCTTGCGTGTTCCATTTTATCATGTCATCATGTGCATCTCATTTTGCATACGTGTTCGTTTCTTGCATCCGAGCATTTTCCCCGTTGTCCGTTTTGCAATCCGGCGCTCCTATCTCACCCGGTGTCCCCTTCTTGTCTCCTTTCGTGTGCGGGTGTTAAACGTTCTCGGAATGGGACGAGGTTTGTCAAGCAGCCTTGGTATAGCACCGGTAGACCGCCTGTCAAGTTTCGTGCCATTTGGAGGTCGTTTGGTACTCCAACGGTTAACCGGATAACCGCAAAGGCTTCTTTTGTTGCAGCCCAACACCCCTTCCAAAGTGGCCCAAAACCCACCTAACTTCCTTCCATGCTCTCGGTCGTTCGATCACGATCGCGTGGCCGAAAACCGCTCCTCAGTTGGACTCTCCTAGCTCCCTCTACCTATATAAACACCTCCCCCTCCGAATTCCCGCAGTCCAAAACCCTAGCCCCCTCCATCTCGCGACGCCGGACATGTCCGTCCAGCCGCTAGACGCGTCCGCCCGATGAATCCGGAGCCGCCACGTCGCCCCGCGCCTCCTCTCTCTCGCCGCCGCTTGCTTCGCCGAACCCACCACGCGCCCGCCAGTTCACATGAGCGAGCCCGTGCGCCACCGCCGCCGCCCGCCCAGCTCTGCCGTGCGGCGCCCTGCCGCCGCCGCCGGCGCGCGCGCCGCCGTGCGAAACCTCGCCGCCTCGGCCTCCGTGCTGGCCGCCGCCTCTCGCCGGCGCCGCGCCCTCCGCCCGGCCGCGCCTTCGCCGCTTCGCCGGCCTCCGTCACCGCCCGCTGGCGCCGCCGCGGACCTCCGCCGCCGCCCGTCTCATATTGGCGCCCGCCGCGCCGCCCGCCGGCCGCCGTGCCTCGCCAGCGCCGCTTCGCACCGCCGCCCGCCTCTGCCCGCCGGTCGCGCCGCCCGTCCCGGGCCTCTCGCGCCGCCCGCCCTCTCCGCCGCCATCGCCGGACCTCGCCGGTCGGATCCGGTGGATCGGGATGAGATCCACCGGGATCTCGACCAAACGGGCCGCGGTACCGCTTCGTCCCGCGGGATCCCCTCGTCCATTTTCCCCCGAGGACCATTTTTGCCTAAGTCCCCAGTTTTTCATATAATCATGCCATGTTTGACCTGTTGTATCTCTGCATCCGTAGCTCCGTTTTGTGCGTGTAATATGTCAAATTGTTCGCCTCGACGAGTACTTCATTTAATTACATTGCATCATTTTCATATGAGCTCATATTGATGCCCGAAATACTGTTGGAAAAGTGCATGTTGATGTTAATCTGCTGAAACTGTTATAACTTGCTCATTTGTCATTTTTGCCATGATTGATGTGTGCATCCTATGAGGTTGATGTCTACATGTATGTTTATCTATGCCATGCCATCTTTCCAGGGGTGTTAACCATGTATTTTTGTGAGTTGTGTGCTGAGTGTATCAAGCTTGCTAAGTAGGGTAGTTGCTGTTGTTGTTTTCCTGACAGATTCTGTTATATTTTGTTGCTATGTAAACATGCTTCTACTAGTTGTTCTGTGCATAATGTGGAGATGCTCTATAAACATGTTTTGATCTACATGTCTTTCTCTATCCATTCATGCCCTTGGTTGAAATTATAGCCTGCTGGAACATGTCGGTATCTTGCTCCAAATTTTCTTGAAAATGTTGCTGTCAGCCTATTTACATTAAGTTCACTTGTTCCCATGTGTTTTGCTAGTGATCCATGCACCCTATGAACTTGTTCTTGCCATTCTTAGCTTCATAAACATGCCTTCCTACTGTTGGTTGCCTTGCCATGCCATGTGTTGCTCTGTGGTGAGTGGTTCAAGCTCACCACCATGCCTACTTATTGTTGTTCCTGCCTTGTATGAATCTGTAGTATAACTTGCTATGTTTACATGGGTGCCATCATATTTTCTGATCCTTTTTGGCTCATGGTCAGTAAGGGACTTTTGATCTATGCAATTAGTAGATTCATGCCATGCCTTTGTTTGCCATGATATGTTCCTGCAACATGTTGTTTGCTTGCTCTAAACATTGCAACCTGATGTTATTTCTGCTAAAGTCTGAAACTGTTATTATTTGCAATATCTCCATGTCTTTTTGAGCATGTTCTAGTGATTTCTGGAGATAGCTCAGTGTCCATGTTTTGTTATGCTTTACATGTACTTCATGCCCATGCCTTTTGTTATTATGTTGGGATGTTGTAGCTTATTATTTTGATGCTTGCAAGATGCCTAGTTGCTGTTATGGACAGATTGTTGATATGACTTGTATAGTGTGTGTGTGTTGAACTGTTGCTCCGTTTTGAGTGTGCTCTATATGAAACTTGCTTGATTTTGCATGTAGCTTCATATTACCATGTTGCATCCTTGTTTTGAGGTGTTTGCTTGATGTTTGCGTGCATTTTGCATCAATGCCATGCTTATCTTGTTTTGCTCATATCTTCTAGGCCGTAGCTCCGAATCTAATGAACTTTATATGTAACTTGACTAGAATTTCGTGTAGATCATCTTGGTGATCTTTAACTTGCTGTTTAACAACTTGAACATAAGGTTTATTCAGAACAGTACCAAATTCGAAATATGGACATGAGGATTTTCCGGAATTGTTGTTCGTTGCTTCCGGCCTCATTTAAACTTGCCTTGAGGTGTTGTTCTTGTTTGCATCATATCTTGCCATGAGTAGCTTCATGTAGCCTTGTCATGCATCATGCTTGTTGTGCATCAGGCCTTGTTCATGTGTGGTGTGTTTACCTATGTTGTGTGCTTCTTCTTGTTAGTTCCTGTTTCGTTCCGGAGTTGTGAGGTTTCGTTCGACTACTCCCGTTCGTCTTCTTCATGGACTCGTTCTTCTTCCTTGCGGGATTTCAGGCAAGATGACCGCTACCCTGGATCTCACTACTATCATTGCTATGCTAGTTGTTTCGTTCTATCGCTATGCTGCGCTACCTATCACCTGTTTAGTCAAGCCATCCCAGATTGCCATGAACCTCTAACCTTTGACACCATTCCCTAGCAAACCGTTGCTTGGCTATGTTACCGCTTTTGCTCAGCCCCTCTTATAGCGTTGCTAGCTGCAGGTGAAGTTGAAGATTTCTCCGTGGTGGACAGGATTTTGGTTGGGATATCACAATATTTCTTATATTATTAATGCATCTATATACTTGGTAAAGGGTGAAAGGCTCGGCCTATGCCTGGTGTTTTGTTCCACTCTTGCCGCCCAAGTTTCCGTCATACCGGTGTTATGTTCCCGGATTTTGCGTTCCTTACGCGGTCGGGTGATTTATGGGACCCCCTGACAGTTCGCTTTGAATAAAACTTGTCCAGCAAGGCCCAACATTGGTTTTACCATTTGCCTCACAACCACCTACTTTTTCCCTTGGGAGTCGCTCTCTCGAGGGTCATCTTTATTTTAGCCCCCCCACCCCCGGGCCAGTGCTTGTCTAAGTGCTGGTGCGAACCGCAAGCTCTGGGGCCCCTCGGGCAACTCGAGGTCTGGTTTTACTCGTGGGGTGACCTATCCGGTGTTGCCACGAGAACGAGATATGTGCAGCTCCTATCGGGATTGTCGGCGATCGGGCGGCTTTGCTGGTCTTGTTTTACCATTGTCGAAATGTCTTGTAAACCAGGATTCCGAGATCGATCGGGTCTTCCCGGAGAAGGTCTATTCCTTCGTTGATCGCGAGAGCTTGTCATGGGCTAAGTTGGGACACCCTGCAGGTATAAACTTTCGAGAGCCGTGCCCGCGGTTATGTGGTAGATGGAAATTTGTTAATTTCTGGTTGTAGATAACTTGACACCAGATCCGAACTAAAACGCATCAACCGTGTGTGTAGCCGTGATGGTCTCTTCTCGGCGGAGTCCGGGAAGTGAACACAGTTTTTGGGTTGTGTTTGACGTAAGTAGGTGTTCAGGATCACCTCTTGATCATTGCTAGCTTCACGACCGTTCCTTTGTTTCTCTTCTCGCTCTCTTTTGCGAATGTTAGCCACCATATCATGCTTAGTCGCTGCTGCAACCTCACCACTTTACCCCTTCCTTTCCCATTAAGCTTTGCTAGTCTTGATACCCATGGTAATGGGATTGCTGAGTCCTCGTGGCTCACAGATTACTACAACAACAGTTGAAGGTACAGGTTTAAGCGATGATCATGACGCGAGAGCGATGCTTGCTTGCGTTGAGTTCTTCTTTCGCTTCTTCGATCGGGGATAGGTTCGGTCGGCAGCCTGGGCTAGCAGGGTGGATATTGTTTGAGTTTCTGTTTATGTATCATCCGTAGTCGGATGTTGATCTCTTGTATGATGTATTGTTGTATTCGTGTAGAATTGTATGCCCCTTGTATGTATCCCCATCTATTATGTAATGTTGATGTAATGATATCCACCTTGCAAAAGCGTTTCAATATGCGGGTCTATCCTTAGTGGGACTTTCGAGTTCCTTTTGGATAGGGTCGCATCTTGGGCGTGACAAGTTGGTATCAGAGCCTCGACCGACCCTAGGAGCCCCCTTGATTGATCGTGTAGTTTGGCCGTTGTCGAGTCTAGAAGAAAACTGTTTTCGGAGTCTAGTTATATCGGAGAGTAGGAATTCTTTTTACTCCTCTGCCCCTTCGTCGCTCTGGTAAGGAATCTTGACGTAGGTGTTTTGAACTACTCCTCTTCCCCTTCAAATTTTTCTTTAGGATCACGCAGTTGGTTTTCCGATCGTTGCTCCTCAGCTCTTTTATCCGGTGCATTTCTCGTCAAGTTGACTCGAGCCTCTTCATCTTTGAGTTCAATCCTCAGTTGTTTTCTTTTCAAGATATTTGTTGGTTCCCCCTTCAGTTGCCTTTGTTTTCCCGCCCTCCCTTTTTCATCTCGGAACCGGAGTCCGTAATCGAGTATCCTTTCTACTCGTGCGAAGCCTTTGCTTTTTTTTCCTCAATGATTTCAACCGGTGTTTTCCTCTTCAAGATATTCGTCGATTCCCCTTCCAGTTGCCTGTGTTTTCCCGCCCTCCCATCCTTTTTTCTGGAGCATGAGTCTCTTTCGAGCATTAATTCCATTCGTGCAGAACCTCTTCAGTCTTCCCTCAACTATTTCAACCGGTGAATTCTCGTCTCGTTCGTCATTCTTCATCCCTTTCTTTATCCGGTGGACTCAATTCAAGTTTTTCGGTGTTGATCGTATTCTTTTCCTCGGCTCAAATGTTTTCCCCTTGCTCGTTCGCCTCTCGCCAGTTTATCCTTCCGGACTATGATGCACCGGAACAATTCAAATATCTCAATCATCTCAGTGCATCATCTATCTGTTCAACAATCCTTTCCAACGGTGTTTTCTTTTAGTGGGCCCTAACCCACAGGTCTTTTTCCAGGATCTTACCTGACTCTTCTAATTTCCCCGTAGTTATTCTCAAATTCTTTTCAAAGTGTGATGTAAGAATGGATTCCATCAGTCACATGCCTTCTCCAAGATCGCTTTCAAATTATTTTCATTGTTGGTTCAAACCCTTCGCTTTTCATTCTTCCGGAGTATCTCAGTAATTTTGGTGGTGTTTCTCGTCATCATTTGAAGAAGAGTTTTTCCTCTAAATCTTGTCCGTTCTCTCGGAGATTCGCGGTGCTAGCTTGATGTTATCCTATCAAATTGTTTCAAGTCATGCAAATTCTTTTCACCCATCCAGAGTATTTCAGGAGTTGTTTTCCCATTTCTTTTCAATGGAGGCCATCATTCCTGTTATCGTTCTCTATTTATCCCGGTGCTTCGTTCAAGTGTTCTTTAACCAGCTCATGATCTCTTCGTTCTTTTGCATCTAAATTCCCTCTAGTGTATTTGTTCTTCTAATTCTTCCCGGTGATTAAGTCTCTTTCATCAGTCATTTTCGAATTCTTACGGTGCTTCGTTCAAGATTCTTTTTCCTTGATTATCTTTTTAATCCTTTCGTTCTTTTCAATCCTACCGGTTGTTCATAAAGACCTTCTCAAGTTTGCGATATGTCACTTCTCAATTCTCTTTCAAGAAGAATAAGTAGTATGCAAAATCCATTGCTTGTCGTCAATTTAATTTGATGAAGGATAAGCATACAATAAATCTTATTCTTATTCCATCCAAGTGAGTAATCCTTTTTCTTCGGAGTTTGTTCGTGATGAATAAATTCTAGTTCCAAGTATCTTCATCTTTTCTTTTCCGGAGTTCAATTTCCTCGGCCTTCTCGTTGTAACATCCATCTAAATCATTGCAAGGCTCATCTTATTCTTTCATCCTTCATTATATCTCATCATCCTTTATTTTACCGGAGTACTTCATGGCGATTCTTCATGATTTAATTCATTCTCTCAAGAGTTCATCAAGTATCAATCCATCCTCTCTAGCTCGTGTTCTTTTCCTTCCATCTTCAGCCGGAGTGCTACCTAAATCCTTTCAGTCTTATTCGTTTCTTTTCTCATTCTAACCTCTCCGGTTAGAACAAGTGATTTCATAGTCTATCTGATTCCGTGAGTTTTCGATTCTCGTCATTCTCGTTGCTCCTCTCTTATTCTCGAGTGCTCTCAATTCTTTGCTTCTTCTTCTGTGAGTTCTTGTTTCACCTCATCCCTTTTCTCTTCCGTCTTGGTCCTAAGATCTCGGGACGAGATCTCTTGTTAGTGGAGGAGTGTTGTAACGCCCCGGATTCGTTGCGCCAGGTGTCTGTCAGTTATTCGCCACCTTTGCCATGTCATTTGCTTGCGTGTTCCATTTTATCATGTCATCATGTGCATCTCATTTTGCATACGTGTTCGTTTCTTGCATCCGAGCATTTTCCCCGTTGTCCGTTTTGCAATCCGGCGCTCCTATCTCACCCGGTGTCCCCTTCTTGTCTCCTTTCGTGTGCGGGTGTTAAACGTTCTCGGAATGGAATGAGGTTTGTCAAGCGGCCTTGGTATAGCACCGGTAGACCGCATGTCAAGTTTCGTGCCATTTGGAGGTCGTTTGGTACTCCAACGGTTAACTGGGTAACCGCAAAGGCCTCTTTTGTTGCAGCCCAACACCCCTTCCAAAGTGGCCCAAAACCCACCTAACTTCCCTCCATGCTCTCGGTCGTTCGATCACGATCGCGTGGCCGAAAACCTCTCCTCATTTGGACTCTCCTAGCTCCCTCTACCTATATAAACACCTCCCCCTCCGAATTCCCGCAGTCCAAAACCCTAGCCCCCTCCATCTCGCGACGCCGGACATGTCCGTCCAGCCGCCGGACGCGTCCGCCGCCGCCGCCCGACGAATCCGGAGCCGCCACGTCGCCCCGCGCCTCCTCTCTCTCCTCCGCCGCCCTTCCGCCAAGCCCCCGCGAGCCCCTTGGCCCAGCCAGCCGCCGCCGCCGCTGCCCGCCGCTTCGCTTGCGTGCGGCGCCTGCCCGGCCGCGCCGGCGCCGCGCGCCGCCTTTGAACCCCGCCGCCTCGGCCTCCGAGCTGCCGCCGCCCTCCGCCGGCGGCGCGCCTGCTGCCCGGCGCGCGCCCGCCGCCCTTCGCCGGCCTCGCCGCCGCGCAGCGCGCCGCGCGGACATCCGCCGCCGCCCATCTCAGCTGGCTGGCGCCCGCGCGCCGCCGCCCGCCGCCGTGCCTCGCCGAGCGGCGCCTGCACCACTGCCCGCCTCGCTCGCTCCGCCCGTCCGCGCCGCCCCGCCCATGCCGCCGCCGTCCGGAGCCTCCCAGCGCCGCCCGCCCTCGGCCGCCGTCGCCGGACCTCGCCGGCCGGATCCGGTGGATCGGGATGAGATCCACCGGGATCTCGACCAAACAGGCCGCGGTACCGCTTCGTCCCGCAGGATCCCCTCGTGCATTTTCCCCCGAGGTCCATTTTTGCCTAAGTCCCCAGTTTTTCATATAATCATGCCATGTTTGACCTGCCGTATCTCTGCATCCGTAGCTCCGTTTTGTGCGTGTAATATGTCAAATTATTCGCCTCCACGAGTAGTTCATTTCATTACATTGCATCATTTTTATTTGAGCTCATATTGATGCCCGAAATGCTGTTGGAAGAGTGCATGTTGATGTTAATCTGCTGAAACTATTATAACTTGCTCATTTGTCATTTTTGCCATGATTGATGTGTGCATCCTATGAGGTTGATGTCTACATGTATGTTGATCTATGCCATGCCATCTTTCCATGGGTGTTAACCATGTATTTTTGTGAGTTGTGTGCTGAGTGTATCAAGCTTGCTAAATAGGGTAGTTGATGTTCCTGTTTTCCTGACAGATTCTGTTATATTTTGTTGCTATGTAAACATGCTTCTACTAGTTGTTCTATGCATAATCTGGAGATGTTCTATAAACATGTTTTGACCTACATGTCTTGCTCTATCCATTCATGCCCTTAGTTGAAATTATAGCTTGCTGGAACATGTTGTTATCTTGCTCCAAATTTGCTTGAAAATGTTGATGTCAGCCTGTTTACATTAAGTTCACTTGTTCCCATGTGTTTTGCTAGTGATCCATGCACCCTATGAACTTGTTCTTGCCATGCTTAGCTTCATAAACATGCCTTCGTACTGTTGGTTGCCTTGACATGCCATGTGTTGCTCTGTGGTGAGTGGTGCAAGCTCACCACCATGCCTACTTATTGTTGTTCATGCCTTGTATGAATCTGTAGTATAACTTGCCATGTTTACATGGGTGCCATCATATTTTCTGATCCTTTTTGGCTCATGGTCAGTTAGGGACTTTTGATGTATGCAATTAGTAGATTCATGCCATGCCTTTGTTTGCCATGATATGTTCCTGTAACATGTTGTTTGCTTGCTCTAAACATTGCAACCTGATGTTATTTCTGCTAAAGTCTGAAACTGTTATTATTTGCAATATCTCCATGTCTTTTTGAGCATGTTCTAGTGATTTCTGGAGATAGCTCAGTGTCCATGTTTTGTTATGCTTTACGTGTACTTCATGCCCATGCCTTTTGTTATTATGTTGGGATGCTGTAGCTTATTGTTTTGATGCTTGCAAGATGCCTATTTGCTGTTATGGACAGATTGTTGATATGACTTGTATAGTGTGTGTGTGTTGAACCATTGCTCCGTTTTGAGTGTGCTCTATATGAAACTTGCTTGATTTTGCATGTAGCTTCATATTACCATGTTGCATCCTTGTTTTGAGGTGTTTGCTTGATGTTTGCGTGCATTTTGCATCAATGCCATGCTTATCTTGTTTTGCTCATATCTTCTAGGCCGTAGCTCCGAATCTAATGAACTTTATATGTAACTTGACTAGAATTTCGTGTAGATCATCTTGGTGATCTTTAACTTGCTGTTTACCAACTTGAACATAAGGTTTATTCAGAACAGTACCAAATTCGAAATATGGACATGAGGATTTTCCGGAATTGTTGTTCGTTGTTTCCGGCCTCATTTAAACTTGCCTTGAGGTGTTGTTCTTGTTTGCATCATCTCTTGCCATGAGTAGCTTCATGTAGCCTTATCATGCATCATGCTTGTTGTGCATCAGGCCTTGTTCATGTGTGGTGTGTTTACCTTTGTTGTGTGCTTCTTCTTGTTAGTTGCTGTTTCGTTCCGGAGTTGTGAGGTTTCGTTCGACTACTCCCGTTCGTCTTCTTCATGGACTCGTTCTTCTTCCTTGCGGAATTTCAGGCAAGATGACTGCTACCCTGGATCTCACTACTATCATTACTATGCTAGTTGTTTCGTTCTATCGCTATGCTGCGCTACTTATCACCTGTTTAGTCAAGCCATCCCAGATTGCCATGAACCTCTAACCTTTGACACCATTCCCTAGCAAACCGTTGCTTGGCTATGTTACCGCTTTTGCTCAGCCCCTCTTATAGCGTTGCTAGCTGCAGGTGAAGTTGAAGATTTCTCCATGGTGGACAGGATTTTGGTTGGGATATCATAATATCTCTTATGTTATTAATGCATCTATATACTTGGTAAAGGGTGGAAGGCTCGGCCTATGCCTGGTGTTTTGTTCCACTCTTGCCACCCTAGTTTCCGTCATACCGGTGTTATGTTCCCGGATTTTGCGTTCCTTACGCGGTCGGGTGATTTATGGGACCCCCGACGGTTCGCTTTGAATAAAACTTGTCGGCCAGGCCCAACATTGGTTTTACCATTTGCCTCACCACCACCTACTTTTTCCCTTGGGAGTCGCTCTCTCGAGGTCATCTTTATTTAGCCCCCGGGCGGTGCTTGTCTAAGTCTTGGTGCGAACGGCGATCTGCGGTGCCCCCTCGGGCAACTCGAGTCTGGTTTTACTCGTGGTGACCTATCGGTGTTGCCACGAGAGCGAGATATGTGCAGCTCCTATCGGGATTGTCGGCGCATCGGGCGGCTTTGCTGGTCTTGTTTTACCATTGTCGAATGTCTTGTAAACCGGGATTCGAGACGATCGGGTCTTCTGGGAGAAGGTCTATTCTTCGTTGATCGCGAGAGCTTGTCATGGGCTAAGTTGGGACACCCTGCAGGTATAAACTTTTGAGAGCCGTGCCCGCGGTTATGTGGCAGATGGGAATTTGTTAATATCCGGTTGTAGATAACTTGACACGGATCCGAACTAAAACGCATCAACCATGTGTGTAGCCGTGATGGTCTCTTCTCGGAGTCCGGAAGTGAACACGGTCTTTGGGTTGTGTTTGGCGTAAGTAGGTCTTGAGGATCACCTCTTGATCATTGCTAGCTTCACGACCGTTCCTTTGTTTCTCTTCTCGCTCTCTTTTGCGTATGTTAGCCACCATATCATGCTTAGTCATTGCTGCCACCTCACCACTTTACCCCTTCCTTTCCCATTAAGCTTTGCTAGTCTTGATACCCATGGTAATGGGATTGCTGAGTCCTCGTGGCTCCTGATTACTACAACAACGATTGCGGTACATGTTTAGCGATGATCATGGCGAGAGCGATGCTTGCTTGTGTTGAGTTCTTCTTACGCTTCTTCGATCGGGGATAGGTTCGGTCGGCAGCCTGGGGTAGCAGGGTGGATATTGTTTGAGTTTCTGTTTATGTATCATCCGTAGTCAGATGTTGATCTCTTGTATGATGTATTGTTGTATTCGTGTGGCATTGTATGCCCCTTGTATGTATCTCCATCTATTACGTAATGTTGATGTAATGATATCCACCTTGCAAAAGCGTTTCAATATGCGGGTCTATCCTTAGTGGGACTTTCGAGTTCCATTTGGATAGGGTCGCATCTTGGGCGTGACACTCGTCTTCGGGGGAGGAGTCCACCTCGGAGCCATCGGACGATGAGTCCGATACCACCTGGCGCCGGGAACTCTTTCGGGTTCCCATGGCCTTCTTCTTGGCCTTCTGCTCCGGCACCACGTAAAGGGCCGGAACCAGCAACCACGTCAAACGGGTGTCCGCTGGGTCTTCGGGAAGGGGAGCCGGACAGTCTACCTGTCCGGACGTCCTCTGCCAGTCCTGTTAAAGGCATTGGGAGTTTTAAAACCCACATAGAGTTAAACTATGAAAGAAAATAAGTGTCCCATAGAGGATAACAAAGCTTACCTCGCCGGCGGTAGGCGCAGGTGCTGAATCCGCGGTCTTCCGTCGCGGATCGGGCTTCTCCGCCCTTGAACGGCACCCTCCAGGCAGCTTTGTACGTCGTGTCAAAGAGCCCGCTCTGGGTCCGGTGCTGTGTCGGATCGAACTCCCACAAATTGAAGGCCCGCTGTTGGCAAGGGAGAATCCGGCGGACGAGCATGACCTGGATCACATTGACAAGCCTAAGCTTCTTGTTCACCAAGGTGCGAGGCAGATGGAGTCTGTCAGCTCCTCCGAACTGCCCCATAGCAAGCCCTTCTCTTTCTAGGAGGTGAGCTGCATGGGGATACCAGATCTGAACTCGGAGACCACTGCCCATTTAGGGTCACGCGGCTCGGTGATGTAGAACCACCCCAATTGCCACCCCTTGACGGACTCCACGAAGGCCCCCTCAAGCCAGGTGACATTGGGCATTTTGCCCACCATGGCGCCTCCGCACTCCGCTTGGACGCCCTTCACTACATTCGGCTTGACATTGAAGGTCTTGAGCCACAAGCCGAAGTGGGGCCGGAATGCAGAGGAAGGCCTCGCACACGACGATAAACGCCGAGATGTTGAGGATGAAGTTTGGCGCCAGATCGTGGAAGTCCAAGTCGTAGTAGTACATGAGCCCCGGACGAAGGGATGAAGTGGGAAGCCCAGTCCGCGGAGGTAGTGGGCAAGGAATACGACCCTCTCATGGGGCCTAGGGGTGGGGATGAGCTGCCCCTCGTCGGGCAGCCGGTGCGCGATGTCACTAGAAAGGTATCCGGCGCTGCGCAGCTTTTCGATGTCCCCCTCCGTAATGGAGGAGTCCATCCACTTGCCTCCCGCTCCGGACATGGCTGGAGAAGGTCGAGACAAGATGTGCGGACTTGGGCGCTGGAGCTCGAGTGCGCGGAGATGGATAAGCAAAGGAGGAAGAAGGCATAGGTAAAAGGTGGATCCTTATCCCCTTATATATGGGCGGATGAAGACTATGTGTCCCCACCGGCCTGGTGAAACTCGCTTATCTCCCAAGCGCCACCATCAATGGCGCGGTTGGGTTACCCACGTCCGTATTGATGGGAATCCCGGAATAAGGGGAACACGATCTCTGCTTCGACAAGATGTGCCAAGGAAACCACTTCGCTAAACACGCTGAGGTGGTATAATAAAAAACGATTCAAGTAAAGGCTTGGTAGTGGCGTGACGTCATGCCGCAAAATACGTCAGCAGATTGAACTTGTGTACATATTATTCTCTCTACGGTGGAATGTGGAATTTATTATGCAGAGCCGGACACTATCCTGGCGTTCACGATCTTCTATGAAATATTCGGAGGAGGAACCCGCCTTGAAATGCCGAACAATATGCGCGCCGGACTCATCATCATTGAAGCCTGGTTCAGGGGCTACCGAGGGAGTCCTGGACTAGGGGGTGTCCTGATAGCCAGACTATCATCGTCGGTCGGACTCCAAGACTATGAAGATACAAGATTGAAGACTTCGTCCCATGTCCGGATGGGACTTTCCTTGGCGTGGAAGGCAAGCTTGGCGATAGGGATATGTAGATCTCCTACCATTGTAACCGACTCTGTGTAACCCTAGCCCTCTCTGGTGTCTATATAAACCGGAGGGTTTTAGTCCGTAGGACACACAACCATTACAACAATCATACCATAGGCTAGCTTCTAGGGTTTAGCCTCCTTGATCTCGTGGTAGATCCACTCTTGTACTACCCATATCATCAATATCAATCAAGCAAGAGTAGGGTTTTACCTCCATCGAGAGGGCCGGACACAGGTAAAAACATCGTGTCCCTTGTCTCCTGTTACCGTCCGCCTAGGCGCACAGTTCGGGACCCCCTACCGAGATCCGCCGGTTTGACACGGCATTGGTGCTTTCATTGAGAGTTCCTCGTATGCGTCACCGATAGGCAATGGCTTCTTCAATCAACAACAACGTAGTCAGGGTGAGAATTTTCTCCCGCACAGATCTTCGTGTTGGCGGCTTTGCTGCGGGCAATTCACTTGGCCATCCGAGCAGATCGAAGCTTCGCCCACGCCATCAGTCGATTTGGAAGCCTAAACTTCACGGCTGACATCCGCGAAGATTTGATCTTCGATGGATTTGAGCCACAGCCGAGCATGCCGCACTGTCACGATAGGCATGATTTAGCTCTGCCGCCAGACAGAACCTTGGAGGCCGCACACTAATCCGCTCCGACCCATAGTTCGGAGCCGACCGCGCAGATCAAGGACAAGACGCTGGACACCGCCTCGGGAGCTGCAACCTCTACGGCGATGGAGCCGAATACTGACCTTGTCCCTTACAAAGCTCGTGACTCCGAGGTGTCGGACTCCTTGCCGGACTCCAAACCTCCCGCGCCCCTACCAATCGAATCCGATTGGGCGCCGATCATGGAGTTCACCGCTGCGGACATCTTTCAGCACTCGCCCTTCGGCGACATCTTGAACTAGCTAAAGCATCTCTCGTTATCAGGAGAACCCTGGCCGGACTGCGGTCAGGATGGTTGGGATGCGGACGACGAAGAATTTCAAAGCCCACCCACCACCCACTTTCTAGCCACTCTCTACGATCTAACCGACATGCTAGACTACGACTCCGAAGACATCGACGGTATGGGCGGCGATGCCGGAGACGATCAAGAACCAGCGCCTACAGGCACTGGAAGACCACCTCATCATACGACATATACATGGTGGACACCCCAAAGGATGGGGACGGCGAAGAAGCAGCAGAGGAAGATTCTTCCAAGAAACAGCCCAAGCGCCAACGTCAGCGGCGCCGCTCTAAATTCCGCCACAGCAAGAATGGAGATTCCGGCACCGGAGATAATAACACCCCAGAGAGCGCCGAAGACAACCCCCTCCAGCAAGATTCAGCACAGGAGGACGGGGAAGCCAGACCTCAAGAGAGAGCGGCAGATGAGGAGATAGAGGATGACAATTACATGCCTACCTCCGGAGACGAGGCAAGCCTCAACGACGACAAATTTGTCGTGCCCGAGGATCCCGTCAAACAAGAGCGTTTTAAACGCAGGCTAATAGCCATGGCGAACAGCCTAAAAAAGCAGCAACGACTTGAGCTGATCAAGACCTGCTGGCCGACAGATGGACCGAGGTCCTCGCGGCAAGAGTATGAACTCGAGCGCCCTCAAAAGCTACCCAAAGCGCAAGTTGCTCCCCGACTAGAGGAGGAAGCATACAAACCTTCGCCACCGTCACGCGCTGTCTGGCGGACCGACCACCTCGTGGCCCACGACAGAGAGGCATCTAGGCCCTCGCGAGAACCGCACCCCAGACCGCGCAAAAGCGAAGCCACGGAGAATCGTCGGACTTGCGGGATATATTGGAGGACAAGGCAAGACAATCCAGATCTATCTCACGGATCACGTGGGCGCCCCGACCCACGGCGACTACCGTCGCGCCGGATCTGACAACTCGGCCGAGCGAACACACGCAGACAACGCTCTCTTGAGCTACGTCGTGATATTGCTCAATATAGGCGCCGCACACCCACTATGCTTCCTGAGGCGAAGTAATGGATCATCAAATCCTGAAGGGTTTAAACCCATGAACATTGAATCCTACGATGGCACAACAGACCCAGCGGTTTGGAGCGAAGATTATCTCCTTCATATCCATATGGCCCATGGCGGCATCTCCACGCCATCAAGTATCTCCCACTCAAGCTTAAAGGACCAGCTCGGCATTGGCTCAACAGCTTGCCCACAGAGTCAATTGGGTGTTGGGAGGACCTAGAAGCCGCATTCCTCGACAACTTCCAGGGCACATATGTGCGACCAGCAGACGCCGATGACCTAAGCCACATAATTCAGCAGCCAGACGAATCGGCCAGACAGTTCTGGACACGCCTCTTAACAAATAAAAATCAAATCATCGACTGTCCGGATGTAGAGGCCCTCACAGCCTTCAAACATAACATCCGTGACGAGTGGCTGGCCCGGCACCTAGGACAGGAAAAGCCAAAATCCATGGCAGCCCTCACATCACTCATGACCCGCTTCTGTGCAGGAGAGGACAGCTGGCTAGCTCGCAGTAACAACCTTAGCAAAAATTCTGGCAGTCCGAACAGCATGGACCACAATGGCAGGTCGCGTCGCAACAAAAACAAATGCTGCGTTAACGGCGACAACACTGAGGATACGGCAGTCAACGCCGGATTCAGAGGCTCTAAACCGGTCGTGGAAAAAGCCATTCAAAAGAACTACTCGGGTCCGTCAATTTGGACCGAATACTCGACCGCTCTTGCGGATACATGGCACTTCAAAAGCCAGCTAATCACACCAACAGAGATTGTTGGGTATTCAAGCAGCGGGCAAGTTAATTGCGAAAACAATGACAAGGGGCTGCATACCTATGGCGAGGAAGAGACCCGGCCGCCCGAACGATAGAGGACGAAGGGTTTTCCCCACAAGTGCGGACGGTAAACATGATATCGCAACCCACATACCCAAGAGGGAGCGGAGCGTGCACTTAGGGACGTGTATGCGATGGAGCGATCACCGAAGTTCAACCCATGGTCCTCTTGCCCGATCACCTTCGATCGAAGGACCACCCTACCGATATCCGCCATGGTGGATTCGCGCGTGGTTTTAGACCCAATCGTCGATGGATTTCACCTCACTAGAGTCACGATGGGCGGGCAAAGACTTGAACACCGCTTTATCAGGATACGGCGCAAGATGGGCATAGACCCCTCAAGGATTAAACCTATAAAGACGACCTTCAAAGGCATCATACCAGGTGTTGAGGCCAATTGTACAGGCTCAGTCACGTTGGAAGTGGTCTTCGGATCCCCGGATAATTTCCGAAGCGAGGAGTTAATCTTCAACACAGTCCCGTTCCGTAGTGGCTATCACGCTCTGCTCGGACGAACCGCGTTTGCAAAGTTCAACGCAGTGCCGCATTATGCATACCTTAAGCTCAAGATGCCAGGCCCTCGTGGAGTCATCACGGTCAACAGAAATACTGAACGCTCCCTCCGAATGGAGGAACACACAACGGCTCTCGCGGCAGAAGTATAGAGCAGTCTCTTAAGGCAATTCTCGAGTCTGGTCGTTAAACGACCGGACATGGCCAAACGCGCCCGGAACAACATCAATCAAGACCACCTGGCACGTTCCGAGCACGCGTAGCAATGTGGCCCCAACCCCAGCCCTTGTATGTTTGCAAGAACAGCTCTTCGCGTACATCATTACGCTCTGGAGATACCATGGGCATAGGGGGGGTACGACCACGACAGGCCCAGAGTGCGGCTTAACCACACCAGGGGCTCCCAAGTGTGTCACTCTTTTTTCTTCCTTTTTTATTTTTCCACGGGACTCCGTTCACCAGAGGCCCTGTCCGGCAGTAGATCTGCCGAACTCACGATGCAACAGCCAGGGAGGGACAAAGGCTACGACGAACACTCAGGTGGTCTCCATTATGAGCATTAAATTTGTTAAATACACCAGTCCGTAGCCCACCCCTGGAGGGGGACATGTTTAAAATAGTCCAATCCCTTGCTTATCGCACTATTCGTATCGTTCTGCACTCATTGCAGAATTCCTTGAATAAACAATGCATCACTTTTCGCTTACAATTGCATTCCTTTTCTTATATATGTTCCTTTATGACATCTTGCATCCGTACACTCTGGTACAGCCAAATACACCAGGGCTTATGTTCCCCGCATTATGGTGTGATAAGTCCGAACACTATCACAAGTGCGGCACCCCGAACTTATAGCACTATATGCATCGGCTCCGAATCATGTCTTGGGTCAATAGTTGGGTTTGCCCGGCTCCCATGTTTTGGTACCTTACGTTCCGTTCCATCGACTAAGGTAGCACTGGGAGAACCACTGCGATTGCGCCCCGGTTGAGCTGGGCGAGTGCCTCAGTGGAGAAAGCTAAAACTGACTGTCATGATAAGGCAAGAGATGGTCGCTGTTTGAGAGGTCTTTTCGAGTCCCTAAAGACTTATGCCGCTTAGAGCGAGGAACCGGCTGTGTCCGGCCAAGGGGTGGATAGCGCCCCGAACTCGGTCTTCCGAACACCAGGGGCTTCACTGTATAGAATTCTATGGCTAAGTGAGAGTGTTCAAGCATTATAAGTCCGGTTGCCTTGTTCGTTGTGTTGAGCGCCTCCCAAGATGGACCCAAAAATGGGAACAAGAGCGCTCAAGTTTATCCCGAACACCCCAGCACTCGTGGCATGGGGGCTGAAGCCGACGACTTGCCATCTCTCAGATTTATAAACGGCCAAACAGAAGGTAATATTTTAAATTAATAAGCATTGCTTAGCACATATGAACAAAGTTTTCAGCGCACAGGACAACACATTGCGAGTCTACTCAAAAATTACATCTTTGGGGCACTCATCCGCAATCTTGCGGGCACCCTTCAGGACACTCTTATAGTACATCTCGGGCGTACGATACTCCTTGCCCGCTGGCGGCGCGTCCGTTATAAGCTTCTCAGCATCCAGCCTGCCCCAGTGCACCTTTGCGCGGGCAAGGGCCCGACGGGCACCTTCAATGCAAAGGGCGCTTGATGACTTCCACCCGGGGCACGCATCCACCAGGTATCGCAGACGAGACCGAAGTAGCTCCAGGCATGGCCTCTTGAGCCTGGCCGGACTATGAGGCCCTTCATGGCCTGCTCGGCTACCTTGTGGAGCTCGACCAGTTGCTTCATTTGGTCGCTAAAGGCACCGGATGTCGGCCTCGGCATCTTGAGACGAAGACCTTCTCTGTTGAGCTCCCTCCTCGGCCGGTAGAATGAGGCGGCATCGGACATTTGCAAGGCAGATCTGCAAGCGCCTCGAGAGCTCGACCGGGTAAGTAACAAGTAATTCACATTCACATGCTTGCTTTGCATGAAAAATGCCTTACCCGCCGCTATTTTCTTCACCGCCTCAATCTCCTGAAGGGTCTTATGGGCCTCGGCCTTAGCGGCTTTGGCACTTTCAAGAGCCGAGGCAAGCTCGGACTCTCGAGCCTTCGAGTCGCGCTCCAAACTCTCATGCTTTTCCATGAGAGCCTGGAGCTCTTGCCGCACCTCCGCCACCCGCGCCTCCTGCTTCTCTCGCTCCGCTCGTTCCGCGGCCGCATTGCGTTCAGCCGCGGACATGGCCTCCTTCAGGGTGGCCACCTCGTTCGTGGCCCCTACAGTACCCAAGTTATCCTTGTTATTTCTATTGCAACCAAAATCCTTTTCTGTAAGGTACAAATTTAATGCGGTGTTACTCACCTTCTTTGTCCTCGAGCTGCTTCTTGGCAAGGCCGAGCTCGTGCTTGAACCGCTCGAGGTCCTGCTTCAAAGCACCGACCTCGGCAGTCAGTGCGGCAGAGGTCAGCAGCGCAGCCTGCAAACCCATATTGACATAATTTTTAGCACTCCTGCGTATATCTTTTTAGATCCTCGGTCAGTTTTTCTTTCGAACACGAACCGAGCATCGGGGCTCTGTCTATGCGGTATTACATCACATATTTTAAAACTTCTTACCTCAAAGCTTTGTTAGAAGGCTCTGCGAGCCGGTCGGCCCGCTCTTGGCGGTGAACCTTCGAATCACCGCACTCATGATAGTGCGGTGTTCTTCTCGATGGAAGCACCGTTAAGCGCCTCCAACAAGTTGTCGGCGCCTCCGAATGGACGGAGGCTGCCGGCGTCACGGTCTTGCCCTTCTTACGAAGGGGCCGCCTGCCGGACTCCGGAACCACTGCGGGTTCCGGCATGGAGTCCGGCGCAAAGTCCAGGAGGCTGCCTTGCGGCACCTCCGGAGCCTCCTCCTGATGGGTCCCCTCCTAGGATCCCACCTCGGCGTCCTCAGCGTCGCGAGGGGTGGAGGCAGTCCGAATGGAATATGCATCCGACGGAGCCAATGACCCGCTTGATGAAGCGGGAAGATCATCCTCGGCCGGACTACAGGTAGTGTGCGGCATTAGAAGGACACTATGTGACACAAAATAGAAATTATAAATCATTCAGGAATCCGGATACTTACGATCTTGCCGGAGGCTTGGCCCTTGAGGGCCACCCTTCGTCGCCAACGTCGGCGTTGGCGGAGCTGTCCGGAGGAAGGGACCTTCCCCTCTTGGACCCTTCGGCCTCCCCCGTTGGGGAAGCCTTCCTTTTCCTCTCTCCCCCCTCCTGGGAAGAGTCCTCTTTCTCCTCCTCGTCTTCGGGGGAGGAGTCCGCCTCGGAGCCATCGGACGATGAGTCCGATACCACCTGCCGCCGGGAACTCTTTCGGGTTCCCATGGCCTTCTTCTTGGCCTTCTTCTCCGGCACCACGTAAAGGGCCGGAACCAGCAACCGCGTCAAACGGGTGTCCGCTGGGTCTTCGGGAAGGGGAGCCGGATAGTCTACCTGTCCGGACGTCCTCTGCCAGTCATGTTAAAGGCATTGGGAGTTTTAAAACCCACATAGAGTCAAACTATGAAATAAAATAAGTGTCCCATAGAGGATAACAAAGCTTACCTCGCCGGTCGGGCGCTTGGTGCTGAATCCGCGGTCTTCCGTCGCAGATGCGGGGGCTTCTCCGCCCTTGAACAGCACCCTCCAGGCAGCTTTGTACGTCGTGTTGAAGAGACCGCTCAGGGTCCGATGCTGTGCCGGATTGAACTCCCACAAATTGAAGGCCCGCTGTTGGCAGGGGAGAATCCGGCGGACGAGCATGACCTGGATCACATTGACAAGCCTAAGCTTCTTGTTCACCAAGGTCTGGAGACAGGACTGGAGTCCTGTTAGCTCCTCCGAACTGCCCCATAGCAAGCCCTTCTCTTTCCAGGAGGTGAGCTGCATGGGGATACCAGATCTGAACTCGGGGACCGCTGCCCATTTGGGGTCACGTGGCTCGGTGATGTAGAACCACCCCGATTGCCACCCCTTGACGGACTCCACGAAGGCCCCCTCAAGCCAGGTGACGTTGAGCATTTTGCCCACCATGGCGCCTCCGCAATCCGCTTGGACACCCTTCACTACCTTCGGCTTGACATTGAAGGTCTTGAGCCACAAGCCGAAGTGGGGCCTCGCACATGATGATAAACGCCGAGATGTTGAGGATGAAGTTTGGCGCCAGATCATGGAAGTCCAGGCCGTAGTAGTACATGAGCCCGCGGACGAAGGGATGAAGTGGGAAGCCCAGTCCGCGGAGGAAGTGGGGAAGGAATACGACAATCTCATGGGGCTTGGGGGTGGGGATGAGCTGCCCCTTGTCGGGCAGCCGGTGCGCGATGTCACTGGAAAGGTATCCGGCGCCGCGCAGCTTTTCGATGTGCCCCTCCATAACAGAGGAGGCCATCCACTTGCCTCCCACTCCGGACATGGCTGGAGGAGGTCGAGACTAGATGTGCGGACTTGGGCGCTGGAGCTCGAGTGCGCGGAGATGGATAAGCAAAGAAGGAAGAGGCGTAGGTAAAAGGTGGATCCTTATCCCCTTATATATGGGTGGACGAAGACTATGCGTCCCCACCGGCCTGGTAAAACTCGCTTATCTCCCAAGCGCCACCATCAATGGCGCGGTTGGGTTACCCACGTCCGTATTGATGGGAATCCGGAATAAGGGAACACGATCTCGCTCGACAAGGCGTGCCAAGGAAACGCGCCGCTAAACACGCCGAGGTGGTATAATAAAAAATGATTCAAGTAAAGGCTTGGTAGTGGCGTGACGTCATGCCGCAAAATACGTCAGCAGATTGAACTTGTGTACATATTATTCTCTCTACGGTGGAATGTGGAATTTATTTTGCAGAGCCGGACACTATCCTGGCGTTCACGATCTTCTATGAATTATTTGGAGGAGGAACCTGCCTTGCAATGCCGAACAATATGCGTGCCGGACTCATCGTCATTGAAGCCTGGTTCAGGGGCTACTGAGGGAGTCCTGGACTAGGGGGTGTCCGGATAGCCGGACTATCATCGTCGGTCGGACTCCAAGACTATGAAGATACAAGATTGAAGACTTCGTCCCGTGTCCGGATGGGACTTTCCTTGGCGTGGAAGGCAAGCTTGGCGTCTGGATATGTAGATCTCCTACCATTGTAACCGACTACTGTGTAACCCTAGCCCTCTCCGGTGTCTATATAAACCGGAGGGTTTTAGTCCGTGGGACACACAACCATTACAACAATCATACCATAGGCTAGCTTCTAGGTTTAACCTCCTTGATCTCGTGGTAGATCCACTCTTGTACTACCCATATCATCAATATCAATCAAGCAGAGTAGGGTTTTACCTCCATCGAGAGGGCCCGAGCACAGGTAAAACATCGTGTCCCTTGTCTCCTGTTACCATCCGCCTAGCCTGATTCGGGACCCCTACCGAGATCCGCGGTTTTGACATCGACGTCATAAGTGATAGATATTCAAGAGGGATATAATAAAAACTTTCATAAAGATGATTGGATATTATAAACTTCATTCCTTGCAATAGTTTTGCAATATGTAGATAGTAATATGTGAGTCATGTTGGTGAGTAATTATTCTTTAGTAAGAATATCGATGCTAAGATTTGTGATTCCCCATGCAAGCACGAAAGTCAATAGTTATGCAACGAAGTTACATCCTACTTGTGGTGCATTATTCAGTGTTAATTATTTTCAATGCTCGTTTATGACTGTTTTGGTTTTTGGTTGGTCGCTTCGCAATCTATTTGCTAGCCTTCAATTGTACTAAGTAGGAATACTGCTTGTGCGTCCAACTCCCTAAACCAAACTTGTGCCGAATGAGTCCACCATACCTACCTATATACGTTGTTTCCGTACAGTTCCAAGTAAATTTCTATGTGCCTACTATAATGTTCAAAATAAATTTCCTTTTTGTGTGCCCGTACCACTCATGAAGCGGCAAGGGGTGGCCAATATTTTCGATGCTAGGTATGTTATTCTCAAGATGAGTGTGTATTCACTTGTCATTGCACGAGAGTGTGGCGGGTAATAGGGATGCCAAGTCCCGAAATGAAAAAAAATTACATATATTGTTCATAATAAATTCCATGGAAAGTGTTGGTATGGAAGGCACCCGTGGATACGGCTAGCCATGGATTGTGTAAGAATAGTGGAAAAGAAATAAACTTTGTTTTCTGTTTGGGAACCACCTATGATTTATCTAGCATGGAAGATATTGGTAATTCTCGATTGTTTTCGTTGACAGGAAAAGCAGGCCTCTCAAAATAATTTTATCTCTCAATTTAAGCTATGAGCTCTGGCACCTCTACAAATCTCTGCTTCCCTTTGCGAAGGGCCTATCTATTTACTTTTATGCAATTTTTATTTTTATTGAGTCTCCATGTTCTCTTATAAAGCACCAACTAGGGAACCTTATTGTCATACTTGTGCATTGGATGTAGCTAATATTTGAGTGTGTTTCATGAATGGATCAATGATTGAGCATAATAGGCTAGGGATAACTCGGTTTAGCATTGATATTTTGAAAGACGTGGTTGTTTGTAGATATGCTTGAGTATTGATGTCTTCATGTCAAATTATAGGATATTGCTTTGAATCACTTAAATTCCAGATGTCCATGCTACAAAAGAAAAAAAATGTGATGAATATGATATGTAGCATTCCACATAAAAAATCTGTTATTATCATTTACCTACTCGAGGCTGAGCAGGAATCAAGCTTGGGGATGCTTGATACGTCTCCAATATATCTATAATTTTTTTATTGTTCCATGCTACGATATTATCAATCTTGGATGTTTTATATTCATTTACTAGCAACTTTATATCTTTTTTTGGTACTAACCTATTAACTTTGTGCCCAGTGCTAGTTGCTATTTTTTTGCTTGTTTTTTACTTTGTGGAATATCAATACCAAACGAAGTCCAAATGCCTTGAAACTCTTTGGAGATTTTTTTTTCTGGCAAGAAGAGACCTTGGAAGCTTCTCGAGGCCATGAGAAGATGGGCCAGTGGGCCATTAGGCACCAGGGCGCGCCGGGGGCCTCTACCGCGCCCCGGTCGGTAGTGGGGCCCATGTGGTTCCGTTTGACCTACTTCCACCTCTATAAGTACTTTAAAATCCCAAAATCCTCAGGGGAGTACACGAAATACTTTTTCCGCCGCCGCAAGTTCTAGAACCACGAGATCAACGATCACGAAGAGGGGGCAACGATCACAAAGAGGTTCTTCATCATCCTTGCTGCCCCGCCGATGATGCGTGAGTAGTTTACCACAGACCTACGAGTCCATAGTTAGTAGCTAGATGTCTTCTTCTCTCTTTTTGATCTACAATACAATGTTCTCGTCGATGTTCTTCAAGATCTATTTGATGTAGTGACTTCCTACGGTGTGTTTGTTGGGATCCGATGAATTGTGAGTTTATGATCAGATCTATCCATCAATATTATTTGAGTTTTTTATGAACTCTTTTATGCATGATTGTTATAGCCTCGTATTTCTTCTCTGATTTATTGGTTTGGTTTGGCCCACTAGATTGATTTATCTTGACATGGGAAGTGGTGTTTTGTGATGGGTTCGATCTTGTGGTTCTCAATCCGAGTGACGGAAGGGGACATGACACGCATGTATCACTGCTATTAAGGGTAACAAGATGGGTTTTATTCATATGTGAGTTTATCTTGTCTACATCATGTCTTCTTTCTTAATGCATTACTCCATTTTTCCATGAACTTAATGCACTAGATGCATGCTGGATAGCGGTCGATGTGTGGAGTAATAGTAGTAGATGCAGAATCATTTCGGTCTACTAATCTTGGATGTGATGCCTATATACATGATCATTGCCTTGGATATTATTTTCTTTCCTATCAATTGACAAACAATAATTTGTTTACCCACCGTATGCTATTTTCTCAAGAGAAGCCTCTAGTGAAAACTATGGCCCTGGGTCTATTTTCTATCATATATTAAAACCAAAATACGTGCTGCAATTTTCTTTTATTTATTTTATTTTTATTATAATTAGATGTATATACCAAATCCTATACAATTAATATATCTCAATACCAACAAGGGATTGACAACCCCTCTACGCATTGGGTTGCAAGTATCTGTTGTTTGTGTGCAGGTGTTGTTTACATAGTGTCGCTTGGTTCTCCTACTGGATTGATAACCTTGGTTTCATAACTAAGGGAAATACATATCTCTACTGTACTACATCATCCCCTCCTCTTCGGATTAATCCCAACGCAGCTCACAAGTAGCACACCCCATATGGTCTCCTTAAAGTGCCATTAGCTAATTTTATATCCATATCAGTGGGCTGCAAATCACAAGCATTTATTTGATCGTGAAGCTTAGTATAAAGAGTGTAAGGTATAACATTGATTGAAGAGCCAATATCGAAAAGACCAAAATAAGATGTGCTGCCAAAGGAACAAGGCACTACAGGTTTACCGGTGACGGCTGCTTTGATACATCCTTCAACAAAAAAAGTAACCTCTTTCTCCATCATTTCAACTGGTCTTTCTTGTTTCTAATTTTTCTGGGGTTTTACCTGAATGTTGCATATATTCTTATACCCCTCTTTGAGGTGGTCTTTGATCACATACGTGAGTCACGCCTTTCTCACTTGGTAATGCAATATTGGTTTAGGTTCATAGTCATCTTTTTCGGGAACAACAGACTTTTCCACCTCTAAGGTCTCAATCAGGACCTCTTCCTCGGGGACTTCATCAGCATAGCTTTCCCATTTCCTTCTTGGGAATTCCATATGATCTTCATAACTTTTAAAAAACCTTAAAACAACATTAGGGTCAAGATATAGTTCTTTACTAATATGCTCAATTCTTTGTGACTTTAATTAGGCTTTAATGCAATCAAAATTTATTTCTATTGTACCCTCTTCTTCTTCTTCACTCCCCCAAGCTTCATAATTGGTGAGTTTACCATCTAATAACTCATGAGCATCAAGTACTTTTATTGTAATAGAAGTGCCTGCAGAAGCTAAATCTAATTCTTCTTTCGAGTCATACTGCAGTCCTCCATAAAAAAGGTTTTTTCCTAGACTTTCTCTAGGTCTCTGTCGGAAATACTTTATACCTTTGATATGCTTTTACCAGACTTTCTCTAGGTCTCTGTCGGAAATTAAGAATTGCCCACTTGCTTCATAAGATTTCATTTCCGGATAAAATATGATAAAAATGTTTTTGCTAATTTGTCCCAAGTATCAAAGGTACCTACAGGATGATACACTAACCATTCTTCTGTCTTTTTAGCCACAATGTGAGAAAACAATTTTAACTCCATATCATCAGGGCTAAAAGCATTTAATTTAAATGTCCCACAAACATCTTTGGAAAATTGTAAATGTTGATAAGGACTTCACCTTCCTCATTGTCGGATTTCGGGTTCCGTAAACCCTTCAGAGGTCCGAACTCTGGGGTGCGTCCGGGGATGTTAAGCTACACAGCCTGCCAACTCGCAAACCTCACAGCCTATCGCGACGAGCTCGAGGGGGAAAGAGAGACACAGCAGTTTACCAAGGTTCGAGCCACCTTGCCGTGTAAAACCCTACTCCTGCTTTGTGGTGGATTGCATCGAGGGGCTGAGGAAGAACTAATATAGTGGAGAACAGCCTCAGGAGGCGTGTTCTTGAGCTGAAGTGAGCTGGTGAGGTGATGAGGGTGGAATGAATCCGATCGACTCGATCCCCTCTATTGGTGGTGGCTAGGTCCTATTTATAGTGGCCTTGGTCCTCTTCCCAAATGTAGGCGGGAAAGGATCCCACAAAAGCCAAATTTGAAGGGAGACAACAAGTACGCCCTATCCTGACTAAAGTGGTCTTCACCTGCAAAAGTCGTTGGTCGTGACGCTGTGGTGGGCTCGGTGGTGACCTCCGTCCTGCCGTCCTGGCTTCTTGGTCTTGTTGCACACGAATGGAAACCTTTGGTTGATTCCTCGGGACTCTAGGACTGCCGCTTGCCTCTTATGCACCAAAGAGGAAACTGGTACTCTACGCCCGCTAGCGCACGCCTGGCGCTCGCCTGGCCTTGGTCCTCATGGCTCATGTCAGCCGATCCTTGCGAGGTGAGCCTTCCATAGAAATCTCCGCTCATCGGGAGACAACCTGGGGAGGCCGATCCCTTGGGAAGTCTTGATGTCATCCGCCTCGCGAGGCTTGGCCCGTCGTGAGGGTCTTGAGTTGTTGGTGTTGAAGCTGGGCCGTACCAGGTCGTCGATGGAGCCACGCCGTGGGCCGCAGGCAGGCAAGTCTGGGTACCCCCGTATCCAGAACATCGACACTCACCTTTAAATTGCTTATTGCGCAATAATTCAAGGACGTTGGGGTTCACCTCATAGGCAACACCGTCAGGATTAAGACCCAAATATGTGAACATCACTCGCATAGGTGATCCCATGAGGCACCGACAGTAGCCCCCGGGCCCAAGGCGCGCTCAGACATTGCTTCTGGGTGAAGCCAAAGGGCAAGTGCGGAGCGTCGCGGGCCCTAACCACATGTGGCCTTGGACGACGCGTGGCGATTGATGGGACGTGGGCGTATCCACTTCCCCATGTTGCCTCGATAACCGTTTGACTTGATGAGTTGATGTTGCATGCAGAGAAACATCATTGCGCGAGATCATGGAGGACGGCGATTGGCCTCCCTCTGGCTATAAATGAGGGGAGGAGCGAAGCCCCCTCGCTCATCTCATTCTTCATCTCCTCGCTGCTCGTCCCTTCTTCTTCTTCACTTTGCCGTAGTATCCATGGCGCCGACGAGGACATTCTCGGCTGCTGAGAAAGGGAAGGCTCCTAAGGAGGGACCAGCTTCGCCGCCACCCAAGAGGGGCCACGGCCACCCCACAAGCATGCCGCGACCCCGGTGGCGGCCCCTAGGGGGCATGGGCGCGCTTCTCTATGGGCCGGCATCTCGCTTAGTGTCCATGGCAGTGCTTCTTCTCGCGGCAGGGGCCACCGGCCATGGGGCAGCCCCCGCGATGAGGGGAGGCGTGATATGATCACTCGCCCTCCTCGACCGCGCTTCTCCTTGATGGATGTGCTCCCAGAGTTCGTGGTGTGGTCGGAGAGGCCCGCTGGCACCTTGTTCCGGCTTATATGCTTCTTCACCGGTGAGCTGCCGACCTCAGGGCTCGACGGCCTCTGGTTGCAGGCTGACGGCTGCTACAGCAGAGCCTTGTGGGTGGGGATCGAGGTCATCGCTGCGCGCAGCGTGGTCCTGACCCGCGGCTGGCAGGCGTTTGCCCGCGCACGAGGCCTGAGCGGGAGGTGCACCCTCCACTTCAAGTATGATGGTCTTGCGACCCTCTTCGCGAGGGTGTTCAGGGAAGATGGCCGCCATGCGGGGTGCTGCCCAGAAGAAGGCAGTGACGATGAGCTTGGACTTGACGTCGGTCGCACCAGCGACGAGGGTGAGCTTGGCCTTGACGACGTCCACACCTCCTCCCATAGCTGCAGCTCTTCCTCGGGTGAGAGCTTTAGCAGCGGCGGCTACGACCCACCTCCCCGCCGCCGAGCTCGCATCAAGGAAGGTTGCGGATCATCTCGCCGCCACGCCACAGTGAAGCAGGAGGAAGGACCGGTCTGAGCTCGGGGCTGCCGAACTTGGCCTTAGTACCCGCTGCGGCCTTGCGTGCCCCTTTTGTTTAACCTTTCCTTCCTTCTGTGATTTGAAAAAAGTAGGGTACCCCACTGGGGTGTGTAATGAACTATGGTAGCTATGCCCTTTATGCTATGCATATTATCTTAATGTTGTGTCGTGATGTTTGTATTCTGGGTAGATAAGGGTAGGGTAACTTAGCTGGACATGCTTGCGGCAGCTTCCCACTCCACGGGGGTGAAATCCTTGACGCCTCGCGGAGCCCCCTTTCCTGATGACTCGGGGGCCACCAATCTCTGGAGGTGCTGGAGGCCTCGGGAGACACCGTAGAGCTGCCGCAGAGCTGTTTAAAGGAAAAGAAACCTTAACGGGCACCTCATTCCTCCTTGCGCGAGCCCCGTGCCATAGGTTTAGCTGTGGCTTAATGCATCGCATCACGCTGCCCAAGGGGCACGGACATGAGAGGGCGCTGGTGCCCACGAGCTTGATCGAGGGCTCCTCACGAGGATCATAAAGCCGAAGTGCTGGGGCAATGGGGTTCGGCGAGGTGTGCTTGTGCGAAGGTGGGCCCATGTGCACACACTGGCCTAGCCCCCGCGCGCGGGGCGCATGAGGAAGAGCGACGGGAAACTACCGCCCTTTCCTAGCCTAGGCCAAGAATGAGTGAAAAGAGAGGAGAGAAAATCCAACTTGGTGAACCAAAATGCGAAAACTCCGAACTCCATTAAAAGATTGCGAAACAACTTCAGAAAGCAAGCAAATGAACAGTCACGTCCGGCACCTAATCTAGTCTTCTCACCGGCACGGAGCTAAGTGTTGCCACTAGGACGTGGGAAGGAGCTCCCTTGAGGCCCCAGGGCGGCGCTCAGGAGACTCCGGGGCGTGTACAGCCCCACTCATTATTACGTGAGAGTGTCATGAGCGGAGACCTTCACAGGCCGGCGCCTTGCTTCATGGGTAGAACTTCCGGAGGTGCTGGATGTTCCAGTCGTTCTGGATGGGGATCCTGTCCTGTGTCTCCAGGCTCACAGCACCAGGCCTAGAGACACGGACAATCCTAAACGGGTCGTCCTACATGGGATAGAGCTTGTGCAGCCCCTCCTTGGAGAGCACCCGCCTCAAGACGAGATCACCCACCTCGAGCGTCCTGGGGCGGACGCTGCGGCAGTGGTACCGCTGTAGCGCTTGCTGGTACCTTGCCGCTCGGAGCGAGGCTATTATCGGGGGGTATAAGCCATGGTAAAGTTAGAATACAGTAAGTATAATGCAATAAGAAAATATGAATGGGTTTGCAACAGTACTTAAAGTTGTGGTTCACTTTGTTATATTAACGGATCTCACGAAGGTTTTGTTAAGTTTTGTGTGATTGAAGTTTTCAGGTTTTGGGTGAGATCACGATGGGTGAAGGAATAAGGAGTGGCAAGAGCCTAAGCTTGGGGATGCTCAAGGTACCCTATGGTAATATTCAAGGACTCCCAAGCAACTAAGCTTGGGGATGCCCCGGAAAGGATCCCCTCTTTCTTCTAACGACCAACGGTAATTTTACTTGGAGCAATATTTTTATTTGTCACATATCACGAGTTTTGCTTGGAGCGTCTTGTATTATATGAGTCTTTACTTGTTTTATTATTTAGTTTTTCACAATCATCCTTGCTGAACACACTTGTTTGAGAGAGCCACACGCATATCATGATTTGCTAGAATACTCTATGTGCTTCACTTAAATATTTTAAGCTTGGAAGTTGCTCTAGTACTTCACTTATATCTTTTTAAGCACGAGAGTGGTTATATTTTGAAGAAATAAACTCTCATGCTTCACATATATTATTTTGAAGAAATATGCTCTCATGCTTCACTTATATTATTTTGAGAGATGAAAATTTTGAAGAAATATTAATGCTCTAGTGCTTCACTTAGATCTTTTTGAGAGTTAAGAATAGTAATGGTAATTTGCACGAGATATGAATTTGGTCCCAAAGTGATAGATATACAAGGGGATAAAAACTTTCATGAAGATCATTGGATATTATGAACTTGATTCCTTGCAATAGTTTTGCAACATGGAGATAGTGATATATTAGTCATGTTGGTGAGTAATTATGCTTTGTAAGAATATTGGTGTTAACGTTTGTGATTCCCTATGCATGCATGTAAAGTCAATAATTATGCAATGAAATTATATCCTACTTGTGGTGCATTATTCAGTGTTAATTATGTTCAATGCTCGTTTATGACAGTTTTTGTTTTCTGGTTGGTTGCTTCTCAATCTATTTGCTAGCCTTCATTTGACTAAGTGGGAATACTGCTTGTGCATCCAACTCCTTAAACCCAAATTTGTGCCAAATGAGTCCACCATACCTACCTATATGCGGTATTTCCATGTTGTTCCAAGTAAATATGTATGTGCCAATTCTAATTTTCAAAATGAATTTCCTTTTTGTGTGCCCGTACTGCTCATGAAGCAGCAGGGTGGCCAATATTTTCCATGCTAGGTATTTTACTATCAAGATGAATGTTTATTCACTTGTCATTGCACGAGAGTGTGGCAGCTAATAGGGACACCCATTCATGAAATAAAAAAATACTATGATTATAAATTCCTTGGAAAGTGTTGGTATGGAAGGCACCCATGGATATGGCTAGCCATGGATTGTGAAAGAATGGTGGAAATGAAATAAAATTTACTTTTTATTTGGGAATCGCCTATGATTTATCTAGCATGGAAGATATTGGGAATTCTCGGTCGTTTTCTTTGACAGTAAAAGCATGCCTCTCAAAATAATTTTATCTCTCAATTTAAGCTATGAGCTCTGGCACCTCTACAAACCTCTGCTTCATTCTGTGAAGGGATTATCTATTTAATTTTATGCAATTTTTATTTTTATGTTGAGTCTCCATCTTCTCTTATAAAACACCAACTAGGGAACACTATTGTCATACTTGTGCATTGGATGTAGTTAATATTTGAGTGTGCTTCATGAATGGATCAATGATTGAGCGTAATGGGCTAGGGAAAAACTTTCTTTAGCGTTGATATTTTGAAAGACATAGTTGCTTCTTGATATACTTGAGTATTGATGATTCCATGTCGAATTATAGTCTATTGCTTTGAATCATTCAAGTCCAAATGTCCATGCTACAAAGAAAATAATATATGATGAATATGTTAGGTAGCATTCCACATCAAAAAATCTGTTTTTATCATTTGCCTACTCGAGGACGAGCAGGAGTTAAGTTTGGGGATGTTTGATACATCTCCAACGTATCTATAATTTTTGATTGTTCCATGCTATTATATTATCAATCTTGGATGTTTTATATACATTTACAAGCAACTTTATATCATTTTTGGGACTAACCTATTAACTTAGTGTCCAGTGCGAGTTGATGTTTTTTGCTTGTTTTTTACTTTGCAAAATATCAGCACCAAACGAAGTCCAAATGCCATGAAACTTTTTGGGGATTTTTTTCTAGTGCTAAGAGACACTAGAAGCTTCTGGAGGCCATGAGAAGATGAAAGTGGGGCCCACTAGGCACCAGGGCGCGTGAGGGGCCTCTAGCATGCCCTGGTGGGTAGTGGGGCCTACAGGCATCATCTTGACCTACCTCCGCCTCTATAGATACTCTAAAATCCCCAAACCCTCATGGTAGTCCATGAACAACTTTTTTCGCCGCCGCAAGTTCCAGAACCATGAGATCCAATCTAGAGGCCTTTTCCGGCACTCTTTCGGAGGGGAAATGATCATGTAGGGGTTCTTCATCGTCCTTGTTGCCCCTCCTATGATGCGTGTGTAGATTACCACAGACCTATGGGTCCGTAGTTAGTAGCTACATGGCTTCTTCTCTCTATTTGATCTTCAACACAATGTTCTCCTTGATGTTCTTGGAGATCTATTTGATGTAATGACTTTTTGTGGTTTGTTTGTTGGGATCCGATGAATTTTGAGTTTATGATCAGATCTATCCATGAATATTATTTGAGTTTTCTCTGAACTCACTTATGCATTATTGTTATAGCCTATTTCTTCTTCGAATTATTGGTTCGGTTTGGCCAGCTAGATTATTTTTCTTGCCATGAGAAGAGGTGCTTTGTGGTGGATTCGATCTTACGGTACTCAACCTCAGTGACAGAAAGAGACATAACACGCATGTATCATTTCTATTAAGGGTAACAAGATGGGGATTATTCATACGTGATTTTATCTTGTCTACATCATGTCATCTTGCTTAAGGCATTACTTCGTTCTTTTAGGAACTTAATACACTAGATGCATGCTGGATAGCGGTCGATGTGTGGAGTAATAGTAGTAGATGCAGGCAGGAGTCGATCTACTGATCTTGGATGTGATGCCTATATACATGATCATTGCCTTGGATATCGTCATAATTATTTGCTTTTCTGTCAATTGCCCAACAGTAATTTATTTACCCACCGTATACTATTTTCTTGAGAGAAGCCTCTAGTGAAAACTAAGCCCGGGGTCTATTTTCTATCATATATTAAAACCAAAAATACCTTGCTACAATTTTCTTTTATTTATTTTATTTCGTGTTTTTGTTAGGTCTATTTACCAAAACCCATACAATTTGATCTTTCTCAACACCGTTGAGGGATTGACAACCCCTCTATGTGTTGGGTTGCAAGTATTTGTTGTTTGTGTGTGGATTCTATTTACATAGTGTTGCTTGGTTCTCCTAATGGATTGATAACCTTGGTTTCATAATTGAGGGAAATACTTATCTCTACTGTACCTCATTATCCTCTCCTCTTCGGGGAAATCCCGACGCATCTCACAAGTAGCACTCCACACTGCTCCAAACATAGATTAGGATCCGCAAGGGTGTGAACTTCAGGATACATCGTCGTCTTCGCGTGCCTCGGTTATCTCTTACCCGAGCCCTTTACATATGCACTTCACTTCGTGATAGCCATAGTGCTTCATGTTATATATCTTGCTATCACTTAGTAGTTTATCTTGCTTAATATAAGTTGTTGGTGCATATAGGTGAGCCTAGTTGTTTTAGGTTTTGTGCATGACAAATTAAACGCTAGTTTTATTCCTCATTTGTTCAAGCCTTAACCGTAATTATTTTGAAGAACCTATTCACCCCCTTCACTACTAGGGAAAAGTCTGGCAGTAGCGCTGGTTTTTGGCCTACGAGTAGCGTGGGGTGCCGCGCTACTGATACGGCGCTACTGCTAAAGGTTAGCTGTAGCGTGGGTCTACTAGCGCTACTGCTATATCCACTTAGTAGTAGCGTTTCCTGGAAAGGGCGCTACTGGTAATTACTAGTAGCGCTTCCTGCAGCCCGCGCTACTACTATTATTTCGTATTCTATTTCTTTTTTATTTCATGTTGTATTCATACACCTTTATACAAGTTTTCATACAATAGAAATTTAGAGATTGTTTTTACATCATAATGACTAATTACATCGATGGGTGAAAGAACAGTGGACTAGTTTCAAGTGGATGGATCCATCCACTTGAAACTAATCTGCAATTCTTTCACCCAATCATATAATAAATCATCATCATCATAATCATATCATTAACAACTTATCATCATAATAAATCACTGTCATATAACACCTCATGAACATCATTTTTTCAATGAGACATCATATAGCAAGTTGGTCACTAGCATAATCACAACTCCTCCTCCTCATCATCATCATCAACTCTAACACACTGTATCACATAATAACACATTGTACCGAACCTACTCCTCTCTAACAGGACCTACTACACTCTCTTAGGTAAAATAGCATAAAACAAGATAGGCCCTGACTCTCCATTATGGAGAATAGAGATTATCTTGTCTCCTATTCTTGTGCGTCGCACAATGTTGCTTCCAAGTACCTCCGTACGACTGATCATACATTGTTTCCAATCTTTGATTGTCATGTCTTCATCGGTTTTAGAAATCCGGTACGAACAGTTGTGATGCGTAGGATGACCTGGTCGTAGGCTCATAACATCAAGGCGACCTTTTGGAAATATCAGATGAGGTACACAATCCTTCGTGATTTTCTGTTGAAAAACATAGTAATAACTTCATAGTTAGCAATGTAGTTTAGTTTTAGAAGAATTTATGCGAAAGATGCACGGATGTCGTAATAGTAAAAAAAATTACCATGCCATCTCCATGGATGTTACCGTAGTTCAACACGTGCACTAGTGGCACGTATTGACCATAATGTGCTGGAGTTTCATTATAGATATTGTAATTCTCAAGATCATTAATAAATGAGATCAGATGATTTTCCTCCTGATAAGTTAATTCTGCGCCATCGGTGTAGTAGGTTCTGTCTACCATCTTTTGCACATTCTTTGAAGAATGAAAATAAGCTATAAATGGAAATAAGATGTCAACTATTTTGAAATAAACAATATAAATTACTTAATAATTATGTTTGAGAAACTCACATAGCGGTAGAATTGGAAGCGTGTCAACAAGGACCCAAATATCCATATTGTCTTCCTCGATGTCAGGATCACCAAGATCTATGGTGACAAGCATACCCTCATACAAATCATATGCCTTGTGAGGGAGTCCTGGACTAGGGGGTGTCCGGACAGCCGGACTATCATCATCCGCCGGACTCCAAGACTATGAAGATACAAGATTGAAGACTCCGTCCCGTGTCCGTATGGGACTTCCCTTGGCGTGGAAGGCAAGCTTGGCGATACGGATATGTAGATCTTCTACCATTGTAACCGACTCTGTGTAACCCTAGCCTCCTCCGGTGTCTATATAAACCGGAGGGCTTTAGTCCGTAGGACACAACATACATTACAACAATCATACCATAGGCTAGCTTTAGGGTTTAGCCTCCTTGATCTCGTGGTAGATCCACTCTTGTACTACCCATATCATCAATATTAATCAAGCGGGGCGTGAGTTTTACCTCCATCGAGAGGGCCCGAACACGGGTAAAACATCGTGTCCCTTGTCTCTGTTACCATCCACCTAGGCGCACAGTTTGGGACCCCCTACCCAAGATCCGCGGTTTGACACCGACATTGGTGCTTTCATTGAGAGTTCCTCGTCGTCACCGATAGGCTCGATGGCATCTTCAAAAACAGCGTTGTCGGTGAGACTTTTCTACAGGACAGATCTTCAGATTCGGCGGCCGCCTGCGGGCTAATTAAGCAGCCATTTGGAGCAGATCGAAGCTACACCTGGCCGCCGGTCGATTTGAAGCCTAAACTTCACGGTGACATCGCGGGACTTGATCTTGACGGGCTCGAGCCACAACCAAGCGTGCCGCCTTTATTACGATGGGCATGATCTAGCTCTGTCACCGAGCGATTGCCTTGGTAGCGCACAAGAATCCGCTCGGCCCTTAGACCGAGCCGACCGTAAATCGAGGACCGGTGGTTGGACACCGCTTGGGCTACAACTTCCATGGCGATGGAGCGAACACTACCCTTGTCCCCATGGCTTCGTGACTCGAGGTGCGGACTCCGGACCTCCGTGCCCCGCTAATCGAATCGATTGGGCGCGGTTATGGAATTCACCGCCACGGACATCTTCAACACTCGCCCTTTGGCGACATCCTAAATCGCTAAAGCATCTCTCCCTATCCGGAGAGTCTGGCGGATTATGGCCAGGATGGTTGGGATACGGACAACGAAGAAATTGAGCCCACCCACCACCCACCTTGTAGCCAGCGCCGGCGATCTAACCGACATGCTAGACTACGACTCGAAGACATCGGCGCTATGGACGGCGATGCCGAGAGGCGAAACGAGAACCAGCGCCTCTGAGGGCCTGGAAGACCATCTCGTCATACGACATATACATGGTGGACACCCCAAAAGACGGGACGGCGAAGAAGCGGCGGAGGCGATTCTTTAAAAAGCAGCCCAAGCGGCGTCGGGCGCCGCTCTAAATCCCGCCACAAGCAAGAATGGAGATTCCGCACAGGAGATAATAATACCCGAGAGTGCGAAGATAATCCCTCCAAAGAAGACTCAGCGCGGGAGGATCGAAGCAAGCCCTCACGAGAGGGCGGCATTTAAGAGGTCGAGGATTATAACTATATGCCTCCCTCGAAGGCGAGGCAAGCCTCCGACAGCAATTCGTCATGCCCGAGGATCCCGTCGAACAAGAGCGTTTCAAGCGTGGGCTTATCGCCACGGCAAATAGCCTAAAGAAAAGCAGCAGCAGCTTCAAGCTGATCGGGACCTGCTGGCCGATCGATGGACCGAGGTCCTTGCGGCAAGAGTATAAACTCGAACGCCTCCAAAAGCTACCCAAGGCGCAAGTTGCTCCCCGATTAGAGGAGGAAGCATACATACCTTCATCACCGGCGACGATATCGGTGACCGACCACCCGTGGTCGTGACGAAGAGGCATCCAGGCCCTCAACCAAGACCGTACCCGTCATCGCTCCGAAGTACGAAGCCAAGAGGGAACGCTAGCGGATTTGCGAGATGTATTGGAGGACAAAGCAAGGCAATCCAGATCCATCTACGGATCACGTGGGCGCCTACGACCCATGACGAATATCGTCGCGCGGATACAATAACCCGCCGGGCCGAACTGGCGAATAACGCTCTCTCGAGCTGCGTCGTGATATTGCTCAATATAGGCGCCAAGACACCGCTTATGCTTCACTAATGAAGTAATGGATCATCAAATCCCTGAAGGGTTTAAACCCGTAAACATTGAATCCTACGATGGCACAACAGACCCCGCGGTTTGGATCGAAGATTATCTCCTTCACATCCATATGGCCCGCGGAGACGATCTCCATGCCATCAAGTATCTCCCACTCCAGCTTAAAGGACCAGCGCGGCATTGGCTTAACAGCTTGCCCGCAGAGTCAATTGGGTGTGGGAAGACCTGGAAGCCGCATTCCTTGACAATTTCCAGGGCACGTATGTGCGGCCACCAGACGCCGATGACCTAAGCCACATAATTCAGCAGCGGAGGAATCGGCGGACAATTCAGACACGGTTCTTGACAAAGAAAACCAAATCGTCGACCGTCCGGATCAGAGGCCCTCGCAGCCTTCAAACATAACATCCATGACGAGTGGCTAGCCCGCACAGGGACGGGAAAAGCCAAAATCCATGGCAGACCTCACATCATTAATGACCGCTTTGCACGGAGAGGATAGCTGGCTAGCTCGCAGCAATAACCTCAATAAAAATTCGCGGTCCGGATACTAAGGACCTGGCGGCAGTCACGTCCAAGTAAAATAAACGCCGCGTTTGGCGGCGATAAGGAGGATCTGGCGGTCAGCGCCGGATTCCGAGGCTCTAAACCCGTCGGCGGAAGAAGCCATTCAAAAGGACCACTCGGGTCCGTCCAACTTGGACCGAATACTCGGCGGCTTATGCGGATACATGGCACTTGAAAAGCCAGCTAATCACACCAACAGAGATTGTTGGGTGTTCAGCGAGCAGCAAGTTAATTGCGAAAACAATGACAAGGGCTAAACAATGACGACGAGGAAGAGACCCGACCGTCGAACAATAGAGGACGAAGGTTTCCCCACAAGTGCGAGCGGTGAATATGATTTATGCAACCCATATACCCAAGAGGGAGCGGAAGCGTGCACTAAGGGACGTCTATGCGATGGAGCCAGTCGCCCCAAAGTTCAATCCATGGTCCTCTTGTCCGATCACTTTCGATCGAAGAGACCATCCGACCAGCATATGCCATGGAGGATTCGCTGCATTGGTTTTAGACCCAATCGTCGATGGATTTCACCTCATGAGAGTCCTGATGGACGGTGGCAGCAGCCTGAACCTGCTTTATCAGGATACAGTGCGCAAGATGGGCATAGACCACTCAAGGATTAAACCTACAAAGACAACCTTTAAAGGTGTCATACCAGATGTGGAAGCCAATTGTACAGGCTCAGTCACACTGGAAGTGGTCTTCGGATCCCCGGACAATTTCCGGAGCGAGGAGTTAATCTTCGACATAGTCCCGTTCCGCAGCGGCTATCACGCTCTGCTCGGACGAACCGCGTTTGCAAAGTTCAACGCGGTGCCGCATTATGCATACCTCAAGCTCAAGATGCCAGGCCCTCATGGAGTCATCACGGTCAACGGAAATACTGAACGCTCCCTCCGAACGGAGGAACATAAAGCAGCTCTCGCAGCAGAAGTACAGAGCAGCCTTCTAAGGCAATTTTCGAGTCCGGCCGTTAAACGGCCGGATACAGCAAAACGCACCCGAAACAATACCAACCAAGACCACCTGGCACGATCAAAGCACGCTAGCAATGCTGCCCTAACCCCCGCCCTCGCATGATTGCAAGAACAACCCTCCGCGTACATCATTACACTTTGGAGATACCATGGGCGCAGGGGAAGGGGCACGGCCACAATGGACCCAGAGTGCGGCTCGACCACACCAGGGGCTCGCAAGTGTGCCACTCTTTTTTTTATTATTATTTTCCTTCTTTGTATACACAGGACTCCGTTAACCAGAGGCCCTGTCCGGCGATAAACCTGATGAACTCACGATGCAACAGCCAGGGAACAAAGAAGGCTGCGGCGAACACTCAGGTGGTCTCAATTACGAGCATTAAATTCGATTATATTCCGCAGCTCATCCCTGGAGGGGGACATGTTTAATTAGTCCAAATCCCTTGCTTACCGACTATTTGTATCAGTCGCACTCATAGCGGACTTCCTTTAATAAATAATGTAGCACTTTTTATTTGCAATTACATTACTTTTTGCATATATATGTTCATTACATGACATCTTGCATCTGTATATTTTGGTACGGCCTAATACACGAGGGCTTATGCTCCCGCATTATGGTGTTATAAGTCCGAACACTTGCATAAGTCAGCACCCGAACTTATAGCATTATATGAATCGGCTCGAATCATGTCTTGGGTCAATAGTTGGGTTTTCCGGCTCCCACGTTTTGGTGCCTTACATTCCGCTCAGTCGGCTAAGGTGGCCTTTGGGAGAACCACTGCGATAGCGCCCGGTTGAGCAGGCGGCGCCTCGATGGAAAGCTAAACTGACCGGCATGATAAGGCGAAGACCGGTCGCTGTTCGAGAGGTCTTTTGGGTCATAAAGACTCACGCCGCCGAGCGAAGTTCGGATAATGTCCGACGAAGGCGTGGATAGCGCCCGGTTCGGTCTTCCGAATACCGAGGCTTCGCCAAAATTTAAAATTATAGAATTCTATGGCTAAGTGAGAGTGTTCAAGCATTATAAGTCTGGTTGCCTTGTTCGTTGTGTTGGCGCCTCCTAGATGGACCCAAAAATGGGAACAAGAGTGCTCAAATTTATCCCGAACACCCCAAAGCACTTTCATGGCTCGGGGTTGAAGCCAACGACTTGCCATCTCTCGATTTTATAAGCGGCCGCCTGAAGGTAATATTTTAAATTATACAAGCGTTTAAAGCGCACATGAACAAGGTTTTCAGCGACAGGATAATACATAACGAGTTTACTCAAAATTACATCTCGGGGCACTCATCCGCAATATCGCGGGCTCCCTTGAGACAGTTTTATAATACATCTCGGGCGACGATACTCCTTGCCGGTGGCGGCGGGTCGCTGAGAAGCTTCTCCGCATCTAGCCTTGCCCAGTGCACCTTTGTGCGGGCAAGGGCCCGACGAGCACCTTCAATCTTGGCGGGCCTTGATGACCTCCACCGGGGCACGCATCCACCGGCCGCCAAGACGAGGCCGAGTAGCTCCCGGCATGGCCTGTCGAGTGCCATACCGGACTATAAGGCCCTTCATGGCCTCCTCGGCTACCTTGTGGAGTTCGACCAGTTGCTTCATTTGGTCGCTTGGGGGCTGCCGGATGGCGGCCTCAAAGATCCGAGACCGAAGACCTTCTCCGTCGAGCTCCCTCCTCGCCACGATAGAATGCGGCGGCATCGGACACACTACGCGGCAGATCTGCAAACGCCCTTGAGAGCTCGAATGCGGGTAAGTGCCGTGTAGTTTACATTAACATGCTTGCTTTGCATGAAAAATGCCTTACCGCCGCTATCTTCTTTACATCTTCAACCTCTGAAGGGCCTTACGGCCTCGGCCTTGGCGGACTTGGCACTTTCGAGGGCGAGGCAAGCTCGGACTCCGAGTCTTGAGTCACGCTCCAAGCTCTCATGCTTCTCCATGAGAGCACGGAGCTCTTGCCGCACTTCCGCCACCCGTGCCTCCTGCTTTTCTCGCTCGCCCTTTCGCCATGCCAAGCGCTTCGGCCGTGGACACAACCTCCTTCGTGGCTGCCACCTCGTTTGTGGCCCTGCAATACCCATATTATCCTTGTTAATTTTATTGCACCAAAATCCTTTTACGTAAGGTAACTATTCAAAGTGGTGTTACTCACCTTCTTTGTCCTCGAGCTGCTTCTTGGCATGGCCGAGCTCTTGCTCGGACCGCTCGAGATCTGCTTCAATGCACCGACCTCCATGATCAATGCGGCAGAGGTCAAGCAGCGCAACCTGCAAACCCATATTGACATATTTTAAGAAACCTGCGTATATCTTCTTAGATCCTCGGTCCGCTTTTCTTTTGAACACGAACTTAGCATCGGGGCTCTTGTCTATGCGGTATTACATTACATAATTATACACTTCTTACCTCAAAGCCTGTTAGAAGGCTGCTGCAGGCTTCGGTCAGCCCGCTCTTGGTGAGCTGAACCTTCTGAATCACCACACTCATGATAGTGCGGTGTTCTTCCTCGATGGAAGCGCCTTTGAGCGCCTCCAACAAGTTCTCCGGCACCTCCGGTTGGACGGGGGCCGCCGGTGTCACGGTCTTGCCCTTCTTTTGAAGGGGACCCCTTCCGGACTCTGGAACCACTGCGGGTTCCGTCGTAGAGTCCGGCGCAAAGTCCGGGAGGCTGCCTTGCAGTGCCTCCGGAGCCTCCTCCTGATGGGTCCCTTTCCGGGACCTCACCTCGGCATCCTCATCAGCGTGGGGAGTAGAGGCCGTCGGAAGTGAATCCACATCCGACGGGGCCAACGACCCGCTCGAAGAAGCGGGGAGATCATCATCGGCCGGACTGCGGACAGTGTGCGGCGTTAGCAGGACACTACGTGACACAAAAGAAATTACATATCAGGGATCCGGTTACTTACGATCTCGCCGGAGGCCTGGCCCTTGAAGGCCACTCTTCCTCGCCAACGTCGGTGTTGGCGGAGCTGTCTGGGGGAATAGTTCTCCCCCTCTTGGACCCTTCGGCCTCCCCTATTGGGGAAGCCTTCCTCTTCCTCTCTCCCCCTCTGGGAGAGAGTCTTTTTCCTCCCCCTCGTCTTCGGGGGAGGAGTCCGCCTCGTCGTCGGACGCCTGATTACGGGAACTCTTTCGAGTCCCCGTGGCGACCTTCTTGGCCTTCTTCTCCGGCACCACGTGCGATGCCAGAACCAGCAGCCCCGCTAAACGGGCGTTCACTGGGTCTTCTGGCATGGGAGCCGGACAGATGAGCTACTCGGCCTTCTTCATCCATTCCTGCCAAAGGAAAAGAAAGATTGAGACCCTCCTAGAATCAAATTATTTACCACAAGTGTCCTGTAAAGGGGTTGAATCACTTACCTCGTCAGCTGGATGCTGCGAGCGAAATCCGCGATCTTCCGTCGGGGATGCGGGGGCTTCGGCGCCCTTAAACAGCACCCTCCAGGCGCCGCCGTGACGTCGTGTCGAAGAGCACGCTTAGCGCCGGTGCTGTTCGGATTGAACTCCCACAGATTGAATGCCCGTCTTGGCATGGGAGAATCCGGTGGATGAGCATGACTTGGACCACGTCGACGAGCTCGAGCTTATTGCTCACCGGCACGGATCGTGCTCGAGTCCGTCGGCTCCTTCGGATTGCCCCACAACAAGCCCTTCTCTTTCCGGGAGGTGAGCTGCGTGGGATGCCAGATCTAAACTCGGGGGCCGCCGCCCACGTGGGTTCGCGCGGCTCAGTGATGTAGAACCACCCCGATTGCCATCCCTTGACGGAGTCCACAAAGGCCCCTTCGAGCCAAAGGACGTTGGGCAACTTGCCCAACATGGCGCCTCCGCATTCCGCTTGCGTGCCCTTCACAACCTTCGGCTTGAGGTTGAAGGTCTCGAGCCACAGGCCGAAGTGGGGCCGGATGCAGAGGAAGGCCTCGCATACCCACGATGAACGCCGAGATGTTGAGGATGAAGTTCGGCGCCAGATCGTGGAAATCCAGGCCGTAGTAAAACATGAGCCCCCGGACAAAAGGGTGAAGAGGAAAGCCCAGTCCGCGGAGGAACTGGGGAAGGAAAACAACCCTCTCATGGGGCCCGGGGGTGGGGATGAGCTGCCCCTCGTCGGGCAGCCGATGCGCGATATCGCCGGAAAGGTATCCGGCACTGCGCAGCTTGGTGATGTGCTCCTCCTTGACGGTGGAGGCCAACCATTTGCCTCCCGCTCCGTACATGGTCGGAGAGGGTCGAGGCGAGATGCGCGAGCTTGGGTGTTGGAGCTTGAGTGCGCGGAGATGGGTAAGCAAAGGAGGAAGAAGGCGTAGGTGAGAAGGTAACTCCTTATCCCTTATATATAGGCGGACGAAGATTATGCGTCCCCCACCGGCCTGATAAAACTCGCTTATCTCCCAAGCGCCACCATCAATGGCGCGGTTGGGTTACCCACGTCCGTATTGATGAGAATCCCGGAATAAGGGGAACACGATCTCGCTCGACAGACGCGTGCCAAAACCGCCGCTAAACGTCTTTGAGGTGGTATAATAAAAACGATTCAAATAGAGGCTTGGTAGCGGTGTGATGTCATGCCGCATAATACGTCAGCAGATTGGACTTGTGTACATTTTATTCTCTCTACGGTGGAATGTGGAATTTATTTTGCAGAGCCGGACACTATCCTGGTGTTCATGATCTTCTCTGGATTATTCAAGGGAGGAACCCGCCTTGCAATGTCGAACATTATGCGTGCCGGACTTATCGTCATTGAAGCCTGGTTAGAGGGCTCTTGAGGAGTCTGGACTAGGGGGTGTCCGGACAGCCGGACTATCATCGTGTGCCGGACTCCAAGACTACGAAGATACAAGATTGAAGACTCCGTCCCGTGTCCGGATGGGACTTTCCTTGGCGTGGAAGGCAAGCTTGGCGATACGGATATGTAGATCTCCTACCATTGTAACCAACTCTTTGTAACCCTAGCCTCCTCCGGTGTCTATATAAACCGGAGGGCTTTAGTCCGTAGGACACAACATACATTACAACAATCATACCATAGGCTAGCTTTAGGGTTTAGCCTCCTTGATCTCGTGGTAGATCCACTCTTGTACTACCCATATTATCAATATTAATCAAGTAGGACGTAGGGTTTTACCTCCATCGAGAGGGCCCGAACCTGGGTAAAACATCGTGTCCCTTGTCTCCTGTTACCATCCGCCTAGACGCACAGTTCGGGACCCCCTACCCGAGATCCGCCGGTTTTGACACCGACACCTTGCAAAGTGCTTCCCAATTCGGGCAACCAAAATGGGATACGCTCACAGAATTGTATAGATTTATAGGAAAATCAAAACCATGATGGGTCCTTAGGTGAACTATCTTTGTTTCCCGATTTTCATGATCTTCAAAATTCATCCTCTCCAAGACATAGTGTCTTGTATGGCATGGGATAAGCTAGTCGAATTGTAAAAGACGAAAGTTACACGTTGAAGAAGAACAAGTCGAGCTTAATTACGAAAAAACACTTTGCATCGTAGCGTACCGTTTCAATATCGAAGGTCTCTTAGAGCTTAATGCTGAAGCGCCGACCTGCTACCAAGTGAGGCCTATCGCAGAAACCCCGGTTGTCACCACACCAAGAGCACTTCGCGAGCCTTTCATCGTCCGACGACATTTCCTATGTTCATAATTCAAAGATTAAGCTTCTAAAATTCAATATATGTACTACACAAACTAAATTAGATCATTATTATTTAGCACGGGTTGACTATCAGTCTATCGAGTCTTTTTTTTGAAAACTCTGAGCTCACGTGGTCTATATATTCGACCTTTGGTGATGGTCTCTCCTCCCTTCATCCCCGAGTGCATTAAACCAAAATGTATAGCACACGGGAACGAAGGAGAAACGACCCCCACGACAACAGTCGGCATTCTTCTTCTCTCATATATGGTGGACACACTCCCTCACTGATTTTTCGACCATCGGTGATGGTCGTTACTCCTCCTTCCCCTACTGCATAAAAAGGTCTACCACAAGGAGAAGGAGAAACTACCCCCACGACAATAGTCAGGATTCTTCCTCTCTCATATATGGTGCAGACTTTCTCCCTCACTCATTTTTTGATTGTCATGTATGGAGCCTTGACAGACTTAAAGTCAACCCGAAATGTCGTTTAATTTATCTTTGTAGAAAATCCAGGCCACTCGATATTTCCTACATATTGTAGCACAAGTCATGCCAAAATTCACGAAAAAATCCGGCATGACCTTTGCTAAAAAAAGGACATATCGAGCGCCTGAAATTTGCCGGAACGGAAATTAATTAACACTCCGGCAAAACATAGGCCACTCGGAGGTGTTACCTGCAAACGTGGCCACTTGGGCGAGCACATATCCTATTTGCCTTCAAACTTGATGGTCATCGCATTTCAATGGTTGAAAATATGAACAAAAACATTTCAAAATATCTTATAGTACTCATATTGACATGGAGATTTGGCTTGTCTCACCTCAACGTTGGAGGGAGTCCGTGATGGGGACGACGGCGGCGACGACATGGAGATTTGGCTGCAAAAACAAAATATAAATAAAAACATTATTGTCCTCATCTTAGGACTTAGTGAAACCCTATAAGCTATCAACCAATCAAATGCATACGCCTTGCATAGTGCTCTCCAATTTGAGCATTCAAATTAGGAGTAGTTCTTCAATTTGAGCATTCAATAAACAAAACTAAATCACAAAATAAATTAGTATACATTCAATACGCAAAACTAAATCATCTCTTGCATCCGTACATCATCGAATATTATCACTAATACATCTCGAATAGTATCATACATATAACCTCACTAATACAGCTAAAACCCTAGCGAACGACGGGTATCGGCCCGGGCGGTGGACACCCAAAGAGAAGGAACCATCAAAGGATCATAGCTCCAGTGACATCCCTGAAGAACCTGCCAGGTATTGAAGAACCTGCCCTCCAACACAACCATGTAGCGACGGACGTGCTCGTCCTCCTCGCTAACACAGTGACGTACCACCTCCACAGGGTCCTCAAGCCTCCGCACCATCACTTGCCCATGCGACCGCCACCAAAGAAGGTTCGGGTCAACAACAGGCTGGCTCCTCACCAAGTTACGCCCCCCGGAAGGTAGCAAATCCCAGTACCAGCCCGGCGGAGCCCAGTCTCGAACATGGCCCCTCTGATCAAGCAGGCCTCCTCCGCCGAGTCGACGATGAGGATCCAGGATAGGCATCATCGACGTCGATGCGGGAATAATTGCTTTAACTAAAAAAATAACAACAAATGTAACATGTTCAAAATATGACATGTCCACTTCAAAATGAATCAACCTAGAATTCTGTTAAATGCACCTAAAACACCTAAATTCTATTAACTACACCTAATTAAAACATACATTTTGAACATGGTTCGATCATAACTAGGGTTCATACTACATTATTCTAAGATTAAACACCTAAAATACCGCAATTAAATTAACAACATGGGGTGGCTGGTCTCACCTCGAGGTCGTAGGGCGTCGGTGACGGGGACGACGGCGGGGATGTTGTAGGGGCTCCTTGATTTCTGCAAAAACAAAATATAAACCAAAACATTATTATCGTCATCCTAGAACTTAGTGAAACCCTATGTCTAAAACATCCTAGTTCGAGCCCTACCATTTACTTAGAATACCTTGTTCTAACCCTAAAAATTGAAAAGACCTAACATTTACTAAAAATACCCTAGTTCTAGACCTAACATCTGTCCATCCATCCATCTATCTATATATCATCATAAAACCTAGAAAAATGCCCTAGTTTTTTAACTACTGTCAACTTCTTGAATCATAGAAAAATGCCCTAATTTCACATAACTTAGAAAAATTCCTATTCTATTCAAAAGACCTACATTTACTTTTTTTCAATTCTATTCAGAAAACCTACATTTACTAAAAAAATCTCATATAGCATAATACACTTCTCTACCTAAAAATTTCTATTACTAAAATCTTTTACTAAAAAATTATATACCTAATTTTTATACAAAGAGAGGTGGGAGAAGGAGGAGGAGGATGGAGGAGTGAGGGCTTCTGAAGGCTGGGGGAGGAAGGACAGAGGATGGTTGTGGGAGGAGGGAGAAGGGAGCAATGCAGTTGGAGGAGGTAGGAGGGAGGAGGGCTGCCGGCGGGAGGAGGAAGGAGAGAGGAGGGTCGCTGGAGGGAGGAGAGAGGAGGGCGGTGAGAGGATGAGGGAGGGAGGGAGCCAGATCCCTTGGGGGCGACGGCGGCGACGGCACGCGAGGGAGAGTGAGAGAGTGAGAGTGTGAGGGGGAGAGTGAGGACGCGTGCGGGAGGGTGTGGATAAGGTGCCCGTAGCAGTAGCGATGGTCTAGGATACACACTACTACTATGATCAATAGCAGTAGCGCGGTTTTAAAAAAGGCACTACTACTACAACTAGCTTGGGGCGAGGTCGTGGCAACTGTAGCAGTAGCGTGTTACTATAAACGCGCTACTGCTATTTTTATTTCAGCAGCGCGTTCTGTAGACACGCGCTACTGCTAAATAGCAGTAGCGCCTTATTTTGAAGCGCGCTGCTGGTAAGATTCTTTGTATAAGGTTTTCCTTAGTAGTGCTTCCTCTAGGCGACATCCACAATCTTTCAGTTGGGTAATTTAGTTTTCTTTGTGGATACTGCCTACATTCCAAATGTGGAAGGTGAAAATGATTTTTCATAATTTATTCGACCAAACTAGTGCACACTTGGAGTTCAAAATTGAATTACTTGATGTAAATCACTAGAAATTATATAAATCAATGAAATATGGCAATATCACTCTGAAATTCATGAAAAATTGGCATTTGGCATCCCATGTGGTATACGTTAGGTCAAAATTGTAATGGCACAATTCACAATCTTATTGATGGCACCATCTTCACAAAAAAGTCAGGTATGACACTTGAAACACGAAAAATTATTTTTTTAACCAAATCTTCAATCTTTTTGTGGAATTATTGCTCACAATGTTAACACCCTTGTTATTTCAAAAATTGGTGATGTTATCATGTACTATGCCATGAAGATGCTCATGGTCATGGTCATCTTGGTTGAAAATCATTGATCTTCATATGAGATAGGTCAGTTTGTGAAGGGTTTTTTAAGTTTGTGGTACTGTCAATTTATTATTTTCCCCACAAGCCATTGCACATAAGAGGCGTCCGTGCAAAAGGATTTCAATTTTGAGCCGTTTTCCATGTTTTGTTAATTTCTTTCGATGTGTTGTCAAAATTGCATGGATGGGTAATCATATATAATTAGTGGGTAATTGAGTTTTCTTTATGGATAGTGCCTACATTCGTAATGTGGAAGGTGAAAATGATTTTTCAGAATTTATTGAACTAAATTAGAGCACACTTCTGGTTCAAATTTGAATTACTTGATGTAAATCGTCAAAAACTCAATAACTGAATGAAATATGGCAATATCACTCCGAAATTCATGAAAAATTGGCGGTTGGCATCCCATGTGGTATACTTTATGTGAAATTGTAAGGGCACAATTTACAATCTTATTTACGACACTTGCTTCACTAAAAAATCATGTACGACACTAGAAAAATGGGAAATTAAATTTTATTTGTGCTATTATCAGTTTATCATTTTCCCCCAAAAGCCATTGCACATAGGAGGCCTCCATGCAAAAGGATTTTAAGTTTTGAGCCTTTTTCAGTTTCTATAATTTATTTGCATGTGTTGTCAAAATTGCATGGATGACTAATCGTATATAATGGTTGGGTAATTGAGTTTTGGTTCTGTATACTGCCTACAATCCTAATTTGGTAGCTAAAAATGATATATTTTGTTAGAATTTTTTCGACCAAAATAGAGCACACTTGCAGTTCTGATTTGAATTACTTGATGTAAATCACCAGAAAATCAATAAATCAATGAAATATGACATTGTCATTCTGAAATTCATGAAAAAATGGTAGTTGGCATCCCATGTGGTATACTTTAGCTGAAAACTGTAAGGGCACAATTTACAATCTTATTTATGCCACTTGATTCACCAAAAAAGTCATGCATGGCACTCAAAAAATGTTAACTTGACCTTCTATTTCTGGTATTGTCACTTTATAGTCTCTTCAACTAGAAATTGGAGATATGAGGCCTCCATGTGAAAGCATTTCAAATGTTGAGCCTCTTTTTCATTTTTTGTAATTTCTTTCCGTGTGTTGTCAAAATTGCATGTAAAATCATACAAATTCATTTTTTGATTTTCGTGTGGCATCGGGTTTCAAATGCGATTCATACAAATCATGAGTCATTCAAAGTGCATCCAAACAACTTGAAATACAATCCAGTCTTAGCATACGAATTCACACATGCTTTATTTAAATAAAACGACAACTCATACACTAAATCTTCTAGTTCAACCTATGAGCGGCGCGCAACAATCACGTCGTCAAAGCTAAGGCCAACCAAGAAGGCACGTCGCCTGACGATGTTGAAGTGCAGCATCGGGTTGGGGCCGTCTAAGCACTGGATCCGAGCGGCACTGTCCTACTCGAGGATCTACGGCCATGTTGGGCTATTAGGATCGAAGCCTGGATGCACCCTCTCCTCTGGCATCAGACCTGCATGAAACCTATGGACAGCGTGCGCAAAGGGGACCGTTCCAATGGCGGGGGACTGGCACCACCAGAAGTCCCCCCACACTCTGAACCCATCCTGCTGGTAGACGCATGTCCGGCGGCGCCGACATGTCGCAGATGGCGAGAAGCTTGGCTTCACGAAGAGTGATACTGCGCGGCCACGCCATGGATGCGGAAGGGAAGTAAGGCTAAATGGGATGGGGGGCTGCATATATGGCACGTGAAGGGGTGGGTTTGCGGCGCTAAGCCATATGTGTGAAAAAGCGAGCAGTGGCCTATGTGGAAACAACATGCGACGCTGATTCAGTTTTGCTTGCCCGTGGGTCCCACACATAAGCCGCACACTGTGTAGGATAAACCGGCGACGCAAAATCAACAATGCCTGCGACCAAATGTGGGTCCCATGCGACTGTATGCACTGGCGCCGCGAATGCATGCGGCCTTACATGGAGGCCCCACGCGTCAGCACCAGCAATGCGAATGCATGCGGCCTTACATGGCGGTCCCACGCATCAGCACCGGCGATGTGAATGCATGCATCCTTACATGACAATCCCACGCGTCATCGCGGGCGCTGCAAATGCATGCGGCCTTATATGTCGGTCCGACGCGTCAGCACCGATGACGCCACAGTCAAAGGCTTTGACCCGACGGCTAGGGACCGTTTGGCCTCTTGTGAGGCGCGGGCGTGGGGAGGAGGTCGAAAGTGAATACAGTAAGATGGGCGGGGCAAAACTGAGTACAAGACCCCGCAAAAAAACAGTAGAACTAAGAAAGGAGAAGTACGAAAATAGAAATCCCTTTAAAAAATAAAAACGAATGTGCGTGCCGGTTGGCGAGCCTGGCCTCGTGTGCTGGGCATGGGCCCTTCGTGGCATGTGCAGTGCCGGACCCATCATTTTCCAAACACGCGTGTTCATGGGAGAGCACGAGGCCCGTGGCCTAGTGCCAGCGATAAATCTTAATCAAATCAGTGGCGCAGGCTATTCCCATGTATTCCATGTCTTGCTTTCGTCTACCTCGAGGCCTTTGTGAGAGTGTGGCAACCCTGATTCGGCAGTTCTGGTGGGGCAGTAAACAAGGGAAGCGGAAGCCCAATTGGGTGGCCTGGGACGTCATGACTAGACCGAAGCATATGGGGGGACTTGGTTTTCAGGATTTGGAGATCTTCAACCTAGCCCTTCTAGCCAGACAAGCATGGCGATTGATACATCATCCCATGTCTCTAAGTGCAAGAATGATCAAAGCAATTTACTATCCAGACACTTCTCTTTTTGAAGCAACTTTGGGATCTCACCCCTCGCAAATTTGGCGAGCGATTATGGATGGACGTGACGTAAAGGTACAAGGCCTCATCCGACGAATTGGAAATGGTGAATCAACAGAAATCTGGAGCTCGAACTGGATCCCGAGGCCGAATCGGAGACGGCCTCTAACATCTCTGCTACAACACCCTCCTTCCAAAGTCTCCGAGTTGATCATCCCAGCCACTTCATCATGGAACGAACAACATGTTCGGTCGACTTTCATCCCGATAGATGCAGAGGCAATCTTGCAAATACCCTTGTGCACACGTCAGACCGAGGACTTTTGGGCGTGGAGCAAGGAAAGGACTGGATGTTTCACTGTCAGGTCGGCGTACAGAATGATCCAGCGAGTGGGATCCTCACACAGCGACACAGATAGCAAATTTTGGTCACAGCTATGGGGGTGCAAGTTCCTTCGAAACTGAAGAACTTTCTATGGAGGCTGGCACATCATACGATACCGACGGCATGCCTTTTGAATCGCCGCAACATGTATACTAGCAGCTCATGCATCCTGTGTAGAGCGGAGGATACTTGGCGCCATGCTCTTCTAAACTGCACCGTATCAAGGAGTACGTGGGCGCTTTCATCAGAAGCAATCTTGGACAGGATAAGTACAAACATCAATGGCAATGCCAAAGACCGGTTATTCTCCATGCAAGAAGTACTCCCTCAACCAGAGTTCACTAAATTTGTGGTAACACTCTGGGCTATTTGGGGCGCACGACGCAAGGCGATTCACGAGCAGATATACAAAAGCCCATCCGCAACACACTCTTTTGTGCAGTCATATCTGAGAGAGTTGGAGGCTATTAAACAGCCATCAGCATCTGTTACTAGGCCTGGCCCACGGCCGACACACTGGATACCACCACCGGTGGGAGCAGCGGAGCAGCTAAAATTAACGTGGACGCCACTATTGGAAGAGGAGGAAGATATGGAGCTGTGGGAGCAATATGCAGGGACCGCTCAGGAGCTTTCCTCGGAGATGGGGCAATGGTGTTCATGAGAATCTCAGACCCAGCTACTCTTGAGTGCTTGGCAATTAGGGAGTCTCTTTCCTTGGCAGATGATCTGTACGAACGGAAGATTCAAGTTGCTTCAGATTGCAAGGTGGTCGTGGAAGATGTCAGAGAAAGAAACCCGACTGTTTATGGAGCACTCATACATGAAATATTAGATCGCAAGGCTACTTTTCAAGCTTGTAATATTTGTCATGAATTTAAGAGCTCGAATGTCGAGGCTCACAAACTCGCGAAGCATGCTTTATCGCTTCCAGCTGGCCGACATGTGTGGTTAGGCCAGCCGGATGGACTTTCCTTCGTCCGTGTAAACGTTGTGATGAGTTAATAAAAGCTTCCGAGTTTGTCTCAAAAAAAAAATTTAACCATGGCCAGGTTTTTACCGGCGCTGCTCCCTGTTCTCCTGCAAGCTCGTGCCGGGAACCAGATGCCTGATTCTGCGAGTGATCATGCAGAAAGAAAGATTCTGGCATTACTCGTTTGATCGGAAAAACTAGGGCTACATTGCGTGGTTACACTTGTGTGGCTGGTTTGACCGGTCCAGTCCAAGAGTAGAAGACATTCCATGTGCAGAGGGATTAATTCATACTGGCACTAGTAGATGCAACTGTGAGTCCTGCGTGCTCCTAAATGAACAAATCAATGCACCCCCACGAGCAGTCCCCGGTGCTGTCAGGGTGACGAAACGAGGATTTGCCGAAAGCGAGTCCACAGAGAGATCCACAATAGAACGGACTCCCGCTCCTTGCCCCTTTGGCCGCTTGCGTAGGCCAGGAGAAAGGCCGAGCGGTGCGGGCATGGTGGCCACGCAGCGCGAGCGAAGCCTAGCCTAGCGGTCCTAGCAGTAGTCTCAGGGAAGCGTCGTCAGCGGCAGCACAGCAGAGCAAATCATTCATCCGATACGCGCGCTTCAATGCGAACCAAACGGAGGTCTCACATTGGCCCGCCCGCGGGCAAGCAATCACCCCCGGCGGGGCCCTGACCCCCTCCCGTGACATGACCAAACATAGCACAGCCCCAGGCCCACGGCTCGTCTCGCATCGGCGTCTCGGCCCTCGCGCACCCACTCCCACACTTCGACTCCTCATTCCTCAACACGCCGACAGGTGGCCCCCCGCCCATTCCCGTCCCCGTCTCCGGCTCTGGCACGGCAGGAGCGCGGAGAAGCGCCGCGCAATTGCCCGCCGCAGCGCTTCCCGGGATACGGCCGTTACGGAGCAGAGCTGGGCGCCATAGGCCGCGCCATGATCAGTAGCCACGTAAAATGGCAGGGGAAGCGACTTGGGCACTGTTTCCGTGAGCCAGCAAGTCAGCTATAGCTTCACGTCTATCCACTCATCAGCTATCCGTCCGTAGCAGGGGGAGAGGGGAGGGGAAAGATACGTACGAGGCGTACGAAAGCCGAAAGCGCAGTACTGGACGACGGAACAACTCCTCCTCCGGGGTTATGCTTTTGGTGTTACGTACCCCTACTTACTCTAGGGTTCGCTCCCTCTCTCTCTCGTAGAGCCAGCGTAGCGTGACTAGCTAGCATCGGCTTGCATTGCATGCACGCAGACAGACGAAAGCGAAGCAAAGCCCTGAATGCGCACAGTGGCAGGACAGTGGAGAGGGCTCGGGCGCGGGCCCGTCCAGCAGTCTCACTTTACGACTGTGCTCCTCGTCCATCTTCCATGCGAGCACATGCAGGAGCAGGGTGGGTACGTACACATTGAGCCGCACGCTTTCGCCCGTTCGGACACTGTCGCGTGGGACTCGACGGTTTTTCCGTCGGTTTTCTTCGTACAATGGCTTGTAGCGGCCAAGCTCGAATCTTGACACCATTGCATTCCTCCGCGGCTCCGCCAGTGACCCAATGCCAGTAAGTAGCATTAGGCGGACAAAATCACTGATTTGACCTCTTTGAGAAAGTTAATCATGATTTGACCTTACTTTGTAAAGATTTTCGAATCTGACCTCTTTGCATCGCGCCTGCCCGAATGGCGCTATGCTTCATCGTATCGCGCCGCGATACATGGCGCCATGCTTTTGCCAGCATGGCAGTGTCAGGCCCAGGCTGGGCACCATAGCGCCTTAGACGAAGGCGCTATGAAGCTACAATAGCGCCTGTGATCAGGGCGCTATGCCCGGTTGCCTTACCTAGCCGCAATCAGCCCTTAGGGCATCTCGGCCAGCGTCCCCAGCAGACCCTCACGGCGATTTTGCGCACGGCCGAAAAAAGGCCTCGATCGCGCCCCGAAGCCCATTTTTCACGGCTCGGGCCAAATCGTGTGCGGACCCAAGGCGAACCAGCGCCTGGGCGCTGGGAGAGCAGAAGTTAAAAGCGCGTGGACTCAAGACCGAGGCGCATCAAGGCCTTTTTCCGCCGTTTATCGCCATTTTCTCACTTCTCTCCCTTCGCTTCGCCTTGCTCCGCCATTCTCCCTTTCTCCCGCCAACCCTTTCGCAGCCCGCCGCCCATGCCACCGAAGAAATACACCATGCAGCGCACACATGGCGGCATGACAGACGCCGCTACCCAACCAAACAGAGAAGCCGAGGGCGCCAACCAGCCGCCGGGAACTGTCGAACGCCGAGTGGAGAGTGGAAATCTGTGGCCGAAGCGGTCACCGCCGACAGGCGGAACCGAGGGATAGCCAAGAAGGCTCGCGACAACGCGGCGCGCGCTGCGGCGTCCTCCTCTTCTGCCGATGCTCCCGTCGTCGGCCACGCCCACCAAGACGCTACAGGGGGGATGAAGGCGCCGGATCTCCATGTTCCGGTGACAACCAAGACGCCGACTTCAAGCACCTTCACGTCTACAAGCGCATTGACAAGTGCGCGAAGTGGGCGGAAGTCGGCGTGCCCTCGACAAGGCCAAGGAGACGTATAAGCCGGACGCGCCGACTCGGCGCGTCGGAAGGGCGGCCGGACGGACACAAGTTGGCTAAGAAGGGAAGCACGCCGACGCGGCGACAGCGAGTCAGGAGTCCATCGAGCACCGCCGCCGACGCCCGTCGCCCGCCGCCCCACGCGAAGAGAAGACCGAGGCGCGGTGGTGGCGCTAATGAAGAACAACGCCATCAAGCTAGACACGCTCGGATTTAACGTCGCGCAAGAAGAGGAACACCAACATGGCTTTTACGATGGGTGCGGCGGACTTGCTTCAGAGCAACGACGAAGCTCAAGGCGTGGTACTGGTCAGCGCGGCCTCATCTCGAACGAAGCTGCCGATGGTAACGCCCACGACGCCGACGACGCCACGGCCGACGGACGCCGAAGCGAAGACTCTCGTCGCCGCCAGCCAAAGATGTCGGCTTGCCGCGGCAGCCCAACACCGAAGCATCTCCGACACCGCCGAAGCGCGCGACGCCGACACCGCCAACACAGGACCTACCCCGCCGAAAGTGGCGAATGAACACGCCGAGGGCGGCGGCGCTCTTTTTTTTGTAACGACAGACTATGCCCGATCGTCGGACTTGAGGCGTCTTGAGAGCGGAACGGCGAGTTTGAATTATCCGCGTCTGGGGCGGGCGCGTACAGGCGTGATCGGCGCTAGCTTCGCCTCAGGCCGAGCTAGCGCCGCACGCCTCAGATGCCGAATTTAAACGCCCTGGGGGGCCCGAACGGCTGGAGATGCCCTTACGTATATGCACACTCGCTGCCAGATCGACCGGTTGATCTGCTTTGCACTTGTATGTATGGCTACCGTTCATTAGTGTACTGTTTTCGATGGTCCAGACTAACCTAGCTATAAACGTGAGAGCTAGTCATCGTACTCCCTCAGTCCGCGAATAAGCGTACATCTAACTTTTGTCCTAAATCAAAAATATTAATATTTTGACTAACTTCATAGGAAAAAGTAGCACCATTTATGGCACTAAGAGCAACTCCAATGGGCCGACCCAAATGGACACCGATTTTGTTCGCTTTTTGTTCATTTGGGTCGCCCATCCGCCCGTTTGTGTCTGTTTTTTCGTTTGGGTCGACCGGTGCGCTTAATGGGATGCAGACCCATTTTGTGCATGTCCATGTTGGCATTCAGCCGAACACCTAATGACGAGCTCCCGTGCCGCCTTGCCCCGTAGCTCGCCCGCCCCCCGTGCATGCGAGCTTGCCTCCGCGCTCGCCCCACACCCATCCTACAGCTCACCGCCGCCCGCCCCGCACTTGCCGCGCCCGTCCCTTGCTGGTCCCATTCTGCTGCGAGCGTGCGAGCCCCTCCTGACGGTCTCCCCCGCCTCCACAGTGGCGGCGCCACCCCAGCCCGCCTGCTACAGCAGCAGCTCGGCAGCCGGCAAGCGCGGGCGTCGGCGGTGGTGGCGGCGGCCCCTCCTCGCTACCTGACCGGGTGAAACTGAATGAGATCGTCGGTGGTTCGCATGCAGCGGGGGTGGGATGGGTGGTGGACCCCTCTTGTTTGCATGACAGATGGGCCAGCAATCGCATGCAGGACGGAGGCGGACGCAGAGGACACAGAAAACATCCGCTTTGTGTCCTCGCCGACCCAAATGTGATCCAAATTTAGGACGGAAATGGGTCCAAGCGGACACAAAACAAACGCAAAATAAGAATGGGTCGTTGCGTTGGGTACTTATTTTTCGTCAGGTGGACGCAGACGAACGCAAACGGATGAAATGGATCGCTTCGTTGGAGTTGCTCTAAAGTAGTATCACTAGATTGGTTTTCAAATGTACTTTCCTAATACACCAATTTGATGTCATATATGCTACTACTATTTTCTATAAAGTTGGTCATAATTTTAAAACTTTAACTTCGAATAAAACGTAGAAGTATGCTTATTCATGGACGGAGGGAGTAGTTATATATATAGCTACTACCTCGTGAATAGACGCTCGACAGGCTCAATTACAACAGGTTCAATGAGAAGCACACAACCGTAACTACCAGCGCGACCTAAGAGTATCTCCAGTCGATCCCGTAAACTGGGTCATCCGGCAAAATAACCGCTGATTTACGAGACGGCGGCGGTTTTGCTGACCTGAATAGATCCCGTATTCACCCGTTTCGGATATTTTTTCAGGGATCAAACCCAGCCCATTTTCACTATATCTACACGAATTGTTTTGTTTTTTCCTGGATTCCCTTTTCGTTGGCGCAAACTAACTTTCGCTTGCTTCAGTTCCTGCATCCCGCGTTGCCACCGTCTAAAATCTCACTTCGGACCTTGCCGTCCGGCCTCGCGGCGCCGGAAACCGGCTGAATGGAGTACCCGCAATCGCCATCCGGCATGCGCCGCCACCACCTCCAATGCCGCCGCTCCGTCCTCCCGTGCCTCCCGCGGCCGTTCATGCCGGTGCCGCCCAAACTCCTTCCCCCGCCGCCATGAAGAGGAAGCAGCAGGGGAACCACCTCGTCCAAGGGGGCGCAGCCGACGTGACACATCCCTATTTCGGCCATGCTCTAGTTCCCCCCGTCAAGGCCGCGGCGGGAGGAGGAAGACCACCTCCACCGGGCCGGATGGTGCGCGGGCGAAGACCCCAAGGAAGAAGGCGATCATGTCAAGAGGTCGGGATCCTTCTTCGCGTCCGGTCGGCCACGGCCTCCCTATTCACGGCAACTCCACCAGTCACGCCTACCATGTGTTCGATGAATCGACGAGAGAAGGAAGACCACCTCCACTGTTGCAAACACCGTCGCAACGCCGGAGCCTGAGGACACAGGTCCACCACAAGGATGTCGCCGCCATCGTGTCTTCCTTACTTGAACATACCAGTTTTCAAATCCACCCCAATGCCGTTCGCCTCATCGAGGAAGGATACAATTTTTTTTTATTCAGCGTTGACATCGCCATCACCGAAGTGAAAGACCACGAACATCCCAAAATCATAAGCTACTAATTCCTAAAATGATACACACACGTGGATCCGGTGACCCCTTCACCACCAACGACCGAGGTCGTCAGTGGAGAGAAGCCGTCAGAGGACGGCGGGCGGAGGGAAACGCCCTGCCGGCTGGAGGCGAGATCACCTTTCTTCTCCGAAGACAACGATACACAATTTGTTTCCTTTTTTTCTTTAGTTAATAATACTGCCCACTCGTTCGCATTACACCACAACAAACACCATCACAGCCTCGTTGTCATGTACATATGCATATATGATACATTGATATGTATGCACACACCAAATATACGCGTACTGCGTTTGTGCGATACACATGCATGGCAGCCATGCACGGCACACGCAGATCCAAGACCGAACAACCACATACGGAAATCAGACGTGTAACCGGTCATAGCGCCCTGGGCACAGGCGCTATTGGAGCGGCATAGCGCCCCCGGGGGCGGCGCTGTGGTACCTTAGACGTGGGTCTAACTGTGCCACGGTGGCAACTGCATGGCGCCGTGAACTGAGGCGCTATACAGTGGAGCATAGCGCCCTTCTTGCTGGCGCGATGCGAAAAGGTCAGATTCAAAAATAGCAAGGTCAAATCGTGATTAACTTTCTCAATAAGGTCAAAACAGTGATTTTGGCCGCAATAGGCAGCAGGAAGTTTAGGCTGATGTTTCCAACTCCTACGTATTGCTTACACTACAATTTCCACTACATCTACGTTGATGTTTCCTGCTATTTTCTCTAAGTTTACCTACAGATCTAGAAAAGGGAATGTCTAAAATTTTAGCGGTCAATATTTTAGTAAACTAAGAGCATCTAAAGCCGGACTTGATAGATCGGGCGTCCTATGTGTCCGTGAACGCGTTCGGACACGTCCGTGAACGCAGCCGGACCGCCCCTCATATGTCCTACCCGACAACCGCATACCTTAATTTCGAACTCTTAAACACATGCAAATCTGTCCGTCATGCACGTTAATGCCGAATTAAGTGTGCAACTCAAACATTAGTTCTTTCCCTTCTAACATGGTATCAGCCTAACCGATCCAAAATCCTATCCACCGTTGCCGCTTCTGCGCCGCCCTCGGGGCGGTCACCGGGGGCCGTGCCGCCTGTACCTAGGGTTAAAGAGTATATTTTCTCGATCATCTGATCCGGATCTTCGCTCTCCCGACGGTCGTCTTGATGGGCGTTTTTGTCTTTAATTTTCCGATCTGCAATCGGTTTGCGTTGCCCGTCGCCGCCGACTCGGCGCGCCTCCACTCCGACACCGGTGCGACAATCCCGCCTCTTCACCGAGCCGGCGCCTTCGCGCGACGTGGCAGCCCGTCACGGCCTTCGTTCGTGCATCTGCCCCGTCCGTCGTCGCTTTGCTTCATTCGGGACTTCACCACCACCTCCCGCCTTCGCCACGTACGTATGGCCGCCACACGCACGGCGCTACACTAACAGCTCAGGCGTCGGTATTGTGTTGGCCGCTCGGGCTTAGCCATTCGGGCGCCGGCACTGCGTTGGCCACTTGGGCGCCAAGCGCTGGATGCGCTCGTCCGCAGGCCATTCCTCGCCGATCGTCATCGCCTTGGTCTACTCGACCACCTCGTTTAGCCGTCCATGAAATATACGTCATCACCGACCTAGTGTTCGATCGGATTAATCACCCGCCCGCCCACGATCTGCTCCAACCACGCCACGCGACCGACCTGATCAGTCGATTGCACGTGCCTTCGCAGGTCCCGCGAAGGCCGTCGCCGAGTACAGCACGCCCCTTCACCGATCGAGCAACGAGTTGCCGTTGCGTCACCCCATCTAGCCGCAACGCCACAGCCCCGGTAGTTCTCCCCGCGGCTGTACCTGTCGTGGTTCTAAGTCTGACAGTAGAGTGGGGGGTAGGTATGGAGAGGCAAGGTCCTAGCTATGGAGCAGTTGTAAGCATAAGGGATGTACGAGTTCAGGCCCTTCTCGGAGGAAGTAATAGCCCTACATTTCGGAGCCCGGAGGCGGTCGACAGGATTATGAGTGTATAGGTTACAAGGGTGCGAACCCTTTACACTGAGGAGGGGGGTGGCTTATATAGTGTGCGCTGACCCTCCGTCCCTCGATTATGCAGGTTTAAAGTACATTAAGGCTAGGCGTTACTGGTAACGCCTTACATAAAGTGTCCTAAATGCCATAAAGACTACTTAATTACAGACCGTTTAGATGCAGAGTGGTTCTTGATCTCCTGGTGGTCGAGTGAGTCTTCATGGTCGAGTCCTTCGAGTCCGTCGAGTGAAGTCCCTCTCGGTCGACTGGAAGGCAGTTTCTTCTGAAGGTGTCCTTGGGAAGGGTACTTAAGACAGGTCTATGACCCTACCCTAGATACATGACTTCATCATTAGCCCCCGAATGGATCGAGGTTTGAGTGGGGAAGGAGTTGTTAATATTTCCGACCTGTTTTTGTGTTCTGAACATGTCTCATCTTGGACCAATAATCTTCTTGTTGATGCATCAACTTTTCTTTCAGTCGCCTTGATCCATTCCTTTCTTATGTCGAGTGAACTTTTGAACTTAGTAAACTTCCGAGCGACGGATCGCAGGAAATCTTCCGTCTGACATATTGATCTGCTGTTAGCGGATTTTGTGGGATCCGAATTTTGGGAGGCGCGCGAAGCGGGGCGGACCGCGGCGCTCGGATGGGATAGGGCATAGATGCCTTGATTTCCGCGCCGCCTTTTTCGCCACGTATCGCGTGCGCGCGACTGTTTCGGGATATGATAGGATCGTCCGGGCCCACACGTCAGCCACTCGGAAGTGTCCTTATAAAAGGCGCCAGGTGAGGGTTTTTGAACACTATCCCCCCATTCCTCTTTCTGCCCTCTCCATCTCCGCCCGCCGCGTCTGTTCTCGCCCCCGCCCATCCACTCCTCGTGCGCTTCGTCGGTGACAATGGTGAAGGAGAAGACGGCGGCTTTGGAGCGCGCGAAGAAGGCGACGGTGACGGGGAAGGCGAAAGGGAGAGCGTCCAGTCGGGGCGGATCCTCGTCAAGGTCCCGCCTGCCGCAGGGCTGGGTCCAAGGGGATTGGATCCGCTCGACCATCATCGAGATGGATCTCAATGAGATGGCCAACGAGGGCTTGATCCCTCACGGGGCAGCGAGGCTTCCGAGGAATGAGTGGCAACCGCGGCCGCAGGAGTGTGAGTGCGTCCTGCTAGCTACTCACGTCGACCGTGGGTTTTCTCTGCCTCCAAGTGTTTTCTTCCGTGGTTTCTTGAATTTCTTTGGGGCGCAACTCCACCATTTCAATCCAAATTCCATCGCCTATCTTGCTGCCTTCGTGTGCATTTGCGAGAATTTCCTGGGTTGTCGGCCGCATTGGGGTCTTTTTAAGCACATATTCACTTGTCGCTCACAGACAGAGAAAAAGGCAAGTCCGGATGACGATAGGACTAAGGTTATTCAGATGTGTGGGGGGCTTGGGATTCAGATGAGGAGCAAGAGTACTTTTCCGGCCATGACTCTTCCTGAGTCGGTCAGAGGGTGGCAGTCGACTTGGTTCTACTGTCAAGACGAGTCGACGCCGGGGCAGTCGGCTGGTCTCCCTCCGTTTTCCATGGACCGAGTGAACAAGCCCTCTTCTCTGAAGGTGCTCCCCGAGGAGAAAGCCCAAGTGAAAATGTTGATGGAGCATGTAGTCCACCTAGTTCGGGAAGGAGTGACGGGTATGGACCTTCTGGAGGTCTTCCTTAGGTGGCGCGTCCAACCACTTCAGTATCGAGGCCATCCTATGTGGCTGTACTGTGGAACTGAGGATGAAACTCGGGTCCATCCAGAAGCAGTCGACGATGCCACACTGGAGAGGTGGATGGCCGCAATCACAGGGAATAAGGACAACCCTCGAGGAGCCAGGAGGATTCCGCCACTCGACCATTCCTACACTCCGGACACGGTATGCCCACTTTATCCTCAATTGTAATCTTGTTATATCCATTCTGCTTTTGCTGCAAATTGGTCGATTGATCATTGTTTCGTTGTCTGTCAGGCCACCACTGAGTTATACTCGATGCCCAATGGAGCTCAGATGCCGACTGAGGAGGAGGAAGGAAGTGGGGGCGAAAGCCAAGAGGAGTGGGATTCGGATGCTACTGCTGATGATGAAGGTGATGACTCCGGTGAGGAGGAAGAAGAAGAGGAGGTGGAGGAGGAAGTTGCACCACCTCGCTCGGAAAGACGCTCGAAGCTCGTTCATGACCCTGCGACCGAACGTGGTAAGGGGGTCGCGACTGTCGCTCAGTCGACCAAGCGCCCTCGAACCACTTCTCCGGTGCCGACTGAGAAAGCTTCGAAGCAATCCAGAGTGGCTCCGTCGAAGCCGGCGAAGGTCTTGCAGAAGATGAAGATGGTGATCCCCACTATCTCAGGGTAATGATGCTACTTGAGTTTTTCTGTTCCACATGAACTTATTTTTGGTCGACTCATGAATCAACCGACCGACTTACATCTGCGGTATTGCTATTTCGATACCTCGGCCAGGCAGAGCGATCACAAGATGGAAGACGCTACTTCAAAACTGGTATGACTTTCATAATTCTGTCTTCAGTCGATTGGCTCTTTGTCTCTAATTTTGATTCTTTTCTGTAGCCCCGTCTAATGTTGTTATCACCCTTCCTGACGACGACGATGAGGAACCACTGAGGCACAGGAGGAGCAGGAAGGCGTCTGCTGGCAAGGCGACTCAAGACGTGCTAGCACCCGAGACACTGGTTGCAGAGGGAGAGAATATCACTCGGCCTACCGTATCTTTTGCGGTGCCATTGACGAGTGCTCGCCCCTCACCGTCGAGTGCTGCACAGCCGTCACAGCCGTCACTTTTCTCAACCCACTTCGTCCCAGAGGACCAAGCCAGTGCTGCGAAAGAAGCAATACGCCAGGCGGGAGTCATGATGGAGCAAGTGAAGGCCATCCGAGAAGCTAGCCAGGCCGCCTATGACGCCAGTTCAGCTCTTCAGAGTAACGTTTAGGTTAGTCGGTCATCGCCTGTTCTGTTAGGATATGATATCTGAAAATTTTTCTTTCTGAAATCCATAGTAATTGTCCTACACCCACCGGGTGTGTTGATTGGAATTCCGGTTTAGTGGGGGCACGCTGAGTGCACCCACTGGGTGTAGTCCCCAAGGCTATGGTGGACTGCTGGCAGTCGACCATAGTCTTTATAGTTTAAGTTTTTCCTTCATTCGACTACGTCGAATGGATTTCCAGACCGGTGGGGGCACGCTGAGTGCACCCATCGGGTGTAGTCCTCGAGATCGTGGTCGATCGCTAGCGATGGACTACGGTCAAGAACATCTCCTTTTTTATGTTGGTCGATCGGTCGACTCGACTTGATAGAATTAGTGGGGCACGCTGAGTGCACCCACTGGGTTTAGTCCCCGAGACTATGGTCGAATGTTTGTATTCGGCCATAGTCTTAGAAACGTATGATTTTTCCTTAGTCACTCGGAAGTGAATTATCTTTGACAACTGTCGATTGGTTCTTCGTAGAAATCATGCGACCTCGCGGCTCGTTACACTGAGTTGGAGAACAAACACATCTAGCTCGAGCTTGATCTGAAGCTGGCCCAGGAGAATTTAACGGCGAAGGAGGAAGCCAAAGGTATGTTTGGTGAGGCTTCGACATTGCGCTTTGCCCTCATTTGTTTCAAAGTCGACCTTCTTTGTAACTGCGAGCAAAGTGAAGGAGGCCCGAAGAAGAAAGACCTTGAGTTGGCTGAAATCTGAAAACAGCTTTAGAGAAGACCAAGCTCGCAGACGAGAAGTTGGCTTCGGTCACCAAGCTTGAAGAAGAAAACACCAATCTGAAAGATGCTCTTGATCTCGCCAACAAAGAGGTCGGTCATTGAAAAGTGATAAGATTGCCACGAGTGACAAGGCCGTGAGTTGGTGGGGAAGAAGAACGATCTGGAGGCTTATCCGGGCGGACTCACCAAGAAACTATTCCTCATGCTCGAAGGTAATCTTTTGCACCAAACGGTTTTTCAAGCGTGATCTTTCCATTCGATCGTTGTCTTGACTCGGTGGTTGTGCTTGCAGAATTTTGCCGTAACTTTGAAGAGGAGATGGTCGACCGAGCCAAACTCGACCCCATCAACTCTCCCGTGACGGATGAAGTCGCCATGAACATGTTCCGGCTCGAATCTCGTGTTGCTGCCATCGTTGATTATCTCGCAAGGCTGAAGGTCGCCACTTCCCGCATCGACACCACGCTCTGGCCCAGAGAGACGCTCCAGAATGACCTCGAGACTCTGATGACTCGACTGAACACAGTCCCAAGTCGAGTGCAGGAGTGGAAGAAGTCTTCTGCCAGGTGTGGCGCAGATGTTGCTCTATCTCTGGCCCGAGTCCATTGCAAGGATGCACGAGAAGACAAGTTGGCAGCTCTTTGGGTGGCTAACACCAAGAAGCACAATTTCTGGTCTTTCATGGAGACCTTCATCGCCGCTGCCACTCGGATTGCTGATGGAACCGACCTTGACGAGTTTGTTGCACCTTCCATCCCTCCACAGGAGGGGTAAAAAACTTCTTGAGCTCGACACTTTAAATTTGCCTCGGTATGCCGAGTGATTTTTGTAACCGACAAACCTTAACAGGTCTAGCGCCTGAGCACTTTCGGTTCCGTTAGGTATTTATCCGAACTTGGATTCGACGTTTGAATATGCTTGTATTTGGTTTGAGATGTCTTTTGCAGGTTAAAGCGAGGCGCTTATTGCAATCTCCTTGTTCCCCAATAAACTTAGGCGAGCACTGGGCTGCAGCTAAGCCCCCGAGTGGAGAGGTCCGCTCTCCACTCGGTAGGATTTTCACAACTTAGGCGAGCACTGGGCTGCAGCTAAGCCTCCGAGTGGGAGGTCTGCTCTCTACTCGGTAGGATTTTCAAAACTTAGGCGAGCACTGGGCTGCAGCTAAGCCCCCGAGTGGGAGGTCTGCTCTCCACTCGGTAGGATTTTCAAAACTTAGGCGAGCACTGGGCTGCAGCTAAGCCCCCGAGTGGGGAGGTTTGCTCTCCACTCGGTCAGAGGATTTTCACGTTGTACTTGTGGCGTGGCTCAAGGAGAGGGTAGCATCGACCTGCACCTCCTCCTCCTTCATGGAGCGACGTTGTACTTGTGGCGAGCTGAAGGAGAGGTAGCATCGACCTGCACCTCGTCCTCCTTGCGGAGCGCATGTTTGTACTTAGGCGAGCTCGGAGGAGAGGGACGCAGTCGACCTGCACCTCGTCCTCCTTGCGAGCGCACGTTGTACATGTGGCGTAGCTCGGAAGAGAGGGTCGAAGTCGACCTGCACCTCGTCCTCCTTGCGGAGCGCATGTTGTATTTGAACTTAGGCGAGTACTTAGACTGCAGCTAAGCCCCCGAGTGGGAGGCTGGCTCACCACTCGGTAGGATTTTATTGAAACTTAGGCAAGTACTTGGACTGCAGCTAAGCCCCCGAGTGGGAGTCTGGCTCACCACTCGGTAGGATTTTATTGAAACTTAGGCGAAACGGATTCGCAGCTAAGCCCCCGAGTGGGAGGCTGGCTCGCCACTCGGTAAGGATTTTTTTTACAAACTTAGGCGAAACGGATTCACAGCTAAGCCACCCACTGTGGGGGAATTTTACTGAACAAATAAAAGTGACAAAAATCATTGGGGAAATTATGACACTATTATCTTGCAAAACATGAACTACAGAAATACTTTTATTACAACTCATCCGAGTGAAAACTTTTAAGTGTAAAATGGGCGGAGTAACTCCGCGTTCCAAGCTCGGGGCTTGTCGATATTGTGCTCGACGTTGTAGAGACGGTACGCACCGTTGTGGAGAACCTTGGTGACGATGAAGGGTCCTTCCCACGAAGGAGCAAGCTTGTGTGGTTTCTGCTGATCCACTCGGAGAACCAAATCTCCTTCCTGGAAGGCTCGACTCTTCACGTTTTTGGCGTGGAAGCGACGCAAGTCTTGTTGGTAGATGATCGATCGGATCAGAGCCATCTCCCTTTCTTCCTCTAGGAGGTCGACTGCATCCTGCCGCGCTTGTTCTGCTTCAACTTCGGTGTAGAGCTCAACTCGAGGAGCGTTGTGGAGCAGATCACTTGGTAAGACCGCCTCAGCTCCATAGACCAAGAAGAATGGAGTTCTTCGAGTCGACCGGTTAGGCGTGGTCCTTAGACCCCACAGCACCGAGGGGAGTTCATCGACCCATGCTCCAGCCGCATGCTCGAGGTCACGCATCAGTCGGGGTTTCAACCCTTTGAGGATCAAGCCGTTGGCCCGCTCCGCTTGTCCATTCGACTGGGGATGGGCGACTGAAGCGTAGTCGACTCGTGTGCCCTGAGATGTGCGTAACATACAATTCCTCCGAATCAAAGTTTGATCCATTGTTAGTGATGATGTGTGGGACTCCGATCGGAATATCGGTTCTCGATGAAGGCGACAACAAGATCGGCGTCAAGGTTCTTGATGGGCTTAGCCTCAATCCACTTGGTGAACTTGTCGATCGCTACCAAGACATGTGTGAAACCGCTTCGTCCTGTTCTCAAGGGACCAACCATATCCAAACCCCATATCGCGAAGGGCCGACGAGTGGAATGGTCTTCGAGCTGATGCGGGCTTGTGTGACATGTTGGAGTAAAATTGGCATCCTCGCACTTGTCGACTATTTCCTTTGCCATTTCATTCGCTCTTGGCCAATAAAATCCGGCTCGGTATGCTTTGGCCACGATGGTCCGAGAGGACGATGATGGCCACAGTCCCGAGTGGATGTCATCAAGGATTATTCGACCTTCTTCTGGCATTATGCACTTCTGACCAACTCCAGTCGCGCTCTCTCTGTATAGCTGTCCTTTGATCACAGTAAAGGCCTGGGATCGACGGACGATCTGTCGAGCCTCTTCCTCGTCCTCCGGGAGCTCTTTTCTCAGGATATACGCGATGTACGGAACTGTCCAATCGGGAGTGATCACTAAAGCCTCCATGACCAAGTCGACCACTGATGGGACTTCAACCTCAGTCGGATCTGTGGCACTCTTGGGCTGCGGAGCTTCTTCGGTAAAAGGATCTTCTCTGACTGATGGAGTATGGATATGCTCCAAGAACACATCGCTGGGAATGGCTTTCTCTTGAACCTATCTTTGCCAAATCATCACCGCTTGATTTTTCATCGGGGTATATGATGGAGCTCTAACCCTCAAACTTCTTTTCCAGCTTCCTCCTTTGCATTGTCAGATCCAATCATGGCTGGGCTTCTAACGCCCCACTCCTTCATCACTTGGTTGACCACCAAATCTGAGTCGCCATAAACCATAAGGCGACGGACGCCGAAAGTGAAATGGCCATGCTAATCAATACAAAAGGGCTTCAGATTCGCCTCATTGTTGGAGGAATCAAAGTGAATCTGGAGCACATATCGAGCTTGTCTCCTCGGGGAAACCAAGACTACCCCAAAGACCGAACCATTTAACATCTTAGAGCCATCAAAGAACATGGTCCAATGCTCCGAGTGAACTTGAGTCGGGCTGTCATTGTTCAATCCACTCGGCAAGGAAATCTGCTATTGCTTGGGACTTAATGGCTTTCTTTGCCTCAAACTTGATATCAAGAGGAAGGAATTCAATCGCCCATTTCGCCACTCGACCCGATTGCATCTCTCACAGCGAGTAATCTCGAAAGTGGAGCGTCACGACGATCGTAATGGAATGATCAAAGAAATAATGAGCAACCTTCTTCGTGGTCATGTAGATCCCATACACAAGCTTCTGATAATGAGGATATCTTTGCTTTGATGGAGTCAAAACTTCAGAAAGATAGTACACTGGGCGCTGAACTTTGAAGGCTTTCCCTTCTTCCCGTTCGACCGTAAGTACTGTACTGATGACTTGTCCTGTAGCTGCAATATAAAGCAACAGAGGCTCTTTGCTGATTGGAGCAGCAAGCACCGGCTGGGTGGAGAGCAGAGCTTTTAGCTCGGCAAATGCTGCATCAGCTTCTGGAGTCCACTCGAACTTGTCTGCCTTCTTCATCAGTCGATAAAGAGGCAATGCCTTTTCACCGAGTCGAGAGATGAATCGACTTAACGTGGCCAAACATCCAGTAAGCTTCTGGACATCGTGCACCCGCACAGGGCGTTTCATTCGGAGTATAGCGCCAACTTTTTCTGGGTTAGCATCGATTCCTCGTTCGGAAACAAGAAAACCGAGTAATTTTCCACCAGGAACTCTGAATGTGCACTTTGACGGATTGAGCTTGATATCATACCTCCTGAGATTGGCAAATGTTTCAGCAAGGTCAGTCAATAGGTCGGAACCCTTTCGTGACTTGACCACAATATCATCCATGTACGCTTCAACGTTCCGACTGATTTGAGTGAGTAAACACTTCTGAATCATCCGCATGAATGTGGCTCCAGCATTCTTGAGGCCGAATGGCATGGTGATATAGCAGAAGCACCCGAATGGAGTGATGAAAGCTGTTTTTATCTCATCAGGTCCGTGCGCACGGATCGATGGTACCCGAATAAGCGCCTAGAAAAGACAATCTTCGCATCCCGCAATGAGTCAACAATTTGATCGATGCGAGGGAGAGGAATGATCTTCGGGCAGGCCCGATTGATGTGTTTGAAATCAATGCACATGCGGAGTGACTTGTCCTTCTTGGGAACCATGACGACATTGGCGAGCCACTCGAGTGGTATATCTCGATAAATCCTGCCGCCAATAGTCGAGCCACCTCCTCACCAATGGCTTTTATCTTCTCGACGGCGGACCGTCGAAGATGTTCTTTGACTGGTTTTGCTGCTGAATCGACTCTAAGGCGATGCTCAGCCAGCCCCTGAACACCGGCATGTCGCCAGCTTCCATGCAAAGATGTCCCGATTCTCACGGAGGAACTGGATGAGCGCTTCTTCCTATTTAGGGTCGAGTGTTGTGGAAATATGGGTCGGAGCCGCATTGGGGTCGGTCGGGTGAATGTGAACAGGTTTCGTCTCACCGGACGACTGAAATGTTGATTCTGTGGTAGGCTTCTTGGCCCGCAACAAATCACTCGGATCTGCATTTTGCTTGTACCCTTCCAGCTCGACCATTGTTATCTGGGAATCAGCAATTTTCGAGCCTTTCTGGAAGCACTCTTCTGCCTTCTTCCGATTACCAGTGATAGAGATCACGCCTTTGGGACCGGGCATTTTCAGTTTGAGGTACACGTAACATGGTCGAGCCATGAACCGTGCATCAGCTGGTCTCCCCAAAATAGCGTGGTAAGCGCTCTGAAAATCCACGACTTCAAACGTCAGCTTCTCTTTGTGGAAATGCTTCGAGTCACCGAACACCACGTCCAAAGCTATTTGGCCGAGTGACTCGGCCTTCTTTCCAGGTATAACTCCATGAAAACTCATGTTGCTAGTGCTTAGTCGGGACATCGAAATGCCCATTCCTTTCAGTGTCTCCGCATATAATATATTCAGTCCACTACCAGCATCCATTAGCACCTTCGTCAGTCGAGTGCCTTCAACGACCGGGTCGACCACCAAAGCTTGCCTCCCAGGGGTGGCTATGTGAGTCGGGTGTTCAGACTGGTCAAATGTAATGGGAGTTTGGGACCATCTCAAATAACTGGGCGTCGCCGGGGCGACCATATTCACCTCACGGTTGATAACCTTCAGTCGGCTTTTGCTCTCCACGTCAGCAAAGATCATCAGAGTGGAGTTAACATGAGGATATCCTCCATCACTGTCCTCCTTGTCTTCGGCTTTGTCCGACTCCTTTTCCTTGTCCTTGGGCTGTTTACCTTGGAACTGCTGGATCAGGATCCGGCACTGGCGAGTGGTATGCTTCGGGTAAATGAAATTACCCTCTTCGTCTTTCTTCGTGTGGATGTGACACGGCAGATCCATCACGTCATTTCCTTCTTTATCCTTCACCTTCTTGGGGTTCTAGGATCCTTTGGATTTTCCTTTGAACTTGCCCTGAGTCACGGCCAGAGCCTCTCCACGAGCCGCTGGTTCGGCTTTCCGCTTCTGCTTCCGACTGGAGTTTCCTTTCTCCGACTGACTAGGCTTGTACTTGCCGCTCCGGAGTCGGTCCTCTTCTTCGCCGTTGGCGTACTTGGTAGCAATTTCCATCATCCGACTCAGGGTCATATCTCCGGTCCGACCAAACTTCAAACTCAATTCTCTGTTCTTAACACCATCCTTGAAGGCGCAAACTGCCTGATGATCAGACACGTTCTCCACGGTATGATGCAAAGTGATCCATCTCTGAATATACTCTCTTAAGGTCTCATTCGACTTCTGCACACAAACTTGCAGCTCTGTCAATCCAGCTGGTCACTTGCAAGTTCCCTTGAATGTTCTGACGAACACTCGTGAAAGATCTTCCCAAGTGTAAATGCTGCTAGGCGTTAACTGATTCAACCACGCCCTGTCTGAACCTTCCAACATGAGTGGTAAATGCTTCATAGCCACTTCATCATTTCCGCCACCAATCTGCACCGCCACTCGGTAGTCTTCAAGCCAAGTTTCAGGCTTAAACTCATCGGTGAACTTGCTGACTCCAGTCGCCAACCTGAAGTTGGGGGGAATCACTGCGGCTCTGATAGCCCTGCTGAAACATTCCGGACCAAAAACATGCACTCGGCTGCTAGTGGGCGCATCTCTGTCGTGGCCACCTCGATGAGCCCTGTTCCGATCGACCAAGCCTTGCACGATGATGGATCGCGCGTCAAAGCCTGGTTCCCTGGGGTCGACCGGAGCTCTTCATCCCACACTGAGCTAGCGCCTGTCATCTTGCTGCCGATGAGCATAGGACCCACCCCTCGGGGGAGGAGTGGGCACTCGACGCCTATCATCACGATCGTATCGGTCACCATATTGGTCCCGTCGATTCTCGCGTCCTTCACGCCGCGGAGGCGATCTAGGGCTGTGAGCCGACTGAACCGTATTCGCAGCGACGGATCGACTATGAATCCTGTTGAGTGACTGCGACACGGCTGAATTCTGATCTCCTGCTGCCCGGAGCAAATCTCTAATCTGCATCAAGCCTCTGCCAGCCTTCGACTGAGAGGGCTGAATCGACTCTGTTATATGGGTTGCAGCTGATAAATTCTGAATCAGGGTTCGATATACCTGAGTCGGCTGCGGGAAGAGTTGACGTCGACTGTAGTCGGGTACTCGTTGCCGCGCGCGCTCGTCGAGTGCTCGCTGGAGATTCTCCAGACGAGTGCGTTCAGCCAAGTTGGCCAAACGCGCCTCCTCCAAGGCACGAGCCTCGGGGGTTTCTCCTGCGATGGGAGTATGCAGGGTATCCGTGTTCCTGCGGTGAAGTTCTTCCCTTTGCAGGGAGTTAAGTGGCTCGGGTTGATATTCCTCATGGACTTGAGCGGGGTCGCCTCCACCGTCCACCCCATCGTCGCGGGGGAAGTCGGGAGGCTACGAGGCCCGCTGACCATCAAGACCTCCGCCGCCGGATCGCTCTTTGTCGTGACTCGGATGCGGTTCACTGAGCCGGTCGACGGATCGAATCGCCGTAGAGAGATTCGTCGGGCTCGATTGTCGCGACTTGGGTGGTGGCCGAGTGGCGGGCCACCGCGTGCCTCACCCATCTTTGGAGCCTCGATCGACCAGAGGCGCTTTGCGCTGGCAGGAGACAGGAGGGAGGACGATAGGGAGTCGACCGATAGGAGTCGACGGCCGCCGCAGAGAACGCCGCGACACACGCCCGAAAATGCGCCGCCCGTGGGACGGGAGCGCGTCGATGTCGAGTGGAGCCTCCACGGAGCCAAGCGGAGTCGTCGGCGATGAAGGTGAGCGCGCCGAGACGGATCTCGCGGCCCTCGACCAAAACTCCACCAGAAACCATGATGAAGGCAATCGGAACAATTGCAACTTCTCCAAAAATCGCTAAGACACCTGCCCCACGGTGGGCGCCAATTGTCGTGGTTCTAAGTCTGACAGTAGAGTGGGGGGTAGGTATGGAGAGGCAAGGTCCTAGCTATGGAGCAGTTGTAAGCATAAGGGATGTACGAGTTCAGGCCCTTCTCGGAGGAAGTAACAGCCCTACGTCTCGGAGCCCGGAGGCGGTCGACTGGATTATGAGTGTATAGGTTACAAGGGTGCGAACCCTTTACATTGAGGAGGGGGTGGCTTATATAGTGTCGCGCACCCTCCGCCCTCGATTATGCAGGTTTAAAGTACATTAAGGCTAGGCGCATGGTAACGCCTTACATAAAGTGTCCTAAATGCCATAAAGACTACTTAATTACAGCACCGCTTGGATGCAGAGTGGCTCTTGATCTCCGGTGGTCGAGTGAGTCTTCATGGTTGAGTCCTTCGAGTCCGCCGAGTGAAGTCCTCTCTCGATCGAAGGCGATTTCTTGAAGGTGTCCTTGGGAAGGGTACTTAAGACAGGTCTATGACCCTACCCTAGATACATGACTTCATCAGTACCCACCCACACGCCGCCGTTTGCATCGCCCCTTATGGCTGTAGTGCCTGGGCACGTGGTCTACACCGCTACCCCGAGGCCGTCCCCGCGAATGCACCGACCCACGCATCGCCGCTACATTGCCCCTTCGAGTCATAGCGCCACGCACGTGATACGTCTCCGTCGTATCTATAATTTTCTATTGTTCCATTTCAATATTATACAACTTTTATATACTTTTGGCAACATTTTTTATTATTTTTAGGGACTAACATATTGATCCAGGGCCAGTTCCTGTTTGTTGCATGTCTTTTGTTTCGCAGATATCCATATCAAACGAAGTCCAAAAGCGATAAAAAAATACATAGAATTATTTTAAAATGTATGTGATTTTTGGGAGGTGGAATCAATGGAAACAGAGGCCCAGGGCCTCCACTAACCACCAAGGCGTGCCTGCCCCCGGCGTGTGGTGGTGCCTATCGGACACCCTGTAAGTCAGGTGGGGCTCTTCTTCGGCCACAACGAAGCTTATATCCGGAAAAAAAATTGTGTTATAATATCAGCTCAATCGGAGTTACGTATCTCCGGAATTTTAAGAAACGGTGAATGGCTGAAAAATAGGAACGCGAAACAGAAGATAACAGAAAGAGAGATCCAATCTCAAAGGGGCTCTCGCCCCTCCGCTGCCATGGAGGCCATGGACCAGAGGGGAAACCCTCCTCCCATCTACGTAGGGTGGAGGCCAAGGAAGAAGAACAAGGAGGGGGCTCTCTCCCGCTCTCTCCCGGTAGCGCCGGAGTGCCACCGGGGCTAGGATCGTGACGACGATCTACACCAACAACCTTGCTACCGTCAACACCAACTTTCTCCCCCTCTATGCAGCGGTATAGCCTCTCTATTCCCGCTGTAATTCTCTACTCAAACATGATGCTCAACACTATATATTATTATTCAATGATGTGTGGTTATCCTATGATGTTTGAGTAGATCTGTTTTGTCATATGGGTTAATTGATGATCATGATTGGTTTGAGTTGTATGTTTCATTTTCTTGCTGTCCTATGGTGCCGTCCGTGTCGCGTAAACATGACGGATCCTCGCTGTAGGGTGTTGTAATATGTTCATGATTCTTTTATAGTGGGTGGCGAGAGTGACAAAAACTTATACTCGAGTAAGAGGGTTGTTGCGTATGGGAGTAAACAGGACATGATAGTTAATGCTATGGTTTGGTGTTACCTTAATGATCTTTGGTAGTTGCGGATGCTTGCTAGAGTTCTAATCATAAGTGCATATGATCCAAGTACGGAAAGTATGTTAGCTCATGACTCTCCCTCATATAAAATTGCAATAATGATCACGGGTTCAGTTATCGAATGCCTAGGGACAAATAACTTTCTTGTGTGACAAAAAGTTATCTACTAAACAACTAACTTTTATTATCTTGCATTTTATTCGTAGTTTTATTCTTGCAAACTAGTACTAGCTGAAAGTGCGTTATATCGACTAGAGGGGGGGTGAATAGGCGATTCCTATGAATTCTTCACTGAGGAATTTGCTGGTGAGGAAATTCCTTAGCGAAGAACTACTTGCAGCGGAATAAGTACTCAGAAGTAAGCATAACAGAATACAAGCATGGTCATCATGATGAAATGAAGACTAGCACAGAGTACAGAAAGCGTAATCACAGGATAACACAAGATGAAGACAAACAGATCAAGAAATTGGGCGAGGAAACCGAGAAAGTCTTGATCAAAGTCTTCAAGCACAGATATGAACAAACATTCAACACAGTAATGAGGAAATGAAAGGGTTGAGGAAATAGAACCAGTTAGTGGGTGAAGACAATGATTTGGTAAACCAGTTCCAACTGCTGTCTCAGTTGTACGTTTGGTTGGAGCGGCTGAGTATTTAAACTCGAGGACACGCAGTCCCGGACACCCAGTCACTAAGCACGCAGCTCAGGACACCCAGTTCTCACCATATTCTCCTTGAACTAAGGCCACGTAGACCTAAGTCTTCAGGTGACTTCCAAACCTTCACAGACTTGGTCACTCGGTGATCCACAATTCCTCTTGGATGCTCTAGACCATGACGCCTAACCGTCTGGAAGAAGCACAGTCTTCAAAGGTAACAAGCGCCGGATCCACGCAGGATCAGTTTCTTCAGTGATGCTCAATCACTTTGGGTTTGTGGGGGTTTGGTTTTGGGTTTTCCTCACTTGATGATTTTCGCTCAAAGTCCTCGGAGGATGGGTTGCTCTCGGATGACAAGTGTCAAGTTCTCTCGGAGCAGCCAACCAGCTAGTGGTTGTAGGGGGCGGCTATTTATAGCCTAGGAGCAGCCCGACATGATAAGACATAAATGCCCTTCAATGATATGACCGTTAGGTGGATAAGATATTTTGGGACAGGTGGCCAAGAAGACATCAACGGTCGGAAATTTGGCTCTCAAATTCCTCGGGGCTATCATGTTCCTCCTTTGTGTAGGCAATTCAGACCTGGCGAATTCCTAACTCCTCATCGAGCAAAGTCCTTAGTGACCGTAAAGAACTGCGTCTTTGTCACTAAAGAAATTGACTGAACTGTATGAGATTGCCAATGGCTTCACTCGAAGGGATTGGTAGGTGTAGGATTTTGAGTTGAGCATCACATGGAAATTTTTCCTTAGTTTTTCCTTGACCCCCTTTAACAGTACGGTGTTTCCTATGACTCAAGAAAGAGAAAATGAAACTACGAAAACAAAAGTCTTCACGCTTCATGTTCCTCAAATGAATATCAAGTCTTCAAGGTCACACCAATTTCTTCACTTTCAAAGTCTTCAGAAAGTCTTCAGAAAGTCTTCAGAATATCAAAGTCTTCAGTCGAAGAACTTCATTTTTAGGGGTTGACTTTCTCTATAAATATCAAACTCCTCATAGACTTATAGACCTGTGTACACTCACAAACGCATTAGTCCCTTAACCTATAAGTCTTCAATACACCAAAATCACTAAGGGGCACTAGATGCACTTACACTAGCATCATACCTCCAAATTAGTTTCATACTTGTTCTAGCTAAAGCAAACATTAAAGTGTGCGTAGAGTGGTACCGGTAGTCGATAGAACTTGAGGGAATATTTGTTCCACCTTTAGCTCCTCGTTGGGTTCGACACTCTTACTTATCGAAAATGACTACAAACGATCTCCTATACTTGTGGAGACCTTTTTCTAGCGCCGTTGCCGGGGAGCAATAGCATGGGGTGAATATTCTTGTGTGTGCTTGTTTGCTTTATCACTAAGTTGTTTTTATCGTGTGCTCTTTTTTTCTATCTTTAGTAATGGGTAGGAAACGCAAAATACCAAAAAAAATTACTTGTACCTACTAAACCAATGGTGAAAGAACCACCCAAAATTTATCATACTGCTGAAGCTTTCTACTTGGATCATTTCCGATTCCTATGTGCTCGTGCTGAAAACCCAACTAGCTTAGTTGAGGGAAAATCATTGAATGAGCATGCTTATTTTGTGCAACATCACTTATCCCAAAAAGGGAAACTTTTATGGAGCATATTAATACTATGCATTGCTATGCTTGGAATTTATGCGAAATATATGATTTTACTTGTTGTTCTAAACACCCTAAGAAACACCTTGCCTACCAATGTGAGTTTAGTGATAATGAAATCTTATCATCTTATGCCAAGGGTGTTTATAATTAATATGATGTTGAACAAATTGAAGAATTTGTTGCTTTTAAGGGTGCTTATGAAATTGCTTCTTTGCTTGAAAAGTATGATGTTACTCTTTACAAATCTGAAAAACCTGTCATACTTAAATATTGCCATGAAAATTATTCTTCTAATACTTATGTTAAAGAATTTATTGAGAAAGTCTCCGCTGTCCAAGGAGAGATTAATATTTGGCAGGAATCTATGAAAGAAGAAATTGACGACATTGTGAGCTCATTGGATGAAAAAGATGAGGAGGAGAGCGAAGAACAAAAGGAGGAAGAGAAGATTGATCACCCGTGCCTACCTTCTGATGAGAGTAACCCTTCAACTCATACATTGTTTAATGTCCCTTCGTTCTTACTGAAGGATGGATGCTATGATCCCATTGATTCATTTGAAATATCCCTTTTTGATGAACTTGATGCTTGCTATGCTTGTGGCCATGATGCCAATCTGAATTATGCTTATGGAGATGAACTTGCTATAATTCCTTATGTTAAGAATGAAATTGTTGCTATTGCACCCAAACATGATAGTCCTATTATCTTTTTTGAATTCTCCCAGCTACACTATATCGGAGAAGTTTGCGCTTATTAAGGATTATACTGATGGGTTGCGTTTTACTATTGCACATGATGACTTTGATAAATATGATATGCATGTTCTTGCTACTCCTACTTGCAATTATTATGAGAGAGGAACTACATCTCCGCCTCTCTATGTTTCCAATACTATAAAATTGCAAAAAACTGTTTATGCTATGTATTGGCCTTTACTTGATGTGCATGAATTGTTCTTTTATGACATGCCGATGCATAGGAAGAGAGCTAGAATTTGTCATTGCATGATATATGTTGCTTTGTGCTCACTACTAAATGCCAAATCATTGTTAATTAAAATTGGCTTTGATATACCTTGGGATCCGGGTGGATCAATTACTTGAGCACTTTATGCCTAGCTTAATGGATTTAAAGAAAGCACTGCCAGGGAGACAACCCAGAAGTTTTAGAGTGTTATTTTATTTTGTTGTGTGCTTTTATAAAGTTTAAAGACAAACTATATATAGAGGGGAACCTAAAACTTTTTCAAAAAGAAAAGTGAAAGTGAGAGAGACGGGCATTGTTAAATTGGGAGCTAGCCTTGAACTTTGTTCATGCACATGGGAACTTTGTGAACCTTGATTACACAAACTTTTCAAAAAAAATTATCCCCTTGTAATCCATTGTATTATAAAAATAATGTGCCAAGATTTTCCTTTAGGATGATTAGATGGCTTGTTGGTATGTGCACTGCAAAAACAGAAACTTTGGTTGTAGTGCATGAATTTATGTTTTTTACTGGAACGTCAAAAGTTTTTGAAATTTCTACATAGTACTGCTAGGTAAATTTTTTATTTTTCCCTAATTTTTTAGAATTTTTGGAGATATAGAAGTATGTTCAAAGTTCAGATTGCTAGACTGTCCTGTTTTTTATAGATTTTGTCTCTGATGCATTGTTTTGCTTATTTTGATGGAACTATGGATCTTATCGAGTGGTATAAGCCATGGAGAAGTTAGAATACAGTAGGGATAATGCAAAAATAAAATATGATTGGGTTTGCAACAGTACTTAGAGTAGTGACTTGCTTTATTATACTAACGGATCTCACGATGATTTTGTTAAGTTTTGTGTGGATGAAGTCACTACAAAAAAATAAACTTCCGTGATGATACGTGTTTGTCACAGTAGGTCACGTTTTTTGTCATGCATGTATGATGTCTACTACGCAACTTTATTCTTGTAGACTCGTGTTGGGCCTCCAAGCGCAGAGTTTTGTTGGACATTAGCAATTTTTCCACAAGTGGATGACCTAAGGTTTATCAATCAGTGGGAGGCGTAGGATGAAGATAGTCTCTCTCAAGCAACCCTACAATCAAATACAAGAAATCTCTTGTGTGCCCAACACACCCAATACAATGTCAAATTGTATAGGTGCACTAGTTTTTGTAGCGCGAACAATAAAAAGCAGCAAGGTACTAAATAGTAAAACGGAGCACAAATGGTATTGCAATAATGGATAATGAGGCCTAGGGTGCATACTTTCACTAGTGCAATCTCTCAACAATGCTAACACAGTTTGATCATATGATTATCCCTCAAAGTGCAATAAAGAATCGCTCCCGAGTTCCTATTAGTAGAGAACAAAAGATAGAAATTGTTTGTAGGGTACGAAACCACCTAAAAGCTATTCTTTACGATCAATCTATCCTAGAGTTCGTACTAAAATAACACAAAGCTATTCTTTCCGATCAATCTAACCAAGAGTTCATACTAAAATAACACCATATGACACACATCTACCAACTCTAATGTCACCTGCATACTCCAATGTCACCACAAGTATCCATGAGCTAATTCTACGATATGCATCAAACAACTACATGATCATAATATTCAGTCCAAACAAAGAACTACAAGGAGACCCCAAAGTTTCTATCGGAGAAAAGATAATAAAAACATGCATCAACCCCTATGCATAGATTACCCCAATGTCACCTCGGGAATCCACAAGTTGATTGCCATAACAAACATCAAGTAAATCAATACGATACCCCATTATCACCTCAAGTATTCATACCGCAAGACATACATCATGTGTTCTCACATCTGAGCATTCAATCCGACAAGAAAAAACTTCAAAGGGTAAAGACTCAATTCATCACAACAAGTATAGAGAGGGGAGAAAAATCATATGATCCATCTATGTTAACAAAGCCCGTGGTACATCAAGATTGTGACATCTCAAGATCGCGCGCAAGAGAGAGAGATTAAACACATATCTACCGGTACAAACACTCAGCCCTGAGGGTGGACTACTCCCTCCTCGTCATGGTGGCCGCTGGGATGATGAAGATGGCCACAGGAGATGATTCCCTAGTCCAGCAGGGTGCTGGAACGGAGTCCCGATTGGTTTTCGGTGGCTAAAGAGGCTTGCGGCGAAGGAACTTCCGGTCTAGGGTCTCCCCGAGGGTTTTCGGAATATTTGGGAATTTATAGGGCGAAGAAGGGGTACGGGAGGCCACCGAGGTGGGCAGGTACTGCTCTGGCCCAATGGTTCTCTTCTGGTACATAAAAAATCCACAAAAAGTTTCGTGGTGTTTGGAGAACTTTCATTTATGGACAAAAAACAACACCACGTTAGTTCTGCTGAAAATAGCATCAGTCCAGGTTAGTTCATGCAAATCATACCAAAACCATATAAAATTGTTGTAAACATGGCATGAATACTTCATATATTATAGATATGTTGGAGACATATCAGCATCCCCAAGCTTAATTCCTACTCGTCCTCGAGTAGGTAAATGATAAAAGAAATAATTTATGAAGTGTGAATGCTAGCAAAGTGCACAAGTTTGATTAATGACAATTTCAATCACTTTTCCTAGCATCATAACAACAATTCTTTCTTATAAAACATCTCAGTTTAAAGTAGCAACCAATTCACATGTTAAGGTTCAAACAATGAATTCTCTTGAAACTCAACAACCTATATTCTTAGTCACCAAACAATTGCAATTCAACTTATTCAACAAAGTCTAACTAAGAGCTCCACATACTCAACCATCATATAGTCTTCTATGATTGCTAACACTCACCGCATACACATGAGCAAAACGTTTCAACCGGACACATAGAAAGATATGGGCTTATAGTTTCGCCTCCCAACGTATTCACCTCAAGGGTGATGTCAACAATAATAACTCATGCTATCCATATCCAACTGGATATATGTGCCTAGATCTTTCCTCACCACACGATACTTGCCAAAAGAGAAAATAAAAAGGAATAGACAGAAAGACTTTGACTCTTGCATGAAAGTAAATACATAAAAGTAAAAGGTAGGCCCTTCGCAGAGGGAAGCAGAGGTTGCCATGCGCTTATTTGTTTGTATGCTCAACCCCTTAGTGCAAAAGAACGTAACGTTATATCGCCCCTTGTGATAGCAACCTTTATTATGCAGTCTGTCACTTTTATTCTTCGCCATCACAAGTTCGTACAACGCTCAATTTTCTCTTACACTAAATGATCAAACACTTTTAGAAGCAATTTTTATTGCCTTATTGCACCGATGACAACTTACTTGAAGGATCTTACTCAATCCTTAGGTAGGTATGGTGGCCTCTCTAAAATAAGATTTGGGTTTAAGGGTTTTTGGATGCACAACTAGTATCTCTACTTGGTGCGGAATTTTTGGCTAGCAAAGATAGGGGGCAAGCACCACATGTTGAAGGATCTATGACAATATAACTTCTATGTGAATATGAACAAACATAAATCATTACGTTGTCTTCCTTGTCCAACGTCAACAATTTTGGCAAATAATATTTTGATGGGGGCTCACAATCACAAAAGATTTCCAAGATAGTGTATTTTCATGTGAAATTTCTCTTCCTTATACTAATTATTCGTGAATCGCTTGTATGACAAATATTGTGATTGTCAAGCTTCAAAAGCTTTCACTTTTAAACCCAATGTGAATCCACTACTAGGCATGATATGAACATGTAATTTCAACTCCGTGATATTCAATCCATTCAACAATTTACTCATAGGATATAAGTTAAGCACAAGAGTAAATGACAAGCTACTCCAGAAAGATATAAGTGAAGATCAAGTGAGTAGTTGTGTAAACGGGTAGCTATTTGAGGACTCTCTTTTATTTAAAACTTTCATATCTAAATATTTTATTAAAAAAACAAGCAAAAACAAAACAAAATTATATTCCAAGTATAGCACACATCATGTGAAGAAGCAAACACTTAGGCTCAACCGATACTAACTGATAATTGTTGAAGAAGAAAGGTGGGATGCCTACCAGGGCATCCCCAAGCTTAGATGCTTGAGACTTATTGAAATATAAATTTGGGATGCCTTGGTAATCCACAAGCTTGAGCTTTTTTATATCCTTTATTCCTCTCATATCACGGTTTCCCTAAATCTCAAAAACTTCATCCACACAAAACTAAACAAGAACTCGTGAGATAAGTTAGTATAAACCAATGCAAAAAACCTTATCATTATCTACTGTAGCAAATCACAAAAATTATTATTAAACATTGCATACTAAATTCCTCTGCATATTTAATAGTCCTATCCTCAAATAGAATCATCAAACAAGCAAACATATGCAAACAATGCAACCATAACAGCAATCTGCCAAAACAGTACAGTCTGTACAGAATGCAAGATTCATCATACTTCACTAACCCCAAAAATTCTGAAAAAATACCACACTTTAGAAAATTTATCATATATTATTTTGCAAAACGTTTCAGCACTTTATCACATACTGACTTTTCTAGGGATTTTTTGCAATAGCGATAAACTTTCTGTTTTGAAACAGCAACATGTAAACTTGCAAAATAATCATGGCAAAGGCTATCATTGCCACTTTTATTGAAATAAAAGATGCAAAAAGTTATTATAAATAACAGCAAGCAAATCCTAACAAAATAAATTGACGCTCCAAGCAAAACTCATATCATGTGACGAATGAAAACATAGCTCCAAGTGAGGTTACCGATAATGTTGGAGACGAAAGAGGGGATATGCCTTCCGGGGCATCCCCAAGCTTAGTTGCTTGGATCTTCCTTCAATATTACCTTGGGGTGCCTTGGGCATCCCCAATATTAGGGTATTTTCACTCCTTATTCTCCTCATATCTACATCTCACCCAAAACTTGAAAACTTCAATCACACAAAACTTAACGGAACCTTGTGAGATAGGTTAGTATGGTAAAGAGCAAACCATTTCACTTTTGGTACTGTCAAAGACAAGATTCATAATTGTTTCCACACAATTCCTAATGTAGCATATCATTTCTACAGTTTATATTGAGCAATATAAGCCATAGAAACTAGGAAACAAGCAAAGTATGCATTGAAAACAGAATCTGCCAAAAACTGAATAGTCTGTAGTAAGCTGTACTCAAACCATACTTCTGCTACTCCAAAAATTATTAAACAATTATGAACACGTGAGAAATTTGTATATTAATCTTATACAAAAATAATAAACTCAAAAGCACTCATCGTTATTTTCGTGAGCGCAAAAGTTTCTGTTTTTCAGCAAGATCAAATCAACTATCACCCAACATGATCCCAAAGGCTTTACTTGGCACTTTATTGAAACAAATACAATGAAGCATGATTAATACAGTAGCATAATCATGTGAACACACAAAAACAATAGATAAAAGTGTTGGGTTGTCTCCCGACAAGCGATTTTCTTTAATGCCTTTTAGCTAGGCATGATGAGTTCAATGATGCTTGCATAAAAGATAAAGACTGAAACATAACAAGAGCATCATGAATCATAATTTCCTCTCTCATAATAATTTTTAGTAGCATCATGAATAGATTTATCCATATAACCATCACATAAAGCATTATTTTCATGATCCAAAACCATAGAAAATTTATCACTGTTTATGGCATACATGTCATCATAATAATCATCATAGGTAGCAACTTTGTGCTCAACATAGTAAATTGAAACCTCTTCCAAAATAGTGGATGTATCACTAAATAAAGTCACGACCTCTCCAAATCCACTTTCATCAATATTGTAATAAGATTCAACACCCTCCAAAATAGTGGGATCACTACTACCTAGAGTTGACACTCTTCTAAACCCTCTTTCATCATTGTAATCATCATAAATAGGAGGCATGCTATTATCATCATAAATTTTCTTATCGAAAGTAGAAGGAATCAAAGGATCATATTCATTATGCAAAGCATCCCCAAGCTTAAGACAAGCATTATTTTCAGCAAATAGATCTTCAAGCATTTCGTACTCATCAAACATAGCATCCCCAAGCTTGTGGTTTTGCATATCATCATATCATTCTTGTCAATAGAATGAATGGCACCAATAGTATATCAAACATTATTATCATATTCTTCCAAGCAAGTGCCAAAAAGATCTTCAAGGTCATAAGAGACATCATTGTCTTCCCAATCATAATCATCACAACAAGTAGGAGGCATCACAAAATCATACTCAATATCATCATCCTCCATCAACATATTTGATTCACTTTCATGAGGCACAATGGTGATAGGAGCAATGTCACTTGGGAGAGTTACCTTTTTACCTCTACTTTTTCTTCTTTTCTTTTTCTTCTTCACCACCTCACGTGTGGGTTTAATCAATTTTTCGAGCTTCTTGTTGAAGAGATTGATTGGATAGGAAGCTCCTCCTCGTTACCTAATTCATCATAATAAACACTAGGAGGATAATGGGAAATATTTTCCCTTTCATTAGTACTCTCTTCATACTCTATTTGTTTTCATGTCTGTAGATAGTTGGCAATATAAGGATTCTCAATGCAATTTTCCGCACAAAACATATAAATTTCCTCTAGATCAAAATCAAGAAATCTATTGAGAATAAATTTTGGAATACCCTTAGTTATACGTTTCATTTCTTCATACCCTAAAGAAGACTAAGCTCTTTATGATGCTCAAGGGTAATCAAGTTATCACAATTTTTGGACACGATTTGATCATGAAACAAATAGCATTGGTGATTTAAATGACCACGTTCATTGCAAAGTTCACAAGGATGGCGATAAATATTAAAACTCTCAGCACAATCATCTAGCCTCTCTTGCAACTTTTTCGTTTCTAAATATTTATGCTTCTTACAAATTCTATCTTCCCTTTTTGGTGTGCGTGTGCACTCCCAATTTACTCCGCAAAAACAGACATTCTTATAGGAGACATCATAATCATGGCTAGTGCAATCATCATTAGCATTTTGGATATTCAAAGAATTCATACTAACAACATTGCAATCATGGTCATCATTCAAATAATTTGTGCCAAACATTTTATTGACTTCTTCTTCTAAAATTGAGCACAATTTTCCGAACCATCATTTTCAAGAAAGACAATATAAAGATGATCAATAATATGATGCAACCTCAATTCCATTTTTTATGTAGTTTTGTTTTATACGCCAAACTAGTGATAAAACAAGAAACTAAAATATTTTATTGCAAGAACTAAGGATATACCTTCAAGCACTCACCTCCTTGGCAACGGTGCTAGAAAAGAGCTTGATGTCTACTACGCAACTTTATTCTTGTAGACTCGTGTTGGGCCTCCAAGCGCAGAGTTTTGTAGGACAGTAGCAATTTTCTCTCAAGTGGATGACCTAAGGTTTATCAATCCATGGGAGGCATAGGATGAAGATAGTCTCTCTCAAGCAACCCTGCAATCAAATACAAGAAATCTCTTGTGTCCCCAACATACCCAATACAATGGCAAATTGTATAGGTGCACTAGTTCGGCGAAGAGATGGTGATAAAAGTGTAGTATGGATAGTATATATGAGTTTTTGTAGTGCGAACAATAAAAAACAGCAAGGTAGTAAATAATAAAACGGAGCACAAACGGTATTACAATAATGGAAAATGAGGCCTAGGGTGCATACTTTCACTAGTGCAATCTCTGAACAATGCTAACATAGTTGGATCATATGATTATCCCTCAAAGTGCAATAAAGAATCACCCCCGAGTTTATTAGCGGAGAACAAAAGATAGAAATTGTTTGTAGGGTACGAAACCACCTCAAAGCTATTCTTTTTGATCAATCTATCCTAGAGTTCGTACTAAAATAACACAAAGCTATTCTTTCCGGTCAATCTAACCAAGAGTTCATACTAAAATAACACCATATGACACACATCAACCAACTCTAATGTCACCTAGATACTACAATGTCACCACAAGTATCCGTGAGTTAACTCTACGATATGCATCAAACAACTTCATGATCATAATATTCAGTCCACACAAAGAACTACAAGGAGACCCCAAAGTTTCTATCGAAGAAAAGATTATAAAAACGTGCATCAACCCCTATGCATAGATTACCCCAATGTCACCTCGGGAATCCGCAATTTGAGTGCCATAACATACATCAGGTAAATCAATATGATACCCTATTGTCACTTCAAGTATTCATACCGCAAGACATACATCATGTGTTCTCAGATCTGAGCATTCAATCCGACAAGACAAAAACTCAAAGGGTAAAGACTCAATTTATCACAACAAGTATAGAGAGGGGAGAAACATCATATGATCCATCTATGTTAACAAAGCCCATGATACATCAACATCGTGACATCTCAAGATTGCGCGAGAGAGATTAAACACATAGCTACTAGTACAAACCCTCAGCCCCGAGGGTGGACTACTCCCTCCTCATCGTGGTGGCCGCCGGGATGATGAAGATGGCAACCGAAGATGAATCCCCCATCCGAGAGGGTACCGGAACGGAGTACCGATTGGTTTTAGGTGGCTACAGAGGCTTGCGGTGGAGGAACTTCCAATCTAGGGTCTCCCAGAGGGTTTTCAGAATATGTGAGAATTTATAGGGCGAAGAAGGGGTACGGGAGGCCACCAAGGTGGGCACAACCCACCAGGGCGCGCCATCCCCAGTAAGTATCATATTTCGGAACATTACTTAGCTCGTCAAACTTAGGGAGGGGTACTGAAAATTCCATCTCCTGAATAGGATTGGATAAAGAAGGCGGAGCGGATCAAGTGTCCGGCCCCGGTCCCCGAAAACCCAGCCGAGCCTCTGTTGACGAAGATGTTGGTCCTGGCGCCCCACCAGGCGCCGGCGAAGAAGGACAAGAAGAAGAGCAAGGAGGCCGAAGGTGGCCTCCATCACGAAGATACTTCGGGCACTGTGCCCGGAGGAACCGAGGCTCCGTCTCTCATGAGCGAGACGAAGACCAGGATGACGAGGAGGAGGAGGAGGAGGAAGAGAACCCTCCTCCCGAAGGGAAAAAGGGATCGCCTTCCGTAGATCTGGAGGAGGGGCGTCCAAGAGGGGAAAGATATCCCTCTCAAATGATTCGGATTCGGGCACCAAAGCTGTCCCCAAGCACCGCCCCCGAGCCAAGCCCCTTATCGAATCGTAAGTACCTTAAGAGGCCTTACATACATCTAACCTTTTTATAGATGGTGAGAATGATATCAAATTTCGTGTTTCAGTCCGGCCCGTGACATCCCTAAGGAATCATCATCATCGGGGGATCTCTCTCTGGAGAAGATGGAGAGCGAGACGCCTCCACAAGCTTCCCCGCCTCCTAGGGCGGATGACACCGAGGTGTCATCCCAAAGGATTTCTCCAGGCTCTGGAGAAGTGCGGGAGGGGACCAAGAGGGCGACAGAGGATAACGCCTTGGCTACTTAGAACATGGGGGGAACAACCCTCACGGAGACTGGCAACAGGGGTCCTGAATTATCTGACCCCGGCCGGATACTGTTCCGGAGACACCAACGGCTCCGGAACTGAACCAGCAGCCCCCTCCGGGGAAGGGGGGACGGCTATTCCAGCGGCAACCTCTATTAATGCGGAGGCGCCAAACATGTTGATGGATGCTCTGCAAAGTGCGTCCGTCTTGGAGGAGCACCGTACCTTGATGGGTACGGTGGTTGAGAAGGTTCATCCCGCTAAAAGCGGACTGAATGAAGCCTTGACGAGCCTACTAACAGGCTTCAAGGTATGTGATGTAATGTCTTTAGACGCTTTCCATATAAAAAATCTGTGTGTATATAGATAGTAGCCCCTGAGACTCTGTTTGGCCAATGGCGGAGGGCGAACAGAGGGTCTATAGATATTCGCGGGAAATAATATTCTTATATTTTTGATAAAAATAGGCTTCACTATTGGCGGCGACGCTCAAGCCGCCGAAGTTTTCGAACTGAAGCAGAAACTGCAACTAGTCGACGAGGACAATATCCGAATTAATAAGCGGCTTGACGAGGCGCGGGTATGTTTCAAGTGCTCCATATATAATTGAATTTGTTTACAAATGCGGAGTTGAAGCTTATGTACTGCTATATGCATAATTGCAGATGGTGCTGCTAGGGTCGAGACCCTCAGGAGTGACCTTGTCCGCGCGAAGGAGCAGGCAAGGGTGAGTGATGCGGCCGCTGAGAAAGCGGCTGCTGATTTGAAGGCCGAACAGGTCTCCCGGCGCCAGTTCGAGGAGCGGGTGTCCAAAATTTAGCAAGAGCTCAAGGACACCACTCTCAAGTGCATTCTGCTTGAGGAGGAGAATAAAGCTAAGGCGGCCGAATCGCCAAGGCCCTTCAAGAAGCCCAAGAGGCGAGATCCAAATCCCGAGCGGCTCGCAAGGAGATCCAACAGGCCCGATAGATAGCGGCTGGTAAGCCCTTTCTTTTACAGTCTAAGTTTGGCCATCAGAGGTATGCCTTAATCGACTATGGAGTTCTCCAGACGCCTTTGCGGATCTTCCGAAGAGCGCCGCCGACGCTGCACAATTCTACCGAGCCAAAGAGGGGCATGCGACGGAGAAGCTGTTCTGGTCGCAGTTTGCAACGCAGGAGCGCTCGACGCTGCTAAACGACCAAATGGCGCAGTGGGCCGAGTTACATAAGATGTTTGGAGCGGACATGAAGGAAGTCATACTCCGGTTGTGGCCGGTCGAACCCGTTCCGAGTAGCTATTTTGGCCTAGTGCGGCGACTCATTGATGTCGTGCCCCGAATTGATGTAATCAAACGGTCAGCGTGCATAGAAGGTGCACAGAGGGCCTTCTCCCGCGTCAAGGTTCACTGGGCGAAGATGAAGGCCGCTGTTATCGCGGTGGAGGGTCCTCCCGAAGGCAAGGACCACCGCACGCCGGAGAGTTATTTAGACGACGTCCTAGAGGGTGCTCGCTTGATAGAGGGTCAATGCTCAAAGGACATTATATTCGAATGAATGTATCCGAACGACCATGACGTGTTTATTATATAAATTAAGGCCTTTTAACATGTGTGTGTTGCTATCTAAAAGTTCTTTCCTCCTATGCGGCTGTTTTTCAAATTCCTGAGAGTTTTCCAGTCGTCGACTTCGGCCCCCACGTAGTGTTGGGGAACGTAGTAATTTCAAAAAAAATTCCTACGCACACGCAAGATCATGGTGATGCATAGCAACGAGAGGGGAGAGTGTTGTCTACGTACCCTCGTGAGACCGAAGCGAAGCGTTGACGCAACGTAGAGGAAGTAGTCGACGTCCTCCCGGTCCAACCGATCCAAGCACCGTTATTCGGCACCTCCGAGTTCTTGACACAGCGACAGCTCGATGGACGCACCCCAATCTCCGATCCAGCAGAGGCACGGGAGGAGTTCCGTCAAGACGATGGCGTGGTGACGATCTTGATGTTCTCTGTCGCGCAGGCTTCGCCTAAGCACCGCTACAATATGACCGAGGTGTAATATCGTGGAGGGGGGCACCGCACACGGCTAAGGAACGATCTCAATGATCAACTTGTGTGTCCATGGGGTGCCCCCTGCCCCCGTATATAAAGGAGTGGAGGAGGGGAGGGTCGGCCCTCTACTATGGCGCGCCCTGGGGAGTCCTATTCCCACCGGGAGTAGGATTCCCCCTTTCCTAGTCCAACTAGGAGTCCTTCCATGTATTAGGAGTAGGAGACTAGGAAGGGGAAGAGAGAAGGGAAGGAAGGAGGTGGTGCGGCCCCTCCCCCTAGTCCAATTCGGACTAGGCCAAGGGGGGGCGCGCAGCCTGCCCTAGGCAGCCCCTCTCTCTTTCCCGCAGGGCCCAATAAGGCCCAATACTTCTCCCCGGCGAATTCCCGTAACTCTCCGGTATTCCGAAAAATACCCGAATGACTCGGAACCTTTCCGAACTCCGAATATAGTTGTCCAATATATCGATCTTTACGTATCGACCATTTCGAGACTCCTCGTCATGTCCCCGATCTCATCCGGGACTCCGAACTCCTTCGGTACATCAAAACTCATAAACTCATAATATAACTATCATCGAAACCTTAAGCGTGCGGACCCTACGGTTCGAGAACAATGTAGACATGACCGAGACACGTCTCCGGTCAATAACCAATAGCGGGACCTGGATGACCATATTGGTTCCTACATATTCTACGAAAATCTTTATCGGTCAGACCGCATAACAACATACGTTGTTCCCTTTGGCATCTGTATGTTACTTGCCCGAGATTCGATCGTCGGTATCCAATACCTAGTTCAATCTCGTTACCGGCAAGTCTCTTTACTCGTTCCGTAATACATCATCTCGCAACTAACTCATTAGTTGCAATGCTTGCAAGGCTTAAGTGATGTGCATTACCGAGAGGGCCAGAGATACCTCTCCGACATTGGAGTGACAAATCCTAATCTCAAATCGCCAACCCAACAAGTACCTTTGGAGACACCTATAGAGCACCTTTATAATCACCCGATTCGTTGTGACGTTTGGTAGCACACAAAGTGTTCCTCCGGTAAACGGGAGTTGCATAATCTCATAGTCATAGGAACATGTATAAGTCATGAAGAAAGCAATAGCAACATACTAAACGATCGGGTGCTAAGCTAACTGAATGGGTCATGTCAATCAGATCATTCAACTAATGATGTGATCCTGTTAATCAAATAACAACTCTTTGTCCATGGTTAGGAAACATAACCATCTTTGATTAACAAGCTAGTCAAGTAGAGGCATACTAGTGACACTCTGTTTGTCTATATATTCACACATGTATTATGTTTCCGGTTAATACAATTATAGCATGAATAATAAACATTTATCATGATGTAAGGAAATAAATAATAACTTTATTATTGCCTCTAGGGCATATTTCCTTCAGTCTCCCACTTGCACTAGAGTCAATAATCTAGATCACATCACCATGTGATTAACATCGATAATTCACATCATCATGTGATTAACACCCATAGTTCACATCGCCATGTGACCAACACCCAAAGGGTTTACTAGATTCAGTAATCTAGTTCACATCGCTATGTGATTAACACCCAAAGAGTACTAAGGTGTGATCATGTTTTGCTTGTGAGAGAATCTTAGTCAACGGGTCTTTCACATCCAGATCCGTTATGTATTTTGCAATTTTCTATGTCTACAATGCTCGCTTGCGGAGCTACTCTAGCTAATTGCTCCCACTTTCAATATGTATCTAGATCGAGACCTAGAGTCATCGGATCGGTGTCAAAACTTGCATCGGCGTAACCCTTTACTGACTAACCTTTTGTCACTTCCATAATCGAGAAACATATCCTTATTCCACTAAGGATAATTTTGACCAATGTCTAGTGATCTACTCCTAGATCACTATTGTACTCCTTGCCAAACTCGGTCAGGGTATACAATAGATCTGGTACACAAGACATGGCATACTTTATAGAACCTATGGCCAAGGCATAGGGAATGACTTTCATTCTCTTTCTATCTTCTGCCGTGGTCGGGTTTTTGAGTCTTACTCAATTTCACACCTTGTAACACAGGCAAGAACTCTTTCTTTTACTGTTCCATTTTGAACTACTTCAAAATCTTGTCAAGGTATGTACTCATTGAAAATCTTATCAAGCGTCTTGATCTATCTCAATAGATCTTGATGCTCAATATGTAAGTAGCTTCACCGAGGTCTTTCTTTGAAAAACTTCTTTCAAACACTCCTTTATGCTTTGTAGAATAATTCTACATTATTTCCGATCTACAATATGTCATTCACATATACTTATCAGAAATGTTGTAGTGCTCCCACTCACTTTCTAGTAAATACAGGCTACACTGCAAGTCTGTATAAACTATATGCTTTGATCAACTTATCAAAGCGTATATTCCAACTCCGAGATGCTTGCACCAGTCCATAGATGCACATTTTGTTAACACCTTTAGGATCGACAAAACCTCTTGGTTGCATCACATACAACTCTTCTTTAATAACTCCATTAAGGAATGCAGTTTTGTTTATCCATTTGCCGATTTCATAAAATGCGGCAATTGCTAACATGATTGGACAGACGTTTAAGCATCGTCGAGTGAGAAAATCTCATTGTATTCAACATCTTGAACTTTGTCAAAAACCTTTTTCGACAAGTCTAGCTTTGTAGATAGTAACACTACTATCAGCGTCCGTCTTCCTCTTGAAGATCCATTTATTTTCTATGGCTTGCCGATCATCGAGCAACTCCACCAAAGTCCACACCTTGTTCTCATACATGGATCTCATCTCGATTTCATGGCCTCAAACCATTTCGCGGAATCTGGGCTCATCATCGCTTCCTCATAGTTCGTAGGTTCATCATGGTCTAGTTACATGACTTCGTAACAGGATTACCGTACCACTCTAGCGCGGATCTCACTCTGGTTTACCTCACGAGATTCGGTAGTAACTTGATCTGAAGTTACATGATCATCATCATTAGCTTCCTCACTAATTGGTGTAGTAGTCACGAGAACAGATTTACGTGATGAACTACTTTCAATAAGGAGAAGGTACAATTACCTCATCAAGTTCTACTTTCCTCCCACTCACTTCTTTCGAGAGAAACTCCTTCTCTAGAAAGGATCCATTTATTAGCAACGAATGTTTTGCCTTCGGATCTGTGATAGAAGGTGTACCCAACAATTTCCTTTGGGTATTCTATGAAGACGCACTTGGTTTGAGCTTATCAGGATGAAACTTTTTCACATAAGCATCACAGCCCCAAACATTAAGAAACGACAACTTTGGTTTCTTGCTAAACCACAATTCATATAGTGTCATCTCAACGGATTTAGATGGTGCCCTATTTAACGTGAATGCAGCTGTCTCTAATGCATGATCCCAAAACGATATTGGTAAATCGGTAAGAAACATCATAGATTGTACTATATCCAATAAAGTGCGGTTATGACGTTCGGACACAACATTATGATGTGGTGTTCCAGGTGGCATGAATTTGTGAAACTATTCCACATTGTTTTAATTGAAGACCAAACTCGTAACTCAAATATTTGTCTCCGCGATCAGATCGTAGAAACCTTATTTTCTTGTCACGATGATTTTTCCACTTCACTCTGAAATTCTTTGAACCTTTCAACTATTTCAGATTATGTTTCATCAAGTAGATATACCCATATCTGCTCAAATCATCTGTGAAGGTCAGAAAATAACGATACCCGCCGCGAGCCTTAACACTCATTGGATCGCATATATCAGTATGTATTATTTCCAATAAGTCGGTTGCTCGCTCCATCGTTCGGAGAACGGAGTTTTAGTCATCTTGCCCAAAAGGCACGGTTCGCAAGCATCAAGTGATTCATAATCAAGTGATTCCAAAATCCCATCAAGCATGGAGTTTCTTCATGCGCTTTACACCAATATGACCTAAACGGCGATTGCCACAAATAAGTTGCACTATCATTATTAACTTTGCATCTTTTGGTTTCAATATTATGAATATGTGTATCACTACGATCGAGATCCAATGAACCATTTTCATTGGGTGTGTAACCATATAAGGTTTTATTCATGTAAACAGAACAACAGTTTATTCTCTTACTTAAATGAATAACCGTATTGCAATAAACATGATCAAATCATATTCATGCTCAACGCAAACACCAAATAACATTTATTTAGGTTCAACACTAATCCCGAAAGTATAGGGAGTGTGCGATGATGATCATATCAATCTTGAAACTACTTTCAACACACATCGTCACTTCACCCTTAACTAGTTTACATTTTATTACGCAACTCCGTTTGAGTTACTACTCTTAGCAACTGAACCAGTACCAAATACCGAGGGGTTGCTATAAACACTAGTAAAGTACACATCAATAACATGTATATCAAATATACCTTTGTTTACTTTGCCATCCTTCTTATCCGCCAAATACTTGGGGTAGTTCTGCTTCTAGTAACCAGTCCTTTTGCAGTAGAAGCACTTAGTCTCAGGCTTAGGTCCAGACTTGGGATTCTTCACTTGAGCAGCAACTTACTTGCCGTTCTTCTTGAAGTTCCCTTCTATCCTTTTGCCCTTTTCTTGAAACTAGTGGTCTTGTTAACCATCAACACTTGATGTTCTTTCTTGATTTCTACCTTCATCGATTTCATCATCATGAAAAACTCGGGAATCATTTTCATCATCCCTTGAATACTATAGTTCATCATGAAGTTCTACTAACTTGGTGATGGTGACTAGAGAATTATGTCAATCACTATCTTATCTGGAAGATTAACTCCCACTTGATTCAAGCGATTGTAGTACCCAGACAATCTGAGCACATGCTCACTAGTTGAGCGATTCTCCTCCATCTTTTAGCTATATAACTTGTTGGAGACTTCATATCTCTCAACTCGGGTATTTGCTTGAAATATTAACTTCAATTCCTGGAATATCTCATATGGTCCATGACGTTCAAAACGTCTTTGAAGTCCCGATTCTAAGCCATAAAGCATGGTGCACAAAACTATCAAGTAGTCATCATATTGAGCTAGCCAAACATTCATAACGCGTCGCATCGCTCCTGCAATAGGTCATCATGTAGCGGTGCATTAAGGACATAATTCTTACGTGCAAAGAATGAGGATAAACCTCAGATCGCGGATCCAATCCGCATCATTGCTACTAACATTTTTCAACACAATTTTCTCTAGGAACATATCAAAATAAACATATTAAAGCAACAACACGAGCTATTGATCTACAACATAATTTGCAAAATACTACGGGACTAAGTTCATGATAAATTTAAGTTCAATTAATCATATTACTTAAGAACTCCCACTTAGCAGACATATCTCTAGTCATCTAAGTGATCACGTGATCCAAATCAACTAAACCATAACCGATCATCACGTGAGATGGAGTAGTTTTCAATGGTGAACATCTTATGTTGATCATATCTACTATATGATTCACGCTCGACCTTTCGGTCTCCGTGTTCGAGGCCATATCGCATATGTTAGGCTCGTCAAGTTTAACCTGAGTATTCTGCGTGTGCAAAACTGGCTTGCACCCGTTGTAGATGGACGTAGAGCTTATCACACCCGATCATCACGTGGTGTTTGGGCACGACGAACTTTGGCAACGGTGCATACTCAGGGAGAACACTCCTTGATAATTTTTAGTGAGAGATTATCTTAAAATGCTACCGTCAATCAAAGCAAGATAAGATGCATAAAGGATAAACATCACATGCAATCAATATAAGTGATATGATATGGCCATCATCATCTTGTGCTTGTGATCTCCATCTCCGAAGCACCATCATGATCACCATCGTCACCGGCGCGACACCTTGATCTCCATCGTAGCATCGTTGTCGTTACGCCATCTATTGCTTCTCGACTATCGCTACCGCTTAGTGATAAAGTAAAGCAATTATGGCGCTTGCATTTCATACAATAAAGCGACAACCATATGGCTCTCGCCAATTGCCGATAACCGGTTACAAAACATGATCATCTCATACAATAAAATATAGCATCACGTCTTGGCCATATCACATCACAACATGCCCTGCAAAAACAAGTTAGACGTCCTCTACTTTGTTGTTGCAAGTTTTACGTGGCTGCTATGGGCTTAAGCAAGAACCAATCTCACCTACGCATCAAAACCACAACGATAGTTTGTCAAGTTGATGTTGTTTTAACCTTCGCAAGGACCGGGCGTAGCCACACTCGGTTCAACTAAAGTTGGAGAAACTGACACCGCTAGTCACCGTGTGCAAAGCACGGCGGTAAAACCAGTCTCGTAAGCGTCGCGTAATGTCGGTCGGGCGCTTCATCCAACAATACCGCCGAACCAAAGTATGACATCTGGTAAGCGGTATGACTTATATCGCCCACAACTCACTTGTGTTCTACTCGTGCATATAACATCAAACCATAAAACCTAGGCTCGATACCTTTGTTGGGGGCGTAGTAATTTCAAAAAAATCTACGCACACGCAAGATCATGGTGATGCATAGCAATGAGAGGGGAGAGTGTTGTCTACGCACCCTCGTGACCGAAGCGAAGCGTTGACGCAACGTAGAGGAAGTAGTCGACGTCCTCCTGGTCCAACCGATCCAAGCACCGTTACTCCGGCACCTCCGAAGTTCTTGACACGCCGCGACAGCTCGATGGACGCACCCCAATCTCCGATCCAGCGAGAGGCGGGGAGGAGTTCGTCAAGACGACGGCGTGGTGACGATCTTGATGTTCTCTGTCGCGAGAGCCGCCTAAGCACCGCTACAATATGACCGAGGTGTAATATCGTGGAGGGGGGCACCGCACACGGCTAAGGAACGATCTCAATGATCAACTTGTGTGTCCATGGGGTGCCCCCTGCCCCCGTATATAAAGGAGTGGAGGAGGGGAGGGCCGACCCTCTACTATGGCGTGCCCTGGGGAGTCCTATTCCCACCGGGGGTAGGATTCCCCCTTTCCTAGTCCAACTAGGAGTCCTTCCATGTATTAGGAGTAGGAGACTAGGAAGGGGAAGAGAGAAGGGAAGGAAGAAGGGGGTGCGGCCCCTCCCCCTAGTCCAATTCGGACTAGGCCAAGGGGGGGCGCGCAGCCTGCCCTAGGCAGCCCCTCTCTCTTTCCTGCAGGGCCCAATAAGGCCCAATACTTCTCCCCGGCGAATTCCGTAACTCTCGGTACTCGAAAAATACCGAATGACTCGGAACCTTCCGAACTCCGAATATAGTTGTCCAATATATCGATCTTTACGTATCGACCATTTCGAGACTCCTCGTCATGTCCCCGATCTCATCCGGACTCGAACTCCTTCGTACATCAAAACTCATAAACTCATAATATAACATCATCGAAACCTTAAGCGTGCGGACCCTACGGTTCGAGAACAATGTAGACATGACCGAGACACGTCTCCGGTCAATAACCAACAGCGGGACCTGGATGCCCATATTGGTTCCTACATATTCTCTGAAGATCTTTATCGGTCGAGACCGCATAACAACATACGTTGTTCCTTTGTCATCGGTATGTTACTTGCGGGATTCGATCGTCGGTATCCAATACCTAGTTCAATCTCGTTACCGCAAGTCTCTTTACTCGTTCCGTAATACATCATCTCGCAACTAACTCATTAGTTGCAATGCTTGCAAGGCTTAAGTGATGTGCATTACCGAGAGGGCCCAGAGATACCTCTCCGACATTCGGAGTGACAAATCCTAATCTCGAAATACGCCAACCCAACAAGTACCTTTGGAGACACTTGGAGAGCACCTTTATAATCACCCGGTTACGTTGTGACGTTTGGTAGCACACAAAGTGTTCCTCCGGTAAATGGGAGTTGCATAATCTCATAGTCATAGGAACATGTATAAGTCATGAAGAAAGCAATAGCAACATACTAAACGATCGGTGCTAAGCTAAGCTGAATGGGTCATGTCAATCGATCATTCAACTAATGATGTGATCCTGTTAATCAAATAACAACTCTTTGTCCATGGTTAGGAAACATAACCATCTTTGATTAACAAGCTAGTCAAGTAGAGGCATACTAGTGACACTCTGTTTGTCTATATATTCACACATGTATTATGTTTCCGGTTAATACAATTCTAGCATGAATAATAAACATTTATCATGACGTAAGGAAATAAATAATAACTTTATTATTGCCTCTAGGGCATATTTCCTTCACGTAGATGCTACAGGGGTGTTCGGAATAGCACATGAGCACTCTTGCCCCAACGTCTTGGCCCGTGACAGAGGTGCCAGTGCGGCGAACGAGGCAATTAGACTATACGGCTTTACCACTCTCACTTAGCCATAGGAGTTTGATGATGGGGCTATGAAATAGCCCCTGGTACGTATGCTGCTATCCGAATGTGAATGTGTTACGTATTTGACTGGAAAAACAGTCCTTCGCTTAATACAGAAAAATCTTTAAAGATTTAGTAAGTCACCGAGAGGATGACTATCTCTCGCCGCATCACGACAATCATTTTTCGGCTTTCTCTACTGAGGTGCTTGGCCGGACGAACCAGAAACACAATCGCAGTAGTTATCCCTTTACTACCCTAGCCGAACAAACGGAACGTAAGGTAGCAAACACAGGAGACGGGCAACCCAACTATTGACCAAAGACATGATTCGGAGCCGATGCATATAATGCCAAGTTCGGGACGCCGAAGTGTGTCACAAAGCTGTTCGGGCTTTTGTTCAGTGGCACATATTTTGCCGTATAGAGCCCCTGGCAATGGGTGTCGATGTATGTGAGTGTGACAACTAGGGATACGGAGTATGGTTTTATGAATAAAGTTGATACCGAAAAATTGTCCCTTACTAGGATCTGATTGATACGTCAAAACGTGATCTTAGAGAGGGTACCATAAGCACCAAAGTCATTTTACATGCCAGGGGCCTAATAATAAGGAGAAAAGCTCAGTACATGTCCTTTTTAAATAAGGTTTGGTCCGAAGAGTCCTTTGGATATCCTGTCGCACGTCTGTGCCGCTTTCGCCTTGTAGAGAGGGGTTCCTTGAAAGGAATGGTCTTTGGTTATCCACACGAAAGCGGGCTCGAAGAGAGTCCTTGTAAATCCATAGGATATATAGGTTCCAATGCACCTGTGGTAAGAGAAAAAAAGTAATCGAAGAAAAAAGGTGGAAGGTCATACGGGGTCGAACCGTACTGTAGACCTGTCTGTATTGTGCCTCCGTTGATGCCCATGGTATTTTGAGTGTGTAATGATGCATGCATGGTACAAATTCCAGGGTGTGTGTGGCGATCGACGGAGGCGGAACTGCTAGTCAAGCTCTGGAAGTACCGAGCCGTCAGCCTGCGGGACTGACCGGACTCTTTTAACAAAGTCTGGCGGCTTGGTGGCCAATGATGTGTGCGGCTTGAGGGAGCCGCTCTGTACTTCGACCGCGAGAGCCGCAGTGTGCTCCTTGGTATGGAGGGAGCGTTTCGTGTTTCCATTTACTTTTATGACGCCGCGTGGACCGGGCATCTTGAGCTTTAAATAAGCATAGTGCGGGACCGTGTTGAATCGAGCAAAAGCGGTCCGTCCGAGTAGTGCGTGATAGCCACTTCGGAAGGGGGCGATATCGAAGATCAAGTCCTCACTGCAGAAGTTGTCGGGCCAGCCGAAGACGACCTCCAATGTTATCGAGCCCGAGCAACAGGCTTCGACACCAGGTATTACTCCTTTAAAGGTAGTTTTAGTGGGCTTGATTCGTGACGGATCAATGCCCATTTTGCGGACAGTGTCCTGGTAAAGTAGGTTAAGGCTACTGCCGCCGTCCATGAGGACTCGCGTGAGGTGGAATCTGTCAATGATTGGGTCGAGGACCAAAGCTGCTGAACCTCCATGACGGATACTGGTCGGGTGGTCCTTTCGATCTAAGGTGATCGGACAAGCCGACCATGGGTTGAATTTGGGGCGACCGGCTCTACGGCGTACACGTCCCTTAATGCGTGCTTGCGCTCCCACTTGGGGATGTGGGTGACATAAATCATATTCACCGTTTTGACCTCGGGGGAGGGGGATTTCTTTTGTCCCCCTGTGTTCGGTGGGCGAGGCTCTTCTTCGTCGTCCTCGCTGGGTGGCCTTTTCCCCTTGTGTTCGGCGTTGATCTTGCCGCCCTATTTAAAGACCCAACAGTTTCTGTTGGAGTGATTGGCAGGTTTATCGGAGCTGCCATGAGTCTGGCAAGGCCGATCAAGTATTCTGTCCAAACTGGATGGACCATCTTTGTTTCCTTTGAATGGCTTCTCCCGTTGACCGGATTTGGAGCCACTGAATTCGGCATTGACCGTCGTGTCTTCGTTGTTGTTTCGACGCTTGTGCTTGTCGGGTCGTGGCTTGCCATTACCGTCCCTGGCTTCAGAGGTGCCTGGGTCGCTGGTGCTATTGCTTCTGCGAGCTAGCCAGCTATCTTCTCCCATGCAAAAGAGGATCATAAGTGTGGTAAGGGCTGCCATGGACTTCGGTTTCTCTTGGCCGGGGTGTCTGGCGAGCCACCCATCTCGGACGCTGTGTTTGAAGGCCGCGAGGGCCTCGGCCTCCGGACAATCAATTATGTGACTAAGGTCATCGGCGTCTGGGGGCCGAACATACGTACCTTGGAAGTTGTCTCTGAAGGCATCCTCCAAGTCTTCCCAACTACCAATAGAGTTTTCTGGGAGGCTGTTCAGCTAGTGCCGTGCTGGTCCCTTAAGTTTTAGGGGGAGGTACTTGATGGCATGTAAGTCATCACCGCGAGCCATGTGGATGTGGAGAAGAAAATCTTCAATCCATACTGTGGGATCAGTTGTGCCATCGTATGATTCAATGTTCACGAGTTTAAACCCTTCTGGGAACTGGTGCTCCATCACCTCATCGGTGAAGCATAGGGGGTGTGTGGCGCCTCTGTATCGGGCGACATCACGACGCAGTTCGGATGAAGTCTGTATGCGGTTTTCGACCCGATTGAGGTTGTGCTTGTCGCGCCAGGCTTGATGGCCGTCTTCTCACGCTGGTGCAAGCCCCCTTGATCCATAGATTGATCTAGTATCCCGTCTCTATTGTCCAGGTCCTCTCACAGGTCGTACGTGTATCCTGCACCTGTTGTCTCCCTGCCTCTAGGACGAGGTGGTGCAGGCTGGTGTTCGTCTTGACTTGCCGCTCTGTCCCGGCCATGTGGTGGTCGGTCAGGTCTGTCGGTAGCGTTACGCATTGGCGGTATAGGTTCTGGGGTCTCATCTTTGAATTGGGGTAGCAGCTTGCACTTTGGATAACTCTTATTTGGGCGTTCGAGGCCGTATTCCTCGGCTGCTAGGACATTAGTCCATCTTTCATTGAGCATATCCTGATTGGCTTGAAGCTGCTGCTACTTCTTTTTTAGTATTCTTGGAGTGGCTATTAGCCGGCGCTTAAAGCGCTCTTGTTCGAGGGGTTCCTCTGGCACGATGAATTCTTCGCCGCTGAGGCTCTCGTCCTCTTCTGAGATCGGTAGATAGTTACTATCCTTCGAGTCCTCGTTCCCGGCGAGATCGTTGGGGTTAACTTGCCCATCCTCCCAATCATCATGTTCGGATGTTGGCTCGATAGGGGATTGTTGGTCTTCGGCGTTATCTGGAGTATTATTGTCCCCGGTGCCAGTATTGTTGTCTTTTTCACGACGCGATTTCGAGCGGCGTCGCTGACGTCGACGCTTTGGTGGTGCCTCAGAAGGCTTGTCCTCGACGGGACCCTTCCCACCATCGCCATCATCCTCTTTGGGTGTGGCCACCATGTACACGTCATATGTGTAAGTGGTCGTCCAGCGTCTGGTAAACGGCGGGTTCTGGCTTTGCTCTTCTCCGACATCATCATCCATGTCGTCGATGTCTTCGGAAGCGTAATCGAGCATGTCGGTTAAGTCTTCGACAGTAGCTATAAAGTGGGTGGTGGGTGGGACGTAAAATTCCCCACTCTCAGCCCCTAGTGTGGGTTGGGCGTAGTTTGGCAGCAATCCTTCTGCAATGGCAGAGATCGCATTAAGTCCAGGGCTTCGTTTAAGAGTGAGGTTTGGACAGAGAAGCGAGAGTTCGTGGTGCGGGGCGGGACAGAAGTTCCCTGGACAAGCTCGCATAACACGGACCTCGAGAGTTTGGAGCTGGTGTCCGTAGGTGAGTCCAGCTCCATGAGGATAGAGGGAGCCTGGCGTGAATCCGGGCCTGCCGGTGATGCAATCCCCTCCGGTTCTCCAGTGTCAGGCTCTACAGCTACAGAGAGTCCGGCGGGCTTTAAACTCCCGTCTTCGGACCTGGTGGTGCGCTCTGGATCTAAGGCCAGAGCGGTGATTGGGGCGCGAACCCTTGGAAGATCAAGTCTCCTCGGATATCAGCGACATAGTTCTGATTCCCAAAACTTATCTAATGACCAGGGGCATAGTTGTCGATCTGCTCCAGATGGCCAATCGAGTTGGCGTGTAGTGCGAAGGCACCGAATACCAAGATTTGGCCGGGGAGAAAGGTCTACCTCAAGAAGGTATTGTTGTAGATGATTGAGGGAGCCATCGAGCCTTCTAGCGACGACACAATGGAACTCTCGATGAAAGCACCAATGTCGGTGTCAAAACCGACAGATCTCGGGTAGGGGGTCCCAAACTATGCGTCTAAGTATCCAGGGTAATAGGAGGCAGGGGACATGATGTTTTCCCAGGTTCGGGCCCTCTTAATGGAGGTAATACCCTACTTCCTGCTTGAATTACTTTGATGAGTATAGGGGTTACAGGAGTTGATCTACCTTGAGATCGTAATGGCTAAACCCTAGATGTCTAGCCTGTATGGTTATGATTGCCTCTACGAACTAAACCCTCTGGTTTATATAGACATTGGAGGGAACGAAGGTTGTACAGAGTCAGTTTATAGAGAAAGGAAGATGCATGATCTGAACGCCAAGCATGCCATCCACGCAAAGGAGAGTCCCGTCCGGACACGAGGGAAGGTCTTTGATTTCGTATCTTCACGGCCCATATCACATAGCCCAGACACCCGAGGACCCCTTAGTCCAGGACTACCTCAGTCACTGAACTTTGGAATACGCTCGATATGGTCACTGAATCCGATGTGACGTGAAAATACGGTCACTGTAGCGCATACATGATGGTTTTGACCAACTGTTGACCGCCACATAGTTCGTCTTGGTTCGGCCAATTTGCATGGAGTTTTTTTTGTAAAATAGAAAAATTCCCCATCCTCTCAAATCCCTAACTCGCGGCTCCCTGTCAAATCCCTAACCTCACTCTGCTCCGCCTCCCCTCACTCTGCCCCGCCTCCCCTCGCCGCGGCCTTTGATTCCTATCAAGGAGGGCAGTTCCTTGCCCTCTGGTGCTCATGTCTACCGCCAGCCCGTCCGTCTCTGCTGTCCACCGCCTGGCATTGGCGCTGCCGCTGGCCCGCTGCCCGACCTGCAAGGAGAAGGTTCGCATGTATGTCTCCACAACAGAGAAGCATGATGGATGGGTCTTTTACAAGTGCTAGAAGCATGGGGTAAGTTTTGCTTTTTGATTTACATCCTTACCATGATTTGGCTTATGTTCTGGATCCAAAGATTGAAGATTTTTTTGACCTAGACAAATCCGTCTCTGGTTTGAGATAGGTGACTTGTGATTTCTGCCGGTGGGAGTTGGAGTATGTTGAGTACCTTGTTGACAAGCATTATCTCACCGGCGATGCGGTTGTGGATGCTATTGGTGCGGCGGAGGAACGCACGGAGGAACTTCTTAAAGCATAAGAACTGTTCCATATGAATGGATCTGTCAGCTTGGGTCAGAAGGTTTTGAAGAATGACAGTGCCAATCTGATGACCAAGCAGCAAGCTGCTGCACTGATGATGCTCGGAGAGAGCTGGTGATGCTCATGAAGATGTTGGTTGGTGTTGTGGTGGTCCTAGGCCTTGCAGCACTGGTGGTTATCATGATGAAGATGTGAAGATGATTGTTGATGTTGTGGTGTTACTAGGTCTTGGCTGCTAGGTTCTTCATGTGTCAGTCCTAGTTATTTTGTGTCTTGAAATGGTGGTGGTGAACTCTGGTGTTAGCTGATGTAATGAAATGTCATGTGGTTGTCATGATGCAATGGTGGTGATGAACTCTTTTGTTTCAGCATGATGCAATGGAATGTTAAGTGGCAATGTTAATATTGTGTGTTGTTTCATGTATGATGAATCTGCAATGCTTGCTATTCTCGATGTTTCTATCCAGTCCTAGTTTATGTCAAAGGACTTGCATGGTCAGTCCTTTTAAATGTTAAGTGCCAATTAACAAACTAGGGCTTACATTATCAGTCCTAGTTTGTGTCCAGAATTACCAGTTTCTGTCCAGACTGACATGATCAGCAGTTTGCAATGCTAATGCTTGCTCTTTTAAATTTTTGATCAACAATTTGTCTATAATAAGAGTACCAATTTTTTATCAGCAGAATACAAGATAAAATGGCATTAAACTGGTCAATTGGAATAAATTTGGCATGAGAAGAAGACCAAACATGATAATCCACCAAAATAACTAAACATCATCATTCATGAAGAGTAGTAAACATCATCGTCCACCAAAATTACTACACAAGTACCATACAGGCTCATTTCAACAACTCCTACATGATCATAAAAAGCCATATCTTCGAAACTACCTAAAGACATCATCATTCATTGCCAAACCAGGTTGGCTTTCTTTTTGTATCAGGCCTCTTCTCCTGCTGTTTCTTAGCAGCAGCAAGCTTCTTCTCCTCTTCTTTCCTAGCACCAGCCAGCTTCTTCTCTTCTTCTTTCCTAGCAGCAGCAAGCTTCTTCTCTTGTTCTCTCTGTGCGGCAGCTTTTCTCTTCTCCTCTTCTTTCTTTGCAGCAGCTGCTTCTCTGTCTGCTTTCTTTTCTGCCTCCCCCATCTCAGTTGCAGCTCTTCTCTCAGTTCTTGCTTTGCCTTTTTCTCTGCAGCTATAGTCTTCATTGTTTTTGCAATAATTTGTCGGGTCTCAGCTTTAGCTTTCTTGTTTATCTCTGCTTCTTCTTTTCTTTTGGCACTCCTCTCAAGTGCATCCAATCTTCTTCTCTCAGCGAGTTCTACTTTCTTCTGTGCTACCTCATGTTTCTTCCTTGCTTTGTCTTCAGCTTTTTTCAATTCTTCTTCCCTCCTTGATGCAACGATGGCTTGCTTCCTCTCCTATAGCTCCCTATCTTTCTGATTTTTCATTGCCTCCAGCTTCTGTGCTAACTCACCTGTCCTAATGGTGCTTGAGCTAGCTTGACTTCCTTGACTAGCATTAGTCTGGTTGAGCATCACTTGGGCAGCACTCGGAAACCTAGAACTAGGTAATGGCCTATGTTGAACAACCCTTGGTGTTGGCATCTCCAGAATTATCAAATATATGATACAAGAAAAACAAGAAGGGAAAAAAGCAAGTGATTCTGCAATAATTTATATCTGGGCAATCATGTTATCCACCATAAGATCTTCAAACACAGCACTTGGTTCTTCCCGTCCCTGCAATTACACGGAAAAACTTTGTGTTTGTTATATTGCAATCATGAAGATAATGCATTTGGTTTTGAGGAGCTGGAGCTCTTTATTACCTGATTTAAGACTAGATCATCTTGATTTGATGCATCTGGAGCTGTGGGTGGCACACTGGCAGCACCATTGCCTTCATCTGGAGGTGCCACATTGCCCCTACTATTTGCACTTAGTGGTGGAAGTCCAGCCTTCAAGTATTTGCATCCAGACTTGTTGTGATCTGGCTCACCACAATATGAACAGTGCATGATCACACCATGCCTTGTGATTTTCTTCCCTCCCTTTCGATGGTCAACCTCTCCAGGTGCTTGTCTCCTTGGAGTGGAAGGCATTCGTACATGCTTCTAGTACAATGGTGGCAATATTGGGGGCCCACACATGTCCTCCCACTCTCTCCTATCTTTGCAAGGATAGATAATGTTTACATATGACTTCTTGAACATTTGCTTGGAGTGGCAAGGGTCTACCAGTTCAAGAGGATCAATTGTTTCATGCCTACAGCAGGCTACCACATGAGAACATGGCACCCCTGATTTCTGAATTCTTCTACAAGTGCATGTTCTCTTATGCATGTCAACTATGTAATCTACCCCTCTGTCACCTACTTGGAAAAGACCATCACCTGAGCAGTCCAGATAGCATGTGTTTGCAAACTCACTTGTTTTCTCCACTTGTTTCCTGATTTTAGGGATATATTACCTTGCCACTTGTCTGATTCAATCTGCTCGTTGTAATGCCTGGTCATAAGCTGCCTATATATTCTGTCAACCATGGTAAGCATTGGCAGCTCCCTAGCCTCCAAAATATACCTGCAAATGTCACTTGTGTTAGAAGAACCTAAGCATGAAAATATTTTGGTAAGATTGGTAGCAAATAACCTAAGCATCAAAATATTGTGATCTAACCTGTTAAAAACTTCACATATGTTGTTTAGTTTTATAGCACATTTTGGCAAATCAATCTGAAAAGCTTTCACCCAAGTGTTAGGTTCCAGCTCATGAAGCCGCTTGTGGGCATCTGCATTAAGTAGGTTCATTTCCTCCATCCCCTTCTCATATAACTGAACTGTGTTGCTCCTTGCTATCTTCCATAGTTGGTTCTTCAAAATATCCCCTTTGAAATGCTGCTGGAAGTTCTGCCACATGTGCCTCACACAAAATCTGTGTTCTGGCTGAGGGAATAGTTGTTCAACTGCACTAATGAGACCCTACACATTTCATGAATGAAAGGCTTTAACTATAGGGACAAACAACCAATAGAAACAAATGCATGAAACAAGTACAAGGTGAAGATCAACAATAACAAGTGTTACCTTTTGCTTGTCTGACATGATAGTCCAGGGTTCAGTGTTGATGATGCCAAGATTCCTTTTCAGTGTGTCAAGGAACCACAACCAGTTAGGGGTGTCATCCACTTCAACAACATCAATTGCAATTGGAAAGATGCAATTATTTGGATCTACACCAACAGTTGCAAGTAGTTGACCTCTGTACCTTGTTTTTATGTGGCAGCCATCAACAAAGATCACTGGCCTGCAACCCAAAAGCAATCCTCTCTTGCAAGCATCCACACACATATATAGCTTGTTGAACCTCGTGTTCTCATCAAGTGAGACATAAAATGATGATCCAGGGTTGCTTCTCCTGACTTCATTAGCATAATTCCAAAGAAGCTTATACTGGCCTCTTCATCACCATATAATATTTTCATTGCCATTCTTCTTGCTCTCTTCAACTTCATCCTGCCTGGTGTCATATGCCATTCTTTCTGAACAACCCTAGAAAAATTCATAAGGTTCATGTCTTGATAAGCCCTGAACATCTCTAGGTACTTATGTGCTAGGAATTTAGCTGTGAAAGCTCTAATCTTCCACTTCTTGATGCATGTGTGCTCACGCACATATCTTTTCACCATGAAAGCCATAGACGTATTATCATATGATGCCCACAAGTACCATGTGCAGTCTTCATCACACTTTGCTTTCAATCTCTTCCTGTCATTCACATGCAACTTGATATCAACTCTATTCTGACATGAGTACTCTTTGATGGTAGTCCTCAACAGCTCTACACTCTCAAACACCTGCCCAACTTGAAACTTTGGCCTATGAAGATCCTCTTCTCTGAAGGATTTGAATTTCAAATTGAGCTCTTCGTCATCTGAATCAGGAGCCCACAAATCACCAGTCTCACATATGTCTTCATCAGAGTGGTATGCTTCTTTCCATTTCTCTTGATTGGTAGGAACTACTTTCTCTTTCCCTTTTTGCTTTGCTTTCTCATTTGATTTCTTTTCATCTCTCTGCTCAGGTTCATCCTCATCTACATTATCTGCATATAGATCATCATCACCATCTCCTATCTCATTGTTACTGTCCACAAGCAGGTCAGGTTCATAATCTTCATCATCTGTATCACTTGCTCCATCCTCTTCTTACAGTGCATAGTTCAACTGGTTCTGCCTGGCACTCCTCCTCATTTTTCTGTTTCCACCTGCATCACCTTCTAGCACACCATCTGCTTGTTCTTCATGTCTTTGATTGCCATCCTCTAACTGAATTGATGCCCTCTTAACAAACTCAAACTGGTTGACATCATCCTGTGCATCACAATCAGGATAGACAACTTGAATAGAACCTAGGTGCCACATATGTCTGTGCTTCCTCTCCTTCTCCATGCTCTGCTTCTACCTGAACTTCTATATGCTCTGCTTGTGCTTCAGCTTCTCCATGCTCTGCTTGTGCTTCAGCTTCTCCATGCTCTGCTTCTGCCTGAGCTTCTACATTCTCTACATTGCTATGCACTCTCCTTGTTGGGTTGAAAACTGGAGGCAGACTAGCTCTTGAATGATTCACAACATCATCCTCACTAAGGTTAGTAGAGAAGCTATCATCATGATCCAAATATATGCTGAAAAAGTGGTGACCAATATCAAGAAACATTAGAATTCTGCCAGCCTGTTCATCATCAGTAATTGCCCTTAGACCATTTGTGCTAAGTGTCGGGATGGGGACACAGTAGAAAACCATAAGCCTCTCTGCCATCTCATAACCTATTTCTTCCAGAAGATTCTCAATCATGATAGGAGACCAGCTGACCCTTTCCACTTGATCATACCAAATGGCACGTCCATCCGCATAAGAACGGTTCCTGCCTTCGCCAACAAAAAATCCACCATGGTTGATCTGCACCGAAAAATTGTTGCTTCGACAAGCTGACACAACAACAACAATTCTTGATGCATCACAATCGATGAGAGCTTCAATTTGGTTAACTCTCAAAAACCCTAAGCCCCAATTCCCTTAACCCCCAAATCCTGAGTGAAAACCCTAGAACAATCGGTCCTACCTTGCAACTAGAACACATCATAGATGGAAATGCGGCCCTAAAAGGAGGTCTTTTGACGATCCGAACGTACAAAGGCTCGGGTTCCATGGGGGCGGATACTTACTGTACACACGGGGTGGCGCTCCTTTTGCGCGACGAACAGGGGCCATCCCAGACGCCTCCCACGAGAAGAACACGCGCGGCAGCGCCGCCGATGCAACCGCTGAGGAGCACCACGCCTCAACTTGCCTGCACCGTCGACGATCGCCGGGGGCGGCGTCGCCTGTGCAGCCGCTCCCCTGTTTCCAATCGAAGACGAAGAGGCTACGTGAGTGAAGGAAGGGTGAATGGGTGGATTTCGTGATGGCTAGGGGCTGAACGCAAAATATCAACGGCGACGCCTCCGCGGTTCGCCACCTGGCCTAGACGACCAGTCAACACGTGGTTAACCGCCCAGTAATCATGGTGTACATGCTACAGTGACCATATTTTCACGCCACATCATATTCAGTGATCGTATCAAGCGTATTTCAAAGTTCCGTGACCAATGAGTTGCTCTTTCTACTGCCACACCAACCATCCCATCATTATTTTCCCCGCCGCAGCAGCTCATTGGAAACCGTTCACGGGCAAAGGCATGGCGCTAGCTTGCAGCGAAGCACGTACGTTTACGCACAGCTAGTTCTGTCTCGCACTGTGCGCGCACTGTGTCTACTCCATCATGCACACGCAGGCCTCTGCAGGCGATGGGCGGATAGCTCGCGTCAGGCTACACCCCACTAGAACTAGGCTCTACTACCGTGCTGGCACGCCGGGCCAAGGCTTCGCCCGGCCGGTCGACGTTCACCGGCTCACGAATCGCCAGGCGCTCTGGATAGGAGCAGCCACGAGCCTGCAACGTGATCTTTTGCTTGCTGAGCCGAGGCCACGGGCCAGGATCACAGTCCAGAATTCACACAGACAGAGAGAGTCCCTCGCATCGAGGAAGGTATAATTTTTACTAAATGACCCCTGAGCTCACTCTTCGGTTTATTCGGTTTGCATGGTTCGTTTATACAGTTTTCCGGTTTGTACGGTATTAATACTCGGTTTATACGGTATGATATTAAAATATGGTTCGGTTTCGGCATATACCAAATTATTTCGGTATGGTTTCGGTATATACCATAATAACCAAAGCTGACACGAATTTGAAAATGACATACTATATTTACAAACTTATAAATTCAAACACGTACTTTTTAAATACAAACGGTATATAACTTTATATAAGTATATACGCATACCTCAATTCATGCCTTGAAAGGTTATGGACGACGTGGTTAGCATTTTTGCAAGAGAAAAATCACTACGTTACAAGAAAAAATGGATGTTCTTTGCAGGAAATTTACTCTTATACAAGAAAAATGACTACTTGTATCGTTATTTGCCTCAAGAAATATACATATTTTTTATTTCGGTTTATTCGGTTAACCATTCGGTTTTTTGGTATATACCATAAAAACCGAAATTCAAAACGGTATGAAAAGTTCATACCATATTGAAACCATAAACCATAAAAATCAAGAAATCAGTTCGGTTCGGTTTATTTTCGGCGGTTTTAAAATGCACAGAGTGACCTGAGCCGCCTTATTTCGCCCATTGACATCCCAAAAAAAAACTTATTTCATCGCCTGACCCATTCGCGCCTGCCCTGTAGGCGCTATAAGTGCACGTCGCCGCCGCACGCCAAGGCGCCTTTGACAGTCACGATCCGCGGTCGTCGATCACGCCGCCAGCGTGGCGCCTGCCTGACGCGCCACATTGTAAGGCGCGACACATGTTAGAATATATGAATTGCTTGTAATGCTCAGAACCGTCGTGTCTGTACATCCATGTTCCAGCTCAGAAGTTCTGATGTAAGGATGAAACATCTAAGTGGTAGACGTTTGCAAATGAATATGAACACGTCAGCCAATATGGCCTCTGCAGTCCATGACACACCTTTGTTTTTAGCGATCGGACGTCGTAAGTACGCCATCTTCCAAATTGTGGATTGATTGGTTAGTTGGGCCATGCTCCTGTGTTCAACCTCGACCACCCACCTGAGCTCATCCTACTCCTGCACCTTGACTTAAACATCGTCCGGTAAGTTGAGTTGAATCTATTCGTGCCACTAAACTTTCACATGATCCGGTCAGTTCGCATCACCCTGCTTCGATAGTACATAAAATCATTTGGGCCCAACCCGTGTTGCACCAATTGTTCCTTCAGATTTTCAATGGTGGTTGAATCTTCAATCCATGACTCAGGTGATGGTTGACGGAAACATGCTTTATGGATGATGAACCTAACCGTCCACACCTTATCGATCTGCAGCAGACAATATAACAATTTAATCAACTTTTACAATCAGATCATGCAGGTACAAACTTGAAGCCGGGGTTCATGATTCATCTCAGCACACAAATAAACATCCGTAAGACCATATATTCTAAAGCACTAAGCCCATGTACTAATAACTAGTAACGGAGTTCAAGATTCATCTCATCACAAAATGAACACTTGCCCTGAAGGCAGATCGGAGAGGGAAGATCAGCGGATGATTCTTGGAACAGAAGGAGTTGACATTATCAGAGAACAAAAGTACCTGCTTGCGGCTCCTACGTCCAGAGGGTTTGACGACGTCCTTCATGATAGGGAATGCTGACATCCTTCCTCTCATATACGGGAAGAAGCTCGGCCGGCAGATTGGGAGGGGAAGAAGCTCGGGCAGAAAGAAACCGGGGTTTCACGGGAATAACGGGGAGCTGCGGATGCAGGACAAAGGTATTTAAAGAGACCAAACGCGCCTATGAATCTGGCGAGGGAAAGACGGAAAGCTTGGAAGATCCGAAGAGCCTGACTCCTTTAGTAAACGACAACATCTAATCCAATTTATCAGACGGTCTAGCTTCTGTCAAATAAGTGAGACTATTTGGAAGGCAAGAAGCGTCAGGTAGTCTGGCGTGGCAGGAGGACAACGAAGGCATTCGAGGTTAGAACTTTGTCAAAAACGCCTAGGAAAGAGGTGTGTCAAGCTTTTGAGACACCTAACCATAAGACGTGATTGTAGAACTGGTGCCGCGCCTTACAATGTGGCGCTTCAGGCAGGCGCCACGCTGGCGGCGTGAATGACGATCATGGACCAGGCCTGGTCAAAGTCGCCTTGGCATGCGGCGAGGCGACGTGCAAATGTGGCGCCTACCGTGCAGGCGCGAATAGGGAGGGTCAGGTGACGAAATAAATTTTTGGAGGGTCAGTGGGCGAAATAAGGCGGCTCAGGGGTCATTTAGTAAAAATTATACTCGAGGAAGAGAAATGTGCTGGCCGCAAGGGTGCCCCCCTCCCCTCTATCTCTTGCTGCCGCTGGCGCCTGCGTGTATGTTTGTGCTGTGGCCGAGCGCGCCTGGCCGGACCCCGCATGTTGGCGTTGGCGCACTGTCCTCGCAGCCTGCCAGCCTTGCGCATGCATGGCTGGGTCCGCGCGCGGGGGCATTCCTTTCCTGTTTGACGCGCCGCACGTGTGGCCTTTCGTCTACCTCTACCCGAAGACAGGCCAAAAACGTCCGCGACCGTCTCTCGCTGGATTGCTGTACGTCGTCGCCAGTTTCACATAGCCGGCAGCGATGAAACTGCGAAACGAATGGACGCCAACACAGTGGAGGAGAGAGGCGTCGACCGGCCGTTTTGTGACAGGTGAAACTCGAACGGTGCCCATGCATGAGCTTTTTGTGTGGTGCGTGGCGTGCATGCACAGGTGCGCCACTGCAGATGCTCGTCGATTGATATGGCCGGGAGAGGTCGAAAAGTTGCTGCGTGCTTTTGATGCATGGGCACACCTGGTGCTTCAATCATTTGTGCTCTATTATTACCGCGACTAGGGGCTAGCTAAACGTGGAGGTGTCCAACGAAGGGTAAAACAAAATGTTCAAATTCTGGGCCAACCCATCGAATCCAATGGAGTCTCTCCTATACAACACACGAGTACCCTAGTAGAAACAGGTTTCGTCTGCCGCAGTATTGCCATTGACAACCTGCACGCTGCAGCCAATGGGGCCATTTCAAATGCCTAAGGGCATCTCCAGCCGCACCCTCAAAAAAGCCTTCCCAAGCGATTTTTTTGCGTCGGCGCCGAAAAAAAAGCGATCGCGTCCCTCAGACGCTGAAAATCGCTGCTCGGCTTTTTTCCGCCCGGCGGTCACAGTCGAACCCGCGCTACTGGGAGCCGTTGGGGGCTCTGGCGCTAGTGAAATGCGCTACCGCCCACACCTCTGGGAAAAGTCAAGTTTTTCTTCCCGCTCGCCAAGACCCCAGGCCCTCGGCCACCACTCATCAGATCCCGCGACGGTCGCCGCCTACTCGCCTAGATAACCATTCCCGCCGGAAAATATAGCGCATTGCGGCAGCCCTCCCCGTAGCACTAGGGCTGCCGCCGCCGCTTCCGCCCGGAGGCGCGGTTTAACGGCGGTACACGCCCACGAGCGCAAGGTGTTGGCGTTTTGACCGACTTCGGCGATGGACTCGATGAGGAGGAAGAGCTCGCCGCCATCGAGGAGGAAGCCGCGCCGACGCCCAGAAGAAGAGCATCCGATGGTGCTCGCCGCCTCGCCAGTTCTTGGCGGCAAATGAAAAGTCAGCGTCAAGGTGGCTCGGCGCCGGACGGGTGAAAGCAAAGAAGCGGCATCGTCGCAAGGCTATCTGATGCTCTACTCCGACTACTTCGCCGATGCTCCACTTCATGGCGAGAGAACATTCGGCGCCCTTATCGGATGAGCCGAAAGCTCTTCCTCAGATTGTGAATTCCATCCGGAGTTCGACAACTACTTCAAGTGCAAGATGGATTGCACTGGCGCTCTTGGATTCACCTCCATCCGAAGTGCACGACAATGATGAGGATGCTTGCATATGGAGCTCCCAATGATTCACTCGACGACTATGGGCGCATGGCCGAGTCCACCAAAGATAGAGTGTTTTTACAAGTTCGCCGGGCGGTGGTGGCGTGTTTGGGCCACAATACTTGAGAGCACCCAATGCGGAAGACACCGCCGGATCCTAGCCGAGAATGCAAGAAGAGGATTTCTGGGATGCTTGGAAGCATCGATCGCATGCATTGAAATGGAAGAACTGCCCATTTGGTTGGCGGGGATGTACAAAGGCGCCAAAGGCGGTTGCGATTAGTGGTGCTTGAGGCGGTAGCCACACAGACCTCCGGATTTGGCACTCCTTTGGTATGCCAGAACTCACAATGACATCAACGTGTTGCGGTGCTCTCCTGTTTTTGCCAAGCTCGTTGAGGGCCATTCTCCTCCGTGAACTTCGAGATCAATGGGCACCAATACAACAAGGGGTACTATCTAGCCGACGGCATCTATCCGAGATGGTCGACATTTGTGAAGACGATCTCAAACCACGTGCCAGAGGCAAGAACGCTGGTTTGCGAAGGTTGTGGAGGCTTGCGGGAAGGATGTCAAGCGGGCATTTGGTGTGCTCCAATCTCGATTCGCTGTTTTTCGGTACCCCGCTCAGACCTGGTCGAAAGATCAAATGTGGGAGATCATGACTTGCTGTGTCATCTTGCACAACATGATCATCGAGAGCGAGCAAGAAGACCCAGTGTTTGACACTAAACCATACTACAGGAGGGTCCTCTAGCCGAAGTTGATCACGAGCTACTGGCAACTTGGACTGCCTATCTCAATATGCGTCAAGAGATCCGAGACCCACGGGTGCATCATCAACTGCAGAAAGATCTGATTGAGCACCTATGGAGGCTCAAGGGGGACGCCGCGTGATGAAATACGAGTTTTTATTTGTTGAACTATATAATTTGTATTGAACTATTTGTTGTTGTACTATTTTGTTCAAGTATTTGATTTTTCTGTGATGAAATATGTGATAAGGAATAATTATGTTGATAATTCAACGCCGAGACAGGGTGAAACCACGCCGAATATGGGCCTATTCTCGCCCATATGGGCGTTTATTCGCTAAATTGGGCTGCAAAGTGGGCCAATTTCGCGCTTGGCTTAAGCAGTGGGGCGGCGATCGGTAAAATCGCCCAAAGACCGAAAGTGTTCGGCTCGCTTCTGTGGGCGATTTTTGTGCGTGCTCGGGGGCAACGGCTGGAGATGCCCTAATCATGCAGATTGCAGAGTCACATATCAACGAAGGTATATTAGAGCAACTCCAACGCGGATCACCTATTCGGCAGCGAATGTTCGGACCCGATGGCCCGGACACTTTTAGTCATCCAACATATGTCACCAAATCGAGGGAAGGTTTAGGGGGGTCTTGACGGTCCGCTCATTTTCCGACCACATGTCCCTACAACCCATTTGTCTTACTCAACTATTTTTGATCTCGATCCATCTGACCAACTGTGAGTCATAGCTCACAATCTAGGTTTAAGGACCCTCGATGCGTTTACGTATAAGTTTATTTTCTACTCTTTGTAAAATTCAAGAAGTTGTGATGTGGTACCCTTTTTTTTAAACCGCATCTCCTAATAAAGTAAATACTTATTTTTACTGACCAAATGTACTCAGCCCCAAAGGTGATCTAGGGCTTCCTCCTCTGATGCCACCCTCCTCCGCCGCCTATTGATCGCTGGCCTCCTTCTCCTCTGTCGGATCCGTTGGTGTAGGTGAACAAGCAGGGGCTGTTCCAGGGGTATTCTATGGTATTCCGGTGAATACCAAAGTTGTGTTGATCCGTGGGTATATTTACACTAGCTTGTTGTATATTCGATAAACATTGCTATTGCTCTTCTACAAGCGAATACCAAAAAGGAAATTCCTGCCTCCGCCAGTACGATGAGGCCCGATCTACCGCTGAGAGTCGTAGCTTTCCCCATCTTGAGGCATTGGGTATGTCTCCGTTTGTCCGTTAATGCGGCCCTTCCTGCCGTGGTTGTGGCGGTGTTAAATAATGGTTTTCGTTGGCCGTACCGTCGACCCTTTCGGCAATGGTGGCGGCGGTGTTAAATAAAATTTCCTCCGCCCTTTTCTTCAGCTTCGATGGTGCATGCTCCATAGGATTTGGCAACAAGATCAGATGGACACGCAACAAGATCAGGTGAAATATCAAGGTGATCGACCCAACGTTATCTTCTCCCCTGCCTTGCTCGAGGTAGCCGCGTGGTCTCTGTCTCCGGCGTGGCGCTGGAGAGGACTCGCCTGGGTCGGCCCCGACTCGGCCTCTAGCGCTGCTCCTCTCTACCGCAAGAATTGACTGACGTAAAGGCATTTTACAGTTGCATGTGAAGAAGCAACGCCGAAAAAGGAAAAGGAAAACAAAAAAGCAGGATGGAACGAGAACAGTGGCCAGGTGCACTGACACGCACACTGACACTGGTTGCTGTTAGCAGGTCATGTATGCCAGGCGCGTGTCCGCGAAAGCAAACGTATACGATGATGCGTAAACTGGAGGCTTCCTCTTGACGTGCATGAAATGCTTGCCTCGATCGTGGAGCCTGCAGGAAACTTGTACCCGTACGTAGAGAACCACTCTTGCTGCCCCTACTAGTAGTAGTAGTACCGCCCTAGCGGCAGCGAGACGCCATAGACAGAATCATACTCCAAGCTAGCTACGACACTGAGGCCAGTGCAGAGCAAGCGGCTGCACCGTTGCCTTTACCTCTTTTTCCGGCGAGTGATGGATGCATGACCATTGTACGTATCTGCTTGGTTCCTTCTCTCTTTAAGGAGATTGGCTCATCGCCGTCCCGTCCATTGTACGTACGCAACGTACGTACCCCCTGGCTGCACTGCATGTCAGGGGCTACCGCTAGTGGAGCAGCGGCATTCAAAGCACAAAGCGAGCGTCCCTGAAGCCCGCGCCCTCTCAGACCAGACGGTGCATACGTACGTATGCGTAGATGGATGGACAGGCCACCCAGGACCCCAGGAGCCACTGCGGCGGCAGCACCTGATTGACGTGTAGCGCGGCGCCGGAGTACGTAGGTAACGTGAAGTACAAGCACAAGATCTGCTTGCCTACTCCCTCACGCCTGCCTCATCATCTCCTTGTCATCCGCGCTGGCTAGCTAGGCCGGTGATTTGACGCCGGCCGGCCCTGCGCCACCTCGCCACCCCGAGCCGAGCCCTGTTGCTGCGAATACGACGGGTTCCGGCTCGGTGCATCGCATGCATGGACGCGACGCGCCGCGGCACGGCGTCCATGCATGCAAGAGCGACACGGGACACATTTATGTACACGCACTATGCACGCACTGTGCGTGACGTAAACGCATTCCGATCGGTGACCGACCGGCCATGCGTGAGGCGCATTGAAGCATTGGCTTCTGTCAGTGCCTCAACGCCATGCATGCACGCATATGGACGGACGGACGGAGCCGGGCTGCATGCATGTGCCGCGACGCGACGTCCGAGAACTGGAGTCAGCTCAGTTAATGCACTACAGCATCCGTCCGTCCGTCGATCTGCATTCGCATGGATGTATCCGCCGGTCCCTTGACCTCGTCCACCGCAGGGCGAGGCGAAGCTCTGTTGCAACAGCGAGCGAGGGCCCTGACTAGGCGCATCTTGGTCGTGGCAGCAACGCAAGCGTCGTCGTGGGCTCACATACCGCGCGCTAGTGGCTACACTATGCATGCATGCGCGTGCATGTGACGGGTTACCACGTTACACGAACAGTGAGCGCGCGTGCCATACCGCCACGGCCACGACAACTACCACCTCTACCACAGTGCCCGGACGTTAGGTGCAGTAGCTTGGCTCTACATGTATTGCATGCATGGATGGTTGGCTAAGCACTTTCTCCCCGTCTCTATCTTTTCTGATAGCCTTTTTGGTTCTCATATCATATGGGTGTATATGGGACAACGTGACATGTCTGGATAACTACTGGCTGGTGTGCCCCCCGGGGTTGGGCGCCGGCCGGCATGGGCGCTGCATGCCTTTCTCTCGCAGTTTGGTCGCTGATCGGATGGATCAGGCCGTGTGATATGACGATTCCATTCCATTATGCCCGCTGGTAGTGTTTAGTGTGATGATACTGGACATGCGGGCTGTACCTAGTGGCTACTGCTAGGGAATTTTGGACGCTCTAGTGTTTGGTGCAAGTATCTTGTCACCGACGGCGGTATCTCGTTACTAAGAGCATCTCTAATAAACGATGTAAAAACTGTGGCCGCGATGTAAAAACTGTGGTTTAGGGCATCTAGGGACAAAAACGTTGGTTCAACACGTGATGTACTGATAAACAGTGGCGTAAATTTTTCATCACGCCCAAAAAAAGGCCCGAGTACTGCATGTTTGCAGCATCGCTGCCTTCTACCTAAGATGGCACCTAGAGAGTTTGGGTACGGATGGAGCCACACCATATTCTTACCCGTCCCATTTAAGTTTATCCATCACCCGTATCTATACCCGCTAGTGGGTACAAATTTTTCCCATACTTGTCACCTGAAAAGGTAAATGGGTACTCGCGGGTAAAAAATATATCCATGTTTGCATAACATCAATTTGGGCGACACATAATCATAAACAACAACATACAATCATAATTTATATAGAACATGACATAATAACATCAATACATACTTATAAATAATAACACATCATAAACACAACCCTTTTTATAAACAAACACTTCATTGTAAACAACAACACATCAAACAATAGTGCATAGTCATACATTAAGTTCACAAACTTACGACAAGGGTATAGGTATTTTTTTCGTACTTGTTAGATTTTTGAATGGTACATGGGTATTGCGGGTATGGGTTATATAATCTCATCCGTGCTCGCTCTACCCGATGGGTTTGAGATTTCCGTATTTACATATTCATGGGTAACTTTTTGTCCCATACCATTACCCTAGTAGGGTTTTTACCCACATGGTATCTGCGTAATGGGTACCCATTGCCCTCCCTAGTTCTAGCATAAATCCATAAGAGCATGGTTAATAGTATAGCCAATAACGGGCTATATGGAGTTTTCATGTCACATATAGTCAACCTAATAACCAACATGTATAGTAGCTACTACATCCGACCTGGTTTATTGGTCTCCTTTCTAATTTGTGTCAAATTATGACCAAAGATTTAACTAACAAAATATTAATGCATGTCAAAAAAAATTATATAGTTGGATTCGTGTTTGAACATAGTTTTCAATGATATATTTTTTTGTGGCATGCAAGAAAATTTTGTTAGTTAAATTTATGTTCAATTTTTGGCACAGAATACAATGGGGAACAGACAATCGGGATGGAGGTAGTAGTTGCTAAGTAGTACTACTTTATTAATGCATGACCCACCGTATAGTCTACCGAAAAAGGCTTTCGTCCCGCTTTATATATAAAGCAATGACCCGCCACAACTCAGATACAAACGCACGCCACCCCAATACACGCACACACCCAAGGCTGGATACATAGGCGCTGAGCGCAGCAACACTACCCCTAGTACTACAAGAGCAACCGAAGTCCTCAACCGCGGACACGCCAACGCGAAGAGAAGAAGCCACATATGACGAACCGTGTGCTCCAAGGCGGCGCCTTCAGGAAGGTTACGACACGAGCGCCGTCACCGCCTGACCCGAGGATCAGAGTTTCCCCTGGAGCAACACGACAGGCAATGAGAGCCGTGACGACGCCTTCAAGAAGGGAGCGAGCTTCGCTGCCGCCAGTCCATCCGAAGATAGATCAGGTTTTCACCCCGTCCAACACTCACCACCACCGGACGCCACATCCCATTGACCACGCCGCCCACACGGCCATGGCCACCGGGCAACACCTAACCACGGGCTCTGCCCAAGAGCACCGCGGAGCCACCACCAGGGCCGCCGCCCTGGCATCCAAGACCCGGACACCACCTCACTCGAGACCCACCGCTACCCCAACCAAAGATACGAGCGGAAAGGAACCGCCTTTCGCACCCCTAGGCTGCCCCCAACGCCGAAACCCAAAGGCCGGCCAAAATTGGCCTCCATCGATCCATCCTGCTGCTGGACACGAGACGAGTACGGTCCTGCTGCCGGGCGCGAGACGGGCATGATCCTGCTGCCGGTCGCGAGACGAGGTCGGTCCTGCTGTCGGGCGCGAGACGAGGTCGGTCCTGCTGCCGGGCGCGAGACGAGCTCGGTCCTGCTGCCGAGCGCGAGACGAGCGATGGACCGTAGTCGAGGGAGGGCTGAATCTTCGACGAAGGTAGCAACCAGACGACGAGGAGAGGGCCGAAGGTCGAAACGGGCCGCCTACAGACAAGCCGCCGCGCGGAAAGCCGCCGCCGCCCGGCCGACCGGCTGAGCTTTGTGGAGCGGCGACAATGGCTCACCTCGCCACCGCCACCCACAGCCGGGACCGCAGCCACGCCGGGCCGGGCCCCAAACCCGCGTCGTCGACCGGAAAAAGGCGAAATCCGGCCGGCACGCAACACCACCACCGCCACCATGCCGCCGCCGACGAGCACATCAGCCCCCGTGCGCCGCCGGCAGGCCCTTGCCGCCTTAGCCCGCACCACCCGCAGGAAGGAATCACAGCAACACCTCAGGCCGCCGGACGCGGGATCCCGTGCCAGCCATCGGACCCGGCCCGTGCTCGCCACCCAAGGGCGCCCGGAAGAACAACAGACACCCGGCAATGCTGAGCACACCAAGACTAGCCCCGCAAGGACCAGCGCCCGCGGAGCACGCCACCGCCGTCAACCTCCGCCGGCGCCGCCGACAGCAAGCCCCTGCACCAGATCGATCGAATCTGGGCAGAGCCTCGCCAGCGCCACCTCCCGATATGGAGCACCGCGGCCGTTGCGTTTGCTAGGCGCCGACGCCGCCAGCACCGCCCCGCCGCGACCACACGCCACCGCCACGCCACAGGCCCCATGGCAGCCCCATGGCGCCACCAGAGCCGCCGTCTGCGCGCAACAACGAGCAGAGGAGAAGAAGGGGCCCCGCCGTCGCCACGCCAACCGGGTTTGCCGTCGATGCCTGCCAATGGCGGGGGAGGAGGGCGCGGTCCGCGGTTAGGTCTCCCCACCCCCGGCGCTCACAGGAGCGTCGCGGGAGGGACCTATGCTATGTGGTTGCAAGGGAACACTAAACTCCCCACCGTATAGTCTCACAATGTTTCTTTGAGTTTGTATTGCAGCTGACTGTTAATCTACAACTCGCTTCCCTTCTCTCTCCTCTTCTCTCTCATCCAACTCAGCACAAATATGATAATTTAATCCTTATAGCCAGCTGACTGTACCTTATTATACTTGCTCTAAGAGCAAAGCTAATAGAAGAGTTTGCAGCCGGCTATGTACTAGTGCCACACAAGCTATATAGCCTGCTCATATAATAAACCAGCTGTACGTTAGCTATAGACTTTAATGCTTATGTGAAGAGAGATGCAACGAAGGGCATAGTGATTGGCTGGCACCTACCTTTAGTCCTTTCGCAGGCTGCATGCAGATCCATTTCGCCGGCTCCCTTCTCTTTTGTTTTGTCTTTACTCCACGCAAGATGTTGCTGATGTGGAACATCTTATAGCCTGCTGACTAGGACTTATTATACTTGCTCTAAGTGCAAGTACTTATTATACTTGCTCTAAGTGCAAGTACAATAGTGGGTTATAAGCCTGCTTTATATGACACTTTTGCCTAGCTATGTGGAGGGGAGAGACAAGAAAAAAGTAAAGGAGCGGGCTCTCATGCAAGAGACACGCTCGACGCATGCTCCTAGGTAAAATCATTTAATAAGAAGAAAGTGAGAAAAAGTTGTGAACTTATAGTCAACTCTATTGTATGAGTAATTAATAATGCTAACTCTTGATGACATGACATATCTATATAACCAGCAGATGGCTATATTATTAACCATGCTCTGAGGTAGGAGTGCCAAAGCTAACTACCCCGCAAAAATTTCCTCGCCACACGCCGCCAATGGACACCGATTCCAACTGGAACTCGCCCACCCCCGGCCTATGCCGCCCATTCCCGCCGCTCCATACATCCGCAACGACCTTCATTGCCGAGTCCATTCACCGTCAGTCAATTTTTGTTGATTCCGGTGACTTCTCGCCCCTCCGCTGCCTGACATGGCTGTCGTTGAACACCGGGTCACCGTCGAGGTTGAATAGTTGCCGCCCTTTCCCAACCGTGACCGTCGTGGCCAATGACTTGCCGCTGCTTTTGCAAGCTCTCGGTTGCCGGTAGCTCTTCCCATGAACCACGACTTCAAGCGGCAGCAGAGCTGAATTTATAGCGGGCTCCCGTGTGCTGCGACGGCGAATTTCATCTTCGCGCCAACTACGTGTTCGGCAAAAATCCTCCAAGGTAAAAAAAAATTAGAACTTCGTTTTTGTTGTGATATAGTGGTGGATTGTGACGGAATGCGTGGGGTTTTCTTGATGAGTTCACACTCGTGAGTCACCGTCTGTTGAAACCTCTTCTGAAGAGGAATATGATTTGGAGGAGGAGGACATGGCCATTATCTTTGTTGTGCACACATAGAAGAACAAGCGGTCGAAGCACGATAGTTTAGTTGTGGGCCGTGAGTACATGCGCACGAGGAGGCTAGATGGCCACAACAAGTTGATATTGGACTACTGTGGAGAAGAATGGCAAAAAAAAATTACATCAACTATTAAAGCAACAGCTGCTGTGGTGATGTAAAATCTTCTCTCTCCTACCATGTAATGGTTTTTACATCACTAACTTATGTATCACCGGTTGAAGATGCTCTAAGGGTCCGCCCAATAATGGCAACACGTGGGCCCCCTCCGATTGTTGGAGCGAAGCAGCTTTAGCACTATTTTTAAGGGTAGGCATTTGAAATGAAGGATATTAAAATAATACAGAAATAGAAAATAGGAATTTTGGCTTTCATGTCGAATTATACAATATATTTATTTGGTTGCTTATACTTCATCCGTCCAGGTTTATCGAGCCACCTAATATTTTGGGTCAAACTTTGACCATCTGTATGGATAACAAAATATGAAAAGTTACAAAAGAAAATAGATCTGTATTTCAAAGAGGATTCTGATGGTATATGATTGTTATGACATATAGTTATACTTTATAAGTTGAATTTACCTTCAAAGTTTGACCAAAAATATGTGGAGGGGCAATAAACTCGAACAAAGGAAGTATTTTCTAGGAAATTGTTTGTTCAACAAGGAGATAAGAGGATAGATAAAGACACGTGGAACACGGCGATTTGGATCCTGGGTCCAGATGCTTCTGTTGATGAACTGTAACATTTTTTTAAAAAAGTCAATAAAATAGCATGATAGATGCTCGAATGTGTGATGCCCGTGCCAAATTTGATGGTGTTTGAACATTTGAGTATCTCTTAGAAAAAAATCGAGCATGTGAGAAAGTTCAAAAAACGCACTATTCGGAGCTCATTTTGTCTTTTTTGCCACGAGCTCGTCAAATGTCATTTCCCACGAAATTTTGCACGCACTTGGCGCACTCAAGCATCTTGCATGCAAAATAAGGGGGAAGTTTTTTTAATTTATTGCTATTTTTTTTACCGTTCACCGAGAGCAGATGAGCCTAGGCTCAAAGATGAACTATCGATATGTGCTAGACTTCTTAAAAAAGTGTAAACATAAGGTTTGATCAAATGCTTGGAATCCTTGAGAATATGGAGAAAAACAAGAAATGCTATAGAATTTTTCAAAGTTAATCCTACGATCCCACAATCACCATAGAAAAATTCTTATATAAATGCCTATAAAATTCTCTTGTTTCGAATGGGCCCAACATTATGCGAATTTTGCACAGATGAGAGTACAAACACTACTACGGATATATACGAGTAATAGGTTCTCAATTTAGGCCTCGTTTGGAACATAGGATTTTCATAGGAAAAATTTCCTATGGTGCCTTTTGGGTTGTAATATTGGCATTGGAAATTCCTATAGGAATTTTTCTCTTACATTTTAGAGGATCCTAAATATTTTCTCAAACCACACATTTTCACTGCCTTTGAATCGTCCAATATACAACTTGTGTCTTTATCTCTCTTAAAAGAGCATGATGTCTCGATGTTTGGTTTTGATAATTAATGACAATCAGTATGGACTAATGATGTCTTGAGTTATACTTGAAGGGTCTGTCCATAGGCATGTGGGGCGATTGGTTGTCTTTTATTTTGGTGTTGGGTCATCCGAGTAGGTGCGTGGGATGGGCGCGATGGCATTTCGTACGTAATTCCTTTGCAACTAGGAGGGCAAGGAATACCGCTTCGTTTTTAAGTCATAATTGCGAGAAGTTGCCGGAAGCTGCCCCCCCCCCCCCTCCCCGATTTTCCCGATGTGAAGTTGATGAGTGTGAAAATAAGTTAAGCTCCGCCCCCTCAAAATGAGTTCATCTGGGCTTTTGGCTCAATTTGGAAATAAGCTACTAAAAGCCTCAAAAGAACTGGCCCTTCAAAATAGTTTTGTTTGGTCATCATTGATTGGCATCCAATCAAGATCTTCCATCTTCCTTCTACTTCATGATCCGTGTTTAAGGTCGGACACTTTTTAGTGCTGACTTAGAAAGTCCTTGAATTTATGGGGTTTTATGTTGTCACTAGTTGTGTCACACTACTTAAATTTTCCATTATAAATTTCAACTGCTAAAATATGACACCCTTTAGTTAAGCATGTGCTAAAAATGTCACTCAACACCATTACCGCTTGGTCAAAGGCAATTGACTAGTGTGAAGTGATCAAAATACCCATGGATCCCACTTGTCAGCGCTCCCCTATAACGCGTGGGTCCTAGTTTTCAACACAAAGAGAATTAAATTAGAAGAAAAAACAATAACACGTGAGGATTCAATCACCCTCACGTGAACTATTTTTGCTTATGATTCCATTCTTTGTGTGCCAAAAACTAGGACCCACAGGTTATAGTAAGTTGTAGAGCGAACACTGGCTTGTGGTGTCTAGGGTATCTTGGTCACTTCATTAAGGTCACTGGCCTTTGACCGGACGGTAATGGTGGCGAGTGTAATTTTTTAGCACATGCTTAATAAAAGGGTGACATTTTGGAGTAGCTTAACCCAGTGACAAAATTGAGTAGTGTGTCACAACTAATAAAAACCCTAAATTTGTTTATAGCCATTGTAAAAACAATTTTCCCTGAAAGAAAAATGATTTTTTAAAGTTTATGGTTGAGGAGATCCTATCAACAAATTATGTGAACTGTTGGAATGGCCCATTCCACTCTATTGGCCGAACCTAGATCTAAACCTACATCATATGTGGGGACCTCCTATTCGGCGCTCGCACGACGCGTAACGGGCCGTCTCAGCAACCTGCTCAAAAACCAAACATGAAGAAAAATATTTTGAGTGTTATCCTAGGAGACATGGGATTCAAACCAAGATGCCAACGTCGACGGACAAAAGACTTGGCTCAATAATCACTAGACCGATATCACTTTGTTTTCTACTATCCGAAAAACAATACTCTTTGACTCTTCTTTTAGTACAGCATTAACATATATTATATACCCAGAACAAATTATTTGGAAAAAGAAAACATAATTTTGAAAAAGAATTCACACTTTTTCGCAAAAACCCATGAATTTGAAAAAGTCAAAATTATCAAAAGGCTCGCGCAAAATGAATTTTTTTCATGAAAATGTAAACAATTCTATGAGTTTGAGAAAAGTTCATGAATTTGAAAAGGTTCATACAAACTGAAAAAACTCACAAAAATGAAAAAAAGTTAACGAATTTGGAAAAAAGTTCATAAATTTGAAAACAAATCATGGAATTGGGAAAAAGTTCACAAATATGAAAAAAATATGCCGAGATAAAAGAAATCATGAATTTGATAAAAGTTCAGGAATTTGAAAAATTATCATGAAATTCACAAACAGTTCATGGCTAAAAATTCAAGAATTTCTTTTAAAAATCAGATATTTGAAAAAATGTCAAGGATTATAAAAACACATAGAAAATGAAACAAAAAAGAGAAAAAAGTAAACCAAAAAGTAAAATAAAAATGAAAAGGAAAAACTTAACAAAACTCATCCTGGGAAAACCCAGGAAATACCGGTCCAAAAGTTGTTGGAAACTTCTAGAATTTTCCCAAAATGAGTGGAGAAAAAAAATTGCATCCTGCGATCAAACTAGCTTACAGGACGTACACATGCTATGTGAAAAAGGAGCTAAATGGGCCGAGCCCAAGGACATATATGGGGTCTGCATGAAAAAGAGAGCTAAATGGGCCGAGCCCAAGGACATACAAGGGGTCTGCTCCGGTTTACAGAATGAACTGTAACCGGCGCTTAAGGTACCATACAGAGTACAGGTCGTATGTGCGAGAGCAACTAGTTAACGAGCACTCCTTCAGGAGTCTCGCAACGATCAACGCCACTTGGCGCGCTCTCGGCCATTTGCCACGTGTCGCGTTTTTGGCGCTCCCTTCGAATTTTATTTTTTTATTTTTTCGCACGCGTTTTCGGCTTTTTTAGCGGTTTTTTCGGGTTTTTTCGACGTTTTGGTTTTCCACCGGTCTTCCTTAGCTTTTCGATAAAAAAAGAAATTCAAAAAAAAACTTTTTCGTGCAAAAATCGTGTTTCTTTTTTCCTTTCGCGAGAGTCACGGTTCTGCTTCCGTGAGAGGCACGGTTTTGCTTTTGCGAGTCACGGCCGTGCCCCTCAGAAACGAAAAAAAAACACGTTTTCTGTTTTTTTTTTCTTTCGCGAGAGTCACGGTTTTGCTTCCGCGAAAGGCACGGTTGTGCTTTAGCGAGAGTCACGGCCGTGCCTCTCCGAAACGAAAAAAACGCGTTTTCTGTTTTTTTTTTCTTTCACGATAGTCACGGTTTTGCTTCCACGAGAGGCACGGGTGTGCTCTCGCAAGAGTCATGGTCGTGCCTCCTCAGAAACGAAAAAAAACACGTTTTCTCTTCTTTTTTCCTTCCGCGAGAGGCACGGTTGTTATTTCGTGAGAGGCACGGGTGTGCCTCTTTTCGGAAGGGAAAAAACTTGTGCTCCCGGTTCGGTTTTTTCGTCCATCTTTTATTGTGACTTTTTTTTCGTGAAAACCTATCAACGTGGGATCTAATTTTGAAGATCTTGACGCGAGGAATCCAACGGTGAAAGCGGTTCGAGATTTGGACGGACGGTTTAATAGATAAAACATTTTGAATAAACGAATCTACGAAAAAAGAAAAAACTCACAGGTTGTGACGACTGACGCACATGCAGCGCGCCACTTGTCGCAATCTGAAGAGGTTGGAGTGATCTGTGCAACGAGTACTCCTCAACTAGTGATTTTGTGTATGTGCCCTCTCGATCAAAGAAGAAAAAGGTTGGTAAACCATGGTGGGCCATACTTTGAAAGCAACTCCAAAGTCAGCTATGCCCGGCTCACCGGTTACGGTAAACGGGCACCTTTTATGGAAAATACCAGGATACATCTGGTTGTAGATGAACCCCATAAACTATTTTCTAGGATTTGTTTTAGCAATTCAGGAAAAAGTCAATTGTCTTTGAAACTTTTTTCGAACAAACTTTTCATGTTGGCCTACTTATAAAAAAATTGACAACGGAAACTCCCCATAAAAAATCTGAGCATAAAAGAAAATTGTCCCGGACAACATAGACTGAATAGTACCTATAGTGCTGATTTTGACTTTGTCATGGAGAATATCACGAAAGTCATTTTGTCCCTAATTTTTTTTACGTGACTGTAACGCTCTATGAAGCTTGTTGCCAGCATTTTTCATGATTTTTCGACCATTTTTTTAAATGGTTTCGTATGCCTCCATGGCCCATTCGTTCCGTTTCCACCTTTTATAGCTCTTTCTATCTAATGAAATATGATGCGAACAAAAGCTGTCACATCCTCGGTTAAGCATGTACTTCCTCAGTCTCATAACATAAAAACGTCTTTCAAGCTATGTTGGGACAGAGGAAGTAGATTGGAAGAGTCTAGAATCGATTTGGATTTACGGTTTACGCACACATATCAGATACTTAAAAGTAAAGCACGGAGTATTGGAAATGATAATGATGTTGTTACTCGTAGAGTGATAGTACAGAAGCGTCCCTCCAAAAAATGGGTAGTACAGAATCATCAAATCAACCATACTTGTTTATCCTAACTCATTTTGCGTGCCAACATAAATCACGCTGAATTCTCCTGGTACTAGTTTTGTTTCTAGGCAAGGGCGGATGAATCAGTCGTGGTAGGCCACTGGAGCGAGGTCACCATGGTCACTTCTGTGCATCCAATCCGAAAACGAAGCGTGAACAACCGCGCGAACGAAAAGTTGCAGGCAAGCAGAACACATCGCTAAATGACTGTAGCGCAGATAGGTAAAATTTCAGGCCAGCGTGCCCAGGCCACCCGATGCGACGCTAAACATGTGGGCGACCAAGGCCCAATGTATACGGGTTTTAACTCATGCACACAAAAAATATATTCGAATTAATTTAACCTATATTTTTTATTGAACGTATAGTTTTATTAAGATCCAAGCAATACTGTAGGATTATACATGTATACTGTGTTATGACAGGTATGTGAAATTCCAATCTGCCAGTAATTACGTAACAGCAGACTGTCGACAAAATAAAAGGAGAACTGAGACGAACAAAACCGAAGGAACACACGGTGTTGTATGAATAGTTCATCTCATGCTAAATATGCCACGAAAGACTTCTCATCCGTTTCAAGAAACAGAGACGTGAAAATTCAATAAATTACCATCATGCTGGAAAACAAATGAATACAGGTTGAGCAATAAGACACATCATGAAATCACTAATGGTCAGAGGCACAGCCAGAATGATTCATGGGTATGCATTTAGAGCAATTCAAAAGATAATTGATGAATAATACTACTATTCGAATTGAAGAAAAGTCGAGAATTTCTCAAACATCAAGCCTGCGAAAAAAGTGCTCGCTCAGTCATATGATCAGGTCTACCAACATCAACAGTGCACTTCATGCCATTATAACGAAATTTAAGAGCATAATAATTCCATTAACAATTATTGTTATTGTTAACAGGAAATAATCATTGTTACAACATGTTCGATTTCTGAATTGTACAAGTGAAATCGATGATAGTTATAAGAATACAAAATGAGAATGATTTGATGGAGGCAGGTTATAGAGTATGGTAAAGGTGTTCTTGCGATAGGAATTACCAGTCATGGGATTCGGGATGAGAAACAAGAATATCTGATACCAAACTATAACCTATGTATATTGTCATGGTCCAGTTCTGCGGAAGCAGACATCTCCGGAAAGAATCTCTTCCACTGGAACCAGCTCTTCAACTGGAGGAACAGCAAGAACCTTTTGCGTTGGCGGATGGTTCAGCAACGTTAATAGTCGTTCCTTGCATCGAACGGCCGTTGGCAGCAGCAGACTCCTGTGCTGCAAGTGCTTTTTTGCTTACAATCTGGTGAATTTCACTCAGCACAGTATGGAATGCCTTCTCCACATTGATTGCCTCCAGTGCAGATGTCTCAAGGAACGAGAGGCCTTCTTTCTCAGAAAATGCTTGGCTGTCTTCCTCGGGAACCGATCTTAAGTGGTTTAAGTCAGACTTGTTCCCAACCATCATGACAACAATGTTGGCATCTGCATGATCCCGGAGCTCACGGAGCCACCTCTGAACATTGTCGAAGGTCTGCCTCTTTGTTATGTCAAAGACTAGGAGTGCTCCAACAGCACCCCTGTAATATGCACTAGTAATTGCACGATATCTCTCCTGACCAGCCGTATCCCATATCTGTGCCTTCACAGTCTTTCCTTCTATCTGCCACAAAACAAAATTAAACTTCTGCTGAGCTTCACTAGAAGAATATGTATTTAACATGAGTATAGAACACCAATAGGAAAGGAGTATTATTCCAGTGCTAAGATCCACATTAAATATTTTACATACTTGTTACATTGCGTTAATATATCATCACAGGGTGTTGGGAGAGGGGGGAGCCGTCCGGAGGATCAATATCATGGGATGCGTCCCAAGTTACTGAATCCTGATTGAAAAAGCTAGAAGGAACAAAAGGGATTCTCTAACTACATGTTATTTTCCTTTTACTGAAGTTCATGTACTACAGCAGACAACAATATGTCAATATGCACTGGTAAAAAACATGGGGATGTACTGGAAGACTACTTATAATATTTGTTGAAATATAAAGTACAGCAATGACATCTTCTTACAATGACTTTCAGGCAGGATCACATAATGATGAGCTTATCAAAACATTTTATCTGGAGCACCAATGATTTCAACATCAACCAACCAGAAGAGATAAGAGAAATCAAGTTCATTTCCAGCTTTCTGGCAATAGGACATAGTCTGTAGTGCAAATAATAGGGTGGCAATTCGTTGCTAAGTGCATGACAATTCAAAAGAAGAAACCGGTTCTACCAATCAATCCAGGTTCCCCAGGCCAGCACTACTTTTTAGCGCAAGGCTTGTGAATCAAACAGCTGTTGGGCACAGACTCTGCTCTCACATATTTTTTAGTGCAGTGCCAACCCGAAAAACATAATAATGATAATAATACTGTTAATGATGATGATGGTAATGCAATTAAAACGGCTCAGTTGTTTACAAGCTTCTTTTCCTCTGAAAACCGTTTACCCTTAGGTTTCTGAACAATATGTAATTGGTTGATGATGTACTATCCTCTTCAAAAGAAAACTGAAACCATGCCCACGACAGATAGGGTCTCGTTGACAATCTAGCCCAGTTACTATCTCAAATGCAAAAGCATCTGAAGCAAAGCCTACATCGGTATTTTCACGGCATTGCCATGTGTTGTCATTGTCATACGACCAGAAAAGTACTCTATGCTGGGTGTCCGCTCAGGCATGCAGCCAACAACACATTGACCTACGACAGGTGTCCTGGCTTTTAACCGCACAATCAATCATTTATTCATTCACCTAGATCTCCCGTCCTATTCCTACGCCGTGACTGCAAATTCAACCGGGTGCTCTGTTCAACAGGCCAAACCACCCACACACACACAACCCAGCGCGGGATCACAAATGAGGACGGCATTTGCATTTCAAATTCACATGGCACGCAATTGTATCACAGACAGACGGAGCCGACCGAGCAAGAGCGACGGGATCAGATCGGGGCGGCGAGATGGTACCTGGAGGGTTCGGGTGGCGAACTCGACGCCGATGGTGGACTTGGACTCGAGGCAGAACTCGTTGCGGGTGAAGCGGGAGAGGATGTTGGACTTGCCGACGCCGGAGTCGCCGATGAGCACGATCTTGAAGAGGTAGTCGTACTCGTTGTCCACCCGGTGCGCCATCGCCGCCTCCCTTCCTCCCTCCCCGTCGTCGCCTCGCCTCTCCTCTCCTCCCGCGGACCCGATCGATCACCCGGCCAATGAGCAGCCCACACGGATCAGAAGCAAGCTCGTCGACGCTTCGCTTACCGGGACGGGACGGGACGCGGCGCTGCTCGCCGGGCCGAGCGGGAGGGGAATGGGAGGAGGGGTGGGGGCAGATCCCAGAAAGGAACGGCGACGAAGGAGGGAAGCTGGGGGGGAGGAAGGAAAGGAAGGGGGGAGGGATCTCGTGCCGAGCTGGCCCCGCCCCCGCTTTGGCAAGTGAGCGAATTGTCATTGCTATCTCGAGGCCAGCCCATCGACGGCTGGCGTTCGCTGGCGGTGCCTCCTTTCTTTTTGTCCGAGCCCGCCCGTGCTGGCAGAGATCCCACGAGATCTCGGGGGCGCGAATGCGTGCGTGGTCGGTGCATGCACCTGTTTTTTTTTTTTTCATTTTTTGGAACCTTGTTTTTTTTTTCTGAAAAAACTGGGCCTGGAATTTGTTATGGCGCGGCCAACTCCTTGGGCCGGCGTCTAGGAGAGTGGGCCCGGTCATAAGAAGGATCCGAAGAATGGCCCGCGAGTGGGAGGCCCAAAAGATGGGCGAAGAACACCACCCAACTCTATGGATAAGTAGGGGAGCTCCTATTCGGCGTTGTAAGCACGGGAACGGATCCTCTAACATGGAGAAGAGAAGTCAGGTAAGCTACAGTGTAACCTAGTGCAAAACCGAGAAGGAAAGTCAACGTTACTGTAGCGAGCAGGTACTGTACACAATTACTATTGATTGAAATAAATCTGAAATTAATTTTATTGCATCATAATTTTGTTTGTATGTAGTTTCTGTAAGTAAATTTATAATTTGCAAATCAATTCAATTCATTTTAGCCTTAATCATATGAATGTGAAGGAGAAAAGTCAGAGTTACTGTAGCTTACCTGACTTCTTTTCTTCATGTTAGAGGATCCGGTTCCTGTAAGCACCGGTTAGCGTTGACGACGCTCGTAGGAGAAGCTTAGCAGGTCCACCCAGCAACGTTCTGAATAAAAGTAAGCACGAAGAAAAACCTGCAAAAATATTCTGTACACTGTATGGGACAACCGGGAGCTCCTATAGAGGGAGCCTTATGCGCCAGTTGGCGCAACTGGCGCCAACTGCAGCACGCTACTGGGCCGGCCCATGAATATGCAGGGGCAGTGCAAAATATATACTTATGTCGTGAAAAAACCACCACAGAATGTCCCTCTTGTGAGGATTCAAACCTGCGCCATTTCACTCCAGCGCATGGTTGCTAAGCCCTTGCGTGTAGACTGCAACGCAAAAAGTCTAAAAACTAAACTTTAGCCGCGCTATTTAGGAAAAAGGGATTTCTTTTGAAAAGAAATGCGAACAAAATTTGAATGTCCATAGATTTAAAAAAACATGAATTAGAAAAAAAATCATGTATTAAAAAATGTTCGAAAATTTCATAAAAATGAAAAAATATCATCGATTTCAAAAAAGTCCAGAAATTCGAAAAATTCATCCACTTTGAAAAAAAAATTCGTTCATTTTGAAAGAAATCATCAATTTTGAAAAAGTTCATCAAATTTATAAAAAAACATCTTATCTAAAAAGCTTCATTAAAAACTAAGAAAAAAGTTAAAAGTTCATTGATTTTGCAGAAAAAGTTCACGAAAAACTTAAAACATTCACTGAACTAGGAAGAAGAAAAAAGGTAAAATAAAATAAAAAGGAAAGTAGATGAACAAAAGGATAAGAAATATGTATGTAGTGACACGATATTTGATGGCGGGGTGGTCAGTGTACCGAACCTCCAAGGCGTGGCTGCAGGTTCGATTCATGTTGCCCTCGTGTTTCTTTTTCCTTTTTATAAGGGGTGTGCGCTATTTGGGAATAACCATTAAGGGGCGCTTAAGGCAACGTTTAGCGTTTGGCGGGACAACCGGATTCAAACTCTTCACGACACCAATAACAACCTGGCACCATAACCATCAGACCGAGCTGCCAACCTTGTCCACTGCCAGGAACAGGAGCTTTTTTTTGCGGGTAAAGAAATGTATTACTAAGTAATCAAGTTCTTACAGTCCTCACGAACAATCACCAAGACCTCCTCCGGGCCCGAACCGACCCAGGTGATAGTCCGACCCTCAACACGAGCGAAACTAGCTAGTCTATCACTAGCTTTATTTTGACTACGAGGAACAAGAGTAATACAAAAATTCCTAAGAGACAGCAGGTGCTTGATCTCTCCCACCAGAGGAGCATAAACTGATCGGTCCACCTCCTCACTTGAAATCATAGCCACGGCATTGCTCGAGTCCATCTCGACTTCAATAGGTAGGTCCGATCGCTGGATTGCAAATGACAAACCTTCCATACAAGCACAAAGCTCCGCTTCCAAAGCATCTCTGCAATGATACAAGGATCTGCAAGATGAAAAAATGACCCTTCTTCTAAAGATAAATTATATACCCAATATTAATTATTTGAAAAGAAAATTCACAAGCAATTACATAAAAACATGATTCTAAAAAAAACTTCAAAAACTAGCATAGGCTCCTGAAAAATGAAAAAATGTCGATTTTGGAAAAACGTAGATGGGTCGGCCCATTCAGATTGATAGGAAGCACGAAGGGTGTGCGCTGTTTGGGAATAACCCACTAGGGGGCGCTTAAGGCACCGTTTAGGGTTTGCCGGGACAACCGGGATTCAAACTCTTCACGGCACAAATAACAACCTGGCGCCATGAGCATCAGCCCGAGCTGCCAACCTTGTCCACTGTCAGGATTGGAAGCTATTTGACCCTTCTTCTAAAGATATATTATATTCCCAGTATTAATTACTCCCTCCGTTCCTAAATATAAGGTGTATTATTTTTTCAAAAAGTCAAACTTTTCTAACTTTGACCAAGTTTTTAGACAAAAATATCAATGTCTAGAATACCAAATCATTATCACTAGATTCACCATGAAATATATTTCTATATTTTAAATATTCAATATTGTAAATCTTTATAGATTTTGCTATAAAGTTGGTCAAACATAGACAATGGTTGACTTTTTGAAAAACTAATACACCTTACATTAAGGAACGGAGGGAGTATTTGAAAAGAAAATTCACAAACAATTATATGAAAACATATTTAAAAAAAACTTCAAAATTAGCATAGGCTCCTGGAAAAATGAAGAAAATCATGGATTTTGGAAAAAGTTCATCCATTTGAAATAAGTTCATACAATTTTGAAAAATGATAAAAAATTTGGAAAAAATTCAAGATTTTGAAAAGAAAAAAGTCCACAGACCTGAAAAAAGTTTATTGATTTTTAAAAAAAGTTCATCAATTTTTATAAAATATACCAAATTTGAAAAAAATCGTCAATTTTTGAAAAATCACATATTTGAAAAAATATCACAAATTTAATGCAAGTTCATTGATTTTGAAAAAAGAAGTCCACGGATTTGTAAAAACAACTTCATGAATTTAAGAAAAGAAGAAAAAATAGAAAGAATAAGGAAGGAAAATGGGAAAAGATAAAAGAAAAGAAAAGGAAAAAGAAAGAAAGAGCAAAAAGAAGAAAAAGTTGGTGACTAATCAGAACTGGTGTGTTGCCTCGGGTGGTTAGTGCAGTTTGTCGAGAACATGAGATCACGGGTTCAAATCTTCTCGTGTGCATGCATTTTTTACAGCTTAACAGAAAAAATGCTAAACATGCCATTCGAAAAGCAGGGTATGCGCCTGATTGGAGAAACAATAGAGACGGGCGCAGAAGGCGCTAAATAGGATTTGCCAATAAGTAAGCATGTGCTAGAGGGAATGGTGATCAAGTAAGAAAGACCAAAAACATTTCTCTCCTCCTTCCCCCAACTCTAGTATGAACTCTATCTCGTATCCCTCCCATTCCTTTGAAATTCGAGATGCATACCACTTGGTGCTAGTAGTCTCATCGATCCAATCTTCAGAGCTTGATCTGTCAGTCCATCTGTGGTAGGCGACGACCTTGTGTTTCTGTTGTAAGTCTGTTTCTCACACAAAAAATTGCCTGAGATTGATCTGGCACCCAAACGGAAGGGCCCTTAGGTGGCGGAGGTCCAAACTACGACGTCTATGAAGAGCATTGAGCGGCAGCCCTCGGTGACCAATGCAAAGCTTAGTGACAATGTCCTACAGTTTAAAGGGTTCACCGCCTGGATTAATACGATTGATTCCACAAAGGAGTCTCTCACTGTGTCGCCCTCCCTCTTGCAGCTCCATGCGGAGGACGCATCGTCGCGCTTGGGAGCGCTCGAGTCGGATTTCCAACGACCATCAGGTCCAGCCAACGCTAGTGTCATGGCTCCCACAATAGAGCAGCACTCGGCCGGATGGCGCGGAGCGGCCCTATGGGCATAACGGGCAAAACCTTCCACGGGGGCCGGTTCTAGGGAATCTTGTATTCATCGATCTGCCTCCGGCCAACGGTACGCCTGCTCATGCGCACAAACTGTTTGATTCTGAGTCTCAATTTTATGAGCGTCGCAATCACCACTCGCTCCGTGATACGTCTCCAACGTATCTATTATTTTTGATTGTTCCATGCTATTATATTATCAATCTGTTTATATGCATTTATATGCTATTTTATATTATTTTTGGGACTAACCTATTAACCTAGAGCCCAGTGCCAGTTTCTGTTTTTTTTCTTGTTTTTGAGTTTTACAGAAAAGGAATACCAAATGGAGTCTAAACGAGCTGAAACTTTACGACGATATTTCATGGACCAGAAGAAGTCCATGGTGTATCAGAGATGGACAAGAGGAGCCACAAGGCATCCACAACGGTGGAGGGCGTGCCCCCTGCCTTGTCATCGCCTCGTGGATCCCCCTAACTTGTCCCCGATGTCAACAATTCCTATAAATAGAGAAAACCCCAGAAAGAAACCTAGATCGGGAGTTCCGCCACCGCAAGCCTCTGAGTTCATGAAAAACCAATCTAAGCCCGAGAACCATCACCGAAGGTCATCTTCATCATCCCAGAGGTCTCCATGATGAGGAGGTAGTAGTTCACCCTCGGGGCTAAGGTATGTACCAATAACTATGTGTTTGATCTCTCTCTCTCTCTCTCTCTCTCTCTCTCTCTCGTGTTCTTGATTTTACACGATCGTGATGTACCACGAGCTTTGTTATTATAGTTGGATCATATGATGTTTCTTCCCCTCTATCTTCTTGTGATGAATTGAGTCTTTCTCTTTGAGGTTTCGTTATGTTGGATTGAGTATTGGATTTGAGAATACTTGATGTATATCTTGCAATGGGATATCTGTGGTGACAATGGGATGTTCTATTGATCCACTTGATGTATGTTTTGGCACTCAACTCGCGGATTCCCGAGGTGACATTGGGGTAATCTATGCATAGGGGTTGATGCACATTTTTGTCCTACGTTCTCTGATAGAAACTTTGGAGTGATTCTTTGTGCATGTTGAGGGATTGTTATATGATCCAATTATGTTACCATTGTTGAGAGAACTTGCACTAGTGAAAGTATGAACCCTTAGGCCTTGTTTCCAAGCATTGCAATACCATTTTCCTCACTTCTATTACTAGTTACCTTGCTGTTTTTATTTATTCAGATTATAAAAACATATATCTACTATCCATATTACACATGTATCACTATATCTTCGCCGAACTAGTGCACCTATACAATTTACCATTGCATTGGGTGTGTTGGGGACACAAGAGACTCTTTGTTATTTGGTTGCAGGGTTGTTTGAGAGAGACCATCTTCATCCTACGCCTCCCATGGATTGATAAACCTTAGGTCATCCACTTGAGGGAAATTTGCTATTGTCCTACAAAACTCTGCGCTTGGAGGCCCAACACGAGTCTACAAGAAGAAGGTTGCGTAGTAGACATCAAGCTCTCTTCTGGCGCCGTTGCCGGGGAGGCTAGGTAAGCGGCACTCACATCCCATCAACGAAGCTCTTTTCTAGCGCCATTGCCGGGGAGGTGAGTGCTTGAAGGTATATCTTTAGATCTTGCAATTGAATCTTTTAGTTTCTTGTTTTATCACTAGTTTAGTCTATAAAATAAAACTACAAAAAATGGAATTGAGGTTTCCACATATGTGTCATCTTTTTAATGTCTTTTGTGGAAATGATGGAAAGGGAACTTGTGCTCAAGTGTTAGAAGCAGAAGTTCATAAAATGTTTCGCATAAAATCTTTGAATGATGAGCTTGATTGCAATGTTGTTACTATGAATTCTTTGAATATCCATAGTACTAATGATGATTGCACTAGTCATGATAAAGATGTTTCTTATAAGCATGTCAATTTTTGTGGAGTGCATAGAGTTCGCAATTACATACCAAAAAGGGGAGATAGATTTTGCAAGAGGCATAAGTATTTAGAAACTAAATGGTTGCAAGAGAGGCTAGATGTTTGTGCTGAAAGATTTATTTTTTCTTGCCGTCCTTGTGAACTTCGCAATGAACGTGGTCATTTAAATCTCCAATGCAAATTGTTTCATGATCGAATCGTGTCCAAAAATTGTGATGACTTGATTTCCCTTGCGCATCATAATGAACTTAGTTTACTTCTGGGTTATGAAGAAATGAAACGTATAACTAAGGATATTCCAGAATATAACCTTAAGGGATTTCTTGATCTTGATCTAGAGGAAATTTATATGTATTGTGCGGTAAATTGCATTGAGAATCCTTATATTTCCAATTACTTAAAGACAAGAAAAAAAATAGAAGATGAAGAGAATATGGATGAAGGGGAAGATGTTTTCCGATATCCTCCTATTTTTTCTAATGATGAATCAGGTAACGAGGAGGAGGTTTTTATTCAACCAATCTCATAAATAAGGAGGTCCAAAAAGGTGATTAAACCCACACATGATGTGGAGAAGAAAAAGAAAAGGCAGAGAAGCAAAGGTAAAAAGGTATCCCTCCCAAATTATGTTGCTCTATTATTGTTATGCCTCATGAGAATGAATCAAAAATAAATGTGGAAGATAATATACTTGAGGATGGTTTTGTTATGCCTATTACTCATTGTGATGATTATTATTGGGAAAGTAATGATACTTGTTATAATCTTGAGAATCTTTTTGGCACCAACTTACAAAATTGTGATGATAATAATTGCTATACTATTGATGTTATTCATACTATTAATGATGAGACCGATTATGCTTATGATATGTAAAACCACAAGCTTGGTGATGTTATGTTTGATTAGAATGACATCTTTGAGAATTTATTTGCTGCAATTAATGTTTGTCCCAAGTTTGGGGATGTTATGTTTAATGAAGATAGATATTTTTAGTCCCCCAAGTTTTGATGTGCAAATTTATTATGATGATAGCATGCCTCCTATGTATGATGATTGCAATATTTATGAAAGTGGGCTTGGAAGAGTGTCAACTCTAGGAGATAATTATCCCACTATTTTGGAGGGTGTTGAATCTTATAATATTTATGAAAGTGGATTTGGAGAGGTCATGACTTTGTTTAGTGATGAATCCATGATACGTCTCCAACGTATCTACTTTTCCAAACACTTTTGCCCTTCTTTTGGTCTCTAACTTGCATGATTTGAATGAAACTAACCCGGATCAACGCTGTTTTCAGCAGAACTGCCATGATGTTGTTTTATGTGTAGAAAAGAAAAGTTCTCGGAATGTCCTGAAAATCCAGGGAGTCACTTTTTGGAATTAATAAGAATTTCTGGGCGAAAGAAATACACCAGGGGGCCCACACCCTGTCCACAGACAGCCCCCCTATAGGGCACGCCCCCTATCTCTTGGGCCCCCTGGACCTCCACCGACCTCAACTCCAACTCCATATATTCATGTTCAGGGAGAAAAAAACGGAGAGAAAGTTTCATCGCGTTTTACGACACGGAGCCGCCGCCAAGCCCTAATCTCTCTCGGAAGGGCTGATCTGGAGTCCGTTCGGGGCTCCGAAGAGGGCGATTCATCGTCGTCGTCATCATCAACCATCCTCCATCACCAATTTCATGATGCTCACCGCCGTGCGTGAGTAATTCCATCGTAGGCTTGTTGGACGGTGATGGGTTGGATGAGATTTACCATGTAATCAAGTTATGTTAGGGTTTGATCCCTAGTATCCACTATGTTCTGAGATTGATGTTGCTATGACTTTGCTATGCTTAATGCTTGTCACTAGGGCCCGAGTGCCATGATTTCAGATCTGAACCTATTATGTTTTCATGAATATATGTGTGTTCTTGATCCTATCTTGCAAGTCTATAGTCACCTATTATGTGTTATGATCCGACAACCCCGAAGTGACAATAATCGGGATACTTCTCGGTGACGACCGTAGTTTGAGGAGTTCATGTATTCACTATGTGCTAATGCTTTGTTCCAGTTCTCTATTAAAAGGAGGCCTTAATATCCCTTAGTTTCCGCTAGGACCCCGCTGCCACTGGAGGGTAGGACAAAAGATGTCATGCAAGTTCTTCCATAAGCACATATGACTATTTACGGAATACATGCCTACATTACATTGATGAATTGGAGCTAGTTCTGTGTCACCCTATGTTATAGCTCTTACATGAGGAATCGCATCCGGCATAATTATCCATCACTGATCCATTGCCTACGAGCTTTTCACATATTGTTCTTCGTTTATTTACTATTCCGTTGCTGCTATTACAACTATTACAAAAACCCAAAAACTATTATCTTTACTTTTGCTACCGTTACCTTTATTATCATACCACTTTTGCTACTAAATACTTTGTTGCAGATACTAAGTTATCCAGGTGTGGTAGAATTGACAACTCAACTGCTAATACTCAAGAATATTCTTTGGGTCCCCTTGTGTCGAATCAATAAATTTGGGTTGAATACTTTACCCTCGAAAGTCATTGCGATCCCCTACACTTGTGGGTTATCAAGACTAATTTAAAGGTATTGTTGCCGGGAGCATAGCTCTATTCTCTGAGTCACTTGGGATTTATATCTGTTGATCACTATGAAGAACTTGAAAGACGACAGAACTACGATTTTGCCCTCAACTACGAGGGGAGGTAAGGAACTGCCATCTAGCTCTGCACTAGATTCTCCTTCCGTTATTAGTAAGCTTGCGACACCTAAACCTGATATTGCTATGAATTCTGATATGTCGCATGTTATTGATGATGCCACTTCTGCTATGCATGATGAAACTACTTCTGTGCGTGATACTACTTTGCCATTAGGTGAATTTCTTGATGAACAACTTGCTAGAGTTAGGGGGAATGAAAATATTGAAGATGCTATTATTGATGATAGTGATGATGAAAGTTCACCCAATGATTATGAATTGCCTGTTGTTCCTGAGGGTTATGTTATGAATGAAGAAGCTGCTAAAGCTATCTTTGCTTGCAATGATAGATATGATCTTAAAAAATTATTAGCTAAATGGAAGCAGTAGTCTCTTATTGCTAGAATGAAACCTGATCCTGCTTTTGCTACTTCACCTATGTGTGTTACTGATAAGGATTATGAATTCTCTGTTGATCCTTAAATCATTACTCTATATGAATCTGATCCTTTTTATGGCCTTGAATCTGAAACTGTTGTGCCACATCTTACCAAGTTGAATGATATAGCTACCCTGTTTACTAATGATGAGAAGTCCCGCTATTTTTATATCCTTAAGATATTTCCGTTCTCATTAAAGGGTGATGCTAAGACTTGGTATAATTCTCTTGCTCCTGGTTGTGTGCGTAGTCCCCAGGATATGATTTATTACTTCTCTGCTAAATATTTCCCTGCTCATAAGAAACAAGTTACCTTACGGGAAATATATAATTTTGTGCAAATCAAAGAAGAGAGTCTCCCACAAGCTTGGGGGAGGCTTCTCCGGTTACTTAATGGTTTGCCTGATCATCCTCTTAAGAAAAATGAAATACTTGATATCTTTTATAATGGACTAACCGATGCTTCCAAGAACTACTTAGATAGTTGTGTTGGTTGTGTTTTCATGGAAAGAACAGTCGACGAAGCTGAATTACTAGTGAATAATATGTTGACTAATGAAAATAATTGGACTCTTCCTGAGCCAATTCCTGAAGCAATTCCTGAACCAATTGAGCCAACTCCTGAGCCTATTCCTAAACCCACTCCAAAGAAGAGAGGTGTTTTATTTCTCAGTCCTGAAGATATGCAAGAGGCAAAGAAATCAATGAAAGAAAAAGGTATTAAAGCTGAAGATGTTAAGAATTTACCTCCTATTGAAGAAATACATGGTCTTAATATACCTCCTGTTGAAGAACCACATTGTCTTGATAACCCGACACAGGTAGTAAAGGTAAATTCTCTCTATAGATATGATAAAGTTGAAATCCCCTCTACTAAATTTCATAGCCCATGCTTAGATGAATTTTATGACTTTATGGCTAGACAAGAAAGTTTTAATGCTTATGTCGGTAGAGAGTTAAAGAATAATGCTTTCGAGATAGGACGCATGAGCGATAACTTGGCTAGAGTTAAAGGTGAACTCAAACTCATTAGCAAATATACTTCTATGGTTGCTACTCAAGCTGAGCAAGTACTCAAAGCTCAAAATGATTTGCTTGAGGAATTAAATAATAAAAATGACTTTGCTGTTAGAGTGGCTACTAGAACTGGTAGAATGACTCAGGAACCTTTGTATCCTGAAGGCCACCCTAAGAGAATCGAGCAGGATTCTCAGAGAAATAATTTAGAGGCACCTAGTTCTTCTAAAAAGAAGAAAAAGAAAAACGATAGGACTTTGCATGCTTGTAGTAAACCTACTGTAGACACACCTGAGAATCCCAATGATATTTCTATTTCTGATGCTGAAACACAATCAGGTGATGAACATGAACCTAATGATAATGTTCATGTTGATGCTCAACCTAGAAAAAACAATGAAGTAGAGATTGAACCTGCTGTTGATCTTGATAACCCACAATCAAAGAATCAACATTATGATAAGAGAGATTTTGTTGCTAGGAAGCACGGTAGAGAAAGAGAACCATGTGTTCAGAAACCCATGCCCTTTCCTCCTAAACCATCCAAGACAAAGGATGATGAGGATTTTGAGCGCTTTGCTGAAATGATTAGACCTATTTTCTTACGTATGCGCTTAACTGATATGCTCAAAGTAAACCCTTATGCTAAGTATATGAAGGATATGATCACAAATAAAAGAAAAATACCGGAAGCTGAAATTTCCACCATGCTTGCTAATTACACTTTTAAGGGTGGAATACCAAAGAAACTTGGAGATCCGGGTATGCCAACTATACCATGCTCCATTAAAAGAAATTATGTTAGAACTGCTTTATGTGATCTTGGAGCCGGTGTTAGTGTTATGCCTCTCTCTTTATATCGTAGACTTGAATTGAATAAGTTGACACCTACTGAAATATCTTTGCAAATGGCTGATAAATCAACTGCTATACCTGTCGGTATCTGTAAGGATGTGCCTATTGTGGTTGCAAATGTCACTATCTTAACGGACTTTGTTATTCTTGATATTGCTGAGGACGATAGTATGTCTATTATCCTTGGTAGACCTTTTCTTAATACCGCAGGGGCTGTTATTGATTGCAACAAAGGCAATGTCACTTTTCATGTTAATGGTAATGAGCATACGGTACACTTTCCGAGGAAACAATCTCAAGTTCATAGCATCAACTCTATTGGAAAAGTTCCAACTGTTATTATTGGAGGTTTTGAATTTCCTCTCCCTACTGTCAAGAAAAAGTATGATATTCTTATTGTTGGGGATTTTCATATCCCCGTTGAGGTAACTTAGTGTTATTCAAAATTTCTCCGGTTCCGTGTTATTCGGAATGAGTTTATTAACAAGACTTGATCAACCTTGTTAGTGGATTCATTTTGATGATCATGAGATGGATGAAACTAGAAGGCACAACCTTCTGTACCCACTTTTTACTTTCTGTTATTTAGAATCAATAAAGCAAAAATAGTACTATCTGTCTGTTTTCTGAATTATCCGTGCAATAAAGAATATCCCGAAAATAAAAGTGCTCCAAATGCCCTGCAAATTTAGTATGATTTTTATGGAATATTTGAGGATTTTAGGCACTGAAAACACTGCAGGAGGGGCAAGCACCAGGCCACGAGAGTGGAGGGCGCCCCCCCTATAGGGCGCGCCCCCTGTCTTGTGGGCCCCTGGTGTCCCCCCTTCACTTATGCCAGCACCCACACACTTCATCTTCTACCTCAAAAAATCCCCATCCAGCTCAAGCACGAGTTGTAGCTCATTTTGCTGCGATTTTCGATCTCCTTGCTCAAAGCTCCATTAACAAAACTGCTTTGGGAGATTGTTGCTTGGTATGTGACTCCTCCATTGGTCCAATTAGTTTTTGTTCTAGTGCTTTATTCATTGCAAATTTTTGCTGCATAGGTGACCATGTTCTTGAGCTTGCATGTTAAATTTATGAGGTCCCAAGCAATTCTAATGCATGATATAGGCTCTAGGCACTTGTAGGAGTAGTTGCTACCCATCTTGTTTAGTTTTATTCACTTTTATTTTGAAGTTACTAAAATTTCAGAAAAAGAATTATGCTTAGAAGAATGTACCAAGGTGGTTCCTCGGTGAAGAAAGGGCCCAGGATTGCTATACGTGAGCAAGATGTTGAATTGTCGAGGGACACGGATGTACGAGCTTGTGAGTGGCCATCCAATGATTTTATGGTCGAAGCAGGCTTCAAGGAGGAATTTGACGCGTATGTGCGTAATGCCGAGCTGGAGGACTTCTTACAAGATAAGTGTCCGCAGTACTATCAATTGACTGATTCTTTTGTGCGGAGGTTCAAATATAACTGTGCGCGTAATTCTCCTAGTGTCATATTTGATATTTATGATACATCTTATACCATGGATTTAGAGGATTTCACAATTGCTTGCAAACTCCCGCAGTGGGGTAATATTAATGATCCTCGCAAATCTGAATTTAGAGATTTTCTTGCTAGTATCACTGTGGGAGAATCTAGGGACATAGCACAAGCTACTATAGGGAGCATTCACTTTCCTGCTATACATTATTTTGCTCTCTTTATTGGTAGATGCATTAATGGTAAAGACGAAGCATGTCACATGTGTGTCCCTGATTTGTGTGTCCTCAAGAGTGATGTGTTAGGTTATAAAGGTTATAACTTGGGGGCAATAGTTGCACGTAGGTTGCAGAATAATAGTAGAAAGGGAAATTTATTTGGAGAAATTTATGCAACCCGTGTGGCTAATTATCTTAATATAGCCCCACGAGAGGGGGATATGATAATACCTCCTGTTTATTTGGATTCTGAAGCTATGGTCAATCATCAATTTCTTGGGAGGAATGCACAATTCCTCCAATATCGACTAACTTGTGACAGATGCAACGTCGTCCCTGTTTCGAGCAAGCCATGGATTGATGCTTGTTGGTGGTTGGGGGAGTATAAACCTTTACCATTCTGTTTGGGAACTGCCTATAATGCATGTAGTATGGAAGATACAGCCATCTCATAGTTGTTGCGTTGACAGTGAAAGTATGCCGCTCAAAATGTTATTCATTTTGTTATACCATGTTATGATTATTTTGAGAAAGTGTTGTCATCCGAGTTTTATTATTATGGCTCGCTAGCTGATTATGCTATTGATATGAGTAATTGTGAGACCTAAGTGTTATTGTTAGTATGGTTAGTTCATAATATTTGCTGAAACTTGAATGCTGGCTTTTCATGTTTACAACAACAAGAGCAAACATAGTTTGTAAAAGTTTTTCTTTTTCACTTTCAGTTTATCAACTGAATTGCTTGAGGACAAGCAATCCACTATTTCGAAAGAGGTTCCAATTGATTATGAGGACAAAGTTGCTGTCTATGATGATTATTGTGATGACATGTATGCTATAAAGAGTAATGATATCCATGAAACTTGTCATAATGATTTTAATGCTCAAATTGATTATGCGAATAAAGTATCAAATGATAGTTATTTTGTTGAGTTTGCTCCCACTACTATGAAGGAGAATTTTGCTTATGTGGAGAGTACTAAAATGTCTATGCTTGTGGATCATGAAAAGAGTGCTTTATGTGATAGTTATATTGTTGAATTCATTCATGATGCTACTGAAAATTATTATGAGGGAGGAATATATGCTTGTAGGAATTGCAATAATATCAAGTTTCCTCTCTTTATGTTGGAAATCTTGAAGTTTTGCTTGTTCTACCTTCCTATGCTAGTTGATTCTTGTTCTCTTAAATTGTTTGCTCACAAAATCCCTATGCATAGGAAGTGGGTTAGACTCAAATCTGCTTGTCATATGCTTCATGCTGCTCCCTTATGTTTCAATTCTTATCTTTTATGTGAGCATCATTGAAATCATCATGCCTAGCTAAAAAGGCATTAAAGAAAACGCTTGTTGGGAGATAACCCAATATTTATCCGTGCAGTTTTGCAATAAATTTACCATCTAGCCTCTGGTTAGATTTGTTTTGATGTTTCAATTTAGTGTTTCTGCCAAGTAAGACCTTTGAGATAGTTTGGAAGATTGTTGATTTGATCTTGCTGAAAAACAGAAACTTTTGCACCCAGTAAAATAATTTTCAAAATTCACAAAAGCATACTTTTGATCTGAATTTTTTACACAAGATTCACATACAAATTTCCGAGGTTGTCCTAATTTTTAAGAATATTTGGAGTTGCAGAAGTATACGAAGTTTCGTGATTACTACAGACTGATCTGTTTTAAACAGATTCTGTTTTTCATGTGTTGTTTGCTTATTTTGATGAATCTATGAGTAGTATCAGAGGGTATGAAGCATGTAGAAGTTGGAATACAGTAGATATAACACCAATATGAATTTAGAATGAGTTCCCAACAGTACCTAAGTGGTGATTTATTTTCTTATACTAACGGAGCTCATAAGATTTTCTGTTGAGTTTTGTGTTGTGAAGTTTTCAAGTTTTGGGTAAAGTTTCGATGGACTACGGAATGAGGAGTGGCAAGAGCCTAAGCTTGGGGATGCCCAAGGAACTCCAAGGTAATATTCAAGGAATACCCAAGCAACTAAGCTTGGGGATGCCCAGGATGGCATCCCCTCTTTTGTCTTTAATCCATCGGTAAAATTACTTGAGGCTATATTTTTATTCACCACATGATATGTGTTTTGATTGGAACGTCATTTTATTTTGTTTATATCTGATTTATTTTATTCAGATACATGTTTTCTATCTTTTAGTTTAATAAAAAGGTCAAGTATAGCCTTTACCATGCTTATTTTGCAAGTTTATATGTTGCTGTTTTAAAACAGAAAGTTTGTTGTTATGTTTTGAATATTGGTGAATAGTCAGAACATGATAAAATCTTGAAATTTTTACACCTTGAGCAACAACAAATTGTATACAGTTTGGTAATTTTCAGAATTTTTGGAGTTAGGGAAATATGATTCCTCTTGCATTCTTTACAAACTGTTCTGTTTAAACATATTGGTGTTATGATTACATTGTTTGCATATGTTTGCATGTTTAATGATTCTATTTGAGGATAGGAGTGTTAAATATGCAGAGGAATTTAGTATGCAATATCAAATTATAATTTTAGTGATTTTATATAGTAGAGAATGATAAGGTTTTGCATGGATTTATACTAACTTATCTCACGAGTTCTTGTTGATTTTTGTGTGGATGAAGTTTTTAAGATTTAGGGAAACCACGATATTAAAGGAATTAAGGAGGCCAAAGAACTCAAGCTTGGGGATGCCCAAGGCAACCCTAGTTCATATTTCAAGAAGTCTCAAGCATCTAAGCTTGGGGATGCCCCGGTTGGCATCCCACCTTTCTTCTTCAAGAACTATCGGCCAGTTTTGGTTGAGCCTAAGTTTTTGCTTCTTCACATGATATGTGCTATCCTTGCAATGTCATTTTATTTTGCTTTGCTTGCTGTTTGAATAAAATATTAAAATCTGAAATTTTTAAATGTTAGAGAGTCTTCACATAGTTACACAATAGTTCGACTACTCATTGATCTTCACTTATATCTTTTGGAGTAGTTTGTCATTTGCCCTAGTGCTTCACTTATATCCTTTTAGAGCACTGCGGTGGTTTTATTTTATAGAAATTGTTGAACTCTCATGATTCACTTATATTATTTTGAGAGTGTCAGTGTCAAAACCGGCGGATCTCGGGTAGGGGGTCCCGATCTGCGCGTCAAGGCTGATGGTAACAGGAAGCATGGGACATAGATGCTTACCCAGGTTCGGGCCCTCTCGATGGAGGTAAAACCCTACTTCCTGCTTGATTAATATTGATGACATGGGTAATACAAGAGTAGATCTACCACAAGATCATAGAGGCTAAACCCTAAGAGCTAGCCTATGATGGTATGATTTTAATTGTGATCGGCCTTCTAAGGACCAACCTCTCTGGTTTATATAGACACCAGAGAGGACTAGGGTTTACATGGAGTCGGTTACAAGGAAGGAAACATAATATCCGGATCGCCAAGCTTGCCTTCCACGCTAAGGAGAGTCCCATCCGGACACGGGCCGAAGTCTTGAGTCTTGTGTCTTCACGCTTCAATAGTCTGGACGTTGTACACAGTCCGGTTGTCCGGATACCCCCTAATCCAGGACTCCCTCGGTAGCCCCTAAACCAGGCTTCAATGACGATGAGTCCGGCGCGCAGTATTGTCTTCGGCATTGGAAGGCGGGTTCCCTCTCCAAATACTCCAAAGTGGTTATCGAACATGTAGACCGTGTCCGGATCTGCAAGACGATCTTCATATGCCGTCGTAGAGAGAACAATATTTCACGAACGCAATCTACTGACAAATTTTCAGACAACGTGACGCGTTATTACGGTCGGATCATTATTCGAACCGTTTTCCCACAACCAGCCACAACACGTATTGCGAGGCGGTTTCTTGGACACGTCTCGTCAAAACAGAGATCATGTCCCCTTATTACGGGAGTGCCGAACACGCCGAGTGCGGCGGCGCCATGGTAAGCAAGATGCCTAAGGCCGTTTGGCTGAAAGGCGCTTTCAATGACTCCGTCAAGGAGTGACAGCAGCAGTGGTTCTACATCACTGAACCACGTGGCAAAAAGTGGGCGGCAGCTCCAGAGTTCAGATCCGGAGCTCCACTGAGACTCACATCTTGGCCCGAGAAGGGCCCGAACTGGTGCTCGTCCGATGAGTACATCCTTCGCTCCGAGCAGCGTGTCAAGGGTGTGGTTGACAGGGACGTCAAACTCGTCGACGTAGTCCAGGTGATGCTAGTTCGCCTGGTTCTCCCCTGTCAGCGCCGAGTTTGCACTCTGTGGGAGTTCGACCCAGCCGAGCACCAAACCCTTCAGGAGCTTTACGATTCCTCCCATAAGGATATCTGGAAGGTGCTCTTCAAGTCCGGCAAATCGTGGCCGAGCCCCGTGGAAGACCGCGGGTATCAATTATCTCATTCTGCAAGCTCGGTAAGTTACAGCCACGCTCTGTCTATTCATGCTTCAGCTGGCATGTCATGAGGGAGACACCTTAATCGTGTTTCATTGTGACCTCAGGGATGGATAAAGAAGGTGGAGCGGATACATTGTCCAGCCCCCCTGCCGGAGGAACCGGCCGGACCTCTTCTGACGAAGATGCTGGTCCCCGTGCCTTATGAGGCGCCAAAGAAAGAGGCCTCCAAGAAGGCCAAGAAGACCTGGAGTGGTCTTCGCCGTCGCGAGGCTTCGGACGCCAAATCCGAAGACTCCAGCAACGATCCTTTGTCTGAAGACAAAGAGGAGGAAGCAGAGGAGGATGAGCCTCACTCTGATGGCGGGAGGAAAAGGACGGCCTCCACTTCTTTGGAGGCTGGATCGCCCAAGAGGGGGAAAGTTTACCTCCCGGAGGCATCCACCACGTCTGCCGATAGCAGCCCGGAGTGGGATCCCAGGGTCCAGCCCCTGGAGAAGTCGTAAGTATCCGAACACGTATATGTGTCCGGGATTGTTTTTGGGTATAGTAGTTTTAACTGTTACCATATTTTGCACAGTCCGGCGAGGTCTTGCGCCGACCATTCCTCGTCGGAGGATTCGCTGGGCTCAAACGCCTTGGCGAGCGAGACGCCTTCGCGGGCCCCTTCCCCAAAGTTTGGGCGTGACACTGAGGTGTCATCTCGACAAGACCCGGATCAGGGAGGACATATCCCTGGAGCCAGACACGCGGGGATGGATACGGCCCCCGGGACCTCCAGGGTTCCGGGATCAAGCGAGCAACCACCCTCGATGGTGGGGGGCCTTCCTACCCCGCTGGCGTCCTCTGTTCGAGTAGAGCTGCCTGGCGGTCTATCGACAGCGTTGAAGAACGCGTCTATTGTCGATGAGCATCGGGCCCTCATGGGCGCGGTGGTTGAGAAGATTCAGTCCGTCGAGAGCGGGCTGAACGAGTCCTGCCTTGGCCTTATAAAGGCTTTTGAGGTATGTTTCCTAGGAAACCTTTGAGGAATTGTCATAATATGAGTAGTAGCCCCTGATGCACTGTCTAGCGGAGGAGACAGAGCCGGGCAGGGGATCAAATCCCCTGCTCTCGCAGGAGCCCACGTGAATGACATATACCCTTTTATGTGAAAACAGGCATATGCAGAGAGGACGACCGCTTATAATGCGGAAGTGTCCGAACTGAAGTAGAGCCTTACACGGGCCGAAGAGGAACTCGGCCGTGTGAAGAAGCAATTGGAAGACAAGCAAGGTATGTTGAAAACATTTATCCTATAGTTTTCCCGATTGAGTAGTCGTGCTTAGTGAAAAGTATTTGTATTGTATGCTCTAGGAGCGAGTGCCGAATACGCGGCACTAAAGAAAGCTATGGTCGATGCCAACAAGAAAGCTGCCGCCGAACAGGCGCTTCGTGAAAAACACGAGGCCAGAGTCATCGCAGCTGAGCGGGAGCTCCAGGAAGCCGTAAAGAAAAGCGAGGGCTTAGAGTGGAGTCTAGTAGGGAAAGAATCCGAACTCGCTCAAGCTCTCGAGGCTGCGGAAGGTGCTCGGGAAGAAGCCCGAGGTGCTGCGCGGGACATTCAGGAGGCCTGGAAAGTCACGGCTGGTAAGGCCTTCTGTATCTTAGCCTTTGTACATGATAATGGGAAGAATCCTAAGCGGCAAGCTGAATTCTTATGTTTCCAGGGGCTTTTGCGGATCTTCCTCGCAGCATATCAGATGCTGCCCAATTCTATCGAACCGCGGATAAGAAGACTGCGGAGAGGGATTTCTGGTCGCAGTATTTGGCGCCAAACTATCTGGTGCCTTTTATCGATCAGCTGAAACAGCTGGTTGAACTGCACCAGGTGGCCGAACTAGCCATGGAGGACTTAGTTGTCCGGCTGTGGCCTACGGAGCCAATCCCAAGCAGTTACTTCCGAGTCATCAAGCGGATTGTGGGTGCCTGTCCTCGGCTTGATGCTATCAAGCGATCAGTCTGTATAGAAGGCGCGTGCATGGCGTTTGCCCGTGCGAAGGTGTATTGGGGGAAGCTTGACGCAGAGAAGCTGATGACTGAGGGGCCGCCAGAGGGTAAGGAGCACCGCAAGCCCGAGCTGTACTATGAAGGTGTGATGAAAGGGGCCCGCCTTGCGGCGGATAAGTGTGCCAAAGACATTATATTTCCCTGAGGGCATTTGTGCCGGCTTTTGTAATATGGGATAATGGCATTTTTCGTTATATATTGCCTGTTTTGTTTGAACATATGCTCTTCCTGTGCGACTGCTTATTGTAAGCAAATCCTGAGAGTTGGCCAGTCGTCGGCTTCTGCCCCCTCGTAAAAAGAATACGGGGGTGTTCGGGATATATCTGAACGCTCTTTATCCCATAGCTGGGTCCTTTTAAGGAGGTGTTTCTCTCCACGAACCAAGCAATCGGACTATAGGGCTTTATTACTCTCACTTAGCCATAGGAACTCGAGTATGGTCTGCGCAGCCCCTAGTGTTCGGAAGGCCGAACTAGGGGCTCTATTGGCGCCTGATCAGAAGACCGATCCATCACACTCTACATTTATAATGGCGTTGTGCGGAATAAATCTTTAAGGGTTTTACAACCTCTCGAATAGCTGACCAGCTCTCGCATCATCATGACGGTCGGTTTTCGGCTTTCTCTACTGAGGTGCTCGTCCGGCTGAACCGGGACACAATCGTAGTAGTTCTCCCAGCGCTACCTTAGCCGATAGAACGGAACGTAAGGTACCAAAACATGGGAGCCGGGCAAACCCAACCAATGACCCAAGACATGATTTGGAGCTGGTGCATATAGTGCTATAAGTTCGGGGTGCCGAGCGACCGAAAAGGTGGTCAGACTTTATTGCCATACTGTGAAGCCCCTGGTGTAACCGGGCGAACACGAAGCGTGGCTATTATTTTTGACGAAGAGGCGTCGGCGATAAACGACCGCCGGTAAGTGTTATTTAAGTCTACGTACCGTAGGAGGATGATATGTCTATGCATATGAGTATGATGTATGAAAGGAGGTATTATTTGGCGGAACCTGTGGTGACCGGACTGGAGGGGGTTGTGAGTGGATCAAGATTGAATCCGAACTGCCTTCTATCTGCATGTTCCTGCCATTGCGTGTCAGGGCTGGTTCCACGCCGTCAATCCTGTTCTGTGTTAATTGTTAGTATTTAAAGGAAAATGCTTAAAGGTAGCTGGGTGTCCTCTTGTGGTTGGTACGAGGGTCCCTGATCGGACCCCGATGTGCCCAGCCGCTATACCGTGAGGTAGCGCGGACTCCTCAATGGGTGTCCGGATAGTTGGCCTAAGTGATTTACCATGTGGGATCTAGTCAACGTGGTTTATCCCGTTGGCATACGGTAAACTGCCGCATGGTGGGACTGTGCCGAAGATTTATTCTTTGGCATATCATTTTTTGGGTGACCCGAAGACAACCGTTAGAGTTGTGGGCCAATAAAACTTTGCCTTTGGTCCTTACATCTTTTAGGAGATGTTATTCGTGGCTTCATGCCCGTGTGGGCTTTATGTGTTATAGAGTCCCTGGACTACTAGGTCTAGGGGTATTGCAATTGACTTGCCATGGTTGATGTGATCATGGGCGATCGGCCGTACTTTTATGCCCTGGGGGGGGAGGGTTCTTTGATGAGGAACCTCCCCTTATTGCTTCTGGCGCATGACCAACCGCTTTGTTTTGAGGATCTGGCATTCTCTATTGGTATGCTTTGCCGTCCTTCTGGGGGTACCATGAATTTCACACGGTTGATCCAGTGTGTGGCTTTAGTCGAGTAGGCTTGAGCTGTTCTTTGTCCGTTTACCGGACTGAGAGTTGCTGGACTTGGTACCAGTTTCCTTGTCTTGACGTTTATGACCCTTGTGCCGAGGCTTGAGGGTGCCTCTTCGTGTATGCTTCTTACTGTCTTGAACCGTAGTGATGTGTGGACGTCTGGGTGTGTGCCTGTGGTTTTTTCTGCTCGAGTTGAGGTAGCCAGTTGTGCCATGTATGCCCTTTGCTGGGGCTGTCGAGTTCATACTTTTCGGTGGCTGGTACCTTGGTCCACCTATCCACTAGCACGTCTTGGTCAGCTTTAAGCTGCTCTTGCTTCCTTTGCAGGCTCCTTGCCGTGGCCATGAGCCGTCGCTCGAAGCGAACTTGTTCCACTGGGTCCTCAGGTACGCCGAATTCGTCATTGCCGAGGCTTACCTCGTCGTCAGAGGGGGGTGTATAATTGTCCCTCTCCAAGTATCCCATCGTGACAGGTTCGGCCTGCTTGAGGGTAGGCTGACCAGGGCTGTATTCCTCTTCGGCACCATCCGGACTGCTTTTGTCTTTGGGGCCGGTGTTGATGAGGCGGGGCTTGGAGTGGCGCCGATGACGCCCATGCATTGCTTTTCTTCCCGAGGGGTTATCCTCCGTTGCCTCGTCGCCATTAGTTTCCTTCGGAGTGTCCACCATATATATATCATATGAGGAGGTGGCCGTCCACCGCCCTGTGAGCGGTGGCTCCTGTAATTCTCCTGCATCATCGTCCATACCGTCGATGTTTTCAGAATTGAAGTCAAGCACGTCGGTTAAATCATCGATCGTGGCAATGAAGTGGGTGGTGGGTGGGCAACGAATTCCTTCGTCGTCCGCTTCCCACTCAAGCCGGACATAGTTTGGCCCAGAGTCTCCTAACAAAGAGAGAGACTTCAATAAGTTCAGCATGTCGCTAAAGGGCGAGTGCTGAAAGACGTCCGCCGCGGTGAACTCCATTACCGGAGCCCAACCAGGCTCGACGGGCCCGGGAACGCGCGGACTGGAACCCACACCCAGATATGAATCCGGGGGTCCGGAGTCACAGGCTTCCTCAGAAGGGAGGACTGTGGTCAGCTCTACCGCCGACGAGGGCACGGCCTGCGGGGCGGGGTCCATCCCTCAGTCTCCAGGCAACACAGTCTGCTCCGGATTTGAGTCCAGGGCTACTGCAGGGGTGATATCCCGATTGTTGCCTGATAACTGGTTCAGGCCATGCTCGTCGTGACTGTCCAATGCTCCTGGCACTGGCCCGAATCTGTCGAAGATCAAGTCTCCGCAGATATCCGTCGTGTAGTTCAGGTTTTCGAACCTGATTTGATGGCCAGGGGCGTAGCTGTCGATCTGCTCCAGATGGCTAAGCAAATTGGCCCGCAGTGCAAAGCCGCCGAACACGAAGATCTGTCTGGGGAGGAAAGTCTCGCCCTCGACCGCGTCGTTGATGATGATTGAAGGAGCCATCGAGCCCGACAGCGACGATAGAGAGGAACTCTCAATGAAAGCACCAATGTCTGTGTCAAAACCGGCGGATCTCGGGTAGGGGGTCCCGATCTGCGCGTCAAGGCTGATGGTAACAGGAAGCAAGGGACACAGATGTTTACCCAGGTTTGGGCCCTCTCGATGGAGGTAAAACCCTACTTCCTGCTTGATTAATATTGATGATAAGGGTAGTACAAGAGTAGATCTACCACGAGATCGTAGAGGCTAAACCCTAAGGGCTAGCCTATGATGGTATGATTGTAATTGTGATCGGCCTTCTAAGGACCAACCTCTCCGGTTTATATAGACACCGGAGAGGGCTAGGGTTTACATGGAGTTGGTTACAAGGAAGGAAACATAATATCTGGATCGCCAAGCTTGCCTTCCATGCCAAGGAGAGTCCCATCCGGACATGGGCCGAAGTCTTGAGTCTTGTGTCTTCACGCTTCAATAGTCTGGATGTTGTACACAGTCCGGCAGTCCGGATACTCCCTAATCCAGGACTCCCTCAGAGAGTCTCTCTAAACAGCATGGTAATTTGCTTTGGTTATGAATTTAGTCCTAATATGATGGGCATCCAAGAGGGATATAATATAAACTTCCATATAAAGTGCATTGAATACTATGAGAAGTTTGATTCCTTATTATTGTTTTGAGATATGACGATGGTGATATTAGAGTCATGCTAGTGAGTAATTGTGGATTAGTAAGAATACTTGTGTTAAAGTTTGTGATTCCCGTAGCATGCACGTATGGTGAACCGTTATGTAATGAAGTCGGAGCATGATTTATTTATTGATTGTCATCCTTCGTGTGGAGGTCGGGATCGCACGATGGCTAACTCCTACCAACCCTTCCCCTAGGAGCATGCGCTTAGTACTTTGTTTCAATGACTAATAGATTTTTGCAATAAGTATGTGAGTTTTTATGACTAATGTTAAGTCCATGGATTATACGCACTCTCACCCTTCTACCATTGCTAGCCTCTCTAGTACTGCGCAACTTTCGCCGGTACCATATAGCCACATATACCTTCCTCAAAACAGCCACCATACCTACCTATTATGGCATTTTCATAGCCATTCTGAGATATATTGCCATGCAACTTTCCATCGCTCCATTTATTATGACACGTTCCATCATTGTCATATTGTTGTGCATGATCATGTAGTTGACATAGTATTTGTGGCAAAGCCACCTTTCATAATTATTTCGTACATGTCACTCTTGAGTCATTGCACATCCCGGTACATCGCTGGAGGCATTCATATAGAGTCATATTTTTGTTCTAAGTATCGAGTTGTAATTTTTGAGTTGTAAGTAAATAAGAGTGTGATGATTTTCATTATTAGAGCATTGTCCCATGTGAGGAAAAAAATAAAAGGGAGGCCAAAGAAGCCAAACAAAAAATGAGAGAAAAGGAGAGAAGGGGCAATGTTACTATCCTTTTCCACAGTTGTGCTTCAAAGTAGCACCATGATCTTCATGATAGAGAGTCTCCTATGTTGTCACCGTCATATGCTAGTGGGAATTTTTCATTATAGAAATTGGCTTGTATATTCCAACGATGGGCTTCCTCAAATGCCCTAGGTATTCATGAGCAAGCAAGTTGGATGCACACCCACTTAGTTTCTTTTTGAGCTTTCATACACTTATAGCTCTAGTGCATCTGTTGCATGGCAATCCCTACTCGCTCACATTGATATCTATTGATGGGCATCTCCATAGCCCATTGATACGCCTAGTTGATGTGAATATTAAACTTTTGTTTTGAATCTTACGGATTTGAACATTCATGTCACAATGAAGAAGATTACATGGATAAATATGTGAGGTAGCATTCCGCATCAAAAATTCTGTTTTTATCATTTACCTACTTGAGGATGAGCAGGAATTAAGCTTGGGGATGCTTTATATGTCTCCAATGTAACTATAATTTTTGATTGTTCCATGCTATTATATTATCAATCTTTGATGTTTTATATGCATTTATATGCTATTTTATATTATTTTTGGGACTAACCTATTAATCTAGAGCCCAGTGCCAGTTTTAGGAAAAAAATTGTTTTTGAGTTTTACAGAAAAGGATACCAAACGGAGTCCAAACAAGCTGAAACTTTACGACGATTTTTTATGGACCAGAAGAAGCCCACAGAGTATCGAAGATGGACCAGAGGAGCCACAGGGCATCCACAAGGGTGGAGGGCGCGCCCCCTGCCTTGTCGTCGCCTTGTGGATCCCCCTGACTTGTCCCCGACGCCAAAAATCCTATAAATAGAGAAAACCCCAGAAAGAAACCTAGATCGGGAGTTCCGCCACCACAAGCCTTTGAGTTCATGAAAAACCAATCTAAGTCCGTTCCGGCACCCTACCAAAGGGGGGAACCATCACCGGAGGCCATCTACATCATCCCGGTGGTCTCCATGACAAGGAGGGAGTAGTTCACCCTCGGGGCTGAGGGTATGTACCAGTAGCTATGTGTTTGATCTCTCTCTCTCTCTCTCTCTCTCTCTCTCTTGTGTTCTTGATTTGGCACGATCTTGATGTAACGCAAGCTTTGTTATTATAGTTGGATCATATGGTGTTTCTCCCCCTCTATCTTCTTGTGATGAATTGAGTCTTGCTCTTTGAGGTTTTGTTATGTTGGATTGAGTATTGGATTTGAGAACACTTGATGTATATCTTGTGATGGGATATCTGTGGTGACAATAGGATGTTCTATTGATTCACTTGATGTATGTTTTGGCACTCAACTCGCCGATTCCCGAGGTGACATTGGGGTAATCTATGCATAGGGGTTGATGCATGTTTTCGTCCTACGTTCTCCGATAGAAACTTTGGAGTGATTCTTTGTTGCACGTTGAGGGATTGTTATATGATCCAATTATGTTATCATTGTTGAGAGAACTTGCACTAGTGAAAGTATGAACCCTAGGCCTAGTTTCCAAGCATTGCAATACTGTTTTAGCTCACGTTTGTTACTAGTGACCTTGCTGTTTTTATTTATTCAGATTATACAAACCTATATCTACTATCCATATTACACTTGTATCACTATATCTTCACTGAACTAGTGCACCTATACAATTACCGTTGTATTGGGTGTGTTGGGGACACAAGAGACTCTTTGTTATTTGGTTGCAGGGTTGTTTGAGAGAGACCATCTTCATACTATGCCTCCCATGAATTGATAGACCTTAGGTCGTCCACTTGAGAGAAATTTGCTACTGTCCTACAAAACTCTGTGATTGGAGGCCCAACACGAGTCTACAAGAAGAATGTTGTGTAGTAGACATCACTCCGCTGTCACTTTGGCAACACATCTAAGATGGATTTCCCTAAGTTTGAGGGGGAGGATTGCCAAGTTTGGATCAATAATTGCAAGTTTTATTTTGAGATTTATGGGGTGTCGAAGGAGATGAAGGTGAATTTTTTTGCTCTGAATTGTGTAGGCAACACTTTGTTGTGGCTTAAAATAGCACAACAGCGTAAGAGATTCATGATGAGTGAGAAACTGTGTGATGGGGTTCGTGCTCGTTGGGGCAGTGACCATCATCAGTTTCACATCTGCCGGTTGTTGGTGCTCACACAAATCGGCACACTCAGGATGACACAACAAAATTTGACACTCTCCGTCATCAAATCCTCTTAGCTGATCGCAATACCACAAGGAGTTATTTGTTGAGCGTTATATTGATGGTTTGTGTCCCACATTCGTTCCAGTGTTTTTAACATCACCCTAAAGATGTGGATATTGATAGCTTCTTGTAACGCCCCGGATACAATTTTCCATATTCGTAACTCCAACTCTTTCCTTTTCCGGAGATGTGTTATTTTATTTCCCTCGTGGTTGGGTTTTGTTGTTTTGTTTTGCTTTTGTTCATGTCATGCTTTTCGTCTCATGCATCATGCGCATTGCATCGGCATCGTTTTCATAAAACTCGTAACCGTTCGCAGTTGCCCTTTCTTTCTTTGCCTGCGTTGGCATTTTGTCGGGCCCTTGTCCTCGTTGACCTCCTCGGACTGCTTTGCCTTTGTTGACCTTCCCTCAGACCATTTTGGACCCCTCTCTTCTCTCTTTCTCCGAGACCACAAAACCCCCCTTGACCCCGTGGTCTTTCGTCAGACCTTTGTCTTTGCTTTTCCCCTCTCATCTAAATGCCTACCCTCTCAACACAGTGCTCCGACCCCCCCTCTTTCTTGCGTCCGAAAACTTCCCCGAACCCGACCCGGGGTTTCATTACCGTTGGGTCCGGATCATCCCCTAACGTCTACAAAACGTCCCCGTTTTCTTATTTGGACTCCCTAGCCTATTTTTCCCGACCGTCTGATTTCGATCGGAGGGACGAAATACCCCTAACCTAAACCACTTATTGTATATATTCACGCCTAACACTAAAACCTAGGGATCTTGTCCCATCCACCTAATCCCCACGCCGCCACTCTCTGGGATCCATCCGCGATCACCGGATTTCAACACCGCCAATCCCCACCGATTTCCATCGATCCACCCAACCAGGTCGCCCCATGGCTCCCTTCGCTTCTCCCTCCTCTGCCGAGGAACCAGCGCCGCTTCGTCGTTCTCCTCGTGCCCGAGGCCTCCGAGCCGCTTCTCGCCGGCGACTAGCGAGGCCGTCGCGTCCCTCTCCTTTCTTGATTCTTCTTCGCTTCTTCTTTTCCTGTCTCTCCTCACATCTCTCTCCCGCTCTTGTCTTTGCTGACAGGAGCAACAGCCGCTGCCCGTTCGTCATCCCGCTGCTGGAGCCGGCCAACCGTCGCCCGCCTCCCTCTGCCGCCGCCGGGAATGAGCTCCCCGGGGCCAGATCCGTCCGGATCCGGCCGGGACCGCCGCCCCATGGCCTCCTCCGCCCTCTGCTGCTGCCTCGCCGCCGGAGTCTTCAGCCCTGCCGCGACCGCTGCTTCGTCGGAACAGGAACGCGAGCCTACAGCGCCTCCAGATCGGGCCCGAGCGAAGACCCAGCTCGCTCGCGCCGCCCCTCAGGCTGCTGCCTTCCCCGGACCTTCTTCCCAGCTGAGACCACTGGGGCCCCCTTTTCCTCTGCTCAAGAACGCAGCGCGATCGCCCGCTCTCCCGTTGATCATGGCGCTCTGGACGCGTCGCCCGGCGCCAGCCAGTCCAGCCCAGGCGCTGGGCAGCGACCTCAAGGCCCAGCGCGCCTCCAAGGCCCGGCTGCGCCCCCCCCCCCAGCCGGCCTGCTCCTGCCTCCTCTCCTCCAGCTGGGCTAGGCCCATGGGTGAGCTACCCGCAGCGCCCCTCCTCTCATTTTTTTTCTTTTCCTTCTGCGGTTGGGCCAGCTAGCAGTTTCGGCCCGTGTTGTTTTTTTTCCAGCGCCTGCGAATTTTGCTATTTATCCAGAGTTCCCTGTTTTACAGAAAAACCCCTAATGTTCATGCATATAATAACTCCACAACCGTGCATCGGATTAAAACAAACTTTATATGTAAAATGCTTAGTTTTTCATCTAGTTTCATAATATGCAACTTTCATCCATGTTTAAAATGTTTAAAATGCTGTTTGTGTTAATTTTCTTAAATGCCATGCTAAAATGATTTAATTCATAACTAAATAACCGCAACTCCGAATTTAATAAACTTTATATGTTTTTGGGGTAGAATTTTGCCTAGTTTAACATGGTGCACTCATCTTGCATGTTTAACAACTCTAAAATTGTGTTTAGGGCAGAACAGTACCGAATCTAAAATATGCACATGAGGATTTTCCGAATTGTTGTTTGTTGTTTCGGCCTCATTTAAAATTGCCTAGCTAGGTAGTTTTCATATGCTTCACCCTTGCCATGTTTAATAACATTTAACATTGTTGTGTACCCAAACGAGAGCGAACTAAATACTTGAATGTGGTGTTAGTCAATATGCAACTCGTTGCATATTGAGCTCCACTTAATTTGTAGTGTTGTTTGTTGCACTTTGCCATGCCATGCCATGCCTCATTAAACCGGACATGCATCATACTTGGTTGTGCATCATGCCATGATTATGCGATGGTTGTTTACTATGTTGTTTGCTTCTTTCCGGTTGCTCTCTCGTTAGCCGGTTTCGTCGGAGTTGCGAGGATCCGCTCGACTTCGTCCGTTTGTCTTCCTCATGGACTCGTTCTTCTTCCTTGCGGGATTTCAGGCAAGATGACCGCTACCTTGGATCTCACTACTATCATTGCTATGCTAGTTGCCTCGTTCTTTCGCTATGCTACGCTACCTATTACCTGTTTGTCCAGCCATCCCATATTGCCATGAACCTCTAACCTTTGACACCATTCCTAGCAAACCATTGTTTGGCTATGTTACCGCTTTTGCTCAGCCCTCTTATAGCGTTGCTAGTTGCGGTGAAGTTGAAGATTTCTCCATGGTGGACAGGGTTTATGTTGGGATATCACAATATCTCTTATATTATTAATGCATCTATATACTTGGTAAAGGGTGGAAGGCTCGGCCTTATGCAGTGTTTTGTTCCACTCTTGCCGCCCTAGTTTCCGTCATACCGGTGTTATGTTCCCGGATTTTGCGTCCCTTACGCGGTCGGGTGATTTATGGGACCCCTTGACAGTTCGCTTTGAATAAAACTTGTCCAGAAGGCCCAACATTGCCTTTTACCATTTGCCTCACCACCACCTACTTTTCCCTTGGGAGTAATTAACCCAAGGGTCATCTTTATTATAGCCCCGGCCAGTGCTTGTCTAAGCGTTGGTCCAAACTAGAGCACCGTGCGGGACCATCCCTTGGCAACTTGGGTTACGTCGGTACCTGTACGCTTAGCTCATCCGGTCGTGGCCTGAGACGAGATACGCGCGGCTACTATCAGGATGTCGGCATGCCGGGCGGCTTTGCTGGTCTTGTTTTACCATTGTCGAAATGTCTTGATGTACCGGGATACCGAGTCTGATCGGAGTGTTCTGGGTGAAGGTTTATTCCTTCGATGATCGCGAGAGCTTGTGATGGGCTAAGTTGGGACACCCCTGCAGGGTATAAACTTTCGAGAGCCGTGCCCGCGGTTATGTGGCAGATGGGAATTTGTTAATGTCCGGTTGTAGACAACTTGACACTTGATCCGAATTAAAACGCATCAACCGAGTGTGTAGCCGTGATGGTCTCTTCTCGGAGTCCGGAAGTGAACACGGTTTCTGTGTTATGTTTGACGTAAGTAGGTGTTCAGGATCACCTCTTGATCATTGCTAGCTTCACGACCGTTCCGCTTGTTTCTCTTCTCGCTCTCTTTTGCGTATGTTTAGCCACCATATTATGCTTAGTCGCTGCTGCAACCTCACCACCTTACCCTTCCTTTCCCATTAAGCTTTGCTAGTCTTGATACCCATGGTAATGGGATTTTTGAGTCCTCGTGACTCACCGGATACTTCAAAACCAGTTTGCAGGTGCCTATGTTACCGAGCAGATGACGCAACCAAGCTCAAGGAGGAGCTTGATGAAGATCTTGCCCTTTGTGTTGCTTCGTTCTAGTTGATCAGTAGTGGAGCCCAGTTGGGGTCGATTGGGGACCTTTTGTCGCATTTGGGGTTCTTCTTTTATTTTGGTTCCGTAGTCGGACCTTGATTATATCTGGATGATGTAATGCTTTATTCATGTAATTGTGTGAAGTGGCGATTGTAAGCCAACTATGTATCTTTTCCCCTTATGTATTACTTGGGTTGTGTGAAGATTACCTCACTTGCGACATTGCTTTCAATGCGGTTATGCCTCTAAGTCGTGCTTCGACACGTGGGAGATATAGCCGCATTGAGGGCGTGACAAGTTGGTATCGAGCCATCCCGACCTTAGGAGCCCCCACGCTTGATCGCTTTTAGTGGCGAGTTGTGTCTAGAAAAAATATTTTGAGTCATTTAGGATTATATATATCGGAGAGTTTAGGAATTCTTTTTACTCCCCAGTCCCTTCGACCTTCTGGTGAGGTATCCTGACGTAGAGTTTTGACTCTTCTCTTCTCAAATTTCACTAAAATTTTTTAGGATCACGCGGGTATCTTGGAATCGTTCGATGGTTTTATGATGACAACATTGTCTTGGTGCCTCCTGTCATTTAGGGGTTGTGGCGGTGTCCCGGGAGTTGAGCTCCGAGGTGTTGTCGTCATAATTTTATCGTTGCAGATTCTGGAATACCGAGTTTAGTACGCCGACATCGAAAATCTCTTTTATGCGCTTGTTGGTGAGATAACCCCGCTAACCCAAAGATCGAGGTGAGTACGGAGTATTGCCATGACTTGTATAACGGATGCTTTTCAAGGTTGAGGTACACGATTTCGAAGGTTTCTCGGTTATGTGTTGACGGATGGATACAAATGGATGTAGGGATTGTTAGTTTGGGTGAGATATATTGCTCCCTGTATCCCCAACACCAGATTGCATAACCGTAAAGTTTCGGAGTTTTATAGGTGGGAATTCAAGTAGCTCTTAGGATATCTTTCCGACGGATGTATGATATGAAATTGGGGTTCGACGTCTAGTGGTCCGCCTATTCACGGTTGGTTTCTGATGGTCTCGTTGTGTCTTAAAGAGTCCTTGGCTATGCCGACTGGGACGCTTCGTATGTCATGTGCCTTGCCTTGTACATGATGGTGTTTGACGATTGAGCCCGTGTAGGCCCCACCACGAAAACTTGGATTTAAATCTCTATCATATGTTTGTTCTGGCTTATTCTGAAAGCCAATCCTTTGTTTTGTTTTATTTGTGGTATTCGAGTTGCTTCAATGTCAAGTGTGGATTCCATACCTTTCCGAAATGGTGTTCTCATACTCCAATGTGAATACCAATCCTTCTCGACAATTGAGATTGTCATGTCAATCCTTTTCAACCGGCGTGTTTCTCTTCAAGTGGATCCGATCACTCAACATCAGCAAGACCAATTATCATTTCTTTTTAACGGTGTTTGTTTCTTCCGTCTCCAAGTTGCCTTTGTTTTTTACCCACCCTCCCACCCTTTTTCTTCAAGGACACAGATTTCTTAATCAAGTATCCATTTATTCATGTGAAGTCTTTCCATTCTTTTTCATAAATGTTCTTATCCGGTGATTTCCCATGAAGATGCTCAACAGTCTCAAGTTCATCATACTTCATTGTTGTTTCTTCTTCGGTGGATTTAATTCAAGCTTTCAGTGTTCATCATATTCCTTTCCTCGTTTCTAATGCTTTCTCATGCCGGTGCACCTCTTAATCATTCACTTCTTCCTATTCATTTGTTCTGGAGTGCTGAAGATATCTCAAGGTTCGTGTTTTCCATTCTTAATCCGTTCAAACCATTTGGAGTTTATTATCCCATTCAAGTCATTTAATTCTTTCCGGTGAATTGTGCCCTTGCTACTCTCTTCTCCAATTCTTACGGTGGTTCTCATCATCATTCTCAACATTTGAAGACCGAAGAAGAGTTCCTCTTAAATCCTTACCCGTTCGTCCAAAGAGGCGTAGTTTTTCAAGTTTGATGCCATCCTCTCATAATTGGTTTTGATTGTGGGAATTCTTTCCACCCATCCGGAGCATTTCTTGAGTTGTTTCCATTTATTTCCTCCGAAGGCCATCATGTCATAATTCTTCATTCTCAGCATATAGCTATCGTTCTCTAATTCTTACCAGTCCATCATTCAAGTGTTCTCTAATCAGCTCGTGATCTATTCGTTCATTTGTATCTAAATACCCTCAAGTACCTTCGTTCATTTGCTAATTCTTACCGGTGATGCACCCCTACTTCGATCATTTTCAAGTCTTACGGTGGTTCTTTCAAGATCTCTCTTCCTTGTTCAACATATCAATTCATTTGTTGTTCCAATCTTACCGGTGGTTCGTTGAAGACCTTCTGAAGTTTTGATATATCTCTTTTAATCCTTTCTACGAGAATAAGTAGTATGCCAAATCCGTTGCTTCTCATCAATTTAAATTGGTGAAGGATACGCATAACATAATTCTTGTTCTTGTTTCATCCAAGTGATTAATTCCTTCTTTCGGAGTTTGTTCATGATGAATAAATTCTCGGTTTCAGTTGTTTCATCTTTTCTTTTCCCGGAGTTCCAAGCTCTAATTATCACGAAGATCCATCTAAATCATTGCAAGGTTTCACCTTGTGTTTTCAATTTCTCTTTCTTTTCATTCCTTTTGTTTACCGGAGTTCTTCATGGAGGCTCTAAATGGTGGGTCGTCAAGGATTCTCTTCATTTTTCAATTGTTCTTCAAGATTTCTCTTGAAGTTATGACCCGCCTAGCTATACTCTAAAATAAACATGGTGCTCAACACATGTTTTGTTTTGAGGAGTACAAGCATTCTTCATCTTGCATCCGAAGTGCAATTCTTTCTACCTTATCTTTTCAGATGGCGATATGTCACTCTTGACAATTTCCTCCTTGTTTCATGATTCATATGTTGTCAAGAATGAGGTATTTTAAATCCATCAGTCTCTTCATTGGAGTTATCTTGGGTTATATTTCACCTAAAGACTTCCCTAAGGATTGTTGCTATTCATGGTGCTTATAAATGACCCAAGTTCTTCATTTGTCCTCCCGGTGGAATAAGTTTCTCGTCTCCTTGTTAATATCAATCCTATCATTTGTTTCCATTGGTGGCAGAAGCTAACCTCATAATTTTGAGATGTTTCCATAAGCCCACTACAAGTCTATTCGTTTAGTTGTTGGTTTTGCAACAACTCCGTTCAATTCTTCTTTGCAAGGATGCTTTCCAAGTTCATTTGTGGCAGAAGTTTGCATTTTCTCCTACATTCTGTTATTCCAGTGGTCTATCTTCTATTCTTTCTTCCGAAGGCATTGTGATGTTGCTCTTTTCACTCATCATCTCGAATTGTGAGCATCGTGTTCTTTTCATTCTTATCCATTTAACCGGAGTGTTGTATCATCTCTTCAATATTTTTTCATCTCATCAAGTTTTCTTCTCTTTTCTACTGGAGGGCTGTCCGAAATCTTTCTTACCCCTTGTGCCATTCTTTCAATTCCGGAGGCAGTGTGTTGTTGATTTCATCATGTATCCTCTCATCTTGTCAAGTTCATGTTCAATTCCTTCCATTTACAGTCGGAGTGCTGCCCAAATTATTTCAATCTTCTTCCTCTCTCATCTTGTTTTAATCGGAGTGGTTTCAAATTCTATCTAGTCCATTAAACTCTTGATTCATGTATTTGCAACCTTCAAGCTCTCGTAATGTTCCTTCTTCCTCTTTTCTAACGGATTGTTTGCAACTCGTTCATCTCTGTTGTACTCTTTCTTTTAAATTGCTCAACCTCTCAAGATTCGTGGTTTCACTCGTTCGTCAAAGAAGCAACTTAGTTTTACCTCTTCTCTTCCTCTTCCGTTTTCCCTCCGGTGCCATTCTAGATCTCGGGACGAGATCCTCTCGTAGTGGTGGAGTGTTGTAACGCCCCGGATACAATTTTCCATATTCGTAACTCCAACTCTTTCCTTTTCCGGAGATGTGTTATTTTATTTCCCTCGTGGTTGGGTTTTGTTGTTTTGTTTTGCTTTTGTTCATGTCATGCTTTTCGTCTCATGCATCATGCGCATTGCATCGGCATCGTTTTCATAAAACTCGTAACCGTTCGCAGTTGCCCTTTCTTTCTTTGCCTGCGTTGGCATTTTGTCGGGCCCTTGTCCTCGTTGACCTCCTCGGACTGCTTTGCCTTTGTTGACCTTCCCTCAGACCATTTTGGACCCCTCTCTTCTCTCTTTCTCCGAGACCACAAAACCCCCCCTTGACCCCGTGGTCTTTCGTCAGACCTTTGTCTTTGCTTTTCCCCTCTCATCTAAATGCCTACCCTCTCAACACAGTGCTCCGACCCCCCTCTTTCTTGCGTCCGAAAACTTCCCCGAACCCGACCCGGGGTTTCATTACCGTTGGGTCCGGATCATCCCCTAACGTCTACAAAACGTCCCCGTTTTCTTATTTGGACTCCCTAGCCTATTTTTCCCGACCGTCTGATTTCGATCGGAGGGACGAAATACCCCTAACCTAAACCACTTATTGTATATATTCACGCCTAACACTAAAACCTAGGGATCTTGTCCCATCCACCTAATCCCCATGCCGCCGCCACTCTCTCGGGATCCATCCCGCAGTCACCTGGATTTCAACACCGGCCAATCCCCACCGATTTCCATCGATCCACCCAACTAGGGCCGTCCCATGGCTCCCTTCATTTCCTCCCTCCTCCTGGCCGAGGAACCAGCGCCGCTCGTCGTTCTCCTCGTGCTCGAGGCCTCCGAGCCGCTTCTCGGCGGCGACTAGCAGGGCCGTCGCGTCCCTCTCCTTTGCTGATTCTTCTTCTGCTTCTTCTTTTCCCTGTCTCTCCCTCACATCTCTCTCTCCCGCTCTTGTGCTGCACAGGGAGCAACAGCCGCTGCCCGTTCGTCATCCCGCTGCTGGAGCCGGCCAACCGTCGCCCGCCTCCCTCTGCCGCCGCCGGGAATGAGCTCCCGGGGCAGATCCGTCCGGATCCGGCGGGACCGCCGCCCATGGCCTCCTCCGCCTCTGCTGCTGCCTCGCCGCCGAGTCTTCAGCCCTGCCATGACCGCTGCTTGTCGGAACAGAACGCGAGCCTCTGGCGCCTCCAGATCGGGCCCGGCGAAGACCAGCTCGCTCGCGCCGCCCCTCGAGTTCTTTGCCTTCCCGGACCTTCTTCCCTGGCTGAGACCATGCATTGCTTGGCGCCTGCTTCTCTCTGCTCAAGACGAGCGCGATCGCCCGCTCTCCCCGTTGATCAGGGCGCTCTGGACCCGCGTCGCCAGGGCCAGCCGGTCCAGCCAGCTCAGCGCTGGGCAGCGACCTCAAGGCCAGCCCAGGCCAAGGCCCGGCTGCGCCCCCAAATTGGCTGCTCCGCCTCCTCTCCTCCAAATTGGCTAGGCCCATGGGTGAGCTACCATGGCGCCCCTCCTCTCATTTTTTCTTTCTTTTCTTCGGTTGGGCCAGCTAGCAGTTTCGCCCGTGTTTTTTTTTTTCCAGCGCTGCGAATTTTGCTATTTATCCGAGTTCCTGTTTACGTAAAAACCCTAATGTTCATGCATATAATAACTCCACAACCGTGCATCGGATTAAAACAAACTTTATATGTAAAATGCTTAGTTTTTCATCTAGTTTCATAATATGCAACTTTCATCCATGTTTAAAATGTTTAAAATGCTGTTTGTGTTAATTTTCTTAAATGCCATGCTAAAATGATTTAATTCATAACTAAATAACCGCAACTCCGAATTTAATAAACTTTATATGTTTTTGGGGTAGAATTTTGCCTAGTTTAACATGGTGCACTCATCTTGCATGTTTAACAACTCTAAAATTGTGTTTAGGGCAGAACAGTACCGAATCTAAAATATGCACATGAGGATTTTCCGGAATTGTTGTTTGTTGTTTCCGGCCTCATTTAAAATTGCCTAGCTAGGTAGTTTTCATATGCTTCACCCCTTGCCATGTTTAATAACATTTAACATTGTTGTGTACCCAAACGAGAGCGAACTAAATACTTGAATGTGGTGTTCCGTCAATATGCAACTCGTTGCATATTGAGCTCCACTTAATTTGTAGTGTTGTTTGTTGCACTTTGCCATGCCATGCCATGCCTCATTAAACCGGACATGCATCATACTTGGTTGTGCATCATGCCATGATTATGCGATGGTTGTTTACTATGTTGTTTGCTTCTTTCCGGGTTGCCTCTCTCGTTAGCTTCGGTTTCGTTCCGGAGTTGCGAGGATCCGTTCGACTTCGTCCGTTTGTCTTCCTCATGGACTCGTTCTTCTTCCTTGCGGGATTTCAGGCAAGATGACCGCTACCTTGGATCTCACTACTATCATTGCTATGCTAGTTGCCTCGTTCTTTCGCTATGCTACGCTACCTATTACCTGTTTGTCCAGCCATCCCATATTGCCATGAACCTCTAACCTTTGACACCATTCCTAGCAAACCATTGTTTGGCTATGTTACTGTCGGTGTACTAAGGTAGGGGGTACCTCAGTACCCCAACTTGTGCACGGCGATCGCAGCTTCCCGCAGTGGGTCCACCAAATGCTTGCGGAGACCATTCTGCTCCGTATCAAGCCATTCAAGAACAAAGTGTACAAGACAGAAGCTCGAGACCCGGCAAGAGGAGCTTGCCGGAAGGCCGCCTGTGCTCAAGATTACATCACTCATGCAAGCTCCGGCGAGAGGAGCTCGCTGGGAGGCCAGGAGACTACATCTCGGAAGACACGCCTCGGCGCTATCGCGTCGGCGAGGGCCCGGGGAGCGACAAGTTACAAGCCCGACAAGCTCCCGGGTCCGGCAAGATCCAGACCCCGGCAAGGTGCTTGCCGGGAGAGCCGCGCTGTGCGCCCGCACTCCAGCTCATCCGCCCACACGTCGCCTTAAGCCCTCTCCAGAAACGCGTGGCGGATGGCTGTGTTGCATGAGGGGTGCGGTGGCGCTCCACGGTGGTGGCTCCATCGCCGTGGCAAAAGGAGACGCAAGGGCGGGAGCTTTTGGGGTCGACGGCGACGGGCATTTAATGCTCTTGTCCCCCTCTGTCAAAAGTAGGTAGAATCCTTTGTTCAAGCAATCGTAGCTGCACTTGTTCCCAAGACTGCTACAACTACCACCTCTTTTACGTTTTTACCCCTCTACCCTACGTTGACACCTGTCGGTGACCCCTTGCCCTATAAAAGGAGGCCCATGCACAACGTAGGGGAGGTTGGGAGGTTCGGATCCTTGGCAACTATAGCGCCAGGGTTGGCTGGTTCCATTCACAGCACCACACCACCATCGCGCCGCATTCTTGAGCAAGATCAAATACAACACAAAGCAGCAGAGGGTTTACGCGACCATCGCGGCCCGGCCGGGTAAAATCCCAGCAAGATCGCCTCGATCTGCTCTCCGCGATCCTCCGCCTCGTCGAACTCACGAAGGGGCCGCCCCGCCCCATAGGTGTCGCTGCGCCCCATCGCGCCCGACATCTTTGGCGCGCCCGGTAGGGGAGTCGAGGTTGTGCGGACCTGATCCGCGTTCAGCGACCGCGTTCTTCATCAACCTCTCTAGTTTCGTGGCGACTTCATCGACAATCGCGCCATGGCCTCAAGACGAGGGCCTCAAGGGTTGCAGACCCGTCTGCGTCTCACCCGCCGCCACCGGAGCGAGCGGTAGGCGGAGGAGACGCCGTCGAAAGGGTGGACACCGGCGAGGGCACTCGCGGCGCCACCAGATCCAGGGATCGAACGGATGACCGCGCCTCGTTCTCCGTGGATCCACGTCCATCTCGGTGCACGACAACCCAGCGGTGCCGTGCCATATGACGTGGTACTCGCACGCTGGGGCAAGAACATGCCGGAGGCTCGCGGGATGCTCCGGACTGCTGTCCATGCAAGAGCAAAGCGAAAGCGCCGGGGCAGGACTTTGCTCCTCCTATCGCTACTAGGAGTCTGAGCATATCCTGTTCCTCGCGCCGCTCGCTCCCGCTCCCCCCCCGAGCCGGCAAGCGCATCTCCCTGGAGCACTACGCTGTCGTCGAGAACGCGCCATCGAGCTCCAGGTCCAGCAAGGACAGCTCTGGTGCTCACTCCGACAGGCGCCGCTCCTCGGAGCGCTCTAAGCCCGGCGAAGACAGCTCTGGTGCTCGTTCCGGCAAACGCACCTCTCCGGAGTGCTGCGCCGCCATCAGGGACGCGCCACTGGGCTCCGCCAGCGAGTGCGAAGAAACGAGAAAAAGAAAATCTAAGTTGCTCGAGCTTTAAATGCGAGCACTCTTTAATTCCATGCTTTTTTATGTTATGTCCTCGCACATTAGCCCTTTGTACGCGAAACCTATGCGCGGAGGAGCCTGCCTGTGAATGGTCGCACCCTTACTTTGCTTCGAACACGCTCAGCGAGTTAAGAGTGAGCCGCGACCAGCTTCGCGCCCTCGTTTCGCCTCGAGTCCTTTCAGCAAGTTAAGCGTTGTCGCGACCAGACGCTGCAAGGTTGCTTGCGGAAGCAACACCAGCCAGCGGGCTGCTGATGTTCCGCACTCAGCAAGCGTGTTAAGCACCGCAAGTTACCTAGAAGCGTGGGTGAAAGCGCACAAAGGATGTAGGGCGAGGGTATAACGTGGTGAGCCCCTGCCGTGAGATGTCCTTCGTATGAGAGACTTGGGCGCGAGAGGAGCCGAGTCGTGGTCCAGCGTGCATTTGTTTTGTTTCCGAGTCCGCTCAACAAACACAAGTGTGCTGCTGCACCTTATCTTGCTTTCGAGCCTGCTCAGCAAGTTAAGCGTGCCAGAATCGCCCGACAAGGTTGTTTGCGGAAGCAACACCGCCCGGCTGGCTGTCCGCTTCGGCAAGCGTGTTCGCCCGGCAAGCTCCCCAAGAGCGAGAGTACAAACATACGAGGACAAGGCACGCATCGTATTGCATAGTCAAGATTTATATGCACATACATATACATGAAGCGCTTGCATGTCTACCTCAGCTGTTTTCATGACTGAAATTGCAGCAACAAGGAGGAACCGAAGATCACACGGCGCCGAGACCCGGCAAGCTGTGGTCGCGGGGCTGTGGGTGCCAGGATTCTTCCTCGGCAAGCCAGCCTCGATGGGGGCTGCGAGCGCCAAGATTCGTCTCCGGCAAGACAGAGTTGCTGGGGGCTGCGATATCGGATAAGTTTTTCATCCCTCGTCATGCATCCTCCTATGGACCGGAAATGCGGGCTGCGTCTTTGAACGAAGCGTGTCGTGTAAAACCCAGACGTGGAGGAGCCGAGTCGTGGCCCGATTATGCATTTGTTTTGTTTCCGAGTCCGCTCAACAAACACAAGTGTGCTGCTGCACCCTTATCTTGCTTTCGAGCCTTTCGCAAGTTAAGCGTCATGAATCGCCCGGCAAGGTTGCTTGCCGGAAGCGACACCGCCAGGTGGCTGTCCCAAGACGGCAAGCGTGTTCGCCCGGCAAGCTTCCCGATAGCGTAAGAACACACGAGGCACGCAATCAAGTAAAAGACTCGATCCGCAAGCTTTCCCTCTTTTCATTAAAAACATCCTAGCATAGTACAAGTCCATAGAGGATGAAAAACATGATAGAGAGGATTACAAGTTCTTAAAAGCAGCTAGTGCCCGAGGACTTACAAATTAAAAAGATAAGGTGCCGTGATCCTTCTCCTGTTTCTCTGCTCAGGAGTTGGGAGGTAGGTCAAGAGCCCCGACAAGATAAGCCTGCTGGGAGGAGGCCCTGCAAGAGGAGCTTGTCGGGAAAGGCGAAGGAGCGCCTAGGAGAGCGTGGCGGTGACGCCGCCGTGCCCTGAGAGCTGCGCAAGGTGACGGGCATGGGGAACGATGCCCGGAGAGCCACGGCGCCGAAGACACCAAGAGAACACCCGGGGCCGCCCAGAGCTTGGCGGAGACGAAGGCGCGGAGGCAGAGCTTGAAGACGGGTGGTGGGACATCGCGCGAGGGCACCTCGCCTCGACTCGATTTAACGGCCTTGCCGTCACTCCCCTCTTCCTCTTCCGCAGCCTCCCAACGCCACCGCCAAGAAGACGGCCCGGGGAGTTGAAGGCGGCGACCCAGAAGATGAGGTCGCGGTGGGCGCATGAGGCAGCGGTGTCCGACGCCTAGTCGGGCCCGCCATCCCCTCGTCACCGCTGTCGCTCTCCTCCTCGTCACTCTCGCCGGGAGGAGCCTTCGCTATCCGAGGAGCTGTCCACACAGCAGCGCACCGGGTCCCGTGGTCGCCGAAGACTTTGACGGCGAGAAGGTCACCATCCAAGAACTTGAAATGGAGGGTGAACCCGCCGTCAAGCTATGGATCCGGCGAACGCCTTCCACCCTCGGTCGAAGAACATCACGCCGGGGCTGGGGACACGACACTCACCCGAAAGTGCCGCTGATCCCGCAGCCCCTCATGCGCAACTCCATCACGTCGGGTGGATCCGCCCCATCGCGTCGCAACGGGGCGGCAGCCGGAGGCGACGACGAGGCGCCCGGCGAAGCTTGATGAAGAACTCCCAGGGGTCATCTCCGGTGTGGACCGCACCATGGTCAGGAGACGCCGGGGGAGACGGGGGAGGCACATCACCACGACCGCCTCTCCCCCGACCGCCTCGGCCACGCCCTCTCCCTCTCCCTCTCGTGGCTGGCTCCGCCGCCACGGGAGCGGGATGGGGAATGGTGCGCTGCCTAGAAGCGACCCTCGCTGCCACTGTCGAAGAACCAGGGTTCCCTCCTTCCATGGCGGCAAGAAGAATAGAGGATGAAGACGAAGGGAGAAGAGGACGAGTGCGGCCATTGTGCTCCCCTTCCGCCCCTTTTTAAAGGGGCGAGGTGGGGGCTCAACCGCCCCGCTCGTCCAATCAGGAAACGAGGAGGCCAGAGGAGCGGGGCCGACTCGCCTTCTCCTCCCGTGACGGCTCGGTCTCCCACCTTCGCCGCCCACGACCCCCGTGCATGAGGGCCGCGTGGCGAAAAAGCGAAACCAGAGCGACGGGTGAGGCGACCCCGCTCTGCACCACGATCACGGGGTGGATGCCTTAAAGGCTGCATGCGCCGCCCACATCTCCCACGACGCCGCAATCGACGCGTGCCGTTACGGGAGGGATGGCGGCAGATGCAGAAGTGGACTCGGCACGCCGTGGGCCGCGTGTGCCTGCAGATTGCTTTTGGGCACGCCCAACAGCGCTGCGGCACAGTGTGTGGCCCAGCCCGGGGCTCTGTCGGTGTACTAAGGTAGGGGTACCTCAAGACCCCAACTTGTGCATCGGGCGATGCAGCTTCCGCGCACTGGGTCCACCAAATGCTTGCGGAGACCATTCCTGCTCCAGATCAAGCCATTCAAGAACAAAGTGTACAAGACAGAAGCTCGAGACCCGGCAAGAGGAGCTTGCCGGGAAGGCTGCTCTGTGCTCAAGATTACATCACTCATGCAAGCTCCGCGAGAGGAGCTCGCCGGGAGGCCAGAGACTACATCTCGAAGACACGCCTCGGCGCTATACGCGTCGGCGAGGGCCCGGGAGCGACAAGTTACAAGCCCGACAAGCTCCCGGGTCCGCAAGATCTGCACCCGGCAAGGTGCTTGCCGGAGAGCTGCCACAGGCGCCTGCCTCCAGCTCATCCGCCCACGTCGCCTTAAGCCCTCTCCGAAACACGTGGCGGATGGCTGTGTTGCATGAGGGTGCGGTGGCGCCCACGGTGGTGGCTCCATCGCCGTGGCAAACGGAGACGCAAGGGCGGAGCTTTTGGGGTCGACGGCGACGGCATTTAATGCTCTTGTCCCCTCTGTCAAAAGTAGGTAGAATCCTTTGTTCGCTAATTTGAGCTGCACTGTTCCCGCACTGTTACAACTACCACCTCTTTTACGTTTTTACCCCTCTACCCTACGTTGACACCTGTCGGTGACCCCTTGCCCTATAAAAGGAGGCCCATGCACAACGTAGGGGAGGTTGGGAGGTTCGGATCCTTGGCAACTATAGCGCCAGGGGTTCGGCTGGTTCCATTCACAGCACCACACCACCATACGCTCGCATTCTTGAGCAAGATCAAATACAACACAAAGCAGCAGTAGGGTTTTACGCGACCATCGCGTCTGCTGGGTAAAATCCTCACAAGATCGCCTCGATCTGCTCTCCGCGATCCTCCGCCTCGCATCGAACTCACGAAGGGGCGTCCCGGCCCCATAGGTGTCCGGCCCCATCGCGTGCCCGGCAGCCACCGCTTTTGCTCAGCCCCTCTTATAGCGCTGCTAGTTGCGGTGAAGTTGAAGATTTCTCCATGGTGGACAGGGTTTATGTTGGGATATCACAATATCTCTTATATTATTAATGCATCTATATACTTGGTAAAGGGTGGAAGGCTCGGCCTTATGCAGTGTTTTGTTCCACTCTTGCCGCCCTAGTTTCCGTCATACCGTGTTATGTTCCCGGATTTTGCGTCCCTTACGCGGTCGGGTGATTTATGGGACCCCCTTGACAGTTCGCTTTGAATAAAACTTGTCCAGCAAGGCCCAACATTGCCTTTTACCATTTGCCTCACCACCACCTACTTTTCCCTTGGGAGTAATTAACCCAAGGGTCATCTTTATTATAGCCCCGGGCGATTGCTTGTCTAGCGTTGGTCCAAACTAGAGCACCGTGCGGGACCATCCCTTGGCAACTTGGGTTACGTCGGTACCTGTACGCTTAGCTCATCCGGTCGTGGCCTGAGACGAGATACGCGCGGCTACTATCAGGATGTCGGCACGCCGGGCGGCTTTGCTGGTCTTGTTTTACCATTGTCGAAATGTCTTGATGTACCGGGATACCGAGTCTGATCGGAGTGTTCTGGGTGAAGGTTTATTCCTTCGATGATCGCGAGAGCTTGTCATGGGCTAAGTTGGGACACCCCTGCAGGGTATAAACTTTCGAGAGCCGTGCCCGCGGTTATGTGGCAGATGGGAATTTGTTAATGTCCGGTTGTAGACAACTTGACACTTGATCCGAATTAAAACGCATCAACCGAGTGTGTAGCCGTGATGGTCTCTTCTCGGCGGAGTCCGGGAAGTGAACACGGTTTCTGTGTTATGTTTGACGTAAGTAGGTGTTCAGGATCACCTCTTGATCATTGCTAGCTTCACGACCGTTCCGCTTGTTTCTCTTCTCGCTCTCTTTTGCGTATGTTTAGCCACCATATTATGCTTAGTCGCTGCTGCAACCTCACCACCTTACCCCTTCCTTTCCCATTAAGCTTTGCTAGTCTTGATACCCATGGTAATGGGATTGCTGAGTCCTCGTGACTCACCAGATACTTCCAAAACCAGTTTGCAGGTGCCTATGTTACCGAGCAGATGACGCAACCAAGCTCAAGGAGGAGCTTGATGAAGATCTTGCCCTTTGTGTTGCTTCGTTCTAGTTGATCAGTAGTGGAGCCCAGTTGGGGTCGATTGGGGACCTTTTGTCGCATTTGGGGTTCTTCTTTTATTTTGGTTCCGTAGTCGGACCTTGATTGTATCTGGATGATGTAATGCTTTATTCATGTAATTGTGTGAAGTGGCGATTGTAAGCCAACTATGTATCTTTTCCCCTTATGTATTACTTGGGTTGTGTGAAGATTACCTCACTTGCGACATTGCTTTCAATGCGGTTATGCCTCTAAGTCGTGCTTCGACACGTGGGAGATATAGCCGCATTGAGGGCGTGACACTTCTTGACTTTGTTGCAAGAAGTGGATCTACAAAATGAGAAGTCAATGGGATCCTCTAAATTGTTGAGTTGTTCCTCATTCGAAATTGTTGCAACCACTTCGTCAGAAAAGTTTAAACAAGCGCTAGTCTCTGATGAGAAACGCAAATAGCCGAGAAGATTGAAGCTCTCCGGGCTTATAGGAAATCAAAGAATTTGTGTTTAACCTATGGTAATCTATGGATCGAAAGTATGTCTAGAGGGGGGGTGAGTAGACTACTTGACCAAATAAAAATCTAGCCTTTTCCCAATTTTATGTCTTGGCAGATTTTAGCAACTTAACACAAGTCAAGCAATCAACCTACACATGCAATTCTAAGAGTATAGCAGCGGAATGTAAATCATTGCATATGAAGGTAAAGGGGATGAGTTTGGAGCGAGCAAATGCAATGTAGACACGGAGATATTTGGCGTGGTTCTGGTAGGTGGTGCTATCGTACATCCATGTTGATGGAGAGTTCAACCCACGAAGGGTAACGGTTGCACGAGTCCACGGAGGGCTCCACCCACGAAGGATCCACGAAGAAGCAACCTTGTCTATTCCACCATGGCCATCGCCCTCAAAGGACTTGCCTCACTTGGGTAGATCTTCATGAAGTAGGTGATCTCCTTGCCCTTACAAAATCCTTGGTTCAACTCCATAATCTTGACGGAGGCTCCGAAGTGACACCTAACCAATCTAGGAGACACCACTCTCTAAAAGGTAATAGATGGTGTGTTGATGATGAACTCCTTGCTCTTGTGCTTGAAATGATAGTCTCCCCAACACTCAACTCTCTCACACAGATTTGGATAGAAAGATGATTTGAGTGGAAAGCAACTTGGGGAAGGCTAGAGATCAAGATTCTTGTGGTTGGATTGGAATGTCTTGGTCTCAACACATGAGTAGGTGGTTCTCTCTCAGAAAATGAGTAGTGGAAGTGTAGGCACGTTCTGGTGGCTCTCTCTCAAACGGGGAAGGGGGTGGAGGGGTATTTATAGCCTCCACACAAAATCTAATCGTTACACACAATTTACCAAACTCGGTGGGACCGAATACAGAAACTCAGTGAGACCGACCTGGTTCAAAATGTGAACGTTAGGATTTTCGGTGGGACCGACAATACCAACTTGGTGAGACCAATGCACTAGGGTTAGGTCGAAACCTCATCTTGGTGAGACCGATCACATGAACTCGGTGAGACCGATTTCAGTAATAAGCAAACAGAGACTTTTTCAGGCAAACTTGGTGGGATCGATTGCTCATTTCAGTGAGACCGAAAAGTTACGAAAGGAAACAGAGAGTTTGGATTGCCAACTCGGTGGGACCGATCACTCATCTCGGTTAGACCAAAATGTTAGGGGAAATAGAGAGTTTGCAATCTCATCTCGGTGAGACCGAGATCCCTATCGGTGAGACCGAACTGATTAGGTTTCTGGCTATGGCTATGTGAAGTGAACTCGGTGGCGCCAGATAGATCAAATCGGTGGGGCCGAGTTTGACTTTAGGTTTAGGACATATGTGGAAATGAGAAAGTAGTTGAGGGATTTTGGAGCATATCACTAAGCATTTTCAGCAAACAAGCCATTAAGCAACACCTCATCCCTTTTAATATTATTGGCTTTTCCTATGATTCAATGTGATCTTGGATCACTAAAATGAAAATGTAGAGTCTTGAGCTTTTGCCAATATGTGTCCTTAGCATTTTGAGGGGTCCACATCTCTAGTCCATGCCATACCAATCATTGAACTTTCTGAAACATTAATCTTGAATGGATATTAGTTCAATGAGCTTCTCCCTCCGTTCCTAAATATTTGTCTTTCTAGTTATTTCAAATGGACTACCACATACAAATGTACATAGACATATTTTAGAGTGTGAATTCCCTCATTTTGCTCTGTATGGAGTCACTTGTTGAAATATCTAGAAAGACAAATATTTAGGAACGGAGGGAGTATATGTAGTTATGAATTACCAAAACCACCCAGGGATTAGTTTCACTTTCAATCTCCCCCGTTTTGGTAATCGTCGCTTTGAGAGGTATGTGATAAGCAAGATCTCCCCCTAAATTTGTGCATTATTTAAAATTTGCTTTTGAATGCAAATGCACAATCGATTAGGATCATGAGTTACTCTTCCATGTCACATACATCTTGGTGGAGCGCTCAAAATGATAGAATATGAAATATGCACTTATTACCAAGACAAGATATGAATGCTCATACATGAGAGATAGAATATCATCATTCAAGCACAAACATTAAAGTATGATATGATCAAACACATGCGTATATAAGTATCTCACACACACATAAGTAGAGTATCAACCAAACGAGCAGGCAAATAAAGTAGCAAGAGAGGCAAAAGAAGCAAAACACACACACACACACACACACACACACACACACACACACTCTCTCTCTCTCTCTCGAAGCCTATGATCTATAGACTTTCTCCCCCTTCGGCAACAAGTCACCAAAAAGCTTGAAAATGCATAGTGCTATGCGGCTCTCTAAGCACGATCATCGGGAGCTTCGGAGTGTGAAGGTGGCGTGGAGAGGAATTATGCAATGAGTGCATCCGAAGAGGTCTGTGGAGCTGGTGGAGTAGCAACTGGAGGGACAACAGAGGCTGTAGCTGCTGGTGCTGATGTAATACCCCTTGTGTCACTGGCTGGCACAGCTACAGACCTTTGTGCCCTAGGCACTCTCTGAAAAGATTCAGTCGTAGCTCTCCCTCTTCTCTCTTCAGCTTCATCCTGGAGTTGCTCAACTGCAGTCTGGATCTCTGTGACCTTCAAGTCTAGATCATAAAACTTTGTCTCGATGATCCTCTCAAGACTCTCTTGATTTTGAGTCAGGGTTGTCAATCCTTTCTCAAGTCTAGTAGTGGCCTCAAGCAGATAGCTCAGTTGATCCTGCTTGGTCTTGAGGTGAGTAGTTGAAGCATCTGTAACTTGTGAAGTTTGTGTTGCCTTCTCTGCTTTAGCTTTCTCCCTCGTCTCCTGAGCCTCTACTGAAGTAGGATGTGTAGTATCCATGACAACTTCATTGTCTTCAAATTTAGGCAATAGGGGAAGGTGCTCCTTGTCCAAGAGATATGTGCCTTTTCCACATGATCTCTTTTGATCAGCAGCAGTCCTCTTGATTGTCTAAACAATCAATGTCATCACTTTGAACTTCTCTGGTATGTCAAACATGTGCATCAAATTGATGGAATGTCCTCTGATCATCCTGTCATCTCCCGATTTGGGCAACAATGTGTACCTGAGGATAGTGTTGATTGTGGGCAGTCTAGACAGCAGATAGTACACAGAGCCAAACTTGTGAGTATCTAGGGCAGCATCAGGAATCTTCTTGTACATGTGTGCCATGGAGTTGTGTCCTTTCCTTGGCTTGGCATACACATCTGTGTCATCCTCTTGCTCTTCTAGGGCATTGATAAGCTTGGCCCACTCAGTAACTGTAGACTGGTACCTAGTACCCTCAGTCATCCAAGCAATTTTACCATCTGGGTAAAAATGTGTTGTGGAGTAGAACTGCATCACCATCTCATCATTCCACTTGGTGAGTTTTTGGCCAACAAATTTGTCAACTCCAGACAGTTTGAAGCTGTCATGAACTCCTAGGGAAGTGATTTGCATTGTTGTCAATGTAAGTCCAGTCAACCCATCTCATATCACCGACTATAGGCTTCTTGTCCAGGAGCACAGTCTCATAGAAATCTTGATGTTCCTTTCTGTGGAACCTGTAGTCTACAACAGTCCTCCTTCTGGTGGCATATGGGTATGTCTGCCTCCATAGCCTAAGACATGCATGCTTCCTTAGCTTCATGTTCTCAGCCACAGGATGTGTATCATAATGATCTGGGAACTTGGGCTTCAATTTTCTAAGCACCTGGGCTTCTTCTTCTTCCACTTCAGGCACTAGGGCCTTGTTCTTCTCAACAGCTGGTATGTTCCTAGTTGATCTCTTGGGTGCTGCAGGCTTAGAAGCTTGAGCAGCAGCAATAGCCTTGGGGGCAGTCTTGGGCTTTGATGGAGCAGCCCCTGACTTGATGGCATCCCCCATCAACTTCTGAGCTTTGGGAGCTGGTGCAACATCTTCTTAAACCTCTTCCTCATCTGATGAATGCTTCTCAAATTCAGCCATAAGGTCTACAAGTTTGCACCATCTACCCCTTTTTCTTTCCTTCTTTTCCTTTCCAGCATCACTTGCTGTCTGGGCCATCTCTTGAGTAGATGCTCTAACTTTTGACATAGGCTTCCTCTAAGCAGGAGCCTTCTTCTTCATCCCTGGCTTGATGCCAGCAACAGCAGCCGCAACTTACTCTTTCTTGATCAATTACTTCTTGGAAGTGACCTCTTCATCAGCAATATAGTCCTCATCTTCTGAATCTGAATTCCTTTTCCTCCTATGCCTAGTAGCTGCCTTAGGCAGGTTGCTAGGAGTACTTCTGCTCCCATCATCATAGCTGTCAGAGGGACTAGTGCCCTCACTTAAGTGAACCTGTTCCTCTGACCTATTTTGGCTGTCACTGTTGTCTGACATGGCTGAAAGCTGAAAGTTGACCCTATGAATAGATACAGTTAGGACAGAGTGGATGAGCATCACAAAGTTCAGAGATTTTGCAAAACAAATGAGTCAAAAAATTAGTTTTAATTTTCTATAGAAGTCATTTCAGAGCTACCGATTTGTTAAACTCGGTGACACCGAAGCAATATCAGAGGCTAAACTAATGAAATCAATCAGACTGAGACACAGTTCGGTGATTCCGAGATTGCTAGGGTTTCATTGAGAATCGAAGTCGGTCACACCGATTTGTAATTTTCGGTCAGACCAAAATCACAAGTGCAATGGCCTAGGCCAAATCGATGAGGCCGATTTCTACAACTCGGCCGGTCCGAGATGAATTTGGCGGAAACCTAACCCTAAGTTTTCGAATCAAAACTAATCTAAAGGAGTTTTTGATTGTATAGAAGTATCTCAAACATGGTAAGATTCATGGCATTGACCTAAGTCCAGGAATCAGAGGTAAAGATTGCACAAAGGGGTTGAGTTCATACCCTAACTCGGTGGCGACCTCGATACGGCGACAACGGCGATGGAGACCAGCGGTAGGAGGTCGCTGGCGATGGAGGAGACAATCCGGAGACCTCGAGTCAGCGGAGCTGGACAGGCGCGGGCGAAGGGTTTCGGAGAAATTTCCAAAATTCGACCCGTGGGTATATATATCCAGACCCTGTCAGTGTGTCCAAGTTGAGCAACTCGGTGGCACCGAGATGTAGAATAGCAAGCGGTTATTGCAACTCTGTGAGACCGAACTGTTCAAATTGGTTGCACCGAGATTGAAACCTAGATCAACTCAATGAACTCGGTATGACCGAAAGGAATGAATCGGTCAGACCGAAATACATCAAGAGGTTTTGGAAGTTTAAGTCTATGATGAATCGGTGGCTCCGAGTGCTCCTCACCCAGAGGGTTTGAATCTGACTTGATCAAACTTTGCGATGTAGTATGAATAGAGTTTGGGACGAGAAACGCATACATAGCTAGAGGGAGTACTTAGGCATTCTTGTCCATCCATTTGGCAAAAGAAAAGACCAAACAATCAAAGCAACAAATGGATGTCCTTGAATGAAGAAAATTATGCATCCAACATGCTCACACAATAAGATGGCAAATGAGCTCTCTAGCATCCATTTGTGGCAAAGCATGCACAAACACTCTAGCATCTTATCAAGCAATTGGCGATGACTAGGTCATCAATATATGAGCATATTGACTTAGGAGTCAAATGTGAACATTTGATCATAGGTCATACTCATCGTTTAAGCACAAGTGGGGTTACCACTTTTACATAAAGTGTTGTTGTGTTCACACCATTAGAGTTGCTTTAGATCAATTCTTAGAGTAAAGCTCCCCCTAGATGTGATATCCCCTTTTTAGAGTGATGAACTAACCTTGGGTTTTGTCGAGGATGACTTCATGTAGATGTTGAAGATGTGGATGCTCAATGTTGATGTAGATTATTTGGAGCAATCCAATGGAGTGAGTTGCACTTTCAATACCTACATGGGTTAGCCCCACAAGGAACAAACAAGGATATCCATAGACATAGAGTGAAGTACACATAAGATGATGTCCATGAAACCATTAGGTTACCTTGTCCCTTGACTTACCAACAAGAGGGTTTGTGACTCCTTGAACTAGTGCAAGATGTGGAAGTTGATTGCACTTGTCCTTGCCATTATGAATATGAGTGAAGTATGTTGGCGGAGTCACCCTCATGAGCTCTCTAATGCTTCTTCTTCGGGATCCACATCATCTTGATGGGAATCCTTGGGGTTGTAGATGTACTTGATGAAGTAGAACTTGATGTAGTCTTGGGAACCCAATTGACCAAGGCCGTTGGAGCTTCTTCAAATGCATCAATCTCCTCTTGAAGCTTGTCCTTGCCTTTTAGCTTGTGGTCTTGTGGTGGAAGATCATCTTGAGCTTGTGTCCCCTTGAAGGAAGTAGGATCATACTTCTCTTGTTAAGGAACAAACTTCGTCTTGGGGTATTGATCTTCTTCCCACTCAACTCCATTGGCATTGAACTTTCTTCAAAACCAACACCTTGATTCTTCCGGTGCCTTCCTTGCTTGCGTACAATTTCCTCAAATTGCTTACTTCCGGCAAGGCTCTTGTAAACATATTTCTCTATAATTCCCTTCAATAAACTATTTTCTTTCTCAAGTGTAACTTGGCTAAGAGAATCATTAGTGGAATCAAGAGAACTACTAGAAGCAAGAATATTGCATTTAGCATGATTATTGTTACTACTAGAAGAAGAATCTTTCTTACTCTTGTTGCTAGATTTTACTCGTGGCATGTATGTAGACAAGAGTAAATGCTTGGCAATGTAAGAAGAACTTTTCTTCCCAAGATCATCATTGATAGCTTTTAAGAACCCATGTTCTTGCTCTAGGTTGAGCTTCTCGAAGCGTAGCTTCTCATGAGTTTTTAGAAGTTCTCGATGATCTTCTAAAGTAGTTTCATGAGCTAACTTAAGAGTGTTTAGTTCTTTAGTTAGACGCTCAATCTCCTTCTTATCATTTTCATTTGTTTCATCTCGATTAGCATGATTAATAGTAGTTTCATCATAGTTTTCATCACTAGCATTGTCAACAAGTAACTCATCATCACCTAGCAAATCATCTTCATCACTATTGAAATCAATATACTCGGAGTGTGATACCTTGGGGCCTTTAGCCATGAAGCATCTTCCAATTCCTTCATTTGGTGAGTCAAATATGTCACAAGAGTTGGTTGACACAAGTGCAAGACTGGCAACACCTTCATCTTGAGTATATTCGGAGTTGGAGTGATAACTTCTCTCGGAGTGGTGGTCGGAGTCAAAACTGGATCCCCATTCACCAACATGAGCTTGATGTCTTTGTTTTGTATAGCTCCTTGATGACTTGTCCTTCCTTTCCAAATCCTTGATTCTGCGAGAGGTTCTTCATTCATACTGATCATCTCTACTCCTCTCTCTGGGAGGTGATTCTTCTCTTCTACTTCTTCTTTTAGGTGAGTCTTCTTTTCTTTTGTATGGGGTCGTACACTCACTGGAGTAGTGTCCGGGTCTTCCACAATTGTAGCAATTACGTTCACGACTAGAAGATCTTTTGTCATGGTAGGATCTTGACTTGGAACTTCTCTCTTTGCTTCTACTCTTCTAGAATTTGTTGAAGTTCTTCACCATTAAGCTCAATTCCTCATTGAAGACTTGTTTTTCACTTGATGTGGCAAGAGCATCACATGAGGCTTTATAAGCACCACTAGACTTGTTGTGAGGCTCTTCTTTGTCCTTGATGACATGTCATGAGGAACAATTTGTCGGTGTTCTGGGAACAGGGGTCCCCAGACTTGCCTGCCTGCGGCCTCCGACGTGGCTCAAAGGAGGCCAAGCGCAGCCCATCTTCATCAACGCGAATTCAAGACCCTCGCGAGGGGCCAAGCCTCGTGGGGCGGACGACAAGGAGCTTCCTCAGGCACGGCCTCGTTAGGTGGGCTCGCGAGGAGGCGGAGAGTTCAAGGCGGGGTACCTCGCGAGGTGCCCTTGACGCAAGCCATGATGACCAGGGGCGCCAGTCGGGCGCCAGCCCGCGCAGTGTCCTCCTTTCCTCTTTGGTGCAAAGGGGGCAAGCGCAGGCGAGGGCATCAAGCAAAGGCATCCATTTTGGTGCAACGAGACCAAGACCAGCCCAACGGCAGGGAAGAAGTCATTGTGGAGCCCAAGCAGGCGTCATCACCAGAGCCTTTGACAGGCGAGGACCAACTTTAGTCAGGATAAGTGTACCCGCTGTTTCCCTTCAAAATGGCCAATTGTTGGCGCCCGTCCCGCTCAATATTTGGGAAGAGGCCTAGGGCCTTTGCCTATAAATAGGACTAGCCACCCCCAGGGTAGGGCATCCAAAAAAGGGAGACCTAACCTAGCAATTAGGATCCTCACCAAGAAACCAGTAGATAGAGCGATTGAACTCCTCCTAGCAGTTCGTCGCACCAGCCAAGAACAGACCCTCGCGAGGCTGTTCTTCCTTGTATTGTTCATCATCAGCCCAAGAGGCAATCCACCACACCACACACTGGAGTAGGGTATTACACCATAATGGTGGCCTGAACCAGTATGAATCTTGTGTCTCTTGTGTTGTTCTGTTTGGTAGTTTAGATCCTAGCGATTCGGCGAGGAACAGGCAGGAAGAGGGTTGAATCTCCGCCCGCACCCCAGAGTTCGAACCTCAAGGGTCTGCCGGAACCCGGAATCCGACATTTGGCGCGCCAGGTAGGGGTGCGCCGGGATCCGCCTTCTGCTACTTCATGTCCCGTCGCATCATCATCACCATGTCCGCGACCAAAGCGGTAACCCCGATCCTGGGCGGGTTGGCCCTGCCACAGAAGCCGCCGCCCGGCGACCCCATGCCCCAGGATGCTCGCGGTCCACAGGGCGCTGCGGGCCGTGGGTGACGTGGAGAGGCCTCGATAGCTCTAACACCGCAGCAGACGCGGTCGGCAGCAAGGGCCTCCAACCACGCTGCGGCCACGGCGCCGTACACCCGCCGGGGGCAGGCGAACTCAAGGGTCGCGCTCACGGTGGCCTGAGAGCTGCTGCAGTGCAGGCTGATGGAAGGCGGCCGCGACGTGCTGCTAGAGCGGGTGGCGGAGCTCCTAGGCTTCGCCGCCTCGGGGGCTCACCCCTTCTGCACTCAACTCCCGTCTCAGGCCCAGGGCGGCCCGTGCGGGGGCCCCACATACAACCGCGGGCTCCAAGGCTACTCCAACACCAGCGAAGCTGTCAGCATAGGGCCGGCGGCAGCACCGACTCCGCTCCCCGCCAGTGAAGGACTCATCATGACCCATGGCCGCACTACCATCACCAGGTTGGCACGTCAAGCAGAGCTGCATGGCACGCGGAGCCCTATGGCGCAGCCTTTGGCGTAACGGCCCCAGAAGAGTACGTGCCCCACATGATGGATCAAGGGCACCCGCGTGACGGCGAACAAGGCTCGCTCCTCAGCCCAAGCTGGGGGGACGAGGCGCCAGAAGCTGAACTCTTCCAGAACCTGTGGACGGCCCCGCCGCCAAGCCGGAAGCAACGACACGGTACCATTAATCCTCAGGAGCAGGCATACACTAATCATGGGTCGCAGGAGGTGCAGGTCGCCACAGCAAGCAGTTGCCCGCTGGCCCAAAGCGATCTCTTACCCCTCGTGAGGAGGGCATCGGGGCTGCAGGAGAGGGGCCAAGATCCGATATCACCACCGCGCTCGTTGAGCAAGGCGCGTTCTCAGAGGTAGGCCCTCCGCTGGGAGGTGGTGCCTTAGGGCCTGCCTGGCGGAGGACCCATGGTCGTCGGGGAACGGCTGGCGATCGCTCTATCCCATCGGCGCCCCTGTTTCCGGTCGTCGTTGATGGCACTAGAGTGTGGCGCAAGGCGGGGCCCTTGTCTGGCGATATGAAGCAAGGCCGGTACCTGTGAAGAAGGCCTAGTGCCTGTGAAGCTTCCCGCCCCGTCACACTCTCACGTAATAATCAGTGGGGCTGTACACGCCCCGGAGTCTCAGGGGTGCCGGCCTCAGGCCCTGGGGCTCCCTCCCACGCCCAGTGCAGCACTTAGCTCCACGCTGGTGAGAAGACGTCCAAGACTAGACTAGGTGCCGGACGCGGCCTTTTGTTTGCTTTCATTGCTTTTGCCTTGGTTGTTGCTTTCCCCCGCTGGATTTAAATTGAACTCAAATTTGAGATTTGCGTGTGTTGGGGAAGGGGTACTTAGTCTCGTTCGAGCAATCTCTCGCGTTTTGGTTACAACCTTGCCTCAGCTGCCTCCCCTCGTGAGCCCCTCGCGAGTCGGGTCTAGCCTAGCTTGCGTGCAGCCCAAACTGCCGCCGTCATGTTCCCTCAGGAGGTTTTTCACTGCAGATCCTACAGATTCAATCAAGAGGCATTCGAGGCACCACAACCTCCCACAAATTATCTCAGGACCCACGCGGGATAAAGGTAAATTAACCACCCGGCTCGTCACCCAGCCAATCACTTGGCACGGGCCTATGGGCGATGTAGCATTAACTAGTGCGCTAAACATTGGTTTTACATGAGGGGCACCCCCTCCCAAAAATGCTCTCACAACCATCAGGACAAAAGCCTGAGTTCTATTCATGCAGGATAAGGAAACAGGAACAATGTGCCGTCAATCGGATAAATCCCCCAATGCATCCTCAGGAACGCCACCTGAATTGTCACTGGCCTCGCCATCGCCCTCCGTGTTGTCGTCAGCGGCGTCAGGGCCGTTCACCACGCCGCCCTCGTCGGCGGCCACGATCACGCCATCATCATCTGAAGCGAAGGCCCTGACAAGGGCGTCCACGTTGTCCTCTACCCAGCACGCCAGGTCATCTCGGACGGCCTGGGGGACTGGGGCGATCGCGGTGTCAAAGTTGAAGTGAGGATCCTTGTTCCGGAGATAGCTGAAGACGCGGGAAAAGGCGCGCCCAAGCAGGGCTCGGCTCCTCTCCTCCACCAACCTGTTGGCACGGACCGACCGCGCCTCCAGCTGCGTCACGATGTCGGTGAAGAACTGAAGGTTGCCGGCGTAGTTAATGGCACGCGGCTCGCCGACGGCCGCCTCGCAGATGTTACCTAAGGCCATGTTGGCCCTCTCACGAAGTGTGGTGAGCATGGGGGCGTGCTCGTGTTCCAAGAGCCGCCGCTGACGCATCTCGTCCGCATTCTGACGGGCGACAGCCTCAACCACCTGTTGGCGAAGAAGAAGCACTTCGGCATGGGAAGTAGTCGACTCCCCCTGCGCCACCTCGAGTGCGGCCCGCAAGGCATCAGCCCGCTGTGTCGCTTCCTCCAGCTTGGTCCTCAGGACGGTGGTCCTACCTTCGGCCTCGGTCCGGACCAACTCCCGCCTCTCCTTGAACTCGCGCTCGAGGTTGAGGCGCGCCCGCCACCCGACGTCCGACCTCCTCCAAGACACGGGCTTCCCGCGCGGCGACATCGTCATCCGCCCGCGTCACCCAGCGCTCCCTCGTCTCCAGCGCCTTCGTACAGCGCGCTGCTCGGGCGGCTTCCAACGCGGCGCCACCTCACGCTCGAGCTCACTGGTAGCCGGAGGCCACCTTCATCGACGCAAGGGCCGCCTCACGCAGCTCCACCTGCTCCTCTAGTGAGCGGCATCGAGCCAGGAGTTCCCGCGCCCGCTCCTCCGTGGCCTCTCGCCGCCGGTCAGCTTCCCAGGCCTCTTCGACAGCCCGGGAACGGGCCTCCCGAGAGGCCACCAGCGACGCCTTGGCCTCCTCATCATCGAGGTCGCGCTGGCGGCGCGCGAGGGTGACAGCCGCCTCCAGCTCGCGCCTCGCTGCCACTAGGCGCAGGCCCTCGGCCTCAAGGCACGCGTCCTCATCAGCAAGCTCTTCACCAAGCAGGCTCACCGCGTCAGCCGCCCTCCAGAGAAACCCTTGGCGAAGAGCGCGACGCTCCCGGGCGCGCTCGAGTACGTCTTCCACACCATCATCCGCCCCAAGCGAGCGCCATGGGGCGCGGATCAGCACTCCCCTCCCAGGCAGGGGGCTAGGGGTTGGCTCCCTTGAGGCGACCGGGCACGCCCTGCCAGAAGCCCGACCTGAAGCAAGTCCATCTCCAGGTGAAGAGCGCAGGGAGTACCCCAACCAATCACGGTCCACCACCAGGCGAGAAGCCCACGGCAGGCTGGCTATGCCACGAGAAGGCTCGCGAAGGAAGACCGCGGGGAGCGCAGGGCCGCGCTGCGCCTCAGGATGGTTCGGCTCACTAACCGGCCTCACCACAAGGGCCCGGCTGCTCGGAACAATCGAAGACGGCGGAGAGGGCGGAGGCGAGGGGGATGGCTCCTCATCCACTCCCGTGAGCTCGGAAGGAAGGGCCCTGCAGAGCAAGGATCAGAACAAGCAACGGAAGAATCAGGAACAGGGAAGGGAGAAGGCTTATTCGTCGATGGTGAAGTACTTCCTACGCTTCAGCAGGCGGCAAGGGTAATCATCGCCCAGGGCCTCCCTCCTCTTCCGGAGGGCCTCAAAGTCCACTCGGAAGCGACCCAGGAGTTGAGCGCAGGGGTCAGCCTGCGATGAAGAGGGAGCACCGAGGCAACCCGCGTCGGGGGCGTTCGCCTGATGTGCGCTGCCGGTCGCCTCACCCAGAAGAGCAGCTGGGGCCTCGGGGGCCTCAGCCACAGGCACTGCGGGCGGCCGCTCACCACCTTCAGCTACGACAGCATGGGTCTCAGGAGCCGCTCCCTCATGAGCACCGCCCAGTACTGTCGCCTCGCCGGGGGAACCCTCGGCCTCCCGAGGCTCATGCCTCCCTGCTCCGCCACTTGAGGAAGAGTCGCCCTGGCCAGCTGCGAGGGTGACCACCACCACTGGGTTCTCGCGAGGCCCTTGGAGGCCAGCAGGGCGCGGGCCCCATTCGTCGAAAATGGGCATCTGGCCCACGAAGTCATCTCTATTCGAGCGGAGGTACAGCAAGGCCCCCCCCTTGCCGAATGCCGCCGAGGGAAGGATCCCCAGTCAAGACCAAGAGCACCTTTGGCAGCGCTTCAGGTGTCAGGTCCTCTTCCTGGAGCCGCATACGATCCCAACGACCGCTGAGGGCCCACATCCGATGAGAATGGCGTTGGAGAGGGGCGACGCGACGTAGAAAGAACTCCTTCACCACCTTGGGCGCTGTCACGCCGAGCTCCTTCAAGAACTCGAAGCGACGCCAGACGAAGGCGAGCCGGGGGCTCACGAGCGTCTCCTGGCCCCAGCCAGAGTTGGGGACAGCAGGCGAATATGGCTACGTCGGCAGGGGGCTGGGCACCCCTACGTCCACATACAGCCACCGCCACAAACCCAAAGCTGGGCGGAGGAAGATCAAGTCAATCCTGAAGCCATTGCCTCAAAGTAGCAATGACGAAGCTCACACACCCTAAACATTGGGTGGGGTCGGCAAGGCCCAGAGAGAAGAAGTGGCGCTGCAAGGTGAAAGTGCAACTAATCCCTGGGTGGTTTTGGTAATTAATAACAACATATATATCATTGAACTAATAACTTCTTGAGTATCATTTCGTAAAGTTCAGTGATATGGGTATGGCAATGATCAAGAAGTGGACCCTCAAAATGCTAAGGAAAGCATTGGCAAAAGCTCAAGACTCTATTTTTGGTTTAGTGATCCATGATCACATTGAGTTCATAGGAAAGCCAATACTATTAAAAGGGATGAGGTTATGATGATGATCCGTTGCTCAAAGTGCTTAGTGATCTATCTCCCAAACTATCGCAATCTTTCATTCCAACATATACTCATAAGTAATCTTGGTCCCACCGATTCCATAAACTCACCACACCGAGATGAACCACCTCACCATATACCCAAACCCTAGTAATTTCGGATTTTCCGATTCCAAACTCGGTCTCACCGAAACTAGTGTTGCCAACCTTCTGTAACCTTCTGTCATCATATCGGTGTCACCGAGATGATAAAGTCGGTCCCACCGAGAATGGCAAACCCTAGTCTTTGGAAGAACCGGACTAACCGAGATTGTATTTTCGGTCCCACCGAAAATCCCAACGTTCACAAGATTTGAACTTTCGGTCCCACCGAGTTGTCAACTTCGGTCTGACCGAGATTGGTCAAATGTGTGTAACGGTTGGATTTTGTGTGGAGGCTATAAATACCCTCCACCTCCTCTTCATTCGTGGAGAGAGCCATCGAAAGAACTACCACTCCTACCTTACATTTCGAGAAGAAAACTACCTACCCTTGTGTTGAGATCAAGTTGCTCCACTCCCACCATATGAAACTTGATTTCTAACCTTCCCAAGTTGCTTTCCACTCAATCCTTTCTTCCACCACAGCCAAATCAGTGAGGAGAGTTGAGTGTTGGGGAGATTATCATTTGAAGCACAAGAGCAAGGAGTTCATCATCACCAACACCATCTATTACCTTTTGGAGGGTGGTGCCTCCTAGATTGGTTAGGTGTCGCTTGGGAGCCTCCCACAAGATGTGGAGTTGAACCAAGAAGTTTGTAAGGGCAAGGAGATCGCCTACTTCGTGAAGATCTACCCCGAGTAAGGCTAGTCCTCCGTGGGCGAAGCCATGATGGCATAGACAAGGTTGCTTCTTCGTGGACCCTTCGTGGGTGGAGCCCTCCGTGGACTCTCGCAGCCGTTACCCTCCGTGGGTTGAAGTCTCCATCAACGTGGATTGACGATAGCACCACCTATCGGAACCACGAGAAAAATCTCCGTGTTCCAAACTGCGTTTGCTCTTCTCCCCTCTATTTACTACATGTGCAATTTACTTTCCCTGCCATAACTCTAGAATTGCATGTGTAGGGTGATACTTGACTTGAACATCATTGTGAACTTGCCAAAAACTTGTCTTAATCAAAAGGCTAAACTTTTAAATTGTCAAGTAGTCTAATCACCCCCCCTCTAGACATACTTCCGATCCTACAAGTGGTATCGAGCTTTGGTCTCCATTGGATTGGTTTCATTGCATTGACTCCATAAGCTTGGTTTCACAACCTAGGAGAGTATGGCGCCTAGTGAGGGTAATTTTCAGAGAGGTCCTTACTTTGATGGTTCAAATTTTGCTAGTTGGAAGCACAAAATGAAAATGCATATTCTTGGACATAACCCCGCCGCATGGGGCATTATTTGTGTTGGCTTGCAAGGTGAGTTCTTCGAGGAAGGAAAAGTTCGGATGGCGAAGCTACAACGGATGAGTTGCGGATGTTCTGAACAATGCTCAAGCTTGTGACATTCTCTTCAATGCTTTGTGTCCCGAGGAGTTCAACAAGATCAACCGCCTTGAGAATGCAAAAGAGATTTGGGATACTTTGGTCGAAATGCACGAAGGTACCGAGTCCGTGAAGGAATCAAAGCTAGATGTTCTTCAAGGTCAACTTGACAAGTTCAAGATGAAGGAAGGTGAAGGAGTCGCTGAAATGTACTCTAGGCTTGCTCTCATCACAAATGAGATTGCCGGCTTAGGAAGCGAAGAAATGACCGACCGATTCATCATCAAGAAGATTCTCAGAGCTTTGGATGGAAAGTATGACACCGTGTGCACTTTGATCCAAATGATGCCAAACTACAAGGATCTCAAGCCTACCAAGTCATTGGAAGAATTGTTGCTCATGAGATGACACTTAAAGATAAGGAAGAGCTTCACAACAAGTCAAGTGGTGCTTACAAAGCTACAGTTGAAGCTCCCACAACCTCAAGTGACAAGCTAGTTTCCAATGAAGAGATAAGTCTAATGGTGAAGAACTTCAACAAATTCTACAAGAGTAGAAGCAAAGAAAGAAGCTCAAAGTCTAGATCATATGATGAAAAGAGATCTTCTAGTCGTGATCGAAACTGCTACAATTGTGGAAGACCCGGACACTACTCAAATGAGTGTTCGACTCCCCACAAGAGAAGAGAAGAATCTCCAAGAAGAAGAAGCTCAAGAGAAGAGTCGCCTCGGAAAGAGAGAAGGAGTAGAGATGATCGTTATGAACGAAGATCCTCTCGGAGAAGCAAGGATTCGGAAAGGAAAGACAAGTCATCAAGGAGCTACACAAGAAGAAAACATCAAGCTCATGTTGGTGAATGGGTCTCCGGCTCCGACTCCGACAATCACTCCGAAAGAAGCTATCACTCCAACTCCGAATACAGTCAAGATGAAGGTGTTGCCGGTCTTGCTCTCGTATCCTCCAACTTCAACTCCTATGACATATTTGATTCACCAAATGAGGGAATTGGAAGATGCTTCATGGCAAAAGGCCCCAAGGTATCACACCCTGAATTCATTGACTTTGATAGTGATGAGGATGACTTGCTTGGTGAAGATGAGCTTTTACATGATAAATCTAGTGAGCCTAGTAATGATGAACATGCTAGTAGTCTTTATAGTCGAGAAGAGTCGAATGACAATGCTATGAAGGAGATTGAGCGTCTAACTAAAGAACTAAACACTCTTAAGTTAGCTCATGAAACAACTCAAGAAGATCATAGAGAGCTCCTAAGATCTCATGAGAAGCTACGCTTCGAGAAGCTCAATCTAGAGCAAGAACATGAGTTCCTAAAAGCTATCAATGACGATCTTCGAAAGAAGAGTTCTTCATATCTTGCCAAACGACTTCTCTTGTCTAATTTCTTGCCACCTATTAAAACTAAGCATGACAAGCATAAGAAAAATTCTTCATCTAGTAGTAACAATAATCATGCTAAATCCAATATTGTTACTTCTAGTAATTCTCTTGATTCCACTAACAATGTTTCAAGCCAAGTTACACTTGAGCAAGAAAATAGTTTATTGAAAGGGATTATAGAGAAAGGTGTCTACAAGAGCCTTGCCGGAAGCAAGAACTTTGAGGAAATTGTTCGCAAGCAAGGGAGGCACCGGAAGAATCAAGGAATTGGTTTTGAGCGAAAGTTCAACGCCGAGGGTGTTGAATGGGAAGAAGGTCAATATCCCACTCCAAAGTTTGTTTCTCAAAAGGAGAAGTATGATTCTACTTCTTCCAATGTGGAACAAGCTCAAGATGACCTTCCACCACAAGACCACAAGCTAAAAGGCAAGGACAAGCTTCAAGAGGAGATTGATGCATTTATTGAAGCACCCAAGGCCATGGTCAAGTGGGTTCCCAAGGAAACTTCAAGTTCTACTCGACAAGCTCAACTACTACCCCAAGGATTCCCATCAAGATGATGTGGATCCCAAGAAGAAGAACTAGAGAGTTCTTGAGGGTGACTCCGCCAACATACTTCACTCACATTCATTTTGGCAAGAACTTGTGCAATCAACTTCCACATCTTGCACTAGTTCATGGAGTCACAAACCCTCTTGTTGGTAAGTCAAGGGACAAGGTAATCATTGCTTTCATGGACATCATCTATTATGTACTTCAATCTATGTCCATGGATATCTTTGTTTGTTCCTTGTGGGACTAACCCATGTAGGTATTGAAAGTGCCCGAATCCAAAGGATTGCTCCCAACTCTTGATGATCTTCATCAACATTGAGCATCCACATCTTCAACATCTACATGAAGTCTTCTACGACAACCCAAGGTTAGTTTGACCCTTTAAAAGGGGTTCTCACATCAAGGGGGAGCTTAGCTCTAAAGAAATGAGCTAAAGCATCTTCAAATGATGTGAACACATTAATGCTTTATGTAAAAGTGGTAACCCCACTTGTGCTTAAACGATGAGTATGACCTATGATCAAATGTTCTCATTTGACTCCTAAGTCAATATACTCATATATAGATGACCTAGTCATCGCCAAATTGTGTGCTAGTTGCTAGAGTTTTGTTTGTGCATGTTTGACACATATTTCATTTGCTATCTTATTGTGTGAGCATGTTGGATGCATAATTTTATCCATTCGAGGACATCCATTTGTTGCTTTGGTCGTTTTGGATTTTTCTTTTTGACCAAATGGATGGACAAGAATGCCTAAGTTCCTCCCCTAGCTATCTATGCTTTCTTGTCTCAAACTCTATTCATGCTTATATCACAAACTTTGGACAAGTCTTTTTGGACAGCACCGAGTGAGGAGCACTCGAGCCACCGATCCGTCAAAAGCTTAAATTCCAAAACCTTCTAAGTATTTTCGGTCAAACCAATATACTCAAATCGGATGATCAAATCACTTGATTGATCTAGGTTTTCACCTCGGTGAAACCGAAGTTACAAATTTCGGCGTGATCAAGTGAGTAATGCTCGCTTGCGATTAACCATCTCGGTGCCACCGAAGTTTTACAACTCGGTCCCACCGACACCGAAGGGTATATATACCGAGGGCAGCGCGTTGATTCTTTCTTCAAACGCCTCGCCCCAAACCCTTAGCTGCCGTCGCCGTGGTCTTCGGATCGTCTCCGCTGTCGCTCAGGCACCTCGCCATGGTCTCCGTCGCCGTCAGCGGTCAATCTCATCGCCGTTGCGCCAGAGAGAAACTCCACCAAGTTAGGGTGAGTTTCGATCCTCTCGTGTTTCAACCTCCGATTCAATACACGATTGGTTTGCCCAGCTTCTTGCCACGTTTGAAATCTTCCTATCCAGCAGATTAGTTCTTAGAACGAAATTGAGTGAAAATTTTAGGTTAGGTTTCACGAACACATTTCGTGTGACCGATTCTACATTCTCGGATCGACCGATTTGGCCTCTGGCCATTTGATCGCACTTTTCGGTCCAACCGAAGTTGTGCAAATCGGTAAGACCGAAATGAGGATTTAGTGAAACCCTAGTGTTCTCGGCTAGACTGAAACCCATTTCGTCCAACCGAAAGTGGTGTGAATGGTTCTGTTTAGACACTTCGGATTCACGAACTTTAGCCTCGGTCGACCGAAATGCATTCTGTGAAAACTTAAAACTGAAATTTGAACTCATTCTTTTGCAAAATCTTCGCAGTTTGTGATAACTCTTCTATTCTCGCCTATACCTATTCTATTCACAAAGTTGTCGGTCATGTCTCGATGCAAGTGACAGCGAACAGTCTGAATCACCAGTTGAGATTCCATAGGCAGGCACTAGTCCTGAAGCAAGCAGTTTTTCTGATGATGGTGAGAGGAGCACCCCAAGTGGTTTGCCTCCTGCTACCACCAGGGCCAGGAAGAAGAGGGATTCTGATGAAGAGGATTCTGACTTTGTTGCTGAGGAAGAGATCACTTCTAAACCTAAGAGGAAAGTGGTTGCCAAAGACTATCAAGGGAAACATGCCAAGAAAGGCACCAGCGAAGTGAAGAAGTCCACAGTTGCAAAGAAGCTGAGCATGGAAGAGGAAACATCCAGCAAGGTAAAGAAAACTTCCAAGAGGAAGAGGATAGTACATGATGAAGCTGATGATGATTCGATGAGGAAGCACCCCAGCCTCCTCGAAGCCTAAGTTGATGGGAGATGCCATCGAGGCAGGAGCACCTACCAAATCAAAGCCATCAGCTCCAGCAAAGGCAGCTCAAGCCAAGCCTGCTGCCAAGCCAAAGAAAACAGTGAGAAACATTCTCGCTTCAGAGAAGAAGAAGGACAATGTGCCACCAGTGAGTCGAAGATGAGGCACATGTGTTCTTGAAACTCGCATGTAAACCGCCATCCACAATGATGCTCATCCTCGAGCGAGAAAATATGAAGGAAAGGAAGGACAAAGGTCTCAGCTATGGAGGCAAGTTGATCCATATGCCACCGGAGAAGGACAATTGTTGACCCAAGATTCCACACCGAGAGCAACAAGATTTCTATGAGATGTGCTTATGGACAAGAAGCCCATTGTTCTTGACACTAGATATGTTGATCGGGAATATATTGACAAGTGAAGAGCACAGAGACTACTTCCCACATGTGCATGAGAGCTTCAACGCATGTGGTGTTGCAGAGTTTGTTGGTCGAAACCGACAAAGATGGAATGATGAGATGATCATGCGTTCTATGCCACAAAGACATTTCTATCCAGATGGCGAATTGTATGGATGATCAAGGCGTAGATTCTCTTCAACAGTTGAAGAGTGGGCAGCATCGCTGAATGCTCCAAAGATCAAGAGATGATGATGTTGATGTCTATGGAATTCCAAAGAAAAACCATGAGTCAATGAGGAACATGTACAATGAGGTACCAGCCAAGGATGTAGAGCTATGGAAGCTTGGATCAGTGTATCATCTTCAGGCAGGTCTCCCAACCACTAACACTATTCTGAGGCATACTTTGATGCCTAAGTCAGGAGATCATCGCATGATAAGAGGATATTCTATCAACATGCTGCATATTCTAGATCAGAAGGCACCTTTCAAGGTGATGGACCTGATAGTTGAGACTATCAAGAGGACAACAGCAGACCAGAAGAGGTCATGTGGGTTTGCTCCGCACATTCAGATGCTCATCAATGCCAAGTTTGGCACGGACACCTACTTGTTGGATAGACCCCACTTGCCACTGCAGCCTAAACATGAAGATAATGAAGTTGTGATGACTGAGGATGATCCCACATCTGTTGAAGGACAAGCTAAGTCTGAAGCTGCCAAACAAGCTAAAGCTGAGAAGGAAGCAGAAGAAGAAGAAGCAGCAAAACCCAAGAGCGTTGGAGAACAGCTTCTTGAAGCTACCAGAGGATTGAACTACGCTGGCCAGCATAGTGCGTCTCAGGAGAGTCTTGAGAGGATAGTGAAGACAAGTTCCATGCTCTGGATGTCAAGCCGATCAAGTGCAGTCACCGTTAACAAGCTTGAGGCAGATATTGAGGAAGCCAAGAGGGAGAAGGCAGAGCTCATGAAGGAGATGCAGATGACCTTGTCGAGGATGACTATGAGCAGCCTGCTCCAGTCCCCACAAAGCCCAGATCACTGCTATTCCAAAGGATGAGACCTGTGGCTCTTGTGATCAAGACCTCCCACAGCTCCATCGGGCCCAGCTCCAGCTCCGGTGTCCACTCCTCCAGCTCCACAGACTTCAAAGAAGCCTTTGCAGATGCAGCTATCTCCACTCCATCAACCTGCACAGGAGCCGCCAGCAGAGTCCCTAGTGACGATTAGCTCTATACCTTTCGAACTTTTTGGTAACTTGTTGCCAAAGGGGGAGAAATTGTATAGATCATAGGACTTCGAGAGAGAGAGTGCTCGTTTTTGCTCCTTCGTTTGCAGTTTTCCTTGAGATACTTTTGAGTTTTCCGAGACATTTCGTGTGTTCGATACTACGTTTGCTCTACTTTGATGAGTGCTTGATCATACTATGCTTAATGTGTGCTTAATGCTTATCTTATTCTATTCATATCTTGTATGATCATTTACTCATGTCTTGGTGATTGGGTGCATGCTATTCATTCTTATCATTTTGTGCGCTCCACCAAGATGTATGTGACATGGAAGAGTGACCCATGATCCTAATCGATTGTGCATTTGCATTCAAACGCAAATCTTAAATAATGCACAAATTTAGGGGGAGCTCTTGCTTATCACATACTTCTCAAAGCGACGATATTATTCATTGATTATATCATTTGTCGAAGCTTTGATCTATATGTTGTCATCAATTACCAAAAAGGGGGAGATTGAAAGTGCAACTAATCCCCGGGTGGTTTTGGTAATTAATAACAACATATATATCATTGAACTAATAACTTCTTGAGTATCATTTCAGAAAGTTCAGTGATATGGGTATGGCAATGACTGAAGAAGTGGACCCCTCAAAATGCTAAGGAAAGCATTGGCAAAAGCTCAAGACTCTATTTTTGGTTTAGTGATCCATGATCACATTGAGTCCATAGGAAAGCCAATACTATTAAAAGGGGATGAGGTTATGATGATGATCTGGTTGCTCAAAGTGCTTAGTGATCTATCTCCCAAACTATCAGCAATCTTTCATTCCAACATATACTCATAAGTAATCTCGGTCCCACCGATTCCATAAACTCACCACACCGAGATGAACCACCTCACCATATACCCAAACCCTAGTAATTTCGGATTTTCCGATTCCAAACTCGGTCTCACCGAAACTAGTGTTGCCAACCTTCTGTAACCTTCTGTCATCATATCGGTGTCACCGAGATGATAAAGTCGGTCCCACCGAGAATGGCAAACCCTAGTCTTTGGAAGAATCGGACTAACCGAGATTGTATTTTCGGTCCCACGAAAATCCCAACGCTCACAAGATTTGAACTTTCGGTCCCACCGAGTTGTCAACTTCGGTCCGACCGAGATTGGTCAAATGTGTGTAACGGTTGGATTTTGTGTGGAGGCTATAAATACCCTCCACTTCCTCTTCATTCGTGGAGAGAGCCATCGAAAGAACTACCACTCCTACCTTACATTTTCGAGAAGAAAACTACCTACCCTTGTGTTGAGATCAAGTTGCTCCACTCCCACCATATGAAACTTGATTTCTAACCTTCCCAAGTTGCTTTCCACTCAATCCTTTCTTCCACCACAGCCAAATCAGTGAGGAGAGTTGAGTGTTGGGGAGATTATCATTTGAAGCACAAGAGCAAGGAGTTCATCATCACCAACACCATCTATTACCTTTTGGAGGGTGGTGCCTCCTAGATTGGTTAGGTGTCGCTTGGGAGCCTCCGTCAAGATGTGGAGTTGAACCAAGAAGTTTGTAAAGGCAAGGAGATCGCCTACTTCGTGAAGATCTACCCCGAGTAAGGCTAGTCCTCCGTGGGCGAAGCCATGATGGCATAGACAAGGTTGCTTCTTCGTGGACCCTTCGTGGGTGGAGCCCTCCGTGGACTCTCGCAGCCGTTACCCTCCGTGGGTTGAAGTCTCCATCAACGTGGATTGACGATAGCACCACCTATCGGAACCACGAGAAAAATCTCCGTGTCTCCAAACTGCGTTTGCTCTTCTCCCCCTCTATTTACTACATGTGCAATTTACTTTCCGCTGCCATAACTCTAGAATTGCATGTGTAGGGTGATACTTGACTTGAACATCATTGTGAACTTGCCAAAAACTTGTCTTAATCAAAAGGCTAAACTTTTAAATTGTCAAGTAGTCTAATCACTCCCCTCTAGACATACTTCCGATCCTACACAAGGTAACCGAAGGAATGATGCCTGTCATTGCCTCACAAACGAAAGCGAAAACTGCGAGAAGGGTGATGGATTCAGGACCCAGATGCATCATATGGATCTGATAATGGGAAAGCACGGCGTTGAAGAAATCAGAAAAGGGGGGAACCAGTCCCGCCCACGTATGCGTCGGCGGCTGGGACCTCGGTGGGAATCCTGTCAACGGAGAAGCGAGACGCGGGCCAGGCCGTCGTCCTCCCGCACTCGTTGAAGATGGTGGCCACGGCCGAGCTGACCTTGCCCAGGCCTTCTTGATTGATTATGACCGGCCGATCGACGGCGGGGGCCACCGACGACGATGAGCGAGGCGGCGGCATGGGCTTGTTCCCTCCTCCCTTCCTCGGCGGAGCCATGACGGTAGGAAGGGGAGGGGGAAGGTTCGAGATTGGATTGGATGCGGAAGCTGGAGTTCGAGAGGAGAAAGGACAGGGAGCGTTCAAGCAGCAGAAAGGGGAGCGGCTGTGTGCGTCAGCGAGTCTGCCTAGCAAGGCATAAAATAAGGAAGCGTGGGGGACCAAAGTGCCCCACGCCCAATCAACCACCACGCTGGCGCCAAGGCAAGAAGCTGTTAGGGGCCCGCGACGCTCAGACTTGCCCTTTCGCCTCTCTGCTCAGCCAAGTTCGGGCGCGCCGTGGGCCCGGGGGCTACTGTCGGTGTTCTGGGAACGGGGGTCCCCAGACTTGCCTGCCTGCGGCCTGCGGCGTGGCTCAAAGGAGGCCCAGCGCAGCCCATCTTCATCAACGCGAATTCAAGACCCTCACGAGGGGCCAAGCCTCGCGAGGCGGACGACAAGGAGCTTCCTCAGGCACGGCCTCGTCAGGTGGGCTCGCGAGGAGGCAGAGAGTTCAAGGCGGGGTACCTCGCGAGGTGCCCTTGACGCAAGCCATGACGACCAGGGGCGCCAGTCGAGCGCCAGCCCGCGCAATGTCCTCCTTTCCTCTTTGGTGCAAAGGGGGCAAGCGCAGGCGAGGGCATCAAGCAAGGCATCCATTTCGGTGCAACGATACCAAGACCAGCCCAACGGCAGGGAAGAAGTCATTGTGGAGCCCAAGCAGGCGTCATCACCAGAGCCTTTGACAGGCGAGGACCAACTTTAGTCAGGATAAGTGTACCCGCTGTTCCCCTTCAAAATGGCCAATTGTTGGCGCCCTTCCCGCTCAATATTTGGGAAGAGGCCCAGGGCCTTTGCCTATAAATAGGACTAGCCACCCCCAGGGTAGGGCATCCAAAAAAGGGAGACCTAACCTAGCAATTAGGATCCTCACCAAGAAACCAGTAGATAGAGCGATTGAAATCCTCCTAGCAGTTCGTCGCACCAGCCAAGAACAGACCCTCGCGAGGCTGTTCTTCCTTGTATTGTTCATCATTAGCCCAAGAGCCAATCCACCACACCACACACTAGAGTAGGGTATTACACCACAATGGTGGCCTGAACCAGTATAAATCTTGTGTCTCTTGTGTTGTTCTGTTTGGTAGTTTAGATCCTAGCGGTTCGGCGAGGAACAGGTAGGCAGAGGGTTGAATCTCCGCGTGCACCCTAGAGTTCGAACCTCAAGGGTCTGCCGGAACCCGAAATCCGACACAATTCTTCCAATGACTTCCATTGGCTTGAGATCTTTGTAATTGGGCATCATTTGGATCAATGTGCACACGGTATCATATTTTCCATCCAAGGCTCTTAGGATCTGTTTGATGACGAACTTGTCAGTCATCTCTTCACTTCCTAAGCCGACAAATCTCATTTGTGATGAGACCAAGCCTAGAGTACATTTCAGCGACACCTTCACCATCCTTCATTTTGAGCTTGTCAAGCTGACTTTGCAGCACATCCAACTTGAATCCCTTGACAGACTCAATACCTTCGTGCATCTCAATCAAAGTATCCCAAATTTCCTTTGCATTCTCAAGATGGCTGATTTTGTTGAATTCTTCGGGGCACAATCCATGGAAGAGGATATCGCAAGCTTGAGCATTGTATTGCAGCATTTTCAACTCTTCCGAAGTTGCTTCGTGATTTGGTTCTCTCCTATCGAAGAATTCACCTTGCAAACCTACACACACAATAGCCCAAACGGCGGGGTTATGTCCAAGAATATGTGTTTCCATCTAATGCTTCCAACTAGCAAAATTAGTACCATCAAAGTAAGGACCTCTACGATGGTAATTTCCCGCGCTAGACGCCATACTCTCCTAGGTTGTGAAACCAAGGCTATGATAACCAAAGCTATGGAAATCAAGACAAATGAGACCAAAGCTCTGATACCACTTGTAGGAAAAAAGTATGTCTATAGGGGGGTGATTAGACTACTTGACCAAATAAAAATCTAGCCTTTTCCCAATTTATGTCTTTGCAGATTTTAGCAACTTAACACAAGTCAAGAAATCAACCTACACATGCAATTCTAAGAGTATAGTAGCAGAATGTAAATCATTGCATATGAAGGTAAAGGGGAGGAGTTTGGAGGGAGCAAACGCAATATAGACATAGAGATTTTTGGCGTGGTTCCGATAGGTGGTACTATCGTACATCCACGTTGATGGAGACTTCAAACCACGAAGGGTAATAGTTGTGCAAGTCCACAGAGGGCTCCATCCACGAAGGGTCCACGAAGAAGCAACCTTGTCTATCCCACCATGGCCATCGCCCACGAAGGACTTGCCTCACTTGGGTAGATCTTCATGAAGTAGGCGATCTCCTTGCCCTTACAAACTCCTTGGTTCAACTCCACAATCTTGATGGAGGCTCCCAAGTGACACCTAACCAATGTAGGAGACACCACTCTCCAAAAGGTAATATATGGTGTGTTGATGATGAACTCCTTGCTCTTGTGCTTCAAATGATAGTCTCCCCAACACTCAAATCTCTCTCACAGATTTGGATATGGTGGAAAGATGATTTGAGTGGAAAGCAACTTGGGGAAGGCTAGAGATCAAGATTCTTGTGGTTGGATTGGAATGTCTTGGTCTCAACACATGAGTAGGTTCTCTCTCATAAAATGAGTAGTGGGAGTGTAGGCACGTTCTGATGGCTCTCTCTCAAACGGGAAGGGGATGGAGGGGTATTTATAGCCTCCACACAAAATCTAACCGTTACACGCAATTTACCAAACTTGGTGGGACCGAATACAGAAACTCGGTGAGACCCACCTGGTTCAAAATGTGAACGTTAGGCTTTTCGGTGGGACCGACAATACCAACTCGGTGAGACCTATGCGTGATACGTCTCCAACTTATCTACTTTTCCTAATGCTTTTCCTCTTGTTTTGGACTCTAATTTGCATGATTTGAATGGAACTAACCCTGGACTGACGCTGTTTTCAGTAGAACTACCATGGTGTTGTTTTTGTGCAGAAATAAAAGTTCTCGGAATGGAACGAAACTTTGCGAGGATTTTTTATATCAAATAAGAGAATTTCTGGAGCTAGGTGGTACCTCAGGGGGCACCTTGGTGGGCACAACCCACCAGGGCGCGCCAGCCCCCCAAGGCGCGCCCTGGTGGTTGCTGCCCACCTTGTGGCCCCGCTGACCCTCAAAATCGACGCTATAAAGTCCCATATTTCTAGAAAAATCAGAGAGAAAGAATTATCGCGTTTTACGAGATGGAGCCGCCATTGTCTCCTGGTCTTCATCGGAAGGCCAGATCTGGAGTCCGTTTGGGGCTCCGGAGAGGGGGATCTTCGATCTTCGTCATCACCAACACATCTCCATTACCAATTCCATGATGCTCCCCACCGGGAGTGAGTAATTCCTTCGTAGGCTCGCTGGTCGGTGAGGAGTTGGATGAGATTCATCATGTAATCGAGTTAGTTTTGTTAGGGCCTGATCCCTAATATCCACCATGTTCTGAGATTGATGTTGCTATGACTTTGCCATGCTTATTGCTTGTCACTTTGGGCCCGGGTGCCATGATTTTTTAGATCTGAACCGTTTATGTTATCACCATTATATCCATGTTCTAGATCTGATCTTGCAAGTTATAGTCACCTACTACGTGTTTTGATCTGGCAACCCCGGAGTGACAATAGTCGGTACCACTCCCGGTGATGATCGTAGTTTGAGGAGTTCATGTATTCACCGTGTGTTAATGCCTTATTCCGGTTCTCTATTAAAAGGAGGCCATAATATCCCTTAGTTTCCAATAGGACCCCGCTGCCACGGGAGGGTAGGACAAAACATGCCATGCAAGTTCTTTCCATAAGCACGTATGACTATTTACGGAATACATGCCTACATTATATTTATTTACTGGAGCTAGTGCCGTATCGCCCTAGGTTATAACGGTCTCATGATGAATATCATCCAACGAGTCACCGATCCAATGCTTGCGAATATATCTTATATTGTTCTTGTTAAGTTACTACTCTTGCTACTGCTATTGTTACTGGTACAATATCACTGCTATCATTGTTACCGTTACCGTTACTACTACTGATATCATCAAAACTATCATACTACTGTGCTACTGCTACCTCTTGAGCTTGCAATGCTTTTCCCTTGAAGAGGAAATGGTGATGCAGCAAAGTAGTGTAAGTATTTCCCTCAGTTTTGAGAACCAAGGTATCAATCCAGTAGGAGACAATGCACAAGTCACCGAATACCTGCACAAACAATCAACAACTTGCACCCGACGCGACAAAGGGGTTGCCAATCCCTTCACGGTCACTTGCAAAAGTGAGATCTGATATAGATAAATAAACGGTAAAGTAAATATTTTTGGTATTTTTGGTTTATAGATCGGAAAGTAAAATATTGCAAAATAGCAGATCGGAAACTAGCAAGATGTAAACGAGATTCAATATAATGGAAAAGAGACTCGGGGGCCATAGGTTTCACTAGTGGCTTCTCTCAAGATAGCAAATATTACTGTGGGTGAACAAATTACTGCCGAACAATTGATAGAAAAGCACATAGTTATGACGATATCTATGGCAATGATCATGAACATAGGCATCACGTCCGTGTCAAGTAGACCGACTCCTGCCTGCATATACTACTATTACTCCACACATCGACCGCTATCCAACATGCATCTAGAGTATTAAGTTCATAAAGAACGTAGTACCACATTAAGTAAGATGACATGATGTAGAGGAATCAACTCAAGCAATATGATGAAAACCCTATCCTTTTATCCTCGATGACAACAATACAATATGTGCCTTGCTGCCCCTACTGTCACTAGAAAAGGACACCGCAAGATTGAACCCAAAGCTAAGCACTTCTCCCATTACAAGAAAGATCAATTTAGTAGGCCAAAATAAACCGATAATTCGAAGAGACTTGCAAAGATATCAAATCATGCATACAAGAATTCAGAGAAGAACCAAATAATATTCATAGATAATCTTGATCATAAATCCACAATTCATCGGATCTCGGCAAACACACCGCAAAAGAATATTACATCAAATAGATCTCCAATAACATCGAGGAGAACATGGTATTGAGAATCAAAGAGAGAGAAGAAGCCATCTAGCTAATAACTATGGACCCGAAGGTCTATGGTAAACTACTCACGCTTCATTAGAGAGGTAATGGTGTTGATGTAGAAGCCCTTCATGATCAAATCCCCCTCCGGTAGGATGCCGGAAAAGGTCCCTAGATGGGATCTCATGGGTACAGAAGGTTGCGGCGGTGGAAAAGTGGTTTCGTGGCTCTCCTGGATGTTTTTAGGTTATAAGAGTATATATAGGCGAAGGAACTATGTTAGGGGAGCTATGAGGGGCCCACGAGGGTGGGGGCGCACCCTACCCCCTGGGCGCGCCCTCCTGCCTCGTGGCCTCCTTGTTGCGTCTCCGACTTCATCTCCAAGTCTTATGGTTTCCTTTCGTCCAAGAAAGATCATCGTGAAGGTTTCATTCCGTTTGGACTCCGTTTGGTGTTCCTTTTCTGCGAAACTCTAAAATAGGCAAAAAAAACAGAAACTGGCACTGGCCCCTCGGTTAATAGGTTAGTCCAAAAAATAATATAAATAGCATATAAACGCCTATTAAACATCCAAAACAGATGATATAATAGCATGGAACAATCAAAAATTATAGATACGTTGGAGACGTATCAAGCATCCCCAAGCTTAATTCCTGCTCGTCCTCGAGTAGGTAAATGATAAAAATAGAATTTTTGATGTGGAATGCTACTTAACATATTTATCCATGTAATTTTCTTTATTGTGGCATGAATGTTCAAATCCAAAAGATTCGAAACAAAATTTTATTGACATAAAAATAATAATACTTCAAGCATACTAACAAAGCAATTATGTCTTCTCAAAATAACATTGCCAAAGAAAGCTTATCCCTACAAAATCATATAGTTTGGCTATGCTCCATCTTCGTCACACAAAATATTCAAATCATGCACAACCCCGGTTTCAGCCAAGCAATTGTTTCATACTTTAGTATTCTCAAACTTTTTGAACTTTCACACAATACATGAGCGTGAGCCATGGACATAGCACTATAGGTGGAATAGAATGGTGGTTGTGGAGAATACAAAAAAGAGGAGATAGTCTCACATCAACTAGGCGTATCGATGGGCTATGGATATGCCCTCAATAGATATCAATGTGAGTGAGTATGGATTGCCATGCAACGGATGCACTAGAGCTATAAGTGTATGAAAGCTCAAAAAGAAACTAAGTGGGTGTGCATCCAACTTGCTTGCTCATGAAGACCTAGGGTATTTGAGGAAGCCCATCGTTGGAATATACAATCCAAGTTCTATAATGAAAAATTCCCACTAGTATATGAAAGTGACAAAATAAGAGACTCTCTAACATGCATATCGTGGTGCTACTTCAAAGAACAAGTGTGGAAAAAGGATAGTAAGATTGCCCCTTCTCTCTTTTTGTCTCATTTTTTTGATTGGCTTCTTTGGCCTCTTTTTTTATTTCCTCACATGGGACAATGCTCTAATAATGATGATCATCACACTTCTATTTACTTACAACTCAAGAATTACAACTCGATACTTAGAACAAAAATATGACTCTATATGAATGCCTCCGGCGGTGTACTGGGATGTGCAATGAATCAAGAGTGACATGTATGAAAGAATTATGAATGGTGGCTTTGCCACAAATACGATGTCAAGTACATGATCATGCAGAGCAATATGACAATAATGAAGCATGTCATAATAAACGGAACGATGGAAAGTTGCATGGCAATATATCTCAGAATGGCTATGGAAAGGCCATAATAGGTAGGTATGGTGGCTGTTTTGAGGAAGGTAAATGGTGGGTGTATGGTACCGGCAAAAGTTGCACGACACAAGAGAGGCTAGCAATGGTGGAAGGGTGAGAGTGCGTATAATCCATGGACTCAACATTAGTCATAAAGAACTCACATACTTGTTGCAAAAATCTACAAGTCATCAAAACCAAGCACTATGCGCATGCACCTAGGGGAAGGGTTGGTAGGAGTTAACCATCACGCGATACTGACCTCCACACAAAGGATGACAATCAAAGAGATACCTCATGCTTCAAATTTGTTACACAACGGTTACCATACGTGCATGCTACAGGACTCACAAACCTCAACACAAGTATTTCTCAAATTGACAATTATTCCACTAGCATGACTCTAATATCACCATCTTCATATCTCAAAAACAATCATAAGGAATCAAACTTCTCATAGTATTCAATGCACTTTATATGAAAGTTTTTATTATATCCATCTTGGATGCCCATCCTATTAGGACTAGTTTTATAACCAAAGCAACTTACCATGATGTTCTAAAAGACTCTCAAAATAATATAAGTTAATCATGAGAGTTCAATAATTTCTATAAAATAAAGCCACTACCGTGCTCAAAAAAGATATAAGTGAAGCACTAGAGCAATATTGCCTAGCTCAAAAGATATAAGTGAAGCACATAGAGTATTCTAATAAATCACGATTCATGCATGTCTCTCCCAAAAGGTGTGTACAGCAAGGATGATTGTGGTAAACTAAAAAACAAATACTCAAATCATACAAGACAGTCCAAGCAAAACACATATCATGTGGTGAATACAAATATAGCCTCAAGTATAGTTACCGGTAGACGAAGACGAAAGAGGGGATGCCTTCTAGGGCATCCCCAAGCTTAGGCTTTTGGTTGTCCTTGAATATTAACTTGGGGTGCCTTGGGAATCCCCAAGCTTAGGCTTTTGCCACTCCTTGTTCCATAGTCCATCAAATCCTTACCCAAAACTTGAAAACTTCACAACACAAAACTCAACAGAAAATCTCATGAGCTCCGCTAGTATAAGAAAATAAATCACCACTTGAAGGTACTGTTGCAAACTCATTATTTATTTATATTGGTGTAATATCTATTGTATTCCAACTTATCCAAGGTTTATACCCCCCGATACTACCCATAGATTCATCAAAATAAGGAAACAACACGCTAAAACAGAATCTGTTAAAAACAGAACAGTATGTAGTAATCTGTAACTCTCAAACACTTATATAACTCCAAAAATTCTTAAATAAATTGTTGGAAGTGAGGAATTTGTATATTAATCTTCTGAAAAAAGAGTCAACTAAAAATCACTCTTCTGTTAAAAATGAAAAATAATCTCGTGAGTGCAAAAGTTTCTGTTTTTTCAGCAAGATCAAATCAACTTTCACGCAAGTCTTCCCAAAGGTTCTATTTGGCACAAACACTAATTAGAACATAAAACCACATATGACCGGAGGCTATATGAATTACTTATTACTAAACAGGAGCAAAAAGCAAGGAACAAAAATAAAATTGGGTTGCCTCCCAACAAGCGCTATCGTTTAACGCCCCTAGCTAGGCATTGATAATTTTAATGATGCTCACATGAAAGATAGCAATTGAAACACAAGGAGACCATCATGTAGCATGTGAAAAACACATCTAAGTCTAACATACTTCCTATGAATAGGCATTTTATAGGAAAACAAATTATCAAGACAAGCAAGATCTAGCATATGCAAGGAAGAAGAAAGAAACAATAGCAATCTCCACATGACGAGAGGAAATTTAGTAACATGAGAATATCTACGACCATATTTTCCTCTCCCATAATAATTACATGTAGGATCATAATAAAATTAAACAATATAGCTATCACATAACATATTCTCAACATGATCCACATGCATGCAAAGTTGACACTCTTCCAAAATAGTGGGATTAACATTAACTAAAGTCATGACCTCTCAAACCCACTTTTATCAAAAAATTCATAAGATTGAACATTCTCCAAATATGTGGGATCTAAAGTTGACACTCTTCCAAACCCACTTTCAATAATATTGCAAACACTGTTATCAATCTCATATTCGTCATGGGGCTTGAATAAATTTTCAAGATCATAAGAAGAAGAAACACCCCAATCATGATCATTGCAAAAAGTAGTAGACATAGAAAAACTAGCATCCCCAAGCTTAGGGTTTTGCATATTACTAGCACAATTTATAATAAAATCATTGCAATCATGCTTTTCATCTAAGGAACTATCAAGTATGGGTGCAATAGCAACAATATCATGTTTAACATGAGGGACTATAGCAAATTCATCTCCATAAATATTGGCATCATGGCCACAAGAATATCAAGCATCATGTTCATCAAGGGATATTTCAATCAAATCATCGAATCAAAATTATCTATAGATTCATGCATATCATTATTTTCTTCCAAAGCAACGGTCATTCTCTCAACAAATTCTTTGACATAGACATTATGAGCATAGTTTTCATAGCAATATTTAAGTATGTCAAAATTTTGAGATTTGTAGAGAGTAATATCATACTTTTCAATCAAAGAGGAAACTTCATAAGCACCCTTAAAAGCAACAAATTCTTTAGTTTGTTTGATATCATAGTAACTATAAACACCCTTTGCATACGAAGATAAGATTTCATTATCATTAAACTCACATAGGTAGGGAAGGTGTTTTTTAGGGTTCTTAGAACAACAAGTAAAATCATAAATTTCACAAAGATTCCAAGCATAGCATAGCAAAATATTTATTTGATTCCATAAGAGCTTCCCTTTTTCAGACAAACAACGATGCACAAAATGAGCATGTTCATCTAAAGATTTTCCCTCAACTAAACTAGTTGTGGTTTCAGCACGAGCACATATAGATCGAAGATGATCCAAGTAGAACACTCTAAGTGGATCCATATTAATAGATTTTTAGCAAGCAAATATGCAAGAAAATATAAGGCACATGGAAACACAAACAAAAAGACATAGGGGAAGAAGGCAAAGAAAAGGCAAATCTTTTCAAAAATCATTTTAGAGGTGGGGGAGAGGAAAACGAGATGCGAATGGCGAATAATGTAATGCAAGAGAGAAGAGTTTATGATGGGTACTTGGTATGGCTTGACATGACGTAAATCTCCCCGACAACGGCGCCAGAAATCCTTGTTGCTACCACTTGAGCTTGCATTGGTTTTCCCTTGAAGAGGAAAGGGTGATGTAGCAAAGTAGCGTAAGTATTTCCCTCAGTTTTGAGAACCAAGGTATCAATCCAATAGGAGACAACGCACAAGTCACCGAATACCTACACAAACAATCAACAACTTGCACCCAACGCGATAAAGGGGTTGTCAATCCCTTCACGGTCACTTGCAAAAGTGAGGACCTGATAGAGATAGATAAACGATAAAGTAAATATTTTTGGTATTTTTGGTTTATAATTTGGAAAGTAAAAGATTGCAAAATAGTAGATCGGAAAATAGCAAGATGTAAACGAGATTCAATATAATGGAAAGGAGACATGGGGGGCATAGGTTTCACTAGTGGCTTCTCTCAAGATAGCAAATATTACGGTGGGTGAACAAATTACTGCCGAACAATTGATAGAAAAGCGCATAGTTATGACGATATCTAAGGCAATGATCATAAACATAGGCATCACGTCCGTGTCAAGTAGACCGACTCCTGCCTCCATCTACTACTATTACTCCACACATCGACCACTATCCAGCATGCATCTAGAGTATTAAGTTCATAAAGAACAGAGTAATGCATTAAGTAAGATGACATGATGTAGAGGAAGTAACTCAAGCAATATGATGAAAACCCCATCTTTTTATCCTTAATGGCAACAATACAATATGTGCCTTGCTGCCCCTACTGTCATTGGGAAAGGACACCGCCAGATTGAACCCAAAGCTAAGCACTTCTCCCATTGCAAGAAAGATCAATCTAGTAGGCCAAACTAAACCGATAATTCAAAGAGACTTGCAAAGATATCAAATCATGGATATAAGAATTCAGAGAAGAATCAAATAATATTCATAGATAATCTTGATCATAAATCCACAATTCATCGGATCTCGGCAAACACACCGCAAAAGAATATTACATTAAATAGATCTCCAAGAACATCGAGGAGAACATGGTATTGAGAATCAAAGAGAGAGAAGAAGTCATCTAGCTAATAACTATGGACTCGAAGGTCTGTGGTAAACTACTCACGCTTCATCGGTGAGGTAACGGTGTTGATGTAGAAGCCCTTCGTGATCGAATCCCCCTCCGGTAGGACGCCGGAAAAGGTCCCTAAATGGGATCTCACGGGTACAGAAGGTTGCAGCGGTGGAAAAGTGGATTCATGGCTATCCTCGATGTTCTTAGGGTATAAGAGTATATATAGGCGAAGGAACTAGGTCAGGGGAGCTACGAGGTGCCCACGAGGGTGGGGGCGCGCCCTACTGCCTCGTGGCCGCCTTGTTGCGTCTCCGACTTCATCTCCAAGTCTTCTGGTTTCCTTTCGATCCAAGAAAGATCATCACGAAGGTTTCATTCCGCTTGGACTCCATTTGGTATTCCTTTTCTGCGAAACTCTAAAATAGGCAAAAAAACAGAAACTGGCATTGGGCCCTCGATAAATAGGTTAGTCCCAAAAATAATATAAAATAGCATACAAATGCCTATTAAACATCCAAAACAGATAATATAATAGCATGGAACGATAAAAAATTATAGATACGTTGGAGACATATCAGCTACTAATCACTTTGTTGCAGACAATTAATCTCCAGGTGTGGTTGAATTGACAACTCAGCTGCTAATACCTTCAAATATTCTTTGGCTCCCCTTGTGTCGAATCTATAAATTTGGGTTGAATACTCTACCCTCGAAAACTATTGCGATCCCCTATACTTGTGGGTTATCAATGTGCTAGGATTAGGGCGAAACCTCATCTCAGTGAGACTGATCACATGAACTCGGTGAGACCAATTTCATTAATAAGCAAACAGAGACTTGGTCAGGCAAACTCGATGGGACCAATCGCTTATTTCGGTGAGAACAAAACATTACGAAAGGAAACAAAGAGTTTACGTTGCCAACTCGATGGGACCGATTTCTCATCTCGGTTAGACTAAAATGTTACGAAGGGAAACAAAGAGTTTGCAATCCCATCTTGATGAGACCGAGATCCCTATCAGTGAGACTAAACTGATTAGGTTTCTGGCTATGGCTATGTCAAGTGAACTTGGTGGCGCTGGATAGATCAAATCGGTGGGGCCGAGTTTGACTTTAGGTTTAGGACATATGTCGAAATGAGAAAGTGGTTGAGGGCTTTTGAAGCATATCACTAAGCATTTTGAGCAAGCAAGCCATTAAGCAACACTTCATCCCCTTTTAATATTATTGGCTTTTCCTATGGACTCAATGTGATCCTGGATCACTAAAATGAAAATGTAGAGTCTTGAGCATTTGCCAATATGTGTCCTTAGCATTTTGAGGGGTCCACATCTCTAGTCGATACTATTCCAATCATTGAACTTTCTAAAACATTAATCTTGAATGGATATTAGTTCAATGAGCTATATGTTGTTATGAATTACCAAAACCACATGGGGGTTAGTTGCACTTTCATAATCCCTAATCACGAGGCCACATATGTCTCGATAAAGTGCCCCTTCATGTTATGGAAGAGTTGTTGGAAATTTTGCAGCTCGACGAGCCACCAGATCCTCAACATCTCACAGACTAGCTCAAATGAAGATGTCATGGCGATAGCATAACAATTAGCATCATCTACTCTTGTGTGTCATCGTACAATGCGACTGCATGGTATGATTGGCATGCGCAATGTGCTCATTCCAGTGGATTCTAGGGCTAGATGTTCTTTTGTGGACCCGGTCTTGGTGACTGATCTTCAAATCCAACCACAAGACATGGCACCCACATGCTATGTCATCGTTGGGATGCCACTATGAACAGCTCTCGGTTTATCCTCGAGCTCGCCTGGTGGACAAAGGGATACACATTTCAACATGATGTCAAGGTGTTGACATGTGGATGTTATGGCCTAATTTTGGGTGCTGGCTGGTTAAAGGGCTGTAGCCCTATGTGGGTGCACTAGAGTAAGAGGTCAATGCGTTTTACTCATGAAGGGTGACATACTTCCATACAAGGTATCAAAGACAAGAAGTTGCAGTGTAAACCTGTGTATGCAAGGAAACTACAGGGTTCAATTTGCAGGGGCACCATCCAACAAGGGATTCAAGTCCAAGTGCTCCGTCGGGATTAGGAGTCCATGCCAATTGACAGTGATCGTTAGTTTCTCTACATATACCTGAGTGTGTTATGGAGTTGCTAGATGAGTTCCATGACCTTTCCAAACTCCTACTCCCTCCGTCCTTTAAAGAGTGCACTTCCAACTTTGTTGGAAAGTCAAACTTTTTTTATGTTTGACCGTCTTTATATAATAATACACAAATATTTATGTCATCAAATTAGTAGCATTAGATTCATGATAAAATATATTTCACCATATATGTATTTGGTTTCACAAAAATTGATATATTTTTGCACAAACTCGGTCAAATTTCGAGATAGTTTGACCCTCCAACAAAGTTGGAAGTACACTCTTTAAAGGATGGAGGGAGTACTACACAATCACCACCATGACCAAAAGATCGTCGGATTTCTCTGCTCCCCGATGCTCAGCCTGTCAGTGCATGTCTCTATCGCTACGTGATATCTACTACGCAACCTTCTTCTTGTAGACTCGTGTTGGGCCTCCAAGCGCAGAGTTTTGTAGGACAGTAGCAATTTTCCCTCAAGTGGATGACCTAAGGTTTATCAATCAGTGGGAGGCGTAGGATGAAGATGGTCTCTCTCAAACAACCCTACAACCAAATAACAAAGAGTCTCTTGTGTCCCCAACACACCCAATACAATTGTAAACTGTATAGGAGCACTAGTTCGGTGAAGAGATAGTGATAAAAGTGTAGTATGGATGGTAGAAATATATTTTTATAATCTGAATAAATAAAAAAGCAAGGTAACTAGTTACAAAGTGAGCAAAACGGTATTGCAATGATTGAAAACAAGGCCTAGGGTTCATACTTTCACTAGTCCAAAGTCTCTCAACAATGATAACACAATTAAATCATATGGCAATCCTTCAACGTGTGACAAAGAGTCACTCCAAAGTTCCTATCGCGGAGCAAATAAGATGAAATTTCTTGTAGGGTATGAAACCACCTCAAAGTTATTCTTTCTGATCAATCTTTTGAGCTATTCCTGTAAGTGTCACAAACAACCCTAGAGTTTGTACTAAAATAACACCATATGGTACACATCAATCAACCCTAATGTCACCTAGATACTCCAATGTCACCACAAGTATCTGTGGGTCAATTATACGATATGCATCAAACAACTTCAGATTCATAATATTCAGTCCAACACAAAGAACCTCAAAGAGTGCCCCAAGATTTCTACCGGAGAAACAAGGATGAAAACGTGCATCAACCCCTATGCATAGATTACCCCAATGTCACCTTGGGAATTCGCGAATTGAGTGCCAAAACATACGTAAAGGGAATCAAAAGAACATCCCATTGTCACCATGGATATCCCATTGCAAGACATACATCAAGTGTTCTCAAATCCAACAAAGTATTCAATCCAATAATAGTGAAACTTCAAAGGTAAAAACTCAATTCATCAGAACAAGATAGAGAAGGGGAAACACCATAAGATCCAACTATAATAACAAAGCTCGCGGTACATCAAGATCATGCCAAATTAAGAATAGGAGAGAGAGGGATCAAACACATAGCTACTGGTGCATACCCTCAGCCCTGAGGGTGAACTACTCCCTCCTCATCATGGAGACCATCGGGATGATGAAGATGGCCTCCGTTGATGATTTCCCCCTCCGACAGGGTGCCGGAATGGGGTCTCAATTGGTTTTTCGTGGCTACAGAGGCTTGCGGTGGCGGAAATTTCATCTAGGGTTCTTTTCGGGGTTTTCGTATTTATAAGAATTTTTGGCGTCAGAAACAAGTCAGGGGGGGTGCCTGATACGTCCATTTTGCATCATGCTTTTATATCAATATTTATTGCATTATGGGCTGTTATTACACATTATATCTCAATACTTATGGCTATTCTCTCTTATTTTACAAGGTTTACCATGAAGAGGGGAATGCCGCAGTTGGAATTCGGCCGAAAAGGAGCAAACATTGGAAACCTATTCTGCATAGCTCCAAAAGTCCTGAAACTCCACGAAACAACGTTTTGGAATTAATAAGAATTTCTGAGCAAAAGAAATACGCCAGGGGGCCCACACCCTGCACAAGAGACAGGGGGTGCGCCTCAATAGGGCGCGCCTATCTCCTAGGCCCCTCGTGGCCTCCGCATCCATCTTCGCTATATCATCACTTTTACCCCGAAAAATCGTGGGCAAGCTTACGGATGAAACTCCGCCGCCACGAGGCGAACCTCATGAATCAATCTAGGGCTCCATGAGCTGTTCGCCGGGGACACTTCCCTCCGGGGGGGGGGATTATCACCAACGTCATCACCAACGATCCTCTCATCGGGAGGGGGTCAATCTCCATCAACATCTTCACCAGCACCATCTCCTCTCAAAACCCTAGTTTATCTCTTGTATCCAATCTTGTATCAAAACCACAAATTGGTACCTATGGGTTGCTAGTAGTGTTGATTACTCCTTGTAGTTGATGCTAATTGGTTTACTTGGTGGAAGATCATATGTTCAGATCCTTTATGCATATTATTACTCCTCTGATTATGAACATGAATATGCTTTGTGAGTAGTTACGTTTGTTCCTGAGGACGTTGGTGAAGTCTTGCTATTAGTAGTCATGTGAATTTGGTATTCGTTCGATATTTTGATCAGATGTATGTTGTCTTTTCCTCTAGTGATGTTATGTGAACGTCGACTACATGACACTTCACCATTATTTGGGCCTAGAGGAAGGCATGGGGAAGTAATAAGTAGATGATGGGTTGCTAGAGTGACAGAAGCTTAAACCCTAGTTTATGCGTTGCATCGTTAGGGGCTGATTTGGATCCATATGTTTAATGTTGTGGTTAGGTTTACCTTAATACTTCTTTTGTAGTTGCGGATGCTTGCAATAGGGGTTAATCACAAGTGGGATGCTTGTCCAAGTTAGGGCAGTACCCAAGTACCGGTCCACCCACATATCAAATTATCAAAGTACCGAACGCGAATCATATGAACGTGATGAACACTAGCTTGACGATAATTCCCAATGTGTCCTCGGGAGCTCCTTTATCATTATTAGAAATTGTCCAGGCTTATCCTTTGCTACATAAAGGATTGGGACACCTTGCTTCACTTTGTTTACTTTATTTACTTGTTACTCGTTACTATTTATCTTATCACAAAACTACCTATCACCTACAATTTTAGTGCTTGCAGAGAAAACCTTACTGAAAACCACTTATCATTTCCTTCTGCTCGTCATTGGGTTCGACACTCTTACTTATCAAAGGACTACGATAGGTCCCCTACACTTGTGAGTCATCAAGACTCTTTTCTGGCACAGTTGCCGGGGAGTGTAGTGCTTTTGGTGAGTGGAACTTGGTAAGGAAACATTTATATAGTGTGCTGAAATTTTCTGTTACTTGTCACTATGGAAACTAATCCTTTGAGGGGCTTGTTTGGGGTATCTTCACCCCAACCAGAAGAGCAAGGAGTTGCTCCTCAACCTACTGAACTTTATGAAAATATTTACTTTGAGATTCCTTCGGGTATGATAGAAAAACTGCTAGCTAATCCATTTGCAGGAGACGGAACATTGCATCCCGATTTACACCTTATCTTTGTGGATGAACTTTGTGGATTATTTAAGCTTGCAGGTATTCCCGATGATGTTGTCAAAAGGAAGGTCTTCCCTTTATCTTTGAAGGGATATGCATTGGCATGGTATAGGCTATGTGATGATACGGGATCTTGGAATTATAAGCGATTGAAGTTGGAATTTCACCAGAAGTTCTATCCTATGCATCTTGTTCATCGTGATCGTAATTACATATATAATTTCTGGCCTCGCGAAGGAGAAAGCATCGCTCAAGATTGGGGGAGGCTTAAGTCAATGTTATATTCATGCCCCAATCACGAGCTCTCTCGGGAAATGATTATTCAGAACTTTTATGCTCGACTTTCTCTTGATAATCGCAACCTGCTCGATACTTCCTGTGCTGGTTCTTATATGCTGAAGACTATTGATTTCAAATGGGACTTATTGGACAAAATTAAACGCAACTCTGAAGATTGGGGTTCCGACGATGGTAAGGAGTTAGGTATCACACCTAAGTTCGATTGTGTTAAATCTTTTATGGATACCAATGCTTTCCATGGATTTAGCTCTGAGTATGGACTTGACTCTGAAATAGTAGCTACTTTCTGTGAATCTTTTGCTACTCACGTTGATCTCCCTAAAGAGAAGTGGTTTAAATATAATCCTCCTGTTGAAGTGAAAGTAGTTGCACCTATTACAGTCGAAGAAAAGACTATTACCTATAGTGATCCTATTGTTCCTACTGCTTATGTTGAAAAACCTCCTTTTCCTGTTAGGATAAAGGATCATGCTAAAACTTCGACTGTTGTTCGTAAGAGTAATACTAGGACTTATACACCTCCTGAGCAAATTAATGTTGAACCTAGTATTGCTATGGTTAAAGATCTCTTGGACGAGGACTTAGATGGGCATGTTATTTCTTTCTTGAGTGAGTCTGCTAATATTGCTAGACCTGATACTAAGACACATAGACCTGTCGTAGGCATGCCTGTTATTTCTGTTAAAATAGGAGATCATTGTTATCATGGCTATGTGATATGGGTTCCTGTGCTAGTGCGATACCTTATGATCTATATAAAGAAATTATGCACGACATTGCACCCGTTGAATTAGAAGACATTGATGTTACTATTAAGCTTGCTAATAGGGATACCATTAAACCTATTGGGATTGTTAGAGATGTCGAAGTTTTGTGTGGGAAGGTTAAATACCCTGCCGATTTTCTTGTTCTTGGTTCCCCACAAGATGATTTTTGTCCCATTATTTTTGGTAGACCCTTCTTGAATACTGCTAGTGCTAAGATTAATTGTGAAAATAATATTGTCACTATTGGCATAGATGGTATGTCTCATGAGTTTAATTTTGCTAAGTTTAGTAGACAAATTTGTGAAAGGGAACCACCTAATAAGGATGAGATTATTGGTCTTGCTTCCATTGCTGTTCCTCCAACTGATCCGTTAGAACAATATTTGCTAGACCATGAAAACGATATGTTTATGAAGGAAAGGGAGGAAATAGATGAAGTGTTCCTTAAATAGGAACCTATGCTGAAACATAACCTTCCCGTTGAAATTCTTGGGGATCCCCCTCCACCCATGGGTGATCCTGTGTTTGAACTTAAACCCTTACCTGATAATCTTAAGTACGCTTATCTTGATGAAAAAGAAATATATCATGTTATTATTAGAGCTAACCTTTTAGAGAAAGAAGAAGAAAGATTATTGAAAACTCTGAAGAAGCACCGAGCAGTTATTGGATATACTCTGGATGTTCTTAAGGGCATTAGTCCCACATTATGTCAACACAAAATTTCAATGGAGAAAGATGCCAAACCAGTTAGAGATCCTCAAAGACGACTAAATCCCAAGATGAAGGAAGTGGTGAGAAAGGAGATACTAAAGCTCCTTGAGGCAGGTATTATTTATCCCGTTGCTGATAGTGAATGGGTAAGCCCTGTCCATTGTGTCCCTAAAAAGGGAGGTATTACCGTCGTTCCTAATGATAAAGATGAATTGATCCCGCAAAGGATTATTACATGTTATAGGATGGTAATTGATTTCCGTAAGTTAAATAAAGCTACTAAGAAAGATCATTACCCTTTACCTTTTATTGATCAAATGATAGAAAGACTATCCAAACACACACACTTCCTAGATGGTTATTCTGGCTTCTCTCAAATACCTGTGTCAGCAAAGGATCAATCTAAAACTACTTTTACTTGCCCTTTTGGTACTTTTGCTTATGGACGTATGCCTTTTGGTTTATGTAATGCACCTGCTACCTTTCAAAGATGCATGATGGCTATATTCTCTGATTTTTGTGGAAAGATTTGTGAGGTATTCATGGATGACTTCTCTGTCTATGGATCCCCTTTTGATGATTGTTTGAGCAACCTTGATCGAGTTTTGCAGAGATGCGAAGACACTAGTTTCATCTTAAATTGGGAAAGTGTCACTTTATGGTTAATGAAGGCATTGTCTTGGGGCACAAGATCTCCGAGAGAGGTATTGAAGTTGATAAAGCCAAAGTTGATGCTATTGAAAAGATGCCATGTCCCAAGGACATAAAAGGTATAAGAAGTTTCCTTGGTCACGCCGGTTTTTATAGGAGGTTCATTAAGGACTTCTCTAAAATCTCTAGGCCTCTGACTAATTTATTGCAAAAAGATATTCCTTTTGTCTTTGATGATGGTTGTGTAGAAGCATTTGAAGTACTTAAGAAAGCTTTGATCACTGCACCTATTATTCAGCCGCCTGATTGGAATTTACCTTTTGAAATTATGTGCGATGCTAGTGATTATGTTGTAGGTGTTGTTTTAGGGCAAAGAGTCGATAAGAAATTGAATGTTATCCAGTATGCTAGTAATACTCTTGATACTGCCCAGAGAAATTATGCTACTACTGAAAAAGAATTATTAGCAGTTGTGTTTGCATGTGATAAGTTTAGACCTTGTATTGTTGATTCCAAAATTACTATTCACACTGATCATGCTGCTATTAAATATCTTATGGAAAAGAAAGATGCTAAGCCTACACTCATTAGATGGGTTCTCTTGCTCCAAGAATTTGACTTGCATATTATTGATAGAAAGGGAGCTGAGAACCCCGTTGCAGATAACTTGTCTAGGTTAGAGAATGTTCTTGATGACCCACTGGCTATTAATGATACTTTCCTGATGAACAATTAGCAGTCGTCAATGCTTCTCGTACTGCTCCTTGGTATGCTGATTATGCTAATTACATTGTTGCTAAATTTATACCGCCTAGTTTCACATACCAGCAAAAGAAAAAGTGCTTTTATGATTTAAGACATTACTTCTGGGATGATCCACACCTTTATAAAGAAGTAGATGGTGTTATTAGATGTTGTGTGCCTGAGCATGAACAAGAACAGATTCTACGCAAGTGTCACTCTGAATCTTATGGAGGACACCACGCTGGAGATAGAACTGCACACAAGGTACTACAATCTGGTTTTTATTGGCCTACTCTCTTCAAAGATGCTCGTAAGTTTGTCTTATCTTGTGATGAATGTCAAAGAATAGGTAACATTAGTAGACGTCAAGAAATACCTACGAATTATTCTCTTGTTATTGAACCGTTTGATGTTTGGGGCTTTGATTATATGGGACCTTTTCCTGCCTCTAATGGTTATACTCATATTTTAGTTGTTGTTGATTACGTTACTAAGTGGGTAGAAGCTATTCCAACTAGTAGTGCTGATCATTACACTTCTATTAAAATGCTTAAAGAAGTTATTTTTCTGAGGTTTGGAGTCCCTAGATATCTTATGACTGATGGTGGTTCACATTTTATTCATGGTGCTTTCCGTAAGATGCTTGCTAAGTATGATGTCAATCATAGAATAGCATCTCCTTATCATCCGCAGTCTAGTGGTCAAGTAGAGTTGAGCAATAGAGAGCTCAAATTAATTTTACAAAAGATTGTGAATAGATCTAGAAATAATTGGTCCAAAAAACTTGATGATGCATTATGGGCCTATAGAACTGCATACAAAAATCCTATGGGTATGTCTCCATATAAGATGGTTTATGGAAAAGCGTGTCATTTACCTCTTGAACTTGAACATAAGGCTTATTGGGCTATCAAAGAGCTCAATTATGACTTCAAACTTGCCGGTGAGAAGAGGTTGTTTGATATTAGCTCACTTGATGAATGGAGAACCCAGTCATATGAGAATCCCAAGCTTTTCAAAGAAAAAGTCAAACGCTGGCATGATAAGAGGATACAAAAGCGTGAGTTTAACGTAGGAGATTATGTGTTATTATTCAACTCTCGTTTAAGATTTTTTGCAGGAAAACTTCTCTCAAAATGGGAAGGTCCGTACGTTATCGAGGAGGTCTATCGTTCTGGTGCTATAAAAATCAACAACTTCGAAGGCACAAATCCGAGGGTGGTAAACGGTCAAAGAATTAAACATTATATTTCAGGTGATCCTATCAATGTTGAAACTAATATTATTGAAACCGTAACCCCTGATGAATACATAAGGAACACTTTCCAGAATGTTCCAGACTCCGAAAAGGTATAGGTATGTGGTACGGTAAGTAAACCGACTCCAAAACAACTCTAATGGCATTTTTTATCAGTTTTGGATTATTTAAGAATTTTAGGAAGAAAGAAGTAGTCCGAAAGGGACACGAGGCTCCCACGAGAGTGGAGGGCGCGCCCCCCCTGTAGGGCGCGCCCCCCTGTCTCGTGGGCACTTCGTGTGCCTCTCGGACTCCGTTTTCTTGCATATTATGTATTTTGGTCGGTAAAAATTCATTATATATACTCCCGAAGGTTTTGACCACCGTACCACGCAAATATCCTCTGTTTTCGTTTCGAGCTGTTTCTGTTTTAGATCTAGAGCATCATGGCGTCTCCAAGCGCTCCCAAGGACAAGTTTTTTGAGAGGGTTATCAACCCCTATCTCGCGGAGTTGCTGCAACACCCTCAAACCATTGAGATGCGTGAGGCGGTGATGCATATCCGCGATGTGGAGGGACCAAGGCGTACCGGGAGCGTGGAGACAAAGCTCGAAGCTGTGGAGCAGGAAGTTTTCAAGTGTCAAGGGATGGTGGAGCGTGGACTCAGCGCCAACCAGATGATGATCACGGAGTTCACCAACAACCACAAGTTAGATGCTAAAGTCATTGGGGAGACCATCTTCAAGCTTCAAGAGAAAACCGAGCACCTCCAAGCCCAGATCTATGACTTGCAAAACCAGAACTGTGAGTATGAATATAGATTCAAGCGAATGAGTTTGGCTGCAGATTTAAGGATCCCGGAGCCTCGATCATCCTTTTATGATGGAGAGCCTATGCCTTGGAAGACGGACGACAAGCCTACATCATCAACAACTCCTACTTCACCACCTCCGAGGAAATAATCACATGGGTATGGGCACTCCACTTGGCAACTACCAAGCTTGGGGGAGGTGCCCCGGTATCGTATCACCATCACACTCTTATCTTTACCGCTTTATTTAGTTCAATCCTTTTAGTAGCATCTTGATCTAGTAGATTGAAGTTTAGATATCAAGTAGTTTCGAGTTTTGCTTTGTGTTCTCTTTTTGTAATCGAGTGCGTGAGTTATCTATAATAAAGATTAGTGTTGAGTCAAGGGCTTTGCTATGTTGCTATGATCTTGAGAAAGTAGAAAGAATAAAAGAGTTCATATTGATCTTATGGATAGTGATAACTTCACACATAGAAAGTATGAGGCATAAAAATTGTTGAGAGTTGATGAACGTAGCCTTGGTCATCGTTGCAATTAATAGGAAGTGATAAGGAAACAGGGGTTCACATATAAATATATTATCTTGGACATCTTTTATGATTGTGAAGCACTCATTAATTATGACATGCTAAAAGAGTTGATGTTGGACAAGGAAGACAACATAATGGTTTATGTTTTCCGACATCTCAGTTAAAGTATATTGTCATTGACCTTCCAAACATGTTGAGCTTGCCTTTCCCCCTCATGCTAGGCAAATTGCTTGCACCAAGTAGAGATACTACTTGTGCTTCCAAATATCCTTAAACCCAGTTTTGCCATGAGAGTCCACCATACCTACCTATGGATTGGGTAAGATCCTTCAAGTAAGTTGTCATCGGTGCAAGCAATAAAAATTGCTCTCTAAATATGTATGACTTATTAGTGCAGAGAAAATAAGCTTTGTACGAACTTGTTGTGGAAGTAATAAAAGCGACGGACTGCATAATAAAGGTCCACATAAAAGGGGCAATATAAAGTGACGTTCTTTTGCATTAAGATTTTGTGCATCAACCCTAAACGCACATGACAACCTATGCTTCCCTCTGCGAAGGGCCTATCTTTTACTTTATGTTTTTACTTTATGCTTGAGTCAAGATGATCCTCACCTTTCCCTTTTTCATTTTATCCTTTGGCAAGCTCCTCGTGTTTGAAAGATCATGATACATATATCCAATTGGATGTAAGTTAGCATGGGCTATTATTGTTGACATCACCTAAAGGTGAATACGTTGGGAGGCAACACAATAAGCCCCTATCTTTCTCAGTGTCCGGCTGAAACTCCATAACCACAAGTATTGCGTGAGTGTTAGCAATTGTAGAAGACTACAAGATAGTTGAGTATGTGAGCTTGCTGAAAAGCTATATTGTTGACTCTTTCTGATGTTATGATAAATTGCAATTGCTCCAATGACCGAGATTACAGTTTGTTAGTTCCCAATGAAGTTTTTGAACCATACTTGACATTGTGAATTGCTTGTCACTTGAGCATAGGAAATCATATGACAAAATTTATATATGTTGTTGTTATTAGAATGATCATGATGCCCTCATGTTCGCATTTTATTTTTGTCGACACCTCTATCTCTAAACATGTGACATATTTTTCGATTTCGGCTTCCGCTTGAGGACAAGCGAGGTCTAAGCTTGGGGGAGTTGATACGTCCATTTTGCATCATGCTTTTATATCAATATTTATTGCATTATGGGTTGTTATTACACATTATATCTCAATACTTATGGCTATTCTCTCTTATTTTACAAGGTTTACCATGAAGAGGGGGAATGCCGACAGCTGGAATTCTGGCTAGAAAAGGAGCAAACATTGGAAACCTATTCTGCACAGCTCCAAAAGTCCTGAAACTCCACGAAACAACTTTTTGGAATTAACAAGAATTTTTGAGCAAAAGAAATACGCCAGGGGGCCCATGTCGGTGTCAAAACCGGCGGATCTCGGGTAGGGGGTCCCGATCTGTGCGTCAAGGCTGATGGTAACAGGAAGCAAGGGACACAGATGTTTACCCAGGTTTGGGCCCTCTCGATGGAGGTAAAACCCTACTTCCTGCTTGATTAATATTTAAGATATGGCTGGTACAAGAGTAGATCTAGATCATAGAGGCTAAACCCTAAGAGCTAGCCTATGATGGTATGATTGTAATTGTGATCGACCTTCTAAGGACCAACCTCTCCGGTTTATATAGACAACGGAGAGGGCTAGGGTTTACATGGAGTCGGTTACAAGGAAGGAAACACAATATCCAGATCGCCAAGCTTGCCTTCCACGCCAAGGAGAGTCTCATCCGGACACGGGCCGAAGTCTTGAGTCTTGTATCTTCACGCTTCAATAGTCTGGATGTTGTACACAGTCCGGCTGTCCGGATACCCCCTAATCCAGGACTCCCTCAATAGCCCCTGAACCAGGCTTCAATGATGGTGAGTCCGGCGCGCATTATTGTCTTCAGCATTGCAAGGCGGGTTCCATCTCCGAATACTCCAAAGTACCTGTTACGACGAATAGTGTCTAGCCTCCTCTCAACCTTGTGCTCCTCGGCTTCAGTGCCTCAATAATGGTCACCTCCATGTGTCAAGCGAATGCGAGGAGCCGAGGTGCCTTTGCATTTGACACCCTTGATCCTCCGGGTTGACCGCCTATTTAAAGGGACGGGGATTCTCAAATCCAAACCTCACTCTCCTCCCTTGAGCTAGCATCCAGTAAAGCGCTCCGTGAAAAACCATTCCAACATGGCCAGCCATCGCAGCTCCTCTGCTTGCCCCTCTCTCTCTAAGTCGGGGGATTGGGGGGAGTGTTCAGTTCCTCATAGCCGTTTGATAAAGTTACGAACCCAAGGGTTTCTCCCACCGGCGTTCATGGTCTCTGTCCGAGCCGGAATAGCCACTTATGACGGAGGAGAACAAGCGGAGGGATCTCCAAGCCCATCTCCAGAGGAGTGTGTATGCCTCATCCCGCATCTGCTAAGGGGCGTCGGGTTTCCCATCCACCCATTTCTTTGCGGGCTCCTGGAGTTCTACGGCCTCCAGTTGCACAATCTTACCCCTGCCTCTATTCTGCACATAGCGGGGTACGTTGCACTTTGCGAGCTGTTTTTAGGCTGCGAACCTCACTTCGTATTATGGAGGAAGCTGTTCTACCTTGTTCCCCGCACCCAGGGAGAGTCCCTATATCAAGTGGGCGGGGCCGAAATATGGCGCATTGCCGAAACCGGATACCTATCTGGCACTCCCAAGTAGGCACCAGAAAACGGGCCTTTAGAGTGGTTTTACATTGATGATGTTCCCCTTCCGGATCCAGTCCGGACAGGTCTCCCCAAGTTCAGCAACGCCCCGCCGAAGGCGCGCCTAAGCCCCGCGGCCCTCAAGAAGAAGACACGAGGGAAATACACCTCCTGATGAGCAGGATAAAGTTGCTGGGCAAATCCGGACTGACGATAGTCGAGGTTATGGCTATATGCATAAGGTGGGGAGTGCAACCGCTTCAATATCAGGGGAAGCCCATGTGGCACTTCAACGGGGAAGACGACGCCACCCGTTGCGGCCGTAAGGGTCCAGACTCCGCCACCGCTTTAGCAAGGATATTGTCCGATTTGTACAAAGGGGAAGAGGAGGAGTTCCTCCGCATTAAAACGCGGGACGGATTCTCCATGTATAACCCTCCAGAGTGGGTAAGTTGCCATTCTTTTCCCTGCTTCACTTACTTGAGCGTCCCTCTGCTAAGATTACCTGCATCGATGTTTCCGAGCAGGAACTGAGGAGGGCCATAGAAGGAATCTTCAGCCCCTCCCCGCAGCCAGAGGACCCCTGGAGGGCCCTAGATCCGGGACTCAAAGAAGATCCGAATATGACCGTGGAGCTTGTCAACGGGGTATATTATCAAGCGAGCTGGGATGGCGCCTTAGTGGCCGTTACGGCCGACTATCCCGGACTGCTCCCTGTGTTGCGTGTAAGCCAAACTAAAAACCCTATCCTCCGAAGAAGATTCCCCTCAGGATTATGATTTACCCTTGAAGTGTCGTGCTGTTTGCAGAGATGACGGTCGGAGCGCGGGGCCGAGCCCCTAGGGACTTGTCAACCACAGGCGTCTGGATCGGGCAGGCTCAAGAGGAAGGTGGTGAGGGTTGACATGCTGCTGCAGAGGTAAAGTAATAACCTGTCTTGCGGTTATAGTATTTGAAATATGACAATGCCCTTTGTGTCTGGCAGGAAGAGGAGCAGCCGGACTATATCCGGGGATCCCACAAATCGCGCCTCCACTAGCCAGGCTCCAGAACCGGCGTCGAGGGCGGAGGCGAACACGGGGCCAGAACCGCGCAGTTCTCCGACACAGGACGCAGATATGTGTTCGGCCACGAACTCCGAGGTGGAGAGCGCCATGAATCACCGGCCCCGGAGGGCCGTGCTTCGGAACAACATCTTTTTCGAAGAGGCTTTTAATGCCTTCAATTCGGCAGACGCATACGTTCGAGCTGCTCGAGGCGGGCTGGCCCAAGCGACGAACCAGTACACCAAAGATATACAGGTAAGAAATTTTGACAAGTATGCATAGCAGTAGCCCCTGAGGCTTGAAATAGTTGGGACAACTGTTTGAAGGATCCATTTATGTACAGGTCCTCGTGGACAAGAATGAACAATTGGCTCGGGAGCTGGAGGCATGTAAGGCCCAGCTGATGGACGCGGTTGCCAAGTTAGAGGAATCCCAGAAGGCCCCCTCTGGTAATATTTGTATCAATTATATGCAGATATACCGGTTAGTAAATGGCTGGTGTGATTAGTCTAACAGAAAATTCTGCAGACAATCCCGGGGTGAATCTGGAGGGCGTAATGGATGACGACTCGCATCTCAAAAGACAGCTAACGGCTGGCGAGCGCATCCTTACACAAGTGACGCAAGAGAAGAACAAGCTACAAGATGCCAATATTCGGCTGGACATGTAATTAAAGGACGTCCGCGCTCAACTGGCAGACTCTGTGAAGGAGAACAAAAGGCTTCGACGCGGCATTTACGGTGATTGCTCAAACGAACTGTATGGTAGTTCGGCGAGGAAGTATTTTGAAAGAATTTTGCTTGCAGGAATGTTAACGGGTCGCCCTGAAGAGGAGATGCCCTCATCTGCAAGTGATTTGCTGCAAGAACTTTCGCAGTTGCATGAGCGTGCTCGGTGGGTCATGCACGACGTTGCTGAGGCCTTGTGGCCGTCAAGCCTCCTGCCGAATGGCATGGTGGAGCTTGCAGACCTGCTTCAAGGAGCCCGGCGACGCTTCCGTCTGTGGAAGATATCAGCCTGCCGGCAAGGTGCAAGAGAGGCCTAGGCGATGGTGAAGACGCGCTACACCAAGCTGGACCCGAACCATATGGCCGAAGTAGTTCCGGTGGGGCCCGATGGGCAAGAAATTCTCGTAAGTCTGGTATATGACCAGGTAGCATTAGCCACTAAGTATTCTCAACAGGATTGTAAGCTAGATAGCCTGTTAGATGGCATAGAGGAGGAATATAGTCAGTCCAAGTGACCGTGTAATTTAATGGGCATAAGTAGCCCCTAGCCGGATTAAAATCATTTGTCATGGCGGACCTTTTCTCTTCATCCCCCGGATCCTACAGTCCGGGGTGTGTCCGAATACCTGCTCAGTTATACAAAACCGGGGTATGCGTGGAGACCAGGCGTAGGGGTCATAAGTGCTTGAACAGACAAGTACCCAACTAGTTATGTTATATTACATGGATAGTAAGAAACATCTTCCAGGGAGAATAGTTCCATTAGGGGTTCCTTTCCCTGGGTATGCATGCGTCAATGCACATGTCCGAACTGCAAACGATGGCGCAGGATACATCCTTTGTTCACCGATCGAATATTCTCTTAAGGAAACTAGCTTTCGGCTTCACCCAGTCTGAGGTACACACCCGGCTGAACCGGCACTAACAATCGCAGAGGTGCTCCCCTTATGCCCTAGACGAATTAACGGGAACATAGGGCATAAACACAAGAGCCAGCCAACCCAGCTTGGCCACATCTTAAGTCATATCGATGCATATAATGGTGAATAAAGGGCACATATGGAAAAAGAACGCATATGTGATGGGCAAAAAGCCATTGAAAGTAATCATGTTTAGCTTCCGAATAGGAAGCCCCCATGTATTGCTTACACACATAGTGCGGCCGGAGTAATCCGGGATCCGTACTGTATGAAGTACTTTGTGTGAAGAGAAAAAAATAAAAAGGTTGAGAAAGGAAAAGTGGGGTGGAGCATAAAAAGGGGGGGTGTAAGGAGACAAACACTGAGTTCGGCGTTAGGCGTAGAATCTCCGGAGTCTGGCCGCGTTCCATGGGTTCGTCTCGAGTCTGTTATCTGATGCATTAAGTAAGCGGTACGCTCCTCCGGTGCGAACTTTGTCAATGACGAAGGGACCTTCCCATTTAGGTTTGAGTTTGTCCTTCTTCTTTTCCGGTAGGCATAGAACGAGCTCGCCAATATTGTAAGTTTTGGCCCGCACTTCTCTGCTTTGATATCGTCGAGCCTGCTGCTGATAGAATGCGGAATGGGCTTTTGCGACATCGCGCTCCTACTCCAGGGCATCCAAGTTATCCTGCTGATCTAACTCGGCTTCCTTCTCTTCATACATGCGTACGCGTGGCGAATCATGCATTATGTCGCAGGGTAGTACTGCTTCTGCACCGTACACCATAAAAAATGGTGTATATCCGGTGTTGCGATTCGGTGTGGTCCGCAGCCCCTAGAGTACGGAGTCGAGCTCCTCCACCCAGTGCATATCTGATTCTGTTAAAGATCGCACTAGTCTGGGTTTGATGTCGCTCATGATGAGACCGTTTGCCCGTTCGACCTGGCCGTTTGTTTGGGGGTGGTAGACGGAAGCGTAGTCGAGGTTAATGTCCATTTTGGCGCACCAAGTTTTCACTTCATCGGTTGTGAAATTTGAGCCATTATCAGTGATGATGCTGTGGGGGACACCGTATCGGTGTACGACCCCGGATATGAAGTCTATTACTGCTCTGGGTTCGACCGTTTTAACTGGTTTGGCTTCTATCCATTTGGTGAACTTGTCCACCATGACCAATAAGTATTTTTTCTTATAGCTTCCCCCTTTAAGAGGTCCGACCATATCCAGCCCCCAGACCACGAAGGGCCAAGTTATGGGTTTTGTTTGGAGAGCAGTAGGGGGCATATGACTCTGATTGACGAAGAGTGGCAGCCGACGCAATGTTGGACAAGATCCTGTGCGTCTGCTCGGGCCATCGGCCAATAGAAGCCTGTACGGAAGTCTTTGCTGACTAGCGCTCGAGGTGCGGCGTGGTGTCCGCCCAGTCCGGCATGGATTTCAGCCAAGAGTTGCCGCCCTTCCTCTTCGGAGATGCACCTTTGGAGCACTCCGGTCGCGCTTTTCTTGTAGAGTTCCCCTTCGTGGACTTTGTAAGCTTTAGAACGCCGGACTATGCAGCGTGCTTCATTTTGGTCTTCGGGGAGCTCCTGCCTATTTAGGTAGGCCAAGAAAGGCTCAGTCCACGGGGCGATTACGGCCAGGATTTCATGGGCCGAAGATGTTATTTCGGTGGCAGAGCCTCCGATTGGGTCTGATGGTTCGGAATCTGGGGGTGTGTTCAGATCCGTGCTGGTATTGCCGGACTCACCTTCCCATACTACGGATGGCTTGAACAACCTTTCCAGGAATATGTTGGGTGGGATAGGGTCGCGTTTGGCGCCGATGTGGGCGAGGACGTCCGCCGCTTGATTGTTTTCTCGAGACACATGGTGGAATTCGAGCCCCTCGAACCGAGCTGACATTTTAAGGACGGCATTACGGTAGGCCACCATTTTTGGATCCTTGGCGTCAAAGTCTCCATTTATTTGTGATATTGCGAGGTTTGAGTCCCTGCGCACTTCTAGGCGTTGGATGCCCATAGAGACTGCCATCCGAAGACCGTGCAATAGTGCCTCGTATTCGGCTGCGTTGTCGGAGTCTGTATATAATATTTGAAGGACGTACTGGACCGTGTCTCCGGTGGGAGATGTCAGGAATACCCCTGCTCCCAGTCTGGCCAGCATTTTGGAGCCGTCGAAGTGCATGATCCAGTTGGAGTATGCGCCGTACTCTTTAGGGAGTTCGGCTTTTGTCCATTCGGCGACAAAGTCAGCCAGTACTTGTGACTTAATGGCTCGTCGTGGTTTGTATATTACGTCAAACGGAAGGAGCTCAATAGCCCATTTAGCAATCCGGCCCGTAGCGTCGCGGTTATTAATTATGTCATTGAGTGGTACTTCGGAGGCGACCGTAATCGAACACTCTTGAATGTAGTGTCGTAGCTTTCGGGATGCCATGAATACCGCGTATGCTATTTTTTGTTAGTGTGTGTATCGGGATTTGCATGGGGTGAGGACCGTGGATACGTAATAAACCGGCTTTTGAAGCGGGAATTTGTATCCGTCCACCTCTCGTTCGACGACGAGCACTGCGCTTACCACTTGATGTGTTGCAGCTATGTATAATAGCATAGGTTCGCCAGTGTTTGGCGCTGTTAGGACTGGATTACTGGCCAATAAGGTCTTTATTTCATCAAGTCTGGCCGCGGCTGCATCCGTCCATACGAAGTGTTCGGTGTGCCGAAGGAGGCGGTAAAGAGGCAATGCCTTTTCTCCTAACCTGGATATAAAGCGGATTAAAGCGGCCACGCACCCAGCTAGCTTCTGGATGTGCTTGAGGTCTGTTGGTATAGCCAACTGCGACAGAGCTCGGATTTTTGCCGGATTCGCTTCAATTCCTCTATTGGAAACAATGAAGCCCAGCAGCTTCCCCGAGGGGACACCGAAAACGCATTTTTCCGGATTCAACTTGATGTCGTATGTCCGGAGATTATCGAATGTAAGCCTCAAGTCATCTATTAGGGTTTCGATGTGTCTTGTTTTTATGACCACGTCGTCCACATATGCCTCCACTGTTTTGCCGATTTGTTTTTCCAGGCATGTTTGAATCATGCGTTGATAGGTTGCGCCGGCATTCTTAAGCCCGAAAGGCATAGTGTTGAAGCAAAAAGGGCCATATGGCGTTATGAAAGCTGTTGCAGCTTGGTCAGACTCTGCCATCTTTATTTGATGGTATCCAGAGTATGCATCGAGAAAACACAGCGAGTCGTGTCGAGTTGTGGCATCGATAATCTGATCGATGCGAGGGAGGGGAAAGGGATCCTTGGGGCAAGCCTTGTTGAGGTCTTTGAAGTCGACGTATAGGCGCCAGGATTTGTCCTTTTTGGTACCATTACCAAATTTGTCAGCCAATCCGGATGTTCAATATCTTTGATGAATCCGGCCTCAAGTAGTTTGGCTAGCTCTTCCCCCATGGCTTGCCGTTTGGGTTCTGAAAACCGCCTTAGAGTCTGTTTGACCGGTTTGTATCCCTTCAGTATATTGAGGTTGTGTTCGGCCAACCGGCATGGGATGCCCGGTATGTCCGAAGGGTGCCAAAGTAAAATGTCCCAATTCGCAGAAGAAATCTCTCAATACAAGCGCCCATCAAGGGCTCAACTGTGTCCCGATGGATGCTGTCTTCATGGGGTCTGTTGGATGGACTTGGAATTTGAATATCTCGTCTGCAGGTTTAAATGAGGTGGACTTGGGTCACTTGTCGAGTATCATGTCGTCCCTGTAAACGGTGGCCCGCAGTGTTGTTAACTCTTCGGCTGCTAGGGCTTCAGATAATGCTTCCAGGGCTAGTGTTGCGGTTTTGTTTTCGGCGCGAAGTGCAACGTCCGGATCACTAGCTAGAGTGATGATTCCGTTGGGTCCGGGCATTTTAAGCTTCATGTACCCATAATGGGGTACAACTTGAAAGCTTGTAAATGCATCCCGCCCTAGAAGGGCGTGGTATCCGCTGCTAAAGGGAACCACTTGGAATGTGATTTCTTCGGACCTATAATTCTCTGGGGTGCCAAATACCACATCGAGTGTGATTTTTCCCGCAAACCGCGCTTCCCGAGTAGGGATAATTCCCCTGAAGGTGGTGCCCTTTGCTCAATATGGCCTTTATCAATTTCCATCTTGTTGAGCGTTTCCTCATAGATCAAGTTTTGTCCGCTTCCACCGTCCATGAGTACTTTAGTGAGCTGAAAGCCGTCCATGATTGGGCTAAGGACCAGAGCGGCTGGTTCCCAGACAGTCTGGAATCGAGGTTCATCACTGGCACTGAAAGTTATAGAAGTGTCGTTCCAGGGGTTCACCTTTGCCACATGGCAAATTTCCGAGGAGCTTCGATGAGCTCGCTCGCGCCTGTTGTTTGAGGCAAAAGTCTCAAGACAACAAGACCGCATTATGTTCGTTCATGGATGTTGCTCGCCTTATGGCTGCAAGAAGATCCTCGCCGCCAGAACAACCGCCGGAGTATCCAACATGCTCTAAGGCTATGAGTTGGTGTCGTGTCTGGAGTGCTGTGGAGTTTACATGGTCCATTGAGACATTCTTCCAATACGGTTCCCCGCCCTGGGGTGTGCTTTGGTTTCTTAGGGACAGGATCGGCCGGCTTACGGGAGTTCGCCCGTTTAGTTCGGACAAAGGTCTTGGTGAGAGTCGTACTGTCCCAAAATTCTGTTTGGGTTTTCCAGGCGCTTTCCATCGCAGAGTATTTCTGTACTATGATGGCCAAATCCACGGAGCATACAATGTCACGGCGGCTTATAGCATTAAGGAGTCCCTTGTCCGTGCAGTTCTTGCAGAAGAGTAAGACTATACTCTCCTCGCGGCAGTCCTTGACCTTGTTAAGTGCAAGGAGGAATCTGGCCCAGTAGCAATGTACAGTTTCCTAGGGCTCCTGCCGGATGCGGGAGAAGCGGTTTAAGCCCTGATAAGTGCTATTAGCTGAATCCGGATTCTGATCCGATATAACACCCAGGGGCGTGGAGAGCTCCGAGCTTGACATCTCGGGATCTGGGGCGTCGCCAAATTTCTTCGGCCTAATGCCCGATTCTAAGCCCGGGACCTGGGTCATGTCCTCCTCTGAGAAGGCCTTTGGCTCAAGGAGTCCGGCGATCCGGACATAATTCGTCCTCAAAGTCGAGGGACGGTCCGAGTGAGGTTCCTCCACTATCTCTATCTCATGGGTGGCCGGCGGGGATCTAATGTCCCTTTGGTCGGGTTTAAGCCCGATCCGGTTATAGTCTGTAGCGCCTCCCAGAGCGGCGATGCGATCCAAGAGCTCATTGAGGGAGGAGAGCTCCATTGGATCTATCTGTTTGGCGAGTTCTGAACTAACACGGAGGTTATGATTGATGACCCGGGAGGCCATCGTCGGTGCTACCGCCAATGAGGCGGCCATGATAAAGCCGCCAAGTCGGAGAGTATGGCCTACAGCCAGAGCTCCCTCCAAGGTAATGTCGTCCTTGATGACGAGCCGAGCCATCGAGCCTTGTTGTGACGACACAGAGGAACTCTCAATGAAAGCACCAATGTCGGTGTCAAAACCGGCGGATCTCGGGTAGGGGGGCCCGATCTATGCGTCAAGGCTGATGGTAACATGAAGAAAGGGACACAGATGTTTACCCAGGTTCGGGCCCTCTCGATGGAGGTAAAACCCTACTTCCTGCTTGATTAATATTGAAGATACGGGTAGTACAAGAGTAGATCTACCACGAGATCGTAGAGGCTAAACCCTAAGAGCTAGCCTATGATGGTATGATTGTAATCGTGATCGGCCTTCTAAGGACCAACCTCTCCGGTTTATATAGACACCGGAGAGGGATAGGGTTCACATGGAGTCGGTTACAAGGAAGGAAACACAATATCTGGATCGCCAAGCTTGCCTTCCACGCCAAGGAGAGTCCCATCCGGACACAGGCCGAAGTCTTGAGTCTTGTATCTTCACGCTTCAATAGTCCGGACGTTGTACACAGTCCGACTGCATTTAATACCCCTAATTCAGACTCCTCATTTCACACACTATCCCAGAGACAAGGCGCCCCCATAGGGTGCGCCTTATCTCTGGGCCCCTGTGGGGCCTGGCGTACATCTTTGCTATATCATCACTTTTACCCCGAAAAATCGTGGGCAAGCTTACGGACGAAACTCCGCCGCCACGAGACGAAACCTTGGCGGAATCAATCTAGGGCTCCATGAGCTATTCTCGCCGGGGACACTTCTCCGGAGGGGGAAATCATCACCAACGCCATCACCAACGATCCTCTCATCAGGAGGGGGTCAATCTCCATCAACATCTTCACCAGCACCATCTCCTCTCAAAACCCTAGTTCATCTCTTGTATCCAATCTTGTATCAAAACCACAAATTGGTACCTGTGGGTTGCTAGTTGTGTTGATTACTCCTTGTAGTTGATGCTAATTGGTTTAGTTGGTGGAAGATCATATGTTCAGATCCTTTATGCATATTATTACTCCTCTGATTATGAACATGAATATGCTTTGTGAGTAGTTACGTTTGTTCCTGAGGACATGGGTGAAGTCTTGCTATTAGTAGTCATGTGAATTTGGTATTCGTTCGATATTTTGATGAGATGTATGTTGTCTTTTCCTCTAGTGGTGTTATGTGAACGTTGACTACATGACACTTCACCATTGTTTGGGCCTATAGGAAGGCATGGGGAAGTAATAAGTAGATGATGGGTTGCTATAGTGACAGAAGCTTAAACCCTAGTTTATGCATTGCTTCGTTAGGGGCTGATATGGATCCATATGTTTAATGTTGTGGTTAGGTTTACCTTAATACTTCTTTTGTAGTTGCGGATGCTTGCAATAGGGGTTAATCATAAGTGGGATGCTTGTCCAAGTTAGGGCAGTACCCAAGTACCGGTCCACCCACATATCAAATTATCAAACTACGGAACGCGAATCATATGAACGTGATGAACACTAGCTTGACAATAATTCCCAATGTGTCCTCGGGAGCTCCTTTATCATTATTAGAAATTGTCCAGGCTTATCCTTTGCTACATAAAGGATTGGGCCACCTTGCTACACTTTGTTTACTTTATTTACTTGTTACTTGTTACTATTTATCTTATCACAAAACTATCTATCACCTACAATTTCAGTGCTTGCAGAGAAAACCTTACTGAAAACCGCTTGTCATTTCCTTCTGCTCCTCGTTGGGTTCGACACTCTTACTTATCGAAAGGACTAGGATAGATCCCCTACACTTGTGGGTCATCAGTGCCCGAGGTGTCCACAAGCTAGGGGGCGCGCCCTAGGCGGCTGGGCGCACCTAGAGGGCTTGTGGATTCCTCGTCCACTTCCTGGCATACCTCTTGTGCTTCGGGGGTCTCTTTTGGTCCATAAGAAATCATCGTAAATTTTCAGCCCATTTCGAGAACTTTTATTTCTGCACAAAAAAGACACCACAGTAGTTCTGCTGAAAACAACATTTGTTTGGGTTAGTTCTTATAAAATCATACCAAAACTATATACAATTGTTGTAAACATGGCATGAATACTTCATAATTATACATATGTTGGAGACGTATCAGCATCCCCAAGCTTAATTCCTGCTCGTCCTCAAGTAGGTAAATGAGAAAAGAAATAATTTATGAAGTGTGAATGCTAGCATAGTGCATGGGTTTGATCAGTGATAATTCCAAACACTTTTTCTAGCATCATTATATATCATAACAGTAGCTCATCTCATAAAACTTCTCATAATCAAGTAATCTTTCTTATTGTGGCATGAATATTCAGATCCCTAAGATTCAAAACAAAATTTTAATATTGACATAAAAACAATAATACTTCAAGCATACTAATAAAGTAATCATGTCTTCTCAAAATAACATGGCCAAAGAAAGTTATCCCTATAAAATCATATAGTCTAGCTATGCTCTATATTCATGACACAAAATATTTCATCATGCACAACCCCGGTGTTAGTCAGGCAATTGTTTTTTTTGACCTGAAACTGTAGGGCTTGTGCCCCACAGCAAATTTATTACTCCCAACCCCCAAGATACATATATGCAGTAATTACAAGGTCAGGGAGACCCAAAAAGAGAAAAAAGGCATAGTAAAAACTAACCTCAAGGAGGCAAAAAAGAGATCCATCTAATCAGATCATCTTTGAACTTGGGTTTAATCCTATGAACTAAAAGAGAAACATCCAAAATAAAAGAAGCTCTCCACCTACGAAAAGATGGTTTGATATTCCTGAAAACCCTGTCATTCTAACATTCCAGATATTCCAGCAAGCTAGGTACACAACTTCAGAGAAGAAAGGTCTTGCAAAATCCCTTCTAGCTTGATAAGCAATGGCAGTCATGTCATCTCCAGGAGGCCATGTGATTTGAAGGTAATTCCAGACCCTGCAACAAAAGTTACACTAGAAGAACAGATGATCCCTGTCCTCTTTGGTGTGCGTGGGACACAACACACACAAATTTGAGTCAGAAACATTCCAAAGGCCTTCTCTCCAAAGATATCTTGGGTATTCAGCCGATCCATGATTAACATCCAAGCAAAGAACTTGATCCTCAAAGTGCAACAACTAGCCCAAATCCAGGACAATATTGGGTTTGACACAATGTGCTTATGCAAGAAGGTATAATATTTCTTGGCAGAGTAATCCTTTCCATCCTCTTTCCAAACCCAGACATCATTCAACTGGTGATTAATATTTGTATTTCCAAGCAAGGATTGCAATGACTGCAACTCACCAAAAGCTCTCTCAGAGAGGGGTAAATGAAATAGTGTAGAGAGGTCAGACATGTCAAAAACCTCAGCAGCAGAAATAAGAGGGTCAATGACAAAAGAGAATAATCTTACAAATCTTTGATCAAGTGGGACACTGGAATCACCCAGAGACCAAGAATCAGACCAAAACAGAACTGTGTCACCCCTATGAATATGCACAGCACAGACAATTCTGAATTTATCCATTAACTTGCAAATATCTCTCCACCAGAAGGAACCACAAATGGTTGTGGCATGAGGGACTCTACCATGATAGTAGGTATTCCAAATCAAATGTACCCAGGGGACATCAACTTTATTGTAAAACTTGCTAACATGCTTGAGTAGAAGGGCTTCATTCTGCAGCCCCAAGTTCAAAATACCCAGCCCTCCTTTATTCTTTGGTCTGCAGACCAAGCTCCAAGCAGCCAAAGACTGACCAGTCTCCTGCCCATACTTTCTCCAAAGACACTGCCTCTGAATTCTCTCCAGTTGCTTTAAAATACCAGGAGGCGGGTCCAAACTGCAGAGGAAAAAAATTGGAACAGAAGAGAGAGCAGAGATCAAGTACTGTAGCCTTCCTCCATGTGCAAGGAAGGAAGAACTTACAGAAAGTTTCCTCTCCATACTATCCACCAAAGGCATTAAATCCATAATCTTGGGTTTGTTGATTCCCACAGGAAGCCCAAGATAGGTAAAAGGCAGGGAGCCAACCACACAACCAAAAACTGAAGCTAGCCTAACTATCTCCACTGGATCAACATTAATAGGAAGCATAGATGACTTATGATAGTTGACATGCAATCCAGTGGACTTGGAGAACAGAAGTAACATCTTCTTCAAGGCAACCAATTGAGATTCCTCAGCAGGCAAAATAATAAGTGTGTCATCAGCATACTGAATAATGGGGTAGTCCTTGTCATGACAGGGAATGGGAAGCTCCAAAAGACCCTGATGATACATATCATTCACAACTGATTGTAGGAAATCAGCAGCGATTGCAAACAGGAGTGGAGAGAGAGGGTCACCCTGCCTGACACCTTTCTTACATGTAAATTGCTTACCAGGTACTCCATTAAGAAAAACGGAAGAAGTACCAGAAGCAAGGAACTGCTTAACCCAAGAAATCCATTTGTCATTGAATCCTTTGTGCCTCAATTGAATCAAATGCTTTCTCAAAGTCTAACTTAAGAATAACAATAGGCCTTTTAGACTAGTGGCATTGATGCAAGTATTCAAGTGTCCAAGACACACAGTCCTGAATTGTTCTTGACTTGATGAAACCATATTGGTTTTTGTGCAAACATCTCATGATATCCAACTGAAGCCTGTTTGCAACCATCTTTGAAAGAAACTTGACCCCCATACCAGTAAGAGAGATAGGCCTGAAGTCATTAACAGATTCAAGGGACCTCTTCTTTGGTACCAGGGTGATGTAAGAATAGTTGATATTCTCAAGATTAGCAGTTCCTTCATGAAAAGTAGTAGCCAGAGCATAGAAATCCTTGCTGATTATATGCCAACACTTTTTGAAAAACAAACCATTAAAACCATCAGGTCCAGGTGACTTATCAATAGGCATGTTCTTAACAGTGTTATCCATCTCCTCCTTGGAGAACCCTTTGGTCAAGGAATCCAAACCCTCCACCCTATCCAAAATAGAGGAGATATCAAAACACATTTCAATCCCATGACTAGTGCCCATTCTGTTCTTGAAATTAAGCCAAAGAGCAGCAGCCATTTGCTCATGATCAGAGACCACAGAGCCATCCTCCAACCTTAAAGAAGCAATGGAGTTATGTCTGTATCTTTCAGAAGCCAAGGCATGGAAAAATTTAGTGTTCTCCTCCCCCACTTTAATGGATCTAATAGCACACCTTTTCCTCCAATACAGATACTCAAGGTGTAGGAGAACAATTGTTTCATACTTTTAATGTTCTAAAGCTTTTTCAACTTTCGCGTAATACATGAGCGTGAGTCATGGATATAGCACTATAGGTGGAATAGAATATGGTGGAGGTTGTGAGGAGAAGACAAAAAGGAAGAAAGTCTCACATCAACTAGGCAAATTAATCGGCTATGGAGAGGCCCATCAATCCATATCGATGCAAGTAAGTAGGGATTGCCATGCAACGGATGCACTAGAGCTATAAGTGTATGAAAGCTCAAAAGAAAACTAAGGGGGTGTATGATGTCTACTACGCAACCTTCTTCTTGTAGACTCGTGTTGGGCCTCCAAGCGCAGAGTTTTGTAGGATGATGTCTACTACACAACCTTCTTCTTGTAGACGTTGTTGGGCCTACAAGTGCACATGTTTGTAGGACAGTAGTAAATTTCCCTCAAGTGGATGACCTAAGGTTTATCAATCCGTAGGAGGCATAGGATAAAGATGGTCTCTCTCAAGCAACCCTGCAACCAAATAACAGAGAGTCTCTTGTGTCCCCAACACACCCAATACAATGGCAAATTGTATAGGTCCACTAGTTCGGCGAAGAGATGGTGATACAAGTGCAATATGGATGGTAGATAAATGTATTTGTAATCTGAAATAATAAAAACAGCAAGGTAACTAATGATAAAAGTGAGCGTAAACGGTATTGCAATGATAGGAAACAAGGCCTAGGGTTCATACTTTCACTAGTGCAAGTTCTCTCAACAATAATAACATAGATAGATCATATAACAAGCCCTCAACATGCAACAAAGAGTCACTCCGAAGCCACTAATAGCGGAGAACAAACGCAGAGATTATGGTAGGGTACGAAACCACCTCAAAGTTATTCTTTCGGATCAATCTATAAAAGAGTTTGTACTAGAATAACACCTTAAGACACAAATCAACCAAAACCCTAATGTCACCTAGATACTCCATTGTCACCTCAAGTATCCGTGGGCATGATTATACGATATGCATCACACAATCTCAGATTCATCCAACCAGCACAAAGTACTTCACAGAGTGCCCCAAAGTTTCTATCGGAGAGTCAAGAACGTGTGCCAACCCCTATGCATAGGTTCCCAATGTCACGAAACCCGCAAGTTGATCACCAAAACATACATCAAGTGGCACATGATATCCCATTGTCACCACAGATAATCACGGCAAGGCATACATCAAGTGTTCTCATAAAAGACTCAATCCGATAAGATAACTTCAAAGGCGAAACTCAATTCATCACAAGAGAGTAGAGGGGGAGAAACATCATAAGATCCAACTACAATAGCAAAGCTCGGGATACATCAAGATCGTGCCATAAAGGGAACACGAGAGAGAACACGAGAGAGAGAGAGATCAAACACATAGCTAGTGGTACATACCCTCAGCCCCGAGGGTGAACTACTCCCTCCTCGTCACGGATAGCGCCGGGATGATGAAGATGGCCACCGGTGATGGGTTCCCCCTCTGGTAGGGCGCCGGAATGGGCTCCCGAGAGGTTTTTGGTGGCTACAGAGGCTTGCGGCGGCGGAACTCCCGATCTATCTTCTGTTCTGGAAGTTTTAGGGTACGTAGGTATATATGGGTGCAAGGGGTACGTTGGTGGAGCTTCGGGGGCCCCACGAGGCAGGGGGCGCGCCCTAGGGGGGTGGGCGCGCCCCCACCCTTGTGAGCACCTCCCATATCTTCTGACGTGGGGTCCAAGTCCATCAGATCGGTTTCCTTCCAAAAATAACTTCTCCAGTTGATTTCGTTCCGTTTTGACTCCGTCTGATATTCCTTTTCCTCGATACACTGAAATAGGCATAAAACAACAAATCTGGGCTGGGCCTCCGATTAATAGGTTAGTCCCAAAAATCATATAAAAGTAGATAATAAAGCCCAATATTACCTACAACGGTAGATAAAGTAGCATGGAGCAATCAAAAATTATAGATACGTTGGAGACGTATCATAGGACAGTAGCAAATTTCCCTCAAGTGGATGACCTAAGGTTTATCAATCCGTGGGAGGTGTAGGATGAGGATGGTCTCCCTCAAACAACCCTGCAACCAAATAACAAAGAGTCTCTTGTGTCCCCAACACACCCAATACAATGGTAAATTGTATAGGTGCACTAGTTCGGTGAAGAGATGGTGATACAAGTGCAATATGGATAGTAGATATAGGTTTTTGTAATCTGAAAATATAAAAACATAAAGGTAGCAAGTGGTAAAAGTGAGCGAAAACAGTATTGCAATGCTTCGAAACAAGGCCTAAGGTTCATACTTTCACTAGTGCAAGTTCTCTAAAAAATGATAACATAATTAGATCATATAACAATCCCTCAACATGCAACAAAGAGTCACTCCAAAGTCACTAATAGCGAAGAACAAACAAAGAGATTATTGTAGGGTTCGAAACCACCTCAAAGTTATTCTTTCTGATCAGTCTATTGGGCTATTCCTATAAGTGTCACAAACAGCCCTAGAGTTCGTACTAAAATAACACCTTAAGACACACATCAACAAAAACCCTAATGTCACCTAAATACTCCAATGTCACCACAAGTATCCGCGGGTTTTATACGATATGTATCACACAATCTCAGATTCATCTATTCAAACCAACACAAAGTACTTCAAAGAGTGCCCCAAAGTTTCTACCAGAGAGTCAAGACGAAAACGTGTGCCAACCCCTATGCATAAGTTCACAAGGTCACATAACCCGCAAGTTGATCACCAAAACATACATCAAGTAGATCACGTGAATATCACATTGTCACCGTAGATAAGCACATGCAAGACATACATCAAGTGTTCTCAAATCCTTAAAGACTCGATTCGATAAGATAACTTCTAAGGGAAAACTCAATCCATTACAAGAAAGTAGAGGGGAGAAACATCATAAGATCCAACTAGAATATCAAAGCTCACGGTACATCAAGATCGTGCCATATCAAGAACATGAGAGAGAGAGAGAGATCAACCACATAGCTACTGGTACATGCCCTCAGCCCCGAGGGTTAACTACTCCCTCCTCGTCATGGAGAGCGCCGGGATGATGAAGATGGCCACCGGTGATGATTCCCCCCTCCGACGGGGTGCCGGAACAGGGTCCCGATTGGTGTTTGGTGGCTACAGAGGCTTGCGGCGGTGGAACTCGCAATCTAGGTTCTGTTCTGGAAGTTTGGGGATATATATGAGGTGTTGGCATCGGGAACAAGTCAGGGAGGTCCACTAGGCAGCCATGAGGTAGGGGGCGCGCCCTCCACCCTCGTGGTGGCATTGGGACTCTTCTAGTCCATCTCCGATGCTCCGTGGGCTTCTTCTGGTCCAAAAATAATCTCCGTAAATTTTCAGGTCAACTGGACTCCGTTTGATATTCCTTTTCCGTGAAACTGAAAAACAAGGAAAAACATAAACTGGCACTCGGCTCTAGGTTAATAGGTTAGTCCCAAAATCATATAAAATAGCATATAAATTCATATAAAATATCCAAGTTGGATAATATAATAGCATGGAACAATCAAAAATTATAGATACGTTGGAGACATATCAGTGTACATCCAATTTGCTTGCTCATGAAGACCTAGGGCAATTTGAGGAAGCCCATCATTGGAATATACAAGCCAAGTTCTATAATGAAAAATTACCACTAGTATATGAAAGTGACTAAATAGGAGATTCTCTATCATGAAGAACTTGGTGCTACTTTGAGACACAAGTGTGGAAAAAGGATAGTAACATTGTCCCTTCTCTCTTTTTCTCTCACTTTTTCGTTTTTGGGCTCTTTGGCCTCTTTTTTTTGGGCTCATTGTCCTCTTTTTGGGGGGGGGGGGCTCTTTGGCCTCTTTTTATTTATTTCAGTCCGGAGCCTCATCCCAACTTGTGAGGGGATCATAGTCTCCATCATCCTTTCCTCACATGGGACAATGCTCTAATAATGATGATCATCACACTTTTATTTACTTACAACTCAAGAATTACAACTCAATGCTAGAACAAAATATGACTCTATATGAATGCCTCATGCATGCATATGAGAACAATATGACAATGATGGTGTGTGTCATAATAAACGGAATGGTGAAAGTTGCATGGCAATATATCTCAGAATGGCTATGGAAATGCCATAATAGCCAGGTATGGTGGCTGTTTTGAGGAAGGTATATGGTGGGTTTAATGCACCACCGAGAGTTGCATGGTACTAGAGAGGCTAGCAATAATGGAAGGGTGAGAGTTGCTACCTCTTAAGCACTGCGTTGGATTTCCCCGATGAGGAGAGGATGATGCAGTAAAGTAGCGTAAGTATTTCCCTCAGTTTTTGAGAACCAAGGTATCAATCCAGTAGGAGACCACGCACAAGTCCCTCGTACCTACACAAAACGATAGAAACTCGCAACCAACGCTTAGGGGTTGTCAATCCTTCACGGTCACTTACCGAGAGTGAGATCTGATAGAGATAATATTTTTTGGTATTTTTGATAGATAGATGCAAAGTAAAAGTAAAGGTAAAGTAAAAACAAAGCAAGTAAATAAAGTAATATAGATTGATATGATGAGAATAGACCCGGGGGCCATAGGTTGAACTAGTGGCTTCTCTCAAGAGCATAAGTATTCTACAGTGGGTGAACAAATTACTGTTGAGCAATTGACAGAATTGAGCATAGTTATGAGTATATCTAGGCAATGATCATGTATATAGGCATCACGTCGGAAACAAGTAGATCGAAACGATTCTGCCTCTACTACTATTACTCCACTCATCGACCGCTATCCAGCATGCATCTAGAGTATTAAGTTAAAAATAGAGTAACGCCGTAAGCAAGATGACATGATGTAGAGGGATAAATTCATGCAATATGATAAAAACCCCATCTTGTTATCCTTGATGGCAACAATACAATGCGTGCCTTGCAACTCTTACTCTTTCTATCACTGAGTAAGGACACCGCAAGATTGAACCCAAAGCTAAGCACTTCTCCCATTGCAAGAACTACCAATCTAGTTGGCCAAACCAAAAAGATAATTCGAAGAGACTTGCAAAGATAACTCAATCATACATAAAAGAATTCAGAGAAGAATCAAATATTTTCCATAGATAATACTGGATCATAAACCCACAATTCATCGGTCTCAACAAACACACCGCAAAAAGAAGATTACATCGAATAGATCTCCATGAGAGAGGGGGAGAACATTGTATTGAGATCCAAAAGAGAGAAGAAGCCATCTAGCTACTAGCTATGGACCCAAGGTCTGAAGTAAACTACTCACACTTCATCGGAGGGGCTATGGTGATGATGTAGAAGCCCTCCGTGGTGGATGCCCCTCCGTGAAGCTCCTAACAGGCCCCAAGATGGGATCTCATGGATCTGAGAAGGTTGCGGCGGTGGAATAAGGTTTTGGCTCCTGCTCGATTGTTCGGGATACGAGGTATATATAGGAGGAAGGAGTACGTCGGTGGAGCCCGAGGGGCCCACGAGGTAGGTGGCGCGCCTGGGGCACGCCCTCCACCTCGTGACCTCCTCTGCACCGCTGGAGTAGGGTCCAAGTCTCCGGTCACGTTCGGTTGGAAAATCACGATCTCGAAGGTTTCATTCCGTTTGGACTCCGTTTGATATTCTGTTTGTTTGAAATACTATAAAAGGCAAAAAAACAGCAATTCTGGCTGGGCCTCCGGTTAATAGGTTAGTCCCAAAAGGAATATAAAAGTGGAAAATAAAGCCCAATATAGTCCAAAACAGTAGATAAAGTAGCATGGAGCAATAAAAAATTATAGATACGTTGGAGACGATCGCATCCCCAAGCTTAATTCACCTTTCGTCCTCGAGTAGGTAAATGATAAAAAAAGAATTTTTGATGCGGAGTGATACTTTGGCATAATTACAATGTAAATCTTCTTAACTGTGATATGAATATTCAGATCCGAAAGATTCAAGACAAAAGTTCTTATTGACACAAAAATAATAATACTTCAAGCATACTAATCAAAGCAATCATGTCTTCTTAAAATAACATGGCAAAAGAAAGTTCATCCCTACAAAATCATATAGTTAGGCTATGCTTCATTTTCGTCACACAAAGATGTTCCCAACTTCTATACCCCGATGACAAGCCAAGCAATTGTTTCATACTTAAATAATCTCAAACTTTTTCAACCTTCACGCAATACATGAGCGTGAGCCATGGATATAGCACTATGGGTGGAATAGAATATGATGATGGGGATTGTGTGGAGAAGACCAAAATGAGAAAGTCTCACATTGACGAGGCTAATCAATGGACTATGGAGATGCCCATCAATTGATGTCAACATGAGGAGTAGGGATTGCCATGCAACGGATGCACTAGAGCTATGAATGCTCAACAAAAGAAAACTAGTTGGTGTGCATCCAACTTGCTTGCTCACGAAGACCTATGGCATTTGAGGAAGCCCATCGTAGGAATATACAAGTCAAATTCTATAATGAAAAATTCCCACTAGTATAAAACAGACAACTTATGAGACTCACTACATGAGAAACAAGGTGCTACTTTGAAGCACAATATATGAGACTCACTACATGAAGAACAAAGTGCTACTTTGAAGCACAAGTGTGGAAAAAAATATAGTAGCATTGCCCTTTTTTTCTTTTTTTGGGCCTTTCTTTTTTTCTTTTTGGCCTTTCTCTTTTTTTGGGCAATGCTCTAATAATGATGATCATCACACTTCTATTGATTACAACACAAGGATTACAACTCGAAACTTAGAACAAGATATGACTCTATATGAATGCCTCCGGTGGTGTACCGGGATGGTGCAATGAATCAAGAGTGACATGTATGGAAAATAATGCATGGTGGCTTTGCCACAAATACGATGTCAACTACAAGATCATGCAATGGCAATATGACAAAAGTAATGTATGTCATGATGATGATGGTGGAAGTTGCATGGCAATATATCTCGAAATGGCTATGGAAATGCCATGATAGGTAGGTATGGTGGCTGTTTTGAGGAAGATATAAGGAGGTTTATGTGTGATAGAGCATATCATATCACGGGGTTTGGATGCACCGGCGAAGTTTACGCCAACTCTCAAGGTGAGAATGGGCAATGCACGGTACCGAAGAGGCTAGCAAAGGTGGAAAGGTGAGAGTGCATATAATCCATGGACTCAACATTAGTCAAAAGAACTCATATACTTAAGGCAAAAATTTAGAAGTCGTCAAAAATTCAAGTACTACGCGCATGCTCCTAGGGGGATAGATTGGTAGGAAAATACCATCGCTCGTCCCCGACCGCCACTCATAAGGATGCACAAGCCAGGTACACTTCATGTTTCAAATTTGTTACACAACTTTAGCCATACGTGCATGCTACGGGATTTGCAAACTTCAACACAAGTATTTATCAAATTCATAATCACCCAACTAGCACGACTTTGATATTATCACCTCCATATCTCAAAACAATTATCAAGTATCAAACTTATCTTAGTATTCAATTCACTCAAAAGAAAGTTTCACATATCTTGAACACCAAGTATATTAACATTAAGCAAATTACCATGCTATTAAAGACTCTCAAAATAATATAAGTGAAGCATGAGAGATCAAATAGTTTCTTTAAAACAAATCCACCACCGTGCTCTAAAAGATCTAAGTGAAGTACTAGAGCAAAAATTATCACGCTCAAAAGATATAAGTGAAGCACTATGAGCAAAAATATCAAGCTCAAAAGATATAAGTGAAGCACATAGAGTATTCTAACAAATTCCAATTCATGTATGGCTCTCTCAAAAGATGTGTACAGCAAGGATGATTGTGGTAGACTAACAAGCAAAGACACAAATAATACAAGACGCTCCAAGAAAAACACATATCATGTTGGTGAATAAAAATATAGCTCCAAGTAAATTACCGATGGAAGTGGACGAAAAGAGGGGATGCCTTCCGGGGCATCCCCAAGCTTTGACTTTTTGGTGTCCTTGGATTACCTTGGGGGTGCCATGGGCATCCCCAAGCTTAGGCTGTTGCCACTCCTTGTTCCATAATCCATCAAAAGAATTCACCCAAAACTTGAAAACTTCACAACACAAAACTCAACAGAAATCTCGTGAGCTCCGATAGAGAAAGAAAACAAAAGACTACTTCAAGGTACTGTAATAAACTCATTATTTATTTATATTGGTGTTAAACCTACTGTATTCCAACTTCTCTATGGTTTATAAACTACTTTACTAGCCATAGATTCATCAAAATAAGCAAACAACACACAAAAAACAGAATCTGTCAAAAACAGAACAGTCTGTAGCAATATGTAAATAACGCAAACTTCTGGAACTCTTATAATTCTAACAAAATAGGGAGTCCTGGAAATTTTGTTTATTGATCAGAATAAAAAAGAATCATCGCAAAAGCACGTTCCTGTGATTTATCATAACTAAATTCGTGCGTGCAAGGTTTCTGTTTTTCAGCAGAATCAAATCAACTATCATCGTAGGTTATCCTATAGGTCCTACTTGGCACAAACACTAATTAAAACATAAAACCACATCTAAACAGAAGGTAGATGGATTATTTATTCTTAAACAGAAGCAAAAACAAAAATCTCAAAATAAAATTGGGTTGCCTCCCAACAAGCGCTATCGTTTAACGCCCCTAGCTAGGCATAAAAGCAAGGATAGATCTAGGTATTGCCATCTTTGGTAGGCAATCCATAAGTGGCTCTCATAATAGATTCATATGGTAATTTTATTTTCTTTATAGGAAGTGTTCCATACCCTTCTTTAAGGAAATTGAATCTAATATTCCTTCCTTCATATCACTAATTGCACCAATCGTTCTAAGGAAAGGTCTACCAAGAATAATAGGACATGAAGGATTGCAATCTATATCAAGAACGATAAAATCTATGGGCACATAATTCCTATTTGCAACAATAAGAACATCATTAATTCTTCCCATAGGCTTTTTAATAGTGGAATCCGCAAGATGCAAGTTTAGAGAGCAATCATCAAAATCACGGAAATCTAGCAAATCACATAAAGTTTTGGGGATAGTAGAGACACTAGCACCCAAATCACACAAAGCATGAAACTCGAAATCTTTAATTTTCATTTTAATAGTAGGTTCCCACTCATCATAGAGTTTTCTAGGGAAGGAAACTTTCAACTCACGTTTTTCTTCATAAGATTGCATCAAGGCATCAACAATATGTTCGGTAAAGGCCTTATTTTGACTATAAGCATGAGGAGAATCTAGCACGGATTGCAACAAGGAAATACAACCAATCAAAGAGCAATTTTCATAATTAAATTCCTTGAGGTCCAAAATAGTGGGTTTAGCAACATCATGGTTTTTATTTATTTCAATCCCACTTTCATCAATTTCATCATCAAGATCTAGAAACTCCGAATTCTTAGAACGCCTTCTAGGTAAAGGAAGATAATCTTCAGATTCATCAAGATTCATATTGCAAAACAAAGATTTAATGGGGGACACATCAATAACTTTTATATCTTCATCTTGATTTTCATAAGGATTGGAAGAACATGCTTTAATAAAGGCATCTTTGGAAGCACGCATCCTAGCGGTTCTTTTCTTGCACTCATCAATGGAAATTCTCATGGCTTTGAGAGACTCATTGATATCATGCTTAGGAGGAATAGATCTAAGCTTTAAAGAATCAATTTCAAGAGAAATTCTATCAACGTTCCTAGCCAAATCATCAACTTTAAGACATTTCTCTTCAAGCAAAGCATTAAAATTCTTTTGTGAATTCATAAACTCTTTAACACTACTCTCAAATTCAGAGGGCATCTTATTAAAATTTCCATAAGAGTTATTGTAGGAATTTCCATAATTATTAGAAGGATTACTAGGATAAGGCCTAGGATTAAAATTCCCTCTATAAGCGTTGTTTCCAAAACTATTCCTACCAACAAAATTCACATCCATAGATTCATTATTATTCTCAAGAAAAGTAGATAAAGGCATATCATTGGGATCAAGAGAAGTATTTTTAGGAGCAAACATCTTCATAAGTTCATCCATCTTTTCACTCAAAACATTGATTTCTTCTATAGCATGCACTTTTTTACTAGAAGATCTTTCGGTGTGCCATTGAGAATAATTAGCCATAATATTATCAAGCAATTTGGTAGCATCTCCTAACGTAATTTCCATAAAAGTACCTCCCGCGGCCGAATCTAAAAAAATTCTACAAGCAAAATTCAATCCGGCATAAAATTTTTGTATGATCATCCATAAATTCAAACCATGAGTAGGGCAATTGCGAAGCATTACTTTCATTCTTTCCCAAGATTGGGCAACATGCTCATGATCAAGTTGTTTAAAATTCATGATATCGTTCCTAAGAGTAATAATCTTAGCGGGAGGAAAATACTTAGAGATAAAAGCATCTTTGCACTTGTTCCAAGAATCAATACTATTTTTAGGAATAGATGAAAACCAAACTTTAGCACGATCTCTAAGTGAAAACGGAAATAACTTTAATTTGACAATATTGTTATCCGTATCTTTCTTCTTTTGCATATCACACAAATCAACAAAATTGTTTAAATGAGTAGCGGCATCTTCACTAGGAAGGCCGGCAAATTGATCTTTCATAACAAGATTCAACAAAGCGGTATTGATTTCACAAGACTCATCATTATTAAGAGGAGCAATCGGAGTACTAAGGAAATCATTATTATTGGTATTTGAGAAATCACACAATTTGGTATTATCTTGTGCCATGGCAACAAGTAATCCAACACACAAGCAAACAGAAAGGCGACGGGAAAAAGGCAAACGGGAAAGAGAGGAGGAGATTGGGAAAGAGAGGGCAAATAAAACGGCAAGGGTGAAGTGGGGGAGAGGAAAACGAGAGGCAAATGGCAAATAATGTAATGCAAGAGATAGGGATTGCGATGGGTACTTGGTATGGTTAACTTGCTTGCGTGAGCCTCCCCGGCAACGGCGCCAGAAATTCTTCTTGCTACCTCTTGAGCACTGCGTTGGATTTCCCCGAAGAGGAGAGGGTGATGCAGTAAAGTAGCGTAAGTATTTCCCTCAGTTTTTGAGAACCAAGGTATCAATCCAGTAGGATACCACACACAAGTCCCTCGTACCTACACAAAACGATAGAAACTCGCAACCAACGCTTAGGGGTTGTCAATCCCTTCACGGTCACTTACGAGAGCGAGATCTGATAGAGATAATATTTTTTGGTATTTTTGATAGATAGACGCAAAGTAAAAGTAAAGGTAAAGTAAAAACAAAGCAAGTAAATAAAGTAATATAGATTGATATGATGAGAATAGACCCGGGGGCCATAGGTTTCACTAGTGGCTTCCCTCAAGAGCATAAGTATTCTACAGTGGGTGAACAAATTACTGTTGAGCAATTGACAGAATTGAGCATAGTTATGAGTATATCTAGGCAATGATCATGTATATAGGCATCACGTCGAAAACAAGTAGATCGAAACGATTCTGCATCTACTACTATTACTCCACTCATCGACCGCTATCCAGCATGCATCTATAGTATTAATTTAAAAACAGAGTAACGTCGTAAGCAAGATGACATGATGTAGAGGGATAAATTCATGCAACATGATAAAAAACCCATCTTGTTATCCTCGATGGCAACAATACAATATGTGCCTTGCAAATCTTTCTATCACTGAGTAAGGACTCCGCAAGATTGAACCCAAAGCTAAGCACTTCTCCCATTGCAAGAACTTCAATCTAGTTAGCCAAACCAAAAAGATAATTCGAAGAGACTTACAAAGATAACTCAATCATACATAAAAGAATTCAGAGAAGAATCAAATATTTTCCATAGATAATACTGGATCATAAACCCACAATTCATCGGTCTCAACGAACACACCGCAAAAAGAAGATTACATCGAATAGATCTCCATGAGAGAGGGGGAGAACATTGTATTGAGATCCAAAAAGAGAGAAGAAGCCATCTAGCTACTAGCTATGGACCCGAAGGTCTGAAGTAAACTACTCACACTTCATCGGAGGGGCTATGGTGATGATGTAGAAGCCCTCCATGGTGGATGCCCCCTCCGACGGAGCTCCGGAACAGGCCCCAAGATGGGATCTCGTGGATACAGAAGGTTGCGGCGGTGGAATTAGGTTTTTGGCTCCTGTTCTGATAGTTCGGGGATACGTAGGTATATATAGGAGGAAGGAGTACGTCGGTGAAGCTCCGAGGGGCCCACGAGGTAGGGGAGCGCGCACAGGGGGGGCGCACCCTCCACCCTCGTGACCTCCTCGGGCACTGCTTGGAGTAGGGTCCAAGTCTCCTGGGTCACGTTCTGTTGGAAAATCACGATCCCGAAGGTTTCATTCCGTTTGGACTCCGTTTGATATTCTGTTTCTTCGAAATACTGAAAAAGGCAAAAAACAGCAATTCTGGGTTGGGCCTCCGGTTAATAGGTTAGTCCCAAAAGTAATATAAAAGTGGAAAATAAAGCCCAATATAGTCCAAAACAGTAGATAAAGTAGCATGGAGCAATCAAAAATTATAGATACGTTGGAGACGTATCAAGAGTGCGTATAATCCATGGGCTCAACATTAGTCATAAAGAACTCACATACTTATTGCAAAAGTTTATTAGCCATCGAAGCAAAGTACTACTCCCTCTGTCCCAAAATATAAGAATGTTTTTAACACTACGCTAGTGTCGAAAATGTTCTTATATTATGGGACGGAGGGAGTAATACACATGCTCCTAGGGGAGAGGTTGGTAGGAGTTAACCATCGCGCGCTCCCGACCTCCACAGAAAGGATGACAATCAAAAACTAAATCATGCTCCAACTTCATCACATAACTGTTCACCATACGTGCATGCTTCGGGAATCACAAACTTTAACACAAGTATTTCTATAAATCCACAATTACTCACTAGCTTGACCCTAATATCACGATCTTTATATCTCAAAACAAATGCGAGGAATCAAACTTCTCATATATTCAATGATCTTCATGAAAGTTTTTATTATATCCCTCTTGGATACCCATCATATTAGGACTAAACTCATAACCCAAGCAAATTGCCATACTTGTTATAAGACTCTCAAAATGATATAATTGAAGCATGAGAGTAATGACAAACTACTCCAAAAATATAATAGTGAAGATTAAATAGCTATGTGAATAGTCTCTCATTTAATATATTTTTTAGATCTTAACTATTTTATTCAAACAGCAAGCAAAACAAAATAAAATGACATTCCAAGGATAGAACATATCATGTGAAGAAGCAAAAATTTAGGCTCAACCGAAACTGACCGATCATTGTTGAAGAAGAAAGGTGGGATGACAACCGGGGCATCCCCAAGCTTAGATGCTTGAGACTTCTTGAAATATTAAATAGGTATGCCTTGGGCATCCCCAAGCTTGAGCTCCTGTGTCTCCTTAATTCCTCTCATATCACGGTTTTCCTAATTCTTAAAAACTTCATCCACACATAACTCAACACGAACTCGTGAGATAAGTTAGTATAAATCCATGCAAAACCTTATACCTCACTACTGTATAAAATCACTAAAGTTACAATTTGACATTGAATATTAAATGCCTTTGCATATTTAATACTCCCATCCTCAAATAGAATCATTAAACAAGCAAACATATGCAAACAATGCAATCATAACAGCAATCTGTCTAAACAGAATAGTCTGTAAAGGATTAAGGAAGATCCATACTTATTTAACTCAAATAATTCTAAAAATTTACCACACTGTAGAGAGTTTATCATTGCATGTTGTGTCAAAATTTCAAGCTTTAATCACATTCTGACTTTTCTAGGGAACTTTTGCAATAGGGACAAACTTCCTGTTTTGAAACAGCTACTCATATACTTGCAAATTGTGTATGGTGAAGGCTATCCTTGACACTTTTATTGAAATAAAAGATACAAAACCCTATTCTAAATAACAGAAAGAACATATATAAATAAAATAAAATGACGCTCCAGGCAAAACACATATCATGTGACAAATAAAAATATAGCTCCAAGTGAGGTTACCAATAATGTTGAAGACGAAAGAGGGGATGCCTTCCGGGGCATCCCCAAGTTTAGTTGATTGGATCTTCCTTCAATATTACCTTGGGGTGCCTTGGGAATCCCCAAGCTTAGGGTCTTGTCACCCCGTATTCTCTTCATATCTATATCTCACCCAAAACTTGAAAACTTCAATCACATAAAACTTAACCGAACTTCGTGAGACTGGTTAGTATGATAAAGACAAATCATTCACTTAGGTACTGTCAAGACAAGATTCATAATTTTTTCCACATAATGCCTATTGTACTCTATCATTTCCACAATTTATATTACTTAATATAAGCTATGGAAACACTAAAACAAGCAAACTATGCATTGAAAACAGAATCTGTCAAGAACAGAACATTCTGTAATGATCTGAACAACCACCATACTTCTGCAACTACATCAATTCTGAAAAATTACGAAAATGTAGACAATTTGTATATAAATCATGTGTCGAAAATTAAGATCAAAAGCAAGTTCTAGTGAATTTTCAAAATTCTTGGACTGAGCGCAAAAGTTTCTATTTTTGCACAGAATCAAGTCAACTATCATATGCACTACCCCAAAGGCTTTACTTGGCACTTTATTGAAACAAAAGCTATTAAGCATGATTACTATAGTAGCATAATCATGTGAACACACAAACACAATAGGTATAATTATTGGGTTGTCTCTCAACAAGCGTGTTTCTTTAATGTCTTTTTAGCTAGGTATGATGATTTCAATGATGCTCACATAAAAGATAAGGATTGAAACATAATGGGAGCATCATGAAGCATATGACTAGCACATATAAGTCTAGCCCACTTCCTATGCATATGAATTTTGTGAGCAAACAATTCATGGGAACAAGAATCAACAAGCATAGGAAGGCAAAACAAGCATGACTTCAAAACTTTCAACACATAGAGAGGAAACTTGATATTATTGAGATATGTAAAAGCATATGTTCCTCGCTCAAAATAATTTTCAGTGGCATCATGAATGAATTCGACAATAGAACTATCACATAAAGCATTCTTTTCATGATCCACAAGCGTAGAAATTTTATTACTCTCCGCATAAGCAAATTTATTCTCCTTCATAGTAATGGGGGCAAACGCAACAAAATAACTCACGAGATACTTGATTGACATAATCAAATTGAACATTAAAATCATGATGACAAGTTTCATGGATATCATTACTCTTTATTGCATACATGTCATCACGATAATCATCATAGATAACAACTTTGTTGTCATAGTCAATTGAAAACTCTTCCAAAATAGTGGATTCATCACTAAATAAAGTCATGACCTCTCCAAATCCACTTTCATAATTATTACAATAAGATTCAACACCCTCCAAAATAGTGGGGTCACTGCTACATAAAGTTGCACTCTTCCGAACCCACTTTCATCAATATAATCATCATAAATAGGAGGCATGCTTTCATCATAATAAATTTTCTCATCAAAACTTGGGGGACTAAAAAGATCATATTCATCAAACATAGGATCCCCAACCTTGTAGCTTTGCATATCATTAGCACAATGGATATTCAAAGAATTCATACTAACAACATTGCAATCATGCTCATCATTCAAAGATTTTATGCCAAACATTTTATTGAATTTTTCTTCTATCAATTGAGCACAATTTTCCGCACCATCATTTTCAAGGAAGACATTATAAAGATGAATAATATGAGGCAACCTTTAATTCCATTTTTTGTAATTTGCTTTTATAGACTAGACTAGTGATAAAACAAGAAACTAAAAGATTCACTTGCAAGATCTAAAGATATAACTTCAAGCACTCACCTCCCCGGCAACGGCGCCAGAAAAGAGCTTGATGTCTACTACGCAGCCTTCTTCTTGTAGACTCGTGTTGGGCCTCCAAGCGCAGAGTTTTGTAGGAAAGTAGCAATTTTCCCTCAAGTGGATGACCTAAGGTTTATCAATCTGTGGGAGGCATAGGATGAAGATGGTCTCTCTCAAACAACCCTGCAACAAAATAACAAAGATTCTCTTGTGTCCCCAACACACCCAATAGAATGGTAAATTGTATAGGTGCACTAGTTCGGCGGAGAGATAGTGATAAAAGTGTAGTATGGATGGTAGAAATATAATTTTATAATCTGAATAAATAAAAACAGCAATGTAACTAGTAACAAAAGTGAGCAAAAATGGTATTGCAGTGCTTGAAAACAAGGCATAGGGTTCATACTTTCACTAGTCCAAAGTCTCTCAACAATAATAACATAATTAAATCAGATGGCAATCCCTCAATGTGCGACAAAGAGTCACTCCAAAATTCCTATCGCGGAAAACATAAGATGAAATTTCTTGTAGCGTACGAAACCACCTCAAAGTTATTCTTTCTGATCAATCGTTTGAGATATTCCTATAAGTGTCACAAACAGCCCTGGAGTTCGTGCTAAAATAACACCATATGATACACATCAACCAATGCTAATGTCACCTAGATACTCCAATGTCACCACAAGTATCTGTGGGTCAATTATACGATATGCATCAAACAACTTCAGATCCATAATATTCAGTCCAACACAAAGAACCTCAAAGAGTGCCCCAAGATTTCTACCGAAGAAATAAGGATGAAAACGTGCATCAACCCCTATGCATAGATTACCCCAATGTCACCTCGGGAATTCGCGGGTTGAGTGCCAAAACATACATCAAGGGAATCAAAAGAACATCCCATTGTCACCACGGATATCCCATTGCAAGACATACATCAAGTGTTCTCAAATCCAACAAAGTATTCAATCCAATAATAGTGAAACCTCAAAGGTAAAAACACAATTCATCAGAACAAGATAGAGAGGGGAAAACACCATATGATCCAATTATAATAACAAATCTCACGATACATCAAGATCATGCCAAATTAAGAACACGAGAGAGAGAGAGAGAGAGAGAGAGGGATCAAACACATAGCTACTGGTACATACCCTCAGCCCCGAGGGTGAACTACTCCCTCCTCATCATGGAGACCGTCGGGATGATGAAGATGGCCTCCGGTGATGATTTCCCCCTCTGGCAGGGTGCCAGAACAGGGTCTCGATAGGTTTTTCATGGCTACAGAGGCTTCCGGTGGGGGAACCTTTCATCTAGGGTTCTTTTCAGAGGTCTCCGAATTTATAAGAATTTTTGGCGCCGGAAACAAGTCAGGAGGGTGCCCAAGGTGTCCACAAGCCAGGGAAGCCCTAGGGGGTGGGCACACCTAGAGGGCTTGTGGATTCCTCGTCCACTTCTGGTCCAGCCCTTGTGCTTTGGGGGTCTCTTTTGGTCCATAAAATATCACCGTAAATTTTTAGCCCATTCCGAGAACTTTTATTTTTGCACAAAAATCGACACCATGGTAGTTTTGCTAAAAAGAGCGTCAGTCTGGGTTAGTTCTAATTAAAACATACCAAAACCATATAAAATTGTTGTAAACATGGCATGAACACTCCATAAATTATAGGTACGTTGGAGACGTATCACTACACACCACAATACAAAGACAAAATTCAGCGGCTGATTCAAGAGATGCTGAAAATGGTAAGATTTGGTTGAGCTCGAGCTCGTTTGCCTCTCTAGTGCTCCTGGTGCATGAAAAAGATGGTTCTTGCGTCTACTACAAGCTGCTCAATGCTATTATAGTTAAAAATAAACACTCGATGCCCATTTGGATGAACTATTGGACGATATGTCTGGAGCTCAATGGTTCACCAAGTTGGACTTGCTTTCTGGATATCATCAGATCCAACTAGTTGGAGGATATGAGTTTAAAACAACTTGTCGGACGCACCAGGAACTATATGAATTTTTAGTCATGTTGTTTGGTTTGGTGGAATCTACAACTACCTTCCAAGGCGTGATGAATCATGCCTTGACAAGATGTTGTGCAAAGGAGTGCTGGAATTTATGGATGATATCATTGTATACAGCTCATCTCTGACTGAGCATGTCCAGCAGCTGAAACCTATTTCTTTCATCCCGCTAGACAACTAGTTGGTGGTAAAATTTTCCAGGTGTGTCTTTGCCCAATCCAAGCTGTAGTGTCTCGGACATGTCATCACTGATCAAGGTGTGTCCACAGACCTCGTGAAAATTAAAGTGCTCAAAGATTGGCCAAAGTCCACCAATCTGAAGGAGCTAAGGTGTTTTCTTGGATTAAACGGGTACTACCAGAAGTTTATTTAGTACTACGACGTTATCAGCCGACTCTTAATAGAGTTACTTATCTTTAGTTACTACCGAAAGAAACATATGCAACTGAAGGAAATATGCCCTAGAGGCAATAATAAAGTTGTTATTTTATATTTCTTGATAAATTTTTATTATTCATTCTAGAATTGTATTAACCGGGAACTTGATACATGTGTGAATACATAGACAAAACACCATGTCCCTAGTATGCCTCTACTAGACTAGCTCGTTGATCAAAGATGGTTAAATTTACTAGCCATGGACATGAGTTGTCATTTGATAAAGGGGATCACATCATTAGTGGAATGATGTGATGGACAAGACCCATCCGTTAGCTTAGCATAATGATCGTTCAATTTTATTGCTACTGCTTTCTTCATGTCAAATATATATTCCTCCGACTATGAGATTATGCAACTCCCGAACACCGGAGAAATGCCCTGTGCGCTATCAAACGTCAGAACGTAACTGGGTGATTATAAATATGCTCTACAGGTATCTCCGAAGGTGTTTATTGGGTTGGCATAGGTCAAGATTAGGATTTGTCACTCTGAGTATCGGAGAGGTATCTCTAGGCCCTCTCGGTAATGCACATCGTATGAAGCCTCGCAAGCAATGTGACTAATGAGTTAGTTACATGATGATGTGCTATGGAACGAGTAAAGACACTTGCCAATAACGACATTGAACTAGGTATGAAGATACCGACGATCGAATCTCGGGCAAGTAACATACCAATAACAAAGGGAATAACATATGTTTACATTGCGGTTCGACCGATAAAGATCTTCGTATAATATATGGGAACCAATATGAGCTTCCAGGTTCCGCTACTGGTTATTGACCATAGAGGTGTCTCGGTCACGTCTACATAGTTCTCGAACCCGTAGGGTCCCCATGCTTAACATTCGATGACTATATGTATTATATGAGTTATGTGTTTTGGTGACCGAAGGTTGTTTGGAGTCCCGGATGATATCAAGGACATGACGAGGAGTATCAAAATGGTCTAGAGGTAAAGATTGATATATTGGAAGGTAGTATTCAGACATCGGAAGGGTTCCAGAGTGTATCGGGTACATACCAGAGTACCGGAGGGGTTACCGGAACCCCCCAGGGAAAGATATGGGCCATATGGGCCATAGGAGGGAGACTAACCAGCCCACAAGGGGCTGGTGCACCCCCCACAAGGGAGGAGGCCGAATTGGACTAGGGAAAGGGGGCGCCACCTGAGGGAGTCCTGGATTAGGGGGTATCCAGACAGCCGAACTGTATACATCGTTCGGACAATTGAAGCGTGAAGATACAAGACTCAAGACTCCGTCCCGTGTCCGGATGGGACTCTCCTTTGCGTGGGAGGCAAGCTTGGCGATCCGGATATTGTATTTCCTTCCTTGTAACCGACTCCATGTAAACCCTAGCCCTCTCTGGTGTCTATATAAACCGGAGGTGTTGGTCCTTAGAAGGCCGATCACAATTACAATCATAATCATCATAGGCTAGCTTCTAGGGTTTAGCCTCTACGATCTCGTGGTAGATCTACTCTTGTACTACTCATATCGTCAATATTAATCAAGCAGGAAGTAGGGTTTTACCTCCATCAAGAGGGCCCGAACCTGGGTAAACATTGTGTCCTCGCCTCGCTACCATCAGCCTAAGACGCATGCAGATCGGGACCCCTACCCGAGATCCGCCGGTTTTGACACCGACATTCATGCTTTCATTGAGAGTTCCTCTGTGTCGTCGCTGCAAGGCTTGATGGCGCCTTCAATCGTCAACAACATGGTCCAGGGCGAGACTTTTCTCCTTGGACAGATCTTCGTGTTCGGCGGCTTCGCACTGCGGGCCAATTCGCTTGGCCATCTTGAGCAGATTGACAGCTACGCCTCTGGCCACCAAGTCAGGTTCGGAAACTTGAATTACACGACCTACATTCGCGGAGACTTGATCTTCGATGGATTCAGGCCTGTACCAGGAGCACCGGACAGCCACGATGAGCACGGCTTAGACCTGATGTCGGACAATGCTCGGGATATCACCCCTGCAGTAGCCCCGGACCTAAATCCGGAGCAAGCTACGTTGCCTAAGGACGGAGGGATGGACCCCGCCCCACAGGCCGCACACTCATCGTTGGTGGAGCCGAACACAGGTCTCACCTCTGTGGAAGCCTGTGACTCCGGACCCCCGGACTCGTATCCGGTTGTTGGTTCCAGTCCGCGCACTCCCGAGCCAGTCGAGCCAGGTTGGGCTCCAGTAATGAAGTTTACCGCTGCGGATATCTTCCAGCACTCGCCCTTCGGTGACATGCTGAACTCATTAAAGTCTCTCTCTTTGACAGGAGGCTCTTGGCCAAACTATGTCCGGCTCGAGTGGGAAGCAAGCGGCGAAGGAATTCGCTGCCCACCCACCACCCACTACATTGCCACGGTCGATGATCTAACCGACGTGCTTGACTTCGACTCCAAAGACATCGACGGTATGGACGACGATGCAGGAGAAGAACATGATCCACCGCTCACTGGGCGGTGGACAGCCACCTCTTCCTATGATATATATATGGTGGACACTCCGAAGGAAACCAATGGCGATGAGGCAACGGAGGATAACCCCTCAGGGAAAAAACAAAGCATGGGCGTCGTCGACGTCGCTCCAAGCCCCGCCACAGCAATACTAACCCAGGAGACGAAAACAATCTGGATGGTGCCGAAGAGGAATACAACCCTGATCAGCCCACCTTCGAGCAGGCCGAGCAGGAAGATGAGCAGGTTAGTCCAGACGAACAGGCGACAGGTGGATATCCGGAGGAGGACAACTACATGCCCCCCTCCGAAGACGAGATTAGCCTCGGCGACAACGAGTTCGGCGTGCCTGAGGACCCCGTCGAGCAGGAACGCTTCAAGTGTTGGCTTATGGCCACTGCGAGGAGCCTGAAAAAGAAGCAGCAGCAACTCCAAGCTGATCAAGACTTGCTCACAGATAGATGGACTGAAGCCCTGGCAGCCGAGGAATACGGACTCGAGCGCCACACGGCTGACCGGCCACCCAGCAGCCGGGACAAAACGGCATATCATCCCGAATACCAGCCCGCACCCCCACGCCAATACACTATGGCCCGGGGCAACAGGCAAGACCTGCAAGATATACTGGAAAACAAAACAGGACAGCCAAGATCGATCTACGGATCACGGGGGCGCACCCCAGCACGCGACGATGACCGTCGCGACGGATACACCATAAACAAGTTCGGCCGGGCCGAACACAGCCACCCAGACCAATTCGAACTGCGTAGCCACATAGCCCGGCACAGAGGCACCGCACAACCCCTCTGCTTCACCGACGAAGTGATGGATCACGAATTCCCAGAAGGATTCAAACCCGTAAACATCGAATCATACGATGGAACAATAGACCTCACAGTATGGATTGAAGATTTCCTTCTCCATATTCACATGACCCGCAGAGACGACCTACACGCCATCAAGTATCTTCCCCTTAAGCTCAAAGGACCCGCCCGGCACTGGCTAAACAGCATGCCCGCAAATTCCATTGGCAGTTGGGAAAACCTGGAAGACGCGTTCCTCGACAACTTCCAGGGCACATACGTGCGACCACCGGACTCCGATGATTTGAGCCACATTACTCAACAGCCCGGAGAGTCAGCCAGGAAATTCTGGACTCGGTTCCTAACTAAAAAGATCCAAATAGTCGACTGTCCGGACGCCGAAGCCCTGGCGGCTTTTAAGCATAATATCCATGACGAGTGGCTCGTCCGACACCTCGGCCAGGAAAAACCCAAGTCCATGGCAGCTCTCACGACACTAATGACCCGCTTTTGCGTGGGCGAGGACAGCTGGTTGGCTCGCAGCAGCACCACACCACATTCTGGCACTTCGGACATCCGTGACAATAACGGCAAGCCACGGTGCAACAGACACAAGCGACGGAACAACGGCGACAACACCAAAGACACGGCAGTCAATGCCGGATTCAGCAGATCCAAATCCGGTCAGTGGAAGAAGCCATTAAAAAGAAACAATCGAGGACCGCCGACCGACCGATATCGAACGCCGTGCCAAATTCATGGCACCCCAGACAAGCCAGCCAATCACACCAATAGAGACTGCTGGGTGTTCAAATAGGCCGGCAAAATAAACGCCGAAAACAAGGACAAGGGGCTGCACAGCGATGATGACGAGGAGCCCCGACGTCCGAACACGAGGGGACAGAAGAGATTTCCCCCCAGGTAAAAACGGTCGACATGATCTACGCCACCCACATTCCCAAGCGGGACTGGAAGCGAGCACTACGGGACGTCTATGCGATGGAGCCAGTCGCCCCTAAATTCAACCCATGGTCGGCTTGTCCGATCACCTTTGATCGTAGGGATCACCCTACTAGCATCCGTCACGGTGGCTCAGCTGCATTGGTCCTAGACCCAATCATCGACGATTCCACCTCACACGAGTCCTTGTGGACAGCGGCAGCAGCTTGAACCTGCTTTATCAGGACATAGTGCGCAAAATGGGCATCAACCCTTCAAGGATCAAGCCCACCAAAACCACCTTTAAAGGTGTAATTCCTGGAGTAGAGGCCCGCTGTACGGGCTCTATAACAATGGAAGTGGTCTTCGGATCTCCGGATAACTTCTGAAGCAAAGAGTTAATCTTCGATATCGTACCTTTCCGTAGTGGTTACCACGCACTGCTCGGACGAACCGCATTCACTAGATTCAATGCGGTACCGCACTATGCATACCTCAAGCTCAAGATGCCAGGCCCGCGCGGGGTCATAACAGTCAACGGAAACATGGACCGCTCTCTCCGTATAGAAGAGCATACTGCAGCCCTCGCGGCAGAAGTGCAATGCAGCCTCCTCCGGCAAACCACCAATCCGGCGACGACAACCTCGAGCACCGTCAAGCGAGTCCAGAGCACCCCGCAACAGGATCACAAGGCACGCCAAGAGCGCGACTAGCAGTCCAGCCTCCGCTCAAGCCCCATCAAAGCAGCATTCATACCACGCGTACACAATTACGCACTCGAAATACCATGGGCATCGGCGGAGGCGCAGCAGCGACTCAGTCAATAGTGCGGTATCACCGCCACACCTTCATAAATCTCCCTTTTTATCTTTCAGGACATTGCTTTAGGGCAGCCTCTTCAGAAGAGCCGGATTGTCGGACTTATACAGGGGGAAAACCAAGGAGGCAACAGGCTTTGCGCACAGAAGAAAATACCCAGGTGGAATCTATTCACGATCGTCATACCTGTTTTATATACCTGTACGCGGCCTGCCCCTGGATAGGACATGTCAAATAGTCCTATTTAGCTCCGCTTAATGCATTCATTGTAAACATATGCTTAAACGTATCAATGGGAGATCATATATAGCGTTAGCTTATTATTCTTATTTGTGCATTTTTTTCTTACAAATGTTTATTTGATATTGCATCCGTACACCTTGGTACGGTCAGTTTGCGAGGGGCTTCTTATGGCGCCCCGTAATATGGCAAGTAAACTCCAAACACTTTCAACAGTGCGGCACCCCGAACTTATAGCACTATATGCATCAGCTCCGAATCATGTCTTGGGTCCACAGCTGGGTTAGCCCGGCTCCCTTGTTTTGGTACCTTACGTTCCGTTATATCGGCTAAGGTAGCATAGGGAGAACGACTGCGATTGTGTCCCGGTTCTTCCAGACGAGCACCTCAGTAGAGAAAGCCAAAAACTGACTGGCATGATGCGGCGAGAGCTGGTAGCTGTTCGAGAGGTCTTAAAATCCTTAAAGAGTTTTCCGCTTTAGGTGAGGAATCAGCTTCGTCCGATTTAGGCGTATATAGCGCCCCAATTCGGCCTTCCGAATTCTAGGGGCTTCGCCGAAATTTAAAATTATAGACTCCTATGGCTAAGTGAAAGTTATAAAGCCGCATTGTCCGATTGCCTTGTTCGCTGCACCGGATACCTCCTTAAGGGACCAAAAATTTGGAGAAAGAGTATCCGGGTTTTTCCAGGAACACCCCGGTACTAGTTACATGGGGGCGGAAGCCGACGACTGGCCTACTTTTAGAATTTTATAAACAGCCGCACAGAAGGTAATATTTTAAATCAAACAGCGCTACATAGCGCAAGTAACTTCGTCTTAATATTACAATAACTACAAAGGTACATTTACTCAAGGATCGTGTCCTTGGTACATTCATCGGCCACGAGACAAGCGCCCTTCATAATGCCATCGTAATACTTCTCGGGATAGCGATGCGCCTTGCCCTCCGGCGGCCTGTCCTTCACCAGCTTCTCCGCATCCAGCTTGCCCCAATGCACCTTCGCGCGGGCAAAGGCCCGGCGGGCACCCTCAATGCAAACGGATCGCTTGATAACTTCAAGCCGCGAATAGGCATCCACCATCCGCTTGATCAGGCCGAAGTAGCTAGTGGGCAGGGGCTCACCAGGCCAAATCCGGACTATGAAATCTTTCATAGCCACTTCGGCTGCCCTGTGGAGTTCGACCAACTGCTTCAGTTGGTCACTCCGAGGCATTGTGAGTTCGGCCCCAGCATACTAGGACCAGAGCAACTTCTCCGTTGAGCTCCCCTCCTTGGCACGGTAGAACTCCGCGACATCTGATACGCTGCGTGGCAGATCTGCGAATGCCCCTGGAGAGCTCTGAATTCGGGTAAGTAAAAGAAACGCCTCCTCCACATGTTTGCTTTGCATAAAGAATTTCTTACACGCCGCTATCTTTTTGGCCTCCTGGATTTCCTGCTATGCCATCTCAGCTTCGGCCTTGGCGTCTTTTATACTAGCAAGGGCTTTCGCAAGCTCGGCCTCTTTCATCTTAAGCTCATGCTTCACGGACTCGAACTTCTTGCCGAGCTCCTGGAGCTCTTGCTGTACCTCGCCCACTCTAGCATATTGCTTTTCGCGCTCCTTGCGTTCCAAGGCCACCTTGTCTTCGGCCTCGGACAGCGCTTTCTTCAGAGACGCCACTTCGGTGGTGGCCCCTGTTACACAGTCGCGACACTTCGTCATTAGAATAACCAATTTTATCTATCCTTCATTACATGAGAGCGGGGAATCACTCACCTTTGCTCTCCTTGAGCTGCCTCTTCGTGAGGTCGAGCTCTCCCTGCGCCTGCTCCAGGTCCCGCTTTAGTCCGGCGACCTCGGTTGTGCGGACAGCAGCGGCAAGCAGCACAACCTGCTCATTCACATGCACACTTATTATTAGACTCCTGCGGATTATAATTGACTCTCCACTTGGCTTTTCTTTCCGAACACAAAACAGAGTATCAGGGGCTACTACCTATCGGGTGGTAATTTCACACATTTTTATTACTTACCTCAAAGCCCGTCAGGAGGCTGGTGCAAGCTTCGGTTAGTCCGCTCTTGGCGGACAAAACCTTCTGAATCACCGCACTCATAAGAGTACGGTGCTCGTCATCCATGGAAGCATCGCGAAGAGCTTCCAACAGACTATCCAACGCCTCTGAAGTGATGGAAGTCATCGGCACGGACGGCTCACCCTCCCTAGCGAGGGGCCGCCTACCCGCATCCAGAGCCATCGAAGGCTCCGACACAGTATCCGGATGAGAGTCCGGCTTGCTGCGGCTCTCATCGGCACGATCCACGGGGATCTTGAACCCCGCGTGTCCGGCATCTGGAATTCTACCTTGGGGCGTCTCCAGAGTCACCTCCCCCTGCTCTGGGAGCCTTTGGGACAACACCTCCGTGTCATCCGCAGGCTGAGGAGTAGTGGCCGTCGGAAGCGAGTTCATCGCCGAATCACTCAAGGATCCATCCGAAGACGATACCTCGGGGCTTCCCCCTGGGCAGCCACCCTTCCTCGCTATGGGTGGCCGTGGCGGAGTAGTCTGGAAGGGACACCTTTCCCTTCTTGGACGTCCCGGCCTTCCCCTCCGGGGCGGCTTTCCTCTTTTTCTCCTCCCCAGTGCGTGGAGGTAGAGTTTCTTCTTGCTTCCCCCCGCCTCCGCGGGAGTAATCTGCCTCGTCGTCGTCGGACGACGAGGGTATAACGCCTTGTGCCTAGGGCCTTTCCCGGCCCCCTGGTCCACCTTCTCAGGCCCCTCATCCTCTCCAGGTGGGGTGGCCCCTTCTTCTTCTTCCTCCCCTTCGGGGGAGGAGTGTGCCTCGTCGTCTTTGGACGAGGCTTCCGGCACAACCTTACGCCGGAGACCCTTTCGGGTCCCCGGGGCCTTCTTTTCGGCCTTCTTCTCCGGCACCTTGTAGGGCGCCGGGACTAGCATCTTCATCAGGAGAGCATCAGCTGGGCCTTCTGGCAGAGGAGCCGGACAGTCAATCTGCTCCGCTGTCTCCACATAATCCTGAACAAATATGCACAATTACTTAAGACTCCCCCATGAATATATTGGGAAGAACTGAATCCGGTGGTAAAAACTCACCGAACGGGGGGGCCGCGCGGCATGAAGTCCGCGGTCCACGGATGTGGGGGAAGGTACTTCGGAGGCCTTGAACAGCACCTTCCATGCGCCTTTGTGCGTCATGTCGTAGAGCTTTCAAAGTGTCTGGTGTTCGTCCGGGACAAACTCCCACAGATTGAATGCCCGCCTTTGGCACGGAAGAATCCGGCGAACGAGTATGACCTGGATTACGTTGACAAGCTTGATGTTTTTGTCCTTCATGCTCTTAATGCAGTTTTGGAGTCCAGTCAGCTCTGTAGGTTCGCCCCAGGCCAGGCCCTTCTTTTCCTAGGAGGTGAGCCTCATGGGGGTTCCGGATCGGAACTCGGGGGCCGCCGCCCAGTTGGCGCCGCGCGGCTTGGTGATGTAGAACCACCCGACTGCCACCCTTTCACGGTTTCCGCAAAGGAGCCATCAAGCCAGGTGACGTTAGGCATCTTGCCCACCATGGCCCCTCCGCACTCCGCTTGCTGGCTGCTCACGATCTTCGGCTTCACGCAGAAGATTTGCAGCCACATGCCGAAGGGAGGCCTTATGCGGAGGAAGGCCTCGCATACAACGTTGAACGCCGAGATGTTGAGGATGAAGTTTAGGGCTAGATCATGGAAATCTAGCCCGTAGTAGAACATGAGCCCGCAGACAAAGGGATGAAGTGGAAACCCTAGTCCACGGATGAAGTGGGTGAGAAACACGACCCTCTCGTGGGGTCCCGGGGTCGGAATGACCTGCCCGTCGTCTGGTAGCTTGTGCGCTATGTCTGCGGCCAAGTATCCGGCCACCCGAAGATTCGCGATATGCTTCTCCTTCACGGTGGAAGCCACCCACTTGCCTCCTGCTCCGAACATGTTTAGCTATGCGGAGAAGACTTGGGCTAGGGTGCTGGAGCACGAGGGGGCAAGAGTGGGCAAAGGAGGAAGAAGGCGTGGGTAAAAATGGGGAACTCTTATCCCTTTATAGAGGCGACGAAAGCGGTGCGCCTCCCCACTCGCCTATTGAGAATCGCTTACTTCCCAAGCGCCACGATTGATGGCGTGGTGGGATTACCCATACCCGTATTGATGAGAATCCCGTGATAAGGGGACACGATCTCTGCTTTGACAAGAAGTGTCAAGGAAACCGCCTCGCAATATGTGATGTGGCTGGTTGTGGGAAAACGGTTTGAATAATGACCTGACCATAATGACATGTCACGTTGTCTAAAAGAGTTGTCAGCAGATTGCATTTGTGAAATATCATTCTCTCTACGGCGGTATGTGAAGATCATTTTGCGGATCCAGACACGGTTTAAGTGTTCGATAATTACCTTGGAGTATTCGGAGAAGGAACCCGCCTTGCAATGCCAAAGACAAGACTGCGTGTCGGACTCATCGTCATTGAAGCCTAGTTCAGGGGCTACTGAGGGAGTCCTGGATTAGGGGGTATCCGGACAGCCGAACTATATACATTGTCCGGACTATTGAAGCGTGAAGATACAAGACTCAAGACTCCGTCCCGTGTCCGGATGGGACTCTCCTTTGCGTGGGAGGCAACCTTGGCGATCCGGATATTGTATTTCCTTCCTTGTAACCGATTCCATGTAAACCCTAGCCCTCTCTGGTGTCTATATAAACCAGAGGGGTTGGTCCTTAGAAGGCCGATCACAATTACAATCATAATCATCATAGGCTAGCTTCTAGGGTTTAGCCTCTATGATCTTGTGGTAGATCTACTCTTGTACTACTCATATCGTCAATATTAATCAAGCAGGAAGTAGGGTTTTACCTCCATCGAGAGGGCCCGAACCTGGGTAAACATTGTGTCCCTCGCTTCCTGTTACCATCAGCCTAAGACGCACAAATCGGGACCCCCTACCCGAGATTCGCCGGTTTTGACACTGACACCACCCCCTTTCCTTCTCCTACTCCCATTCCTTCCTCCTTTCCCCCTCCATGAGAAGGAATAGAGGGGGGCCAAATCCTACTAGGACTAGGAGTCCTAGTAGGACTCCCCCCTCCTTGGCGCGCCCCCTATGGCTGCCTCCCTCCCTCTCCCTCCTTTATATATGTAGGGAAGTCACCCCTAGAAGACAACAAAAATTGCTCTTAGCCGTGTGGGGCGCCCCCTCCACAGTTTATGCCTCCAGTCATATTCTCGCGGTGCTTAGGCGTAGCCCTGCGCGGATCACATCACCGTCACCATCACCACGCCATCGTGCTGACGAAACTCATCTACTCCTTCGACCCTCTATTGGATCTAGAGCTCGAGGGATGTCATCGAGCTAAACGTGTGCAGAACTCGGAGGTGTCGTACGTTCGGTGCTTGATCGGTCGGAATGAGAAGAAGTTCGACTACATCAACTGCGTAAACAAATGCTTCCGCTTTCGGTCTACGAGGGTACGTGGACACACTCTCCACCTCTCATTGCTATGCATCTCCTAGATAGATCTTGCATGATCGTAGGATTTTTTTTGAAATTGCATGCTACGTTCCCCAACAGTGGCATCCGAGCCACGTCTATGCGTAGATGATTTGCACAAGTAGAACACAAAGAGTTGTGGGCGATAATAGTCATACTGCTTACCACCAACGTCTTACTTTGATTCGGCGGTATTGTTGGATGAAGCGACCCAGACCAACCTTACATGACCACGTTCATGAGACCGGTTCCACTGACACACATGCAACTAGTTTTGCATCAAGGTGGCTGGCGGGTGTCTGTTTCTCCAACTTTAGTTGAATCAAATTTGACTGCGGCCGGTCCTTGTGAAGGTTAAAATAGCAAACTTGATAAATCACCGTTGTGGTTCTTGTGCTGTAGGTAAGTACGGTTCTTGCTAGAAGCCCGTAGCAGACACGTAAAACTTGCAACAACAAAGTGGAGGATGTCTAACTTGTTTTTGCAGGGAATGTTGTGATGTGACATGGTCAAGACATGATGTGATATACGTTGTTGTATGAGATGATCATGTTTTGTATAAGTTATCGGCAACTGACAGGAGCCTTATGGTTGTCGCTTTATTGTATGAAATACAAACGCCATGTAATTGCTTTACTTTATCACTAAGCGGTTGCAATAATCGTAGAAGCAATAGTTGGCGAGACGACCACGATGCTACGATGGAGATCAAGGTGTCAAGCCGGTGATGATGGAGATCATGACATTGCTTTGGTGATGGAGATCAAAAGCACAATATGATCATGGCCATATCATGTCACATATTTTGATTGCATGTGATGTTTATCTTTATGCATCTTATTTTTCTTAGTATGGCGGTAGCATTATAAGATGATCCCTTACTAAAATTTCAAGGTATAAGTGTTCTCCCCAAGTATGCATCATTGCGAAAGTTCTTCGTGCTGAGACACCACGTGATGATCGGGTGTGATAAGCTCACGTTCAAATACAACGGGTGTAAGCCAGTTTTACACATGCAGGATACTCGGGTTAAACTTGACGAGCCTAGCATATACAGATATGGCCTCGGAACACGGGAGACCAAAAGGTCGAACATGAATCGTATAGTGGATATGATCAACATAGAGATGTTCACCATTGATGACTACTCCATCTCACGTGATGATCGGACATGGTTTAGTTGATCTGGATCACGTATCATTTAGATGACTCAAGGGATGTTTATCTAAGTGGGAGTTCTTAAGTAATATGATTAATTGCACTTTAATTTATCATGAACTTAGTCCTGATAGTATTTGCAAATTACGATAGCTCGCGTTGTCGCTTCCCTAAGTTTTTTGATATGTTCCTAGAGAAAACTAAGTTGAAAGATTATAGTAGCAATGTGATACGTCTCCAACGTATCTATAATTTTTTATTGTTCCATGCTATTATATTACCCCTTTTGGATGTTTATGCGCTTTATTTTACACATTTATATCATTTTTGGGACTAACCTACTAACCGGAGGCCCGCTGTTTTTTTTTTTTGCCTATTTTAGTATTTTGAAGAAGAGGAATATCAAACGGAGTCCGAACGGAATGAAACCTTCGGGAGCGTGATTTTTGGAACGAACGTGATCCAGGGGACTTGGAGTGCAAGTCAAGAAGCAGCCGAGGCAGCCACGAGATAGGAGGGAGCCCCCCTGTAGGGTGCGCCCCTGTCTCGTGGGCCCCTCGGGCGGCAACCGACGTACTTCTTCCTCCTATATAAGCCTACATACCCCGAAAACATCCAGGGAGCCAACGAAACACAATTTCCACCGCCCTAACCTTCTGTATCCGCGAGATCCCATCTTGGAGCCTTCGTCGGCGCTCCGCCGGAGGAGGAATCGACCACGGAGGTCTTCTACATCAGCACCATAGCCCCTCCGATGAGTTGTGAGTAGTTTACCACAGACCTACGGGTCCATAGTTATTTGCTAGATGGCTTCTTCTCTCTTTTTGGATCTCAATACAATGTTCTCCCCCTCTCTTGTGGAGATCTATTCGATGTAAGCTCTTTTTGCAGTGTGTTTGTCGAGATCCGATGAATTGTAGGTTTATGATCAAGTTTATCTATGAATAATATTTGAATCTTCTCTCAATTCTTTTATGTATGATTGAGTTATCTTTGCAAGTCTCTTCGAATTATTAGTTTGGTTTGGCCTACTAGATTGATCTTTCTTGCCATGGGAGAAGTGCTTAGCTTTGGGTTCAATCTTGCGGTGTCCTTTCCCAGTGGCAGCAGGGGCAGCAAGGCATGTATTGTATTGTTGCCATCGAGGATAAAAAGATGGGGTTTATATCATATTGCTTGAGTTTATCCCTCTACATCATGTCATATTGCTTAAAGCGTTACTCTGTTCTTATGAACTTAATACTCTAGATGTAGGCAGGAGTCGGTCGATGTGTGGAGTAACAGTAGTAGATGCAGGCAGGAGTCGATCTAGTTGTTGCGGACGTGATGCCTATATACATGATCATGCCTAGATAATCTCATAATTATTCGCTTTTCTATCAATTGCTCGACAGTAATTTGTTCACCCACCGTAATACTTATGCTATCTTGAGAGAAGCCTCTAGTGAAACCTATGGCCCCCGGGTCTATCTCTTATCATATTTGCATCTCTACTTTTTGCATCTATATTATAAAATACCAAAAATATATTTATCTTATCATATTATCTCTATCAGATCTCACTTTCGCAAGTGGCCATGAAGGGATTGACAACCCCTTTATTGCATTGGTTGCGAGTTCTTTGTTTGTTTGTGTAGGTGCGTGGGACTTTTGAGGAGCCTCCTCTTTGGATTGATACCTTGGTTCTCAAAACTGAGGGAAATACTTATGCTACTATTGCTGCATCACCCTTTCCTCTTCAAGGAAAACCAACGCAAGCTCAAGACGTAGCAAGAAGGATTTCTGGCACCGTTGCCGGGGAGGTCTTCACTCAAGTCAAGACAGACCAAGTACCTATCACAAACCCATCTCCCTCGCATTTACATTATTTGCCATTTGCCTCTCATTTTCCTCTCCCCCACTTCACCCTTGCCGTTTTATTCGCCCTCTCTTTACCAATCTCCTCCTCTCTCTTTCGCTTGCCTTTTTTGTTTGCTTGTGTGTTGGATTACTTGTTGCCATGGCGCAAGATAATACCAAATTGTGTGAATTCTCGAATACCAAATAATAATGATTTCCTTAGTACTCCGATTGCTCCTCTTAATGATGTTGAGTCTTGTGAAATCAATCGCTTTTTTTGAATCTTGTTATGAAAGATCAATTAAATCGGCCTTCCTAGTGAAGATGTCGCTACTCATCTAAACAACTTTGTTGATTTGTGTGATATGCAAAAGAAAAAATATACAGATAATGATATTTTTAAATTGAAATTATTTCCGTTTTCACTTAGAGATCGTGCTAAAGTTTGGTTTTCATCTTTGCCTAAAAATTGTATTGATTCTTGGAACAAGTGCAAAGATGCTTTTATCTCTAAGTATTTTCCTCCCGCTAAGATTATCACTCTTAGGAACGATATTATGAATTTTAAACAACTTGATCATGACCATGCTGCCCAATCTTGGGAAAGAATGAAATTGATGATTCGCAATTGCCCTACTCATGGTTTGAATTTATGGATGATCATACAAAAAATTTATATCGGTTTGAACTTTGCTTCTAGAAAAATCTTGGATTCGGCCGCGAGAGGCACGTTTATGGAAATCGCGTTAGGAGATGCTACAAAACTTCTTGATAGTATTATGGCTAATTATTCTCAATGGCACACCGAAAGATCTTCTAGTAAAAATTGCATGCTATAGAAGAAATCAATGTTTTGAGTGGAAAGATGGATGAACTTATGAAATTATTTGGTACTAAAAATACTCCTCTTGATCCAAATGATATGCCTTTGTCTACTTTGATTGAGAATAATAATGAATCTATGGATGTGAATTTTGTTGGTAGGAATAGTTTTGGAAACAATGCTTATAGAGGAAACTTTAATTCTAGACCGTTCCCTAGTAATTCCTCTAATAATTATGGAAATTCCTACAATAATTCTTATGGTAATTTTAATAAGATGCCCTCTGATTTTGAGAATAGTGTGAAAGAATTCATGATTTCTCAAAAGAATTTTAATGCTTTGCTTGAAGAAAAATTGCTCAAGGTTGATGATTTGGCTAGGAATGTTGATAGACTTTCGCTTGATGTTGATTCTCTTAAACTTAGATCTTATCCTCCGAAGCATGATATCAATGAGTCTCTCAAAGCCATGAGAACTTCCATTGATGAGTGCAAGGAAAGAACCGCTAGATTGCGTGCTAAGAAAGATTGCCTTGTAAAGACGTGTTCTTCTAGTTTCCATGAAAATAATGATGAGGATCTTAAAGTTATTGTGTGTATCCTATTAGATCTATGTTTTGCAATATGAATCTTGATAATTATGGGACTGATGATGAGTCAACTTTACCTAGAAGGCGTCCCAAGAATTTGGAGTTTTTAGATTGATGCTAAATTTGGTAAAAGTGGGATTGGAGAGGTCACAACTTTAAATAGTATTGAACCCACTATCTCGGATTTCAAGGAATCTAATTATGATAATTGTTCTTTAGAAGGTTGTATTTCCTTGTTGCAATCCGTTGTTAATTCTCCTCATGCTTATAGTTAAATAAAGCTTTTACCAAACATATCGTTGATGCCTTGATGCAATCTTATGATGAAAAACTTAATTTGGAAGTTTCTATACCTAGAAAGCTTAATGATGAGAGGGAACCTACTATAAAGATTAGAATTAAATATCATGAGTGTTTTGCTTTGTGTGATTTGGGTGCTAGTGTTTCCACGATTCCGAAAACTTTATGTGATATTCTAGGTTTCCATGATCTTGATGATTGCTCTTTAAATTTGCACCTTGCGGATTTCACCATTAAAAAGCCAATGGGAAGGATCAATGATGTTCTCATTGTTGCGAATAGAAATTTAGTGCCCGTAAATTTTATCATTCTTGATATAGATTGCAATCTTTCTTGCCCTATTATTCTTGGTAGACCTTTCCTTAGAACGATCGGCGCGATTATTGATATGAAGGAAGGGAATATTAGATTCCAATTTCTATTAAAGAAAGGCATGGAGCACTTTCCAATAAGGAAAGTCAAATTACCTTATGAATCTATCATGCGGGCTACTTACGAATTTAGTGCCAAAGATGGCACTACTTAGATCTATCTTTGCTTTTATGCCTAGCTAGGGGCGTTAAACGATAGCGCAAGTTGGGAGACAACCCAATTTTCTTTGTGTTTTTTGTTTTTGTTCCTGTATAGTAATAAATCTTGCATCTACCTTCTGTTTAGATGTGTTTTTATCTTTTAATTAGTGTTTGTGCCAAGTAGAACCTATAGTATAACCTATGATGATAGTTAATTTGATTCTGCTGAAAAACAGAAACTTTGCGCGCACCAATTTAGTTTTGTTAAATCACAGGAACGTGATTTTGCGTTTATTCTTTTTGATGATGATCAATAGACAAATTTTCCAGGACTTCCTATTTTGGTAGGATTTTTAGAGTTCCATAAGTTTGCGTTAGTTACAGATTGCTACAGACTGTTCTGTTTTTGACAGGTTCTGTTTTTCGTGTGTTGTTTGCTTATTTTGATGCATCTATGGCTAGTAAAATAGTTTATAAACCATAGAGAAGTTGGAATACAGTAGGTTTGACACCAAAATAAATAAATAATGAGTTCATTACAGTACCATATGTGGTGGTTTTGTTTTCTTTCACTAACGGAGCTTATAAGATTTCCTGTTGAGTTTTGTGTTGTGAAGTTTTCAAGTTTTGTATAAAGCTTTTATGGACTATGGAATAAGGAGTGGCAAGAGACTAAGCTTGGGATGCCCATGGCACCCCAAGATATTCAAGGATAGCCAAAATCCTAAGCTTGGGGATGCCCCGGGAAGGCATCCCCTCTTTCGTCTTCGTTCATTGGTAACTTTACTTGGAGCTATATTTTTATTCGCCACATGATATGTGTTTTGCTTGGAGCGTCGTGTATTATATTAGTCTTTGCTTTTTAGTTTACCACAATCATCCTTGATGTACACACCTTTTGGGAGAAGCCTACTTGATTAGAATTTGCTAGAATACTCTATGTGCTTCACTTATATCTTTTGAGCTTGATAGTTTTTGCTCTAGTGCTTCACTTGTATCTTTTAGAGCACGGTGGTGACTTAATTTTGAAGAAATTGCTAGTCTCTCATGCTTCACTTATATTATTTTGAGAGTATTTTAGAACAGCATGGTATTTTCTATGGTTATAAAATTGTCCTAGAATGGTAGGCATCAATGTTGGGTATAATAAAAACTATCATAGGAAGTGAATTGGATGCTATGATCAATTTGATACTTGATAATTGTTTTGAGATATGGAGGTAGTGATATTAAAGTCATGCTAGTTGGGTGATTATGAATTTAAAGAATGCTTGTGTTGAAGTTAATAAGTCCCGTAGCATGCACGTATGGTTAAAGTTGTGTAACTAATTTGAAACATGAAGTGTACCTGGCTTGTGCATCCTTATGAGTGGCGGTCGAGGACGAGCGATGGTCTATTCCTACCAATCTATACCCCTAGGAGCATGCGCGTAGTACTTGATTTTTGATGACTTCTAAATTTTTTCAATAAGTATATGAGTTCTTTTGACTAATGTTGAGTCCATGGATTATACGCACTTTTACCTTTCTGCCATTGCTAGCCTCTTCGGTACCGTGCATTGCCCTTTCTCACCTTGAGAGTTGGTGCAAACTTCGCCCGTGCATCCAAACCTCGTGATACGATACGCTCTATCACACATAAACCTCCTTATATCTTCCTCAAAACAGCCAGCATGCCTACCTATTATGGCATTTCCATAGCCATTCCGAGATATATTGCCATGCAACTTTCCACTGTTCCGTTGATCATCCTCATGGCATACTTTACTTTTGTCATATTGCCATCGCATGATCATGTAGTTGACATCGTATTTGTGGAAAAGCCACCATGCATTAATTTTCATACATGTCACTCTTGATTCATTGCACCAACCCGGTACACTGCCGGAGGCACTCATATAGAGTCATATCTTGTTCTAGTTTCGAGTTGTAATTCATATGTTGTAATCAATGAAAGTGTGATGATCATCATTATTAGAGCATGGCCCAAAAGAAAAACGAAGAAGAAAGGCCAAAAAGAAAAAAAAGGAAGGCCCAAAAAAGGAAAAAGAAAGAAAAGAAGAAAAAGAAAAAAAAGAAAATAAATAAAAAGGGCAATGTTACTATCTCTTTTTCCACACTTGTGCTTCAAAGTAGCACCTTGTTTTTCATATAGTGAGTCTCATATATTGTGCTTCAAAGTAGCACCATGTTTTTCATATAGTGAGTCTCATAAGTTGTCTTTTTCTTACTAGTGCGAATTTTTCATTATAGAATTTGGCTTGTATATTCCTACGATGGGCTTCCTCAAATGCCCTAGGTCTTCGTGAGAAAGCAAGTTGGATGCACACCCACTAGTTTTCTTTTGTTGAGCATTCATTTATAGCTCTAGTGCATCTGTTGCATGGCAATCCCTACTCCTCATGTTGACATCAATTGATGGGCATCTCCATAGCCCGTTGATTATCCTCGTCAATGTGAGACTTTATCCTTTTTTTGTCTTCTCAACACAATCCCTGTCATCATATTCTATTCCACCCATAGTGCTATATCCATGGCTCACGCTCATGTATTGCGTGAAGGTTGAAAAAGTTTGAGATTATTTAAGTATGAAACAATTGCTTGGCTTGTCATCGGGGGTATGGAAATTGGGAACATCTTCGTGTGACGAAAATGAAGCATAGACTAACTATATGATTATGTAGGGATGAACTTTCTTTTGCCATGTTATTTTGAGAAGACATGATTACTTTGATTAGTATGCTTGAAGTGTTACTATTTCTTTTATCATTATGAAATTTTATTTTGAATCATTTGGATCTGAACATTCATGCCACAATAAAGAAAATTACATTGAGAATTATGCTAGGTAGCATTCAACATCAAAAATTTCTTTTTTATCATTTACCTACTCGAGGACAAGCAGGAATTAAGCTTGGGGATGCTTGGTACATCTCCAACGTATCTATAATTTTTGATTGTTCCATGCTATTATATTACCCCTTTTGGATGTTTATGGGCTTTATTTTACACATTTATATCATTTTTGGGACTAACCTACTAACCGGAGGCCCATCCCGTATTGTTGTTTTTTTGCCTATTTCAGTATTTCGAAGAAAAGGAATATCAAACGGAGTCCAAACGGAATGAAACATTCGGGAGCGTGATTTTTGGAATGAACGTGATCCAGGGGACTTGGAGTGCAAGTCAAGAAGCAGCCGAGGCAGCCACGAGATAGGAGGGCCCCCCTGTAGGGCGCACCCCCTGTCTCGTGGGCCCCTTGGGCGGCCACCGACGTACTTATTCCTCCTATATAAGCCTACGTACCCCGAAAACATCCAGGGAGCCAATGAAACACAATTTCCACCGCCGTAACTTTGTGTATCCGTGAGATCCCATCTTGGAGCCTTCGTCGACGCTCTGCCGGAGGGAGAATCGACCATGAAGGGCTTCTACATCAACACCATAGCCCCTCCGATGAGTTGTGAGTAGTTTACCATAGACCTATGGGTCCATAGTTATTAGCTAGATGGCTTCTTCTCTCTTTTTTGATCTCAATACAATGTTCTCCCCCTCTCTCTTGTGGAGATCTATTCGATGTAAACTCTTTTTGTGGTGTGTTTGTCGAGATCCGATGAATTGTGGGTTTATGATCAAGTTTATCTATGAATAATATTTGAATCTTCTCTCAATTCTTTTATGTATGATTGAGTTATCTTTGCAAGTCTCTTCGAATTATCAGTTTGGTTTGGCCTACTAGATTGATCTTTCTTGCCATGGGAGAAGTGCTTAGCTTTGGGTTCAATCTTGCGGTGTCCTTTCCCAAAGGATGTTAGGGCAGCAAGGCACATATTGTATTGTTGCCATCGAGGATAAAAAGATGGGGTTTATATCATATTGCTTGAGTTTATCCCTCTACATCACGTCATCTTGCTTAAAGTGTTACTCTGTTCTTATGAACTTAATACTCTAGATGCAGGCAGGAGTCGGTCGATATGTGGAGTAATAGTAGTAGATGCAAGCAGGAGTTGGTCTACTTGCTGCGGACGTGATGCCTATATACATGATCATGCCTAGATAATCTCATAATTATTCGCTTTTCTATCAATTGCTCGACAGTAATTTGTTCACCCACCGTAATACTTATGCTATCTTGAGAGAAGCCTCTAGTGAAACCTATGGCCCCCGGGTCTATCTCTTATCATATTTGCATCTTTACTTTTTGCATCTATATTATAAAATACCAAAAATATATTTATCTTATCAGGTCTCACTTTAGCAAGTGGCCGTGAAGGGATTGACAACCCATTTATTGCGTTGGTTGCAAGTTCTTTGTTTGTTTGTGTAGGTGCATGGGACTTTTGAGGAGCCTCCAACTGGATTGATACCTTGGTTCTCGAAAACTTAGGGAAATACTTACGCTACTATTGCTGCATCACCCTTTCCTCTTCAAGGAAAACCAACACAAGCTCAAGACATAGCACAATGATGCGGACTGGGTTCGTGATCTGAGGTTTATCCTCATTGCTGCACAGAAGAATTATGTCCTTGATGCACCGCTCGGTGGCAGGCCAATTGCAGGAGCTAATGCAGACGTTATGAATGTTTGGCTAGCTCAATATGATGACTACTCTATAGTTTAGTGCACCATGCTTTACGGCTTAGAACCAGGACTTCAAAAACGTTTTGAACACCACGGAGTATATGAGATGTTCCCAGAGCTGAAATTGGTATTTCAGACTCATGCCCGTGTCGAGAGGTATGAGACCTCTGACAAGTACTTCGCCTAAAAGATGGAGGAGAATAGGTCAGCTAGTGAGCATGTGCTCAGAATGTCTGGGTACTACAATCGCTTGAATCAAGTGGGAGTTAATCTTCTAGATAAGATAGTGATTGACAGAGTTCTCTAGTCACCATCACCAAGTTACAAGAACTTCGTGATGAACTATAATATGCAAGGGATGACGAAAGCGATTCTCGAGCTCTTCATGATGCTAAAATCGATGAAGGTAGAAATCAAGAAAAGCATCAAGTGTTGATGATTAAACAAGACCACTAGTTTCAAGAAAAAGGGCAAAGGGAAAGAACATGAACTTCAAGAAGAATGGCAAGCAAGTTATCACTCCCATGAAGAAATCCAAAGCTGAACCTAAGCCTGAAACTAAGTGCTACTACTGCAAAGGAAATGGACACTGGAAGCAGAACTACCCCAAATATTTGGCGGATAAGAAGGACGGCAAAGTGAACAAAGGTATATTTGATATACATGTTATTGATGTGTACCTTAATAGTGCTAGTATTAGCCCCTGGGTATTTGATACATGTTCGGTTGCTAACATTAGTAACTCGAAACAGGAGTTCCAGAATAAACAGAGACTAGTTGAGGGTGAAGTGATGATGTGTGTCGGAAGTGGTTCCAAGATTGATATGATCATCATCGCACACTTCCTAAACTTTCGGGATTAGTGTTGAACCTAAATAAAAGTTATTTGGTGTTTGCGTTGAGCATGAATATGATTAGATCATGTTTATTGCAATACGGTTATTCATTTAAAACAAAGAATAATTGTTATTCTATTTACATGAATAAAACCTTCTATGGTCATACACCCAATGTTAATGGTTTATTGAATCTCGATCGTAGTGATACACATATTCATAATATTGATGCCAAAAGATGCAAAGTTGATAATGATAGTGCAACTTATTTGTGGCACTGCGGTTTTGGTCATATCGATATAAAGTGCATGAAGAAACTCCATGCACATGGATTTTTGGAATCACTTGATTATGAATCATATGATACTTGCGAACCGTGCCTTATGGGCAAGATGACTAAAACTCTGTTCTCCAGAACAATGGAACGAGCTAATGACTTATTGTAAATAATACATAGCGATGTATGCAGTCCGATGAGTATTGAAGCTCGTGGCGGGTATCGTTATTTTCTGACCTTCACAGATGATTTGAGTAGATATGGGTATATCTACTTAATGAAACACAAGTCTGAAACATTTGAAAAGTTCAAAGAATTTCAGAGTGAAGTGGAGAATCATTGTCGGTGTACTAAAGTAGGGGTACCTTAGTACCCCGAACTTGGGCACGGACAGTTGCAGCGCCCCGTGGCAAGGCTTGCCGGGCGTCCGCCAAGATCCGCCGCCAAAACCCTTCGTCATTCTTATTCTACTGCCATTCAAGAACAAAGCGTCAACCAAGTAGGCAAAGCCCCGGCAAGAGGAGCTTGCCGGGAAGAACAAGGCCCCGGCAAGAGGAGCTTGCCGGGAAGGCCAACCGAGACGCGTCCAGAAGACCTGCCGCGACGCCCCGCGCGTCCCGGCAAGGCCCGGCGACTGGCAAGCTTGCCGGCGCGACAAGAGAAGGGCATGCAAAGGCGCTTGCGCGGCAAGGCTGCCACCCTGCACCCGAGCTCCAGCAAGATCCAACAACGTGTCACCCTGTGGCCATCCCAGGAGCACGTGGCAAGGCGCTGTGCAGCCATGCGGTGCGAGGTGGCAAGCGGAGCTGACAAGGAGGCCATCGTGGCGATCGGTGGCGCCCCTAACGGTCGTTTCCTTGCACTGTTGGGGCGACCGGACGGGCATTAAATGCCCTTGTCCCCTGCCGTCAGAGTTAGGTAGGGGACACTGTTGGACACTGTTGTACCAACCTGCGTTTTTACCTTTCTACCCCTCTTCCTATGCTACCACCTGTCGGTGACCCCCTTTTGACTATAAAAGGGAGGCCCATGCGCACGTAGAAGGGGTTCCGCAGTTCGGAGATTCAACACCACACCATACTATCGCTCTCAGATACGAGCAAATACAAGCACAAAGCAGCAGTAGGAGTTTTATCTCTCCGGAGAGCTCTGAAGCTGGGTAAAAATCCCGTCTCCCCCGCGCGCCGTCGCCTCGATCTGCTCTGCGTGCGCCCTCCGCTCCCTTGCCGGACTAGAAGGGGCCCCTGCCCCATAGGTGCTCGTCCCCCGCGCACGACAATCATCATAACAAGAAAATAAAGTTTCTATGATCTGATCGTGGAGGTGAATAATTGAGTTACGAGTTTGGCCTTCATTTAAAACAATGTGGAATAATTTCACAGCTCACGCCACATGGAACACCATAGCGTAATGGTGTGTCTGAACATCGTAACCACACTTTATTAGATATGGTGCGATCTATGATGTCTCTTATCGATTTACCACTATCGTTTTGGGGTTATGCATTCGAGACAGCTGCATTCACGTTAAACAGGGCACCGTCAAAATTTGTTGAGACGACACCGTATGAACTATGGGTTGGCAACAAACCTAAATTGTCGTTTCATAAAGTTTGGGGATGTGATGCTTATGTCAAAAGGCTTCAGCCTGATAAGCTCGAACCCAAATCGGAGAAGTATGTCTTCATAGGATACCCTAAGGAAACAATTGGGTACACCTTTTACCACAGATCGGAAGGCAATATCTTTGTTGCCAAGAATGGAACCTTTCTAGAGAAAGAGTTTCTCTCGAAAGAAGTGAGTGGGAGGAAAGTAGAACTTGATGAGGTAATTGTACCTTTTCTCAATTTGGAACGTAGCTCATCCGAGAAATCCGTTCCCGTGATGCCTACACCAACTAGAGAGGAAGCTAATGATAATGATCATGAAACTTCAGATCAAGTTGCTACATAACCTCGTAGGTCAACCAGAGCATGATCCACACCCGAGTGGTATGCTAACCCTGTTCTAGAAGTCATGTTACTTGACCATGACGAACCTACGAACTATGAAGAAGCTATGATGCCAGATTCTGACAGATGGCTTGAGGCCATGAAATCTGAGATAGGATCCATGTGTGAGAACAAAGTGTGGACTTTGGTGGACTTGCCTGATGATCGGCAAGCCATTGAGAATAAATGGATCTTCAAGATGGAAACAGGCGCTAATGATAGTGTTACTATCTACAAAGCTTGACTAGTCGCAAAAAGTTTTCGACAAGTTCAAGGTGTTGACTACAATGAGATTTTCTCAACCGTAGGATGCTTAAGTCCATCTGGATCATGTTAGCAATTGCCATATTTTATGAAATCTGGCAAATGGATGTCAAAACTGTATTCCTTAAAAGGATATCTCTAAGAAGAGTTGTATATGATGCAAACAGAAGGTTTTGTGGATCCTAAAGGTTCTAACAAGGTGTGCAAGCTCCAGCGATCCATCTATGGACTGGTGCAAGCATCTCGGAGTTGGATATACACTTTGATGAGTTGATCAAATCATATAGTTTTATACAGACTTGCGTTGAAGCCTGTATTTACAAGAAAGTGAGTGGGAGCACTACAGCCTTTCTGATAAGTAATATTTGAATGACATATTGTTGATCGGAAATGATGTAGAATTTTCTGGAAAGCATAAAGGAGAGTTTGAAAGGAGTTTTTCAAACAAAGACCTCGGTGAAGCTGCTTACATATTGGGCATCAAGATCTATAGAGATAGATCAAGACGCTTGATAAGATTTTTCAATAAGTACATACCTTGACAAGATTTTGAAAGAGTTCAAAATGGATCAGTCAAAGGAGTTCTTGCCTGTATTACAAGGTGTAAAGTTGAGTAAGACTCAAAGCCCGACCACGGCAGAAGATAGAAAGAGAATAAAGTGATTCCCTATGCCTCAGTCATAGGTTCTATAAAGTATGCCATGATATGTACCAAACCAGTTGTGTGCCTTGATACGAGTTTGGCAAGGGGGTACGATAGTGATCCAGGAGTGGATCACTGGATAGCGGTCAAAGTTATCCTTAGTTACCTAAGAGGTCTAAGGAAGTATTTCTCGATTATGGAGGTGACAAAGAGTTCATCGTAAAGAGTTACGTCGATGCAAGCTTTACAACGATCCAGATGACTCTGAGTCTCAATATGGATACATATTGAAAGTGGGAGCAATTAGCTAGAGTAGCACTATGCAGAGCATTGTAGACATAGAAATTTGCAAAATACATACGAATCTAAATGTAGCAGACCCATTGACTAAACTTCTCTCACAAGCAAAACATGATCACACCTTAGTACCCTTTGGGTGTTAATCACATAGCGATGTGAACTAGATTATTGAATCTAGTAAACCGTTTGGGTGTTGGTCACATGGTGATGTGAACTATGGGTGTTAATCACATACAGATGTGAACTATTGGTGTTAAATCACATGGTGATGTGAACTAGATTATTGACTCTAGTGCAAGTGGGAGACTCAAGGAAATATGCCCTAGAGGCAGTAATAAAGTTGTTCTTTTGTATTTCCTTACTTCGTGATAAATGTTTATTATTCATGCTAGAATTGTATTAACCGGAAACTTGATACATGTGTGAATACATAGACAAAACAGCGTGTCCCTAGTATGCCTCTACTAAACTAGCTCGTTGATCAAAGATGGTTAAGTTTCCTAGCCATGGACATGAGTTGTCATTTGATAAACGGGATCACATCATTAGTGGAATGATGTGATGGACAAGACCCATCCGTTAGCTTAGCATAATGATTGTTCAGTTTTGTTGCTACTGCTTTCTTTGTGTCAAATATATATCATCTGACTATGACATTATGCAACTCCCGGACACCGGAGGAATGCCTTTTGTGCTATCAAACGTCACAACGTAACTGGGTGATTATAAAGATGCTCTACAGGTATCTCCGAAGGTGTTTGTTGGGTTGGCATAGATCAAGATTAGGATTTGACACTCCGAGTATCGGAGAGGTATCTCTGGGCCCTCTCGGTAATGCACATCATATGAAGCCTGTTGGAAATATGCCCTAGAGGCAATAATAAAATGATTATTATTATATTTCCTTGTTCATGATAATTGTATATAATTCATGCTATAATTGTATTGACCGGAAACCGTAATACATGTGTGAATACATAGTCCACAACAAGTCCCTAGTGAGCCTCTAGTTGACTAGCTCGTTGATCAACAAATGGTCATGGTTTCCTGACTATGGACATTGGATGTCATTGATAACGGGATCACATCATTAGGAGAATGATGTGATGGACAAGACCCAATCCTAAGCATAGCACAAGATCGTGTAGTTCGTTTGCTAAAGCTTTTCTAATGTCAAGTATCATTTCCTTAGACCATGAGATTGTGCAACTCCCGGATACTGTAGGAATGTTTTGGGTGTACCAAACGTCACAACGTAACTGGATGGCTATAAAGGTGCACTACAGGTATCTCCGAAAGTGTCTGTTGGGTTGGCATGAATCGAGACTGGGATTTGTCACTCCGTATGATGGAGAGGTATCTCTGGGCCCACTTGGTAATGCATCATCATAATGAGCTCAATGTGACTAAGTAGTTGGTCACGGGATCATGCATTACGGAACGAGTAAAGTGACTTGCCTGTAACGAGATTGAATGAGGTATTGGGATACCGACGATCGAATCTCGGGCAAGTAACATACTGATTGACAAAGGGAATTGTATACGGGATTACTTGAATCCTCGACATCGTGGTTCATACGATGAGATTATCATGGAACATGTGGGAGCCAACATGGGTATCCAGATCCCGCTATTGGTTATTGGCTGGAGAGCTATCTCGATCATGTCTGCATGATTCCCGAACTCGTAGGGTCTACACACTTAAGGTTCGATGACGCTAGGGTAATAGGAAAGGTTTTACGTGGTTACCGAATGTTGTTCGGAGTCTCGGATGAGATCCCAGACGTCACGAGGAGTTCCGAAATAGTTCGGAGGTGAAGATTTATATATGGGAAGTCATCACACGGTCACCGGAAGTATTCGGGGGTTTATCGGTATTGTACCGGGACCACCGAAGGGGTTCCGAGGGTCCACCTGGAGGGTCCACCTGCCCCGGAGGACCCTTATGGGCTGTATGTGGAAGGGAACCAGCCCCAAGTGGGCTGGGCGCCACCCCCCTAGGGCCCATGCGCCCAAGGTTGGGGGGAACCCTAAAGGGGGCACCCCCCCTTGGCTTGGGGGGCAAGCCCCCTCCCCTTGGCCGCCGCCCCCCTCTAGATCTCATCTAGAGGGGCCGGCCCCCTTCCCCCCTTCACCCTATAAATAGAGGGGAGGAGGGAGGGCAGCCGCACCACATCCAAGGCGCAGCCCTCCCCCTCTCCAACACCTCTCCTCCTCCGTTTGCACCTGGCGAAGCCCTGCCGGAGAACCACTGCTCCACCACCACCACGCTGTCGTGCTGCTGTTGGAGCCTTCTTCCTCAACCTCTCCCTCCTCCTTGCTGGACCAAGGCGCGGGAGACGTCACCGGGCTGCACATGTGTTGAAGGCAGAGGTGCCGTTGTTCGGTGCTTAGATCGGAATCCACCGCGATCTGAATCGCTACGAGTACGACTCCTCCATCTGCGTTATTGCAACGCTTCCATTTCGCGATCTTCAAGGGTATGAAGATGCAATCCCCTCTCTCTCGTTGCTAGTTTCTCCATAGATTGATCTTGGTGATGTGTAGAATTTTTTAAATTTCTGCAACGATCCCCAACGGTGGCATCATGAGCTAGGTCTATGCGTAGTTTCTATGCACGAGTAGAAGACAAGTTATTCTGGGTGTCGATTTTGTCAATTTACTTGCCACTACTAGTCTTATCTTGATTCGGCGGCATCGTGGGATGAAGCGGCCCGGACCGACCTTACACGTACGCTTACGTGAGACAGGTTCCACCGACTGACATGCACTAGTTGCATAAGGTGGATAGCGGGTGTCTGTCTCTCCCACTTTAGTCGGATCGGATTCGATGAAAAGGGTCCTTATGAAGGGTAAATAGCAATTGGCATATCACGTTGTGATTTTGGCGTAGGTAAGATTGCTAGAAACCTATAGCAGCCATGTAAAAACTTGCAACAACAATTAGAGGACGTCTAACTTGTTCTTGCAGCATATGCCATGTGATGTGATATGGCCAAAGGATGTGATGAATGAAATATATGTGATGTATGAGATTGATCATGTTCTTGTAATAGGAATCACGACTTGCATGTCGATGAGTGTGACAACCGGCAGGAGCCATAGGAGTTGTCTTAATTTATTGTATGACCTGCGTGTCATTGAATAACACCATGTAATTACTTTACTTTATTGCTAAACTGTTAGCCATAGTAGTAGAAGTAATAGTTGGCGAGACAACTTCATGAAGACACGATGAGGGAGATCATGATGATGGAGATCATGGTGTCATGCCGGTGACGATGATGATCATGGCGCCCCGAAGATGGAGATCAAAAGGAGCAAAATGATATTGGCCATATCATGTCACTATTTGATTGCATGAGATGTTTATCATGTTTTTGCATCTTATTTGCTCATAACTACAGTAGCATAAATAAGATGATCCCTCATAAAATTTCAAGAAAGTGTTCCCCCTAACTATGCACCGTTGCGAAGGTTCGTTGTTTTGAAGCACCACGTGATGATCGGGCGTGATAGATTCTAACATTCGCATACAACGGGTGTAAGCCAGATTTACACATGCAAAACACTTAGGTTGACTTGACGAGCCTAGCATGTACAGCCATGACCTCGAAACACAAGAGACCGAAAAGTCAAACATGAGTCGTATAACAGATACGATCAACATGAAGATGTTCACCGATGATGACTAGTCCGTCTCACGTGATGATCAGACATGGCCTAGTTGACTCGGATCATGTATCACTTAGATGACTAGAGGGATGTCTATCTGAGTGGGAGTTCATTAAATAATTTGATTAGATGAACTTAATTATCATGAACTTAGTCTAAAATCTTTGCAATATGTCTTGTAGATCAAATGGCCCACCCTAATGTTGCCCTCGACTTCAACACGTTCCTAGAGAAAACCAAGCTGAAATACGATGGTAGCAACTATACAAATTGGGTCCGGAACTTGATGATCATCCTCATAGCTGCCAAGAAAGCATATGTCCTAGATGCACCGCTATGTGAAGCACCCGTTTTCCCAGCAACTCAAGACATTATGAATGCCTGGCAGTCGCGTAGTGATGATTACTCCCTGGTTCAGTGCGGCATGCTTTACAGCTTAGAACCGGGGCTCCAAAAGCATTTTGAGCAACACGTAGCATATGAGATGTTCCAAGAGCTGAAAATAGTTTTCCAAGCTCATGCCCGGGTCAAGAGATATGAAGTCTCCAACAAGTTCTACAGTTGTAAGATGGAGGAGAATGGTTCTGTCAGCGAGCACATACTCAAAATGTCTAGGTTGCACAACCGCTTGTCTAAGCTAGGAGTTAATCTCCCGGATGACGCGATCGTCGACAGAATCCTCCGGTCGCTTCCACCTAGCTACAAGAGGTTTCTGATGAATTTCAATATGCAGGGGATGGTGAAAACCATTCCTGAGGTATATTCAATGCTGAAATCAGCAGAGGTGGAGATCAAAAAGGAACATCAAGTGTTGATGGTCAATAAAACCACTAATTTCAAGAAAGGCAGGTAAGAAGAACTTCAAGAAGGACGGCAAGGAGTTGCTGCGCCCGTAAGCCGATTGCGGGAAGAAGCCAAAGCATGGACCCAAACACGAGATCGAGTGCTTTTATTGCAAGGAAGCGGACTTCGAAGCGGAACGCCCCAAGTACCTAGCGGACAAGAAGGCCGGCAACACCAAAGGTATATGTGATATACATGTTATTGATGTGTACCTTACCAGTACTCGTAGTAGCTCCTGGGAATTTGATACCGGTGCGGTTGCTCATATTTGTAACTCAAAGCAGGAGCTGCGGAATAAGCGGAGACTGGCGAAGGACGAGGTGACGATGTGCGTCGGGAATGGTTCCAAGGTTGATGTGATCGCCGTCGGCACGCTACCTCTACATTTACCTACGGAATTAGTTTTAAACCTCAATAATTGTTATTTAGTGCCAGCTTTGAGCATGAACATTGTATCTGGATCTCGTTTAATATGAGATGGCTACTCATTTAAATCCGAGAATAATGGTTGTTCTTTTTATATGAGAGGTATGTTTTATGATCATGCCCCGCTGGTCAATGGTTTATTCTTAATGAATCTCGAACGTGATGTTACACATATTCATAGTGTGAATACCAAAAGATGTAAAGTTGATAATGATAGTCCCACATACTTGTGGCACTGCCGCCTTGGTCACATTGGTGTCAAACGCATGAAGAAGCTCCATGCAGATGGACTTTTGGAGTCTCTTGATTACGAATCATTTGACACATGCGAACCATGCCTCATGGGCAAAATGACCAAGACTCCGTTCTCCGGAACAATGGAGCGAGCAACCAACTTATTGGAAATCATACATACTGATGTGTGCGGTCCAATGAGCGTTGAGGCTCGCAGAGGCTATCGTTATGTTCTCACCCTCACTGATGACTTAAATAGATATGGGTATGTCTACTTGATGAAACACAAGTCTGAGACCTTTGAAAAGTTCAAGGAATTTCAGAATGAGGTAGAGAATCAACGTGATAGAAAAATAAAGTTCTCACAATCAGATCATGGGGGAGAATATTTGAGTCACGAATTTGGTACGCACTTAAGGAAATGTGGAATTGTTTCACAACTCACGCTGCCTGGAACATCTCAGCGCAACGGTGTGTCTGAACGTCGTAATCGCACTCTATTGGATATGGTGCGATCTATGATGTCTCTTACCGATTTATCGCTATCATTTTGGGGATACGCTCTAGAGACAGCTACATTCACTTTAAATAGGGCACCGTCTAAATCGTTGAGACGACACCGTATGAATTATGGTTTGGGAAGAAACCTAAGCTGTCATTTATAAAAGTTTGGGGATGTGATGCTTATGTCAAGAAACTTCAACCTAAAGAGCTTGAACCCGAGTCGGAAAAAGGCGTCTTCATAGTGTTGGGGAACGTAGCAGAAATTCAAAATTTTCCTACGTGTCACCAAGATCTATCTATGGAGAAACCAGCAACGAGGGGAAGGAGAGTGCATCTACATACCCTTGTAGATCGCTAAGCGGAAGCGTTCAAGAGAACGGGGTTGAAGGAGTCGTACTCGTCGTGATCCAAATCACGGAGATCCTAGTGCCGAACGGACGGCACCTCCGCGTTCAACACACGTACAGCCCGGTGACGTCTCCCATGCCTTGATCCAGCAAGGAGAGAGGGAGAGGTTGAGGAAGACTCCATCCAGCAGCAGCACGATGGCGTGGTGGTGGTGGAGGAGCGTGGCAATCCTGCAGGGCTTCGCCAAGCACCGCGGGAGAGGAGGAGGACTTGGGAGAGGGGGAGGGCTGCGCCAGAACTTCGTGTGTAGCTCCCATCGCCCCCCACTATATATAGGGGTGGAGGGCTGGTTTCTTGCCCTCCAAGTCCATTGGGGCGTTGGCCAAGGAGGAGGAAAGAAATCCCATCATTTCCTTCCCCACCGATTGTTATCCCCCTTTTTAGGGATCTTGATCTTATCCCTTCGGGATATGATCTTATTCCTTCTAAGGGGATTGGTGCGCCTTGACCAGAGGTGTGGGGCCTTTCCCCCACTACCCACGTTCATGTGGGTTCCCCCATGCAGGTGGGCCCCACTCCAGAACCTTCTAGAACCTTCCCGGTACAATACCGAAAAAACCCGAACATTTTCCGGTGGCCAAAATAGGACTTCCCATATATAAATCTTTACCTCCGGACCATTCTGGAACTCCTCGTGTTGTCCGGGATCTCATCCGGGACTCCGAACAACATTCGGTAACCACATACAAACTTCCTTTATAACCCTAGTGTCATCGAACCTTAAGTGTGTAGACCCTACGGGTTCGGGAGACATGTAGACATGACCGAGACGTTCTCCGGTCAATAACCAACAGCGGGATCTGGATACCCATGTTGGCTCCCACGTGTTCCACGATGATCTCATCGGATGAACCACGATGTCAAGGACTCAATTTGATCCCGTATACAATTCCCTTTGTCTAGCGGTATTATACTTGCCCGAGATTCGATCGTCGGTATACCGATACCTTGTTCAATCTCGTTACCGGCAAGTCTCTTTACTCGTTCCGTAACACATCATCCCGTGATCAACCCCTTGGTCACATTGTGCACATTATGATGATGTCCTACCGAGTGGGCCCAGAGATACCTCTCCGTTACACGGAGTGACAAATCCGCCTCAATCCGTGTCAACCCAAAAGACACTTTCGGAGATACCTGTAATGCACCTTTATAGTCACCCGATTCGTTGTGACGTTTGATACACCCAAAGCACTCCTACGGTATCCGGAGTTACACGATCTCATGGTCTAAGGAAGAGATACTTGACAATGGAAAAGCTCTAGCAAACGAACTACACGATCTTTGTGCTATGCTTAGGATTGGGTCTTGTCCATCACATCATTCTCCTAATGATGTGATCCCGTTATCAACGACATCCAATGTCCATAGCCAGGAAACCATGACTATCTGTTGATCACAACGAGCTAGTCAACTAGAGGCTCACTAGGGACATATTGTGGTCTATGTATTCACACATGTATTATGATTTCCGGATACTACAGTTATAGCATGAATAAAAGACAATTATCATGAACAAGGAAATATAATAATACTTTTATTATTGCCTCTAGGGCATATTTCCAACAGTCTCCCACTTGCACTAGAGTCAATAATCTAGTTCACATCGCCATGTGATTTAACATTGATAGGTCACATCGCCATGTGACCAACATCATCAAATGAGTTCTGGGGTTTGATCAAGTTTTGCTTGTGAGAGAGGTTTTAGTCAACGGGTCTGAAACTTTCAGGTCCGTGTGTGCTTTGCAAATTTTTAGGTCATATTGTAAATGCTGCTTCCACACTCCACTTGGAGCTATTCCAAATGGTTGCTCCACTATACGTATCCGGTTTGCTACTCAGAGTCACTCGGATAGGTGTTAAAGCTTGCATCGACGTAACCCTTTACGCCGAACTCTTTATCACCTCCATAATCGAGAAACATGTCCTTATTTACTTCAAGGACAATTTTGATCGCTGTCCAATGATCCATTCTGGATCATTCTTGTACCCTTGACCGACTCATGGCAGGGCACACTTCAAATGTGGTACACAAAGATAGCATACTATAGAGCCTACGTCGAAACATAGGGACGACCTTCGTCCTTTCTCTCTTTTCTGCTGTGGTCGAGCTTTAAGTCTTAACTTCATACCTTTCAACTCAGGCAAGAACTCCTTCTTGACTGATCCATCTTGAACACCTTCAAGATCATGTCAAGGTACGTGCTCATTTGAAAGTACTATTAAGCATTTTGATCTATCTTATAGATCTTGATGCTTATTGTTCAAGTAGCCTAATCCAGGTTTTCCATTGAAAAAACACTTTTCAAATAACCCTATATGCTTTCCAGAAATTCCACATCATTTATGATCAACAATATGTCAACAACATATACTTATCAGAAATTCTATAGTGCTCCCACTCACTTCTTTGGAAATACAAGTTTCTCATAAACTTTGTATAAACCCAAAATCTTTGATCATCTCATCAAAGCGCACATTCCAACTCCGAGATGCTTACTCCAGTCCTTAGAAGGATCGCTGGAGGTAGCATACCTTTTAGCATCCTTAGGATCGACAAAACTTTTCTAATTTTATCACATACAACCTTTCCTTACGTAAACAGGTAAGGAAACTCGTTTTGTCATCCATCTGCCAGATTTCATAAATGCAGCTAATGCTAACATGATTCCAACGGACTTAAGCATCGCTACGGATGAGAAAATCTCATCGTAGTCAACTCCTTGAACTTGTGAAAAACTCTTCGCCACAAGTCGAGCTTCATAGACGGTGACAAGACCGTCCACGTCCGTCTTCTTCTTAAAGATCCATTTATCTCAATGGCTTGCCGATCATTGGGCAAGTCCACCAAAGTCCATGCTTTGTTCTGATACATGGATCCTATCTCGGATTTCATGGCTTCTAACCATTTGTCAGAATTTGGGCCCACCATTGCTTCTCCATAGCTCGTAGGTTCATTGTTGTCTAGCAACATGACCTTCAAGACAAGATTACTGTACCACTCTAAAATAGTACGCATCCTTGTCACCCTACGAGGTACGGTAGTGACTTGATCCGAAGTTTCATGATCACTATCATAAGCTTCTACTTCAATTGGTGTAGGCGCCACAGGAACAACTTCCTGTGCCCCGCTACACACTAGTTGTAGTGGCGGTTCAATAACCATATCAAGTCTCCACCATCCTCCCACTCAACTTTTCGAGACAAACTTTTCCTCGAGAAAGGACCCGATTCAAGAAACAATCCCTATTGCTTTTGGATCTGAATTAGGAGGTATACCCAACTGTTTTGGGTGTCCTATGAAGATGCATTTTATCCGCTTTGGGTTCGAGCTTATCAACCTGAAACTTTTTCACATAAGCGTCGCAGCCCCAAACTTTTAAGAAATGACAGCTTAGGTTTCTCTAAACCATAGTTCATACGGTGTCATCTCAACGGAATTACGTGGTGCCCTATTTAAAGTGAATGTGGTTGTCTCTAATGCCTAACCCATAAACGATAGTGGTAATTCGATAAGAGACATCATGGTACGCACCATATCCAATAGGGTGCAACTATGATGTTCAGACACACCATCAAACTATGGTGTTCCAGGCGGTATTAATTGTGAAACAATTTCCACAATGTCTTAATTGCGTGCCAAAGCTTGTAACTCAGATACTCATCTCTATGATCATATCATAGACATTTTATTCTCTTGTCACAATGATCTTCAACTTCACTCTGAAATTACTTGAACCATTCAATAATTCAGACTTGTGTTTCATCAAGTAAATATACTCAACATCTACTCGAATCATCGTGAAGTAAGAACATAACGATATTCATTTGATGCCTCAAAGACTCATTGGACTGCACACATCAAAATGTGTTACTTCCAACAAGTTGCTATCTTGTTCCATCTTATCAAATCGAGGCTTCTCAGTCATCTTGCCCATGTGGTATGATTTGCATATCTCAAGTGATTCAAAATCAAGTGAGTCCAAACGATCCATCTGCATGGAGTTTCTTCATGCGTATACACCAATAGACGTGGTTCGCATGTCTCAAACTTTTCAAAACGAGTGAGTCCAAAGATCCATCAACATGGAGCTTCTTCATGCGTTTACACCAATATGACTTACATGGCGATTGCCACAAGTAAGTGGTACTATCATTACTATCTTATATCTTTTTGGCATGAAAATGTGTATCACTACGATCGAGATTCAATAAACCATTTCTTTAGGTGCAAGACCATTGAAGGTATTATTCAAATAAATAGAGTAACCATTATTCTCCTTAAATGAATAATCAGATTGCGATAGACATAATCCAATCATGTCTATGCTCAACGCAAACACCAAATCTCGATGGTAGAGGGAGCGTGCGATGCTTGATCACATCAACCTTGGAAACACTTCCAACACATATCGTCACTCACCTTTAGCTAGTCTCCGCTTATTCCGTAGCTTTTATTTCGAGTTACTAACACTTAGCAACCGAACCGGTATCTAATACCCTGGTGCTACTAGGAGTACTAGTAAAGTACACATTAACATAATGTATATCCAATATACTTCTATCGACCTTGCCACCTTCTCATCTACCAAGTATCTAGGGTAATTCGCTCCGGTGGTGGTTCCCTTTATTACGAAGCACTTAGTCTCGGGTTTGGGTTCAACCTTGGGTTTCTTCTTTTGGAGCAGCGACTGATTTGCCGCTTCATGAAGTATCCTTCTTGCCCTTGCCCTTCTTTAAAACTAGTGGTTTCACCAACCATCAACAATTGATGCTCCTTCTTGATTTCTACTTTCGCGGTGTCAAACATCACGAATACCTCAAGGATCATCATATCTATCCCTGATATGTTATAGTTCATCACGAAGCTCTAGCAGCTTGGTGGTAATGACTTTGGAGAAACATCACTATCTCATCTGGAAGATCAACTCCCACTCGATTCTAGTGATTGTTGCACTCAAACAATCCAAGCACAAGCTCAACGGTTGAGCTTTTCTCCCTTAGTTTGCAGGCTAAGAAAATTGTCGGAGGTCTTATACCTCTTGACGTGGGCACGAGCCTGAAATCCCAATTTCAGCCCTCGAAAACATCTCATATGTTCCGCGACGTTTCGAAAACGTCTTTGGTGCCTCAACTCTAAACCTTTTAACTGAACTATCACGTAGCTATCAAAACGTGTATGTCCTATGTTCGCAACATCCACAAACGACGTTTGGGGTTCAGCACACTGAGCGGTGCATTAAGGAGATAAGCTTTCTACTGTCCGCATAATCGCTACTGTCAACTTTCAACTATATTTTCTCTAGGAACATATCTAAACAGTGGAACTAAAGCGCGAGCTTACGACATAATTTGCAAAGATCTTTTGACTATGTTCAGGATAATTAAGTTCATCTTATGAACTCCCACTCAGATAGACATCCCTCCGGTCATCTAAGTGATTACATGATCCAAGTCAACTAGGCCGTGTCCGATCATCACGTGAGACGGACTAGTCATCATCGGTTAACATCTTCATGTTAATCGTATCTACTATATGACTCATGCTCGACCTTTCGGTCTCCGTGTTCCGAGGCCATGTCTGTACATGCTAGGCTCGTCAAGTTAACCCTAAGTGTTTTCGCTGTGTAAAACTGTCTTACACACGTTGTATGTGAACGTAAGAATCCATCACACCCGATCATCACGTGGTGCTTAGAAGCGACTTAACCGTAGCAACGGTGCACGCTTAGGGAGAACACTTCTTGAAATTTTGTAAGGATCATCTTATTTACTACCGTCGTCCTAAGTAAACAAGATGCATAAACATGATAAACATCACATGCAATCAAATAGTGACATGATATGGCCAATATCATTTTGCTCCTTTGATCTCCATCTTGGGCTCCATGATCATCATCGTCACCGCATGACACCATGATCTCCATCATCGTGTCTTCATGAAGTTGTCTCGCCAACTATTACTTCTACTGCTATGGCTACCGGTTAGCAATAAAGTAAAGTAATTACATGGCGTTGTTCAATGACACGCAGGTCATACAATAAATCAAGACAACTCCTATGGCTCCTCCCGGTTGTCATACTCATCGACATGCAAGTCGTGATTCCTATTACAAGAACATGATCAATCTCATACATCACATATCATTCATCACATTCTTCTTGGCCATATCACATCACATAGCATACCCTGCAAAAACAAGTTAGACGTCCTCTAATTGTTGTTTGCATGTTTTACGTGGCTGCTATGGGTTTCTAGCAAGAACGTTTCTTACCTACGCAAAACCACAACGTGATATGCCAATTGCTATTTACCCTTCATAAGGACCCTTTTCATCGAATCCGTTCCGACTAAAGGAGAGGCGGCACCCGCTAGCCACCTTATGCACCAAGTGCATGTCAATCGGTGGAACTGTCTCACACGAAGAGCGTGTAAGGTCGGTCCGGCCGCTTCATCCCACAATACCGTCGAAACTAGATTGGACTAGTAACGGTAAGCATATTGAACAAAATCAATGCCCACAACTACTTTGTGTTCTACGTGCAATGAATCTACGCAATAGACCTAGCTCATGATGCCCTTTGTTGGGGAACGAGCGAAATTCAAAATTTTCCCACGTGTCACCAAGATCTATCTATGGAGAAACCAGCAACGAGGGAAGGAAAGTGCATCTACATACCCTTGTAGATCGCTAAGCGGAAGCGTTCAAGAGAACGCGGTTGAAGGAGTCGACTGTCGTGATCCAAATCACCGGAGATCCTAGTGCGAACGGACGGCACCTCGCGCTCAACACACGTACAGCCCGGTGACGTCTCCCATGCCTTGATCCAGCAAGGAGAGAGGGAGAGGTTGAGGAAGACTCCATCCAGCAGCAGCACGATGGCGTGGTGGTGGTGGAGGAGCGTGGCAATCCTGCAGGGCTTCGCCAAGCACCGCGGAGAGGAGGAGGACTTGGGAGAGGAGGGCTGCGCGAGAACTCGTGTGTAGCTCCCATGCGCCTCCCCACTATATATAGGGGTGGAGGGATGGTTTCTTGCCCTCCAAGTCCATTGGGGCGTTGGCCAAGGTGGGAGGAAAGAAATCCCATCATTTCCTTCCCCACCGATTGTTATCCCCTTTTAGGGATCTTGATCTTATCCTTCTGGATATGATCTTATTCCTTCTAAGGGATTGGTGCGCTTGACCAGAGGTGTGGGGCCTTTCCCCACTACCCACGTTCATGTGGGTTCCCCATGCAGGTGGGCCCCACTCCGAACCTTCTAGAACCTTCCGGTACAATACCGAAAAACCCGAACATTTTCCGGTGGCCAAAATAGGACTTCCCATATATAAATCTTTACCTCCGGACCATTCTGGAACTCCTCGTGTTGTCCGGGATCTCATCCGGGACTCCGAACAACATTCGGTAACCACATACAAACTTCCTTTATAACCCTAGCGTCATCGAACCTTAAGTGTGTAGACCCTACGGGTTCGGGAGACATGTAGACATGACCGAGACGTTCTCCGGTCAATAACCAACAGCGGGATCTGGATACCCATGTTGGCTCCCACATGTTCCACGATGATCTCATCGGATGAACCACGATGTCAAGGACTCAATTTGATCCCGTATACAATTCCCTTTGTCTAGCGGTATTATACTTTCCCGAGATTCGATCGTCGGTATACCGATACCTTGTTCAATCTCGTTACCGGCAAGTCTCTTTACTCGTTCCGTAACACATCATCCCGTGATCAACCCCTTGGTCACATTGTGCACATTATGATGATGTCCTACCGAGTGGGCCCAGAGATACCTCTCCGTTTACACGGAGTGACAAATCCCAGTCTCGATCCGTGTCAACCCAAAAGACACTTTCGGAGATACCGTAATGCACCTTTATAGTCACCCGATTCGTTGTGACGTTTGATACACCCAAAGCACTCCTACAAGATCCGGAGTTACACGATCTCATGGTCTAAGGAAGAGATACTTGACATTGGAAAAGCTCTAGCAAACGAACTACACGATCTTTGTGCTATGCTTAGGATTGGGTCTTGTCCATCACATCATTCTCCTAATGATGTGATCCCGTTATCAACGACATCCAATGTCCATAGCCAGGAAACCATGACTATCTGTTGATCACAACGAGCTAGTCAACTAGAGGCTCACTAGGGACATATTGTGGTCTATGTATTCACACATGTATTACGATTTCCGGATAATACAGTTATAGCATGAATAAAAGACAATTATCATGAACAAGGAAATATAATAATGCTTTTATTATTGCCTCTAGGGCATATTTCCAACACATAGGATACCCTAAGGAAACCATTGGGTATACCTTCTACCTCAGATCCGAAGGCAAGATCTTTGTTGCCAAGAACGGGTCCTTTCTGGAGAAAGAGTTTCTCTCGAAAGAAATAAGTGGGAGGAAAGTAGAACTTGATGAAGTACTGCCTCTCGAACCGGAAAGTAGCGTAGCTCAGGATGATGTTTCTGTGGTGCCTGCACTAACTAGAGAGGAAGTTAATGATGATGATCAAGGTACTTCGGATCAAGTTGCTACTGAACTTCGTAGGTCCACAAGGACACATTCCACACCAGAATGGTATGGCAACCCTGTCCTGGAAATCATGTTGTTAGACAACGGTGAACCTTCAAACTATGAAGAAGCGATGGTGGGCCCAGATTACAACAAATGGCTTGAAGCCATGCAATCCGAGATAGGATCCATGTATGAAAACAAAGTATGGAATTTGACAGACTTGCCCGATGATCGGCGAGCGATAGAAAATAAATGGATTTTTAAGAAGAAGACGGACGCGGATGGTAATGTTACCATCTATAAAGCTCGGCTTGTCGTTAAGGGTTATCGACAAGTTCAAGGGGTTGACTACGATGAGACCTTCTCACCCGTAGCGAAGCTGAAGTCCGAACAAATCATGTTAGCAATTGCCGCATTCTATGATTATGAGATATGGCAAATGGACGTCAAAATGGCATTCCTTAACGGCTTCCTTAAGGAAGAATTGTATATAATGCAACCGGAAGGTTTTGTCGATCCTAAGAATGCTGACAAGGTATGCAAGCTCCAACGCTCCATCTATGGGTTGGTGCAAGCATCTCAGAGTTGGAACATTCACTTTGATGAAATGATCAAAGCGTTTGGGTTTATGCAGACTTATGGAGAAGCATGCGTTTACAAGAAAGTGAGTGGGAGCTCTGTAGCATTTCTCATATTATATGTGGATGACATATTATTGATGGGAAATGATATAGAACTTTTGGAAAGCATAAAGTCCTACTTCAATAAGTGTTTTTCAATGAAGGACCTTGGAGAAGCTGCAGACATATTAGGCATCAAGATCTATAGAGATAGATCGAAACACCTCATAGGTCTTTCACAAAGCACATACCTTGATAAGATATTGAAGAAGTTTAATATGGACCAGTCCAAGAAGGGGTTCTTGCCTGTATTGCAAGGTGTGAAATTGAGCTCGGCTCAAAGCCCGACCACGGCAGAAGATAGAAAAAAGATGAGTGTCATCCCCTATGCCTCAGCCATAGGGTCTATTATGTATGCCATGTTGTGTACCAGACCTGATGTAAACCTTGCCATAAGTTTGATAGGAAGGTACCAAAGTAATCCCGGCATGGAACACTAGACAGCGGTCAAGAATATCCTGAAGTACCTGAAAAGGACTAAGGATATGTTTCTCGTTTATGGAGGTGACGAAGAGCTCGTCGTAAAGGGTTACGTCAATGCTAGCTTCGACATAGATCTGGATGACTCCAAGTCACAAACCGGATACGTGTATATTTTGAATGGTGGGGTGTTTCGTTGGCTCCCTGGATGTTTTCGGGGTACGTAGTCTTATATAGGAGGAAGAAGTATGTCGGTGGCCGCCCGAGGGGCCCACAAGACAGGGGCGCGCCCTACAGAGGGGGGCGCCCTCCTATCTAGTGGCTGCCTCGGCTGCTTCTTGACTTGCACTCCAAGTCCCCTGGATCACGTTCATTCCAAAAATCACGCTCCCGAAGGTTTCATTCCGTTTGGACTCCGTTTGATATTCCTTTTCTTCGAAATACTGAAATAGGCAAAAAAATATCGATACGAGCTGGGCCTCCGGTTAGTAGGTTAGTCCCAAAAATGATGTAAATGTGTAAAATAAAGCCCATAAACATCCAAAAGGGGTAATATAATAGCATGGAACAATCAAAAATTATAGATACGTTAGAGACGTATCAACCATCCCAAAGCTTAATTCCTGCTCATCCTCGAGTACGTAAATGATAAAATAGAAATTTTTGATGTGGAATGCTACCTAGCATAATTCTCAATGTAATTTTCTTTATTGTGGCATGAATGTTCAGATCCAAACAATTCAAAATAAAAGTTCATATTGATAAAAGAAATAATAACACTTCAAGCATACTAATCAAAGTAATCATGTCTTCTCAAAATAACATGGCAAAAGAAAGTTCATCCCTACAAAATCATATAGTTAGGCTATGCTTCATTTTCGTCACACAAAGATGTTCCCAACTTCTATACCCCCGATGACAAGCCAAGTAATTGTTTCATACTTAAATAATCTCAATACTTTTTCAACATTCACGCAATACATGAGCGTGAGCCATGGATATAGCACTATGGGTGGAATAGAATATGATGATGGGGATTGTGTGGAGAAGACAAAAAAGGAGAAAGTCTCACATTGACGAGGATAATCAACGGGCTATGGAGATGCCCATAAATTAATGTCAACATGAGGAGTAGGGATTGCCATGTAACGTATGCACTAGAGCTATAAATGAATGCTCAACAAAAGAAAACTAGTGGGTGTGCATCCAACTTGCTTGCTCACGAAGACCTAGGGCATTTGAGGAATTTGAGGAAGTCCATCGTAGGAATATACAAGCCAATTTCTATAATGAAAAATTCCCACTAGTATGAAAAAGACAACTTATGAGACTCACTATATGAAAAACATGGTGCTACTTTGAAGCACAATATATGAGACTCACTACATGAAGAACAAGGTGCTACTTTGAAGCACAAGTGTGGAAAAAGAGATAGTAACATTGCCATTTTTTTTATTTTCTTTTTTCTTTTTCTTCTTCTTTTTTTCTTGTTTTTTGGGCCTTCCTTTTTTTCTTTTTGGCATTTCTTTTTTTTTGGGCAATGCTCTAATAATGATAATCATCACACTTTCATTGATTACAACATATGAATTACAACTCGAAACTAGAACAAGATATGACTCTATATGAGTGCGTCCGGCGGTGTACCGGGATGGTGCAATGAATCAAGAGTGACATGTATGAAAATTAATGCATGGTGGCTTTGCCACAAATACGATGTCAACTACATGATCATGCATGCAATGGCAATATGAAAAAAGTAAAGTATGTCATGAGGATGATGAACGGAACGGTGGAAAGTTGCATGTCAATATATCTCGGAATGGCTACGGAAATGCCATAATAGGTAGGTATGGTGGCTGTTTTGAGGAAGATATAAGGAGGTTTATGTGTGATAGATCGTATCGTATCACGAGGTTTGGATGCACCGGCGAAGTTTGCACCAACTCTCAAGGTGAGAAAGGGCAATGCACGTGCATCAAGAGGCTAGCAATGGCGTAAAGGTAAAAGTGTGTATAATCCATGGACTCAACATTAGTCAAAAGAACTCATATACTTATTTCAAAAATTTAGAAGTCATCAAAAATCAAGTACTACGCGCATGCTCCTAGGGGGATAGATTGGTAGGAAAAGACCATCGCTCGTCCCCGACCGCCACTCATAAGGATGCACAAGCCAGGTACACTTCATGTTTCAAATTTGTTACACAACTTTAACCATACGTGCATGCTACGGGACTTGCTAACTTAAACACAAGCATTCTTTAAATTCATAATCACCCAACTAGCATGACTTTAATATCACTACCTCCATATCTCAAAACAATTATCAAGTATCAAATTGATCATAGCATCCAATTCACTTCCTATGAGAGTTTTTATTATACCCAACTTGGATGCCTACCATTCTAGGACCAATTTTATAACCATAGCAAATACCATGCTGTTCTAAAAGACTCTCAAAATAATATAAGTGAAGTATGAGAGACTAGCAATTTCTTCAACATTAAGTCACCACCGTGCTCTAAAAGATATAAGTGAAGCACTAGAGCAAAAACTATCAAGCTCAAAAGATATAAGTGAAGCACATAGAGTATTCTAGCAATTTCTAATCAAATAGGATACTCCCAAAAGGTGTGTACAGAAAGGATGATTGTGGTAAACTAAAAAGCAAAGACTAATATAATACACGACGCTCCAAGCAAAACACATATCATGTGGCGAATAAAAATATAGCTCCAAGTAAAGTTACTAATGAACGAAGACGAAAGAGGGGATTCCTTCCCGGGGCATCCCCAAGCTTAGGCTTTTGGCTATCCTTGAATATATTAGGGTGCCATGGGCATCCCCAAGCTTAGGCTCTTGCCACTCCTTATTCCATAGTCCATAAAAGCTTTACCCAAAACTTGAAAACTTCACAACACAGAACTCAACTGGAAATCTTATCAGCTCCGTTAGTGAAAGAAAACAAAACCACCACATAAGGTACTGTAATGAACTCATTTTTTATTTATTTTGGTCTTAAACCTACTGTATTCCAACTTCTCTATGGTTTATAAACTATTTTACTAGCCATAGATGCATCAAAATAAGCAAACAACACACGAAAAACAGAATCTGTCAAAAACAAAACAGTCTGTAGAAATCTGTAACTAACGCAAACTTATGGAACTCTAAAAATCCTAATAAAATAGGAAGTCCTGGAGAATTTGTATATTGATCAGCATCAAAAATAATCAACGCAAAATCACGTTTATGTGATTTAACAAAACTAAATTCGTGCGCGCAAACTTTCTGTTTTTCAGCAGAATCAAATTAACTATCATCATAGGATATCCTATAGGTTCTACTTGGCACAAACACAAATTAAAAGATAAAAACACATCTAAACAGAAGGTAGATGCAAGATTTATTACTAAACAGGAACAAAAACAAAAAACACAAAGAAAATTGGGTTGCCTCCCAACTAGCGCTATCGTTTAACGCCCCTAGCTAGGCATAAAAGCAAAGATAGATCTAAGTAGTGCCATCTTTGGCACTAAATTCGTAAGTAGCCCGCATGATAGATTCATAAGGTAATTTGACTTTCCTTATTGGAAAGTGCTCCATGCCTTTCTTTAATGGAAATTGGAATCTAACATTCCCTTCCTTCATATCAAGAATCGCGTCGACCGTTCTAAGGAAAGGTCTACCAAGAATAATAGGGCAAGAAAGATTGCAATCTATATCAAGATAGCATAAGTATTACGGTGGGTGAACAAATTAATGTCGAGCAATTGATAGAAAAGCGAATAATTATGAGATTATCTAGGCATGATCATGTATATAGGCATCACGTCCGCAGCAAGTAGACCGACTCCTGCTTGCATCTACTACTATTACTCCACACATCGGCCGACTCCTGCCTGCATCTAGAGTATTAAGTTCATAAGAACAGAGTAACGCTTTAAGCAAGATGACATGATGTAGAGGGATAAACTCAAGCAATATGATATAAAACCCATCTTTTTATCCTCGATGGAAACAATACAATACGTGCCTTGCTTCCCCTGCTGTCATTGGGAAAGGACACCGCAGGATTGAACCCAAAGCTAAGCACTTCTCCCATGGCAAGAAAGATCAATCTAGTAGGCCAAACCAAACTGATAATTCGAAGAGACTTGCAAAGATAACTCAAACATACATAAAAGAATTCAGAGAAGATTCAAATATTATTCATAGATAAACTTGATCATAAACCCACAATTCATTGGATCTCGACAAACACACCGCAAAAATAGATTACATCGAATAGATCTCCACAAGAGAGGGGGAGAACATTGTATTGAGATCCAAAAAGAGAGAAGAAGCCATCTAGCTAATAACTATGGACCCGTAGGTCTGTGGTAAACTACTCACAACTCATCGGAGGGGCTATGGTGTTGATGTAGAAGCCCTCCGTGGTCGATTCCCCCTCCGGCGGAGCGCCGGCGAAGGCTCCAAGATGGGATTCGTGGATACATAAGGTTACGGCGGTGGAAATTGTGTTTCGTTGGATCCCTGGATGTTTTCGGGGTACGTAGGCTTATATAGGAGGAAGAAGTACGTCGGTGGCCGCCCGAGGGGCCCATGAGACAGGGGGCGCCCTCCTATCTCGTAGCTGCCTTGGCTGCTTCTTGACTTGCACTCCAAGTCCCCTGGATCACGTTCGTTCCAAAAATCACTCTCCCGAAGGTTTCATTCCGTTTGGACTCCGTTTGATATTCCTTTTCTTCGAAATACTAAAATAGGCAAAAAAACAACAATACGGGCTGGGCCTCCGGTTAGTAGGTTAGTCCCAAAAGTGATATAAATCTGTAAAATAAAGCCCATAAACATCCAAAAGGGGTAATATAATAGCATGGAACAATCAAAAATTATAGATACGTTGTAGACGTATCATGGGGCACTAAGCTAGTGCAGTTGCAAGCAAAGCATCGTGGCGGGATCTACATGTGAAGCGGAGTACATGGCAGCCTCGGAGGCAGCACATGAAGCAATCTGGATGAAGGAGTTCATTACCGACCTAGGAGTTATTCCCAATGCGTCGGGCCCAATGACTCTCTTCTGTGACAACACTGGAGCTATTGCCCTTGCTAAGGAGCCCAGGTTTCACAAGAAGACCAGGCACATCAAGCGTCACTTCAACTCCATTCGTGAAAATGTTCAAGATGGAGACATAGATATTTGTAAAGTGCATACGGATCTGAATGTCGCAGATCCGTTGACTAAACCTCTTCCACGAGCAAAACATGATCAACACCAAAACTCTATGGGTGTTCGATTCATCACAATGTAACTAGATTATTGACTCTAGTGCAAGTGGGATACTATTGGAAATATGCCCTAGAGGCAATAATAAAATGGTTATTATTATATTTCCTTGTTCATGATAATTGTCTATCATTCATGCTATATTTGTATTGACCGGAAATCGTAATACATGTGTGAATACATAGACCACAACAAGTCCCTAGTGAGTCTCTAGTTGACTAGCTCGTTGATCAACAGATGGTCATGATTTCCTGACTATGGACATTGGATGTCATTGATAACGGGATCACATCATTAGGAGAATGATGTGATGGACAAGACCCAATCCTAAGCATAGCACAAGATCATGTAGTTCGTTTGCTAAAGCTTTTCTAATGTCAAGTATCATTTCCTTAGACCATGAGATTGTGCAACTCCCGGATACCGTAGGAATGCTTTGGGTGTACCAAATATCACAACGTAACTGGGTGGCTATAAAGGTGCACTACAGGTATCTCCGAAGAATTTAGGAACAGAGGAATTGGTAGGCCTCCCCCTCCCCCTCCCCCTCGCGTCGTCCTCCAGGGGCGACTCGGGGGGCGACAGATCTCATCCGCCGCCACCCCCTCCCCTTCGCATCTTCCCTTGCCGCCGCCGGAGGCAGCCGCCGGCAAGCCCGCGCGGTCGTCGATGAGGGTGGCGGCAAGGTCTTCGCGCATGTTCTTTCTCGAACGGGCCTAGGGTTCCAGCGGCGGCTCGGTGGTGAGGGCGGTGCCGTCCCCGGCGGCCGACGGTTCATTGAGCTGTGGCCACCTCCCCTCGGCTGCGTGGGTGGCGAGGCGGTGGTGGACCTGGGCGTCGGGCGGCAGGACCCCCGCGACCTGCTGCGCCAGATCTGAAGATGGCACCCGGTCGCTTGCATCAGCGTCTTCCTCGTCTGGTCCGGCGGGATCCGACCGGATCCGGCTGTTGGCTGCATGGATTTGGTGTGGGGAGGTCTGAATCGGGGTAACCCCTTGGCCGGCGGTGGCGGCCACCTTGTCGGCGGCGCTTCGGGCGATGTTCCCCTTCTTGAAGGCGACCTTGAGGTTCACCTCCCCTCCTCCTCCTTCCCCTGCACCCGGGTGAAAACCCAAAACTCCGGTTTGGGCGGCGGCGGTGCCATGACGGTGCCGTTACCTTCTTGAAGGCGCCGTTTTGGGTCTGTGGGGAGGCGGGTCGGTTGCTGCATGCTTCGGGTGCTCTTGGTGGCGGCGATTACTTCTTCTAGCGGTAACGCTTCACCATGGATGACCGGTCCGCTCCTCTGGCCACCGTGCTCTCCTTCGTGTGGTCCTGTCAGTCCGGCCGATCGACACCCTCGGCCTGGGCTAGAGGGGATAGTGGTCCCCTCTACGGCAATTAGGACGTGATGGTAGGTGAGATGGTGGCCATGGCGTGCTCTGTTTCTTCCTGGTGGCTTTGGTGTTCCAATCATGGCTGTGTCTTCTTCGGACGCCCCTGTTCTATAGCTAGCGTCTGCGGCATGCTTCAACTGTGGGCAGCAGCTTCTCTAGCTGTAGTCTTCTTCTTCATTGGCCGTAGCGTTTTTGCTTTCTTTTAGCTCCTTGTATCGGCCGTTGCGGGGTTGCATCCCTGCTTTCTTTTATGTCCTGGTTGTATGATTTGTTTCAATGTATCCTGGCCGGTTGATGGCTTTGTTAATTCAAAGTCGGGCTATGCTCGAGCCCTACTCGGGCTCGGGTTGTGCCTTTTCTCTAAAAACAGGTATCTCTGAAAGTGTCTATTGGGTTGGCATGAATTGAGACTGGGATCTGTCACTCCGTATGACAGAGAGGTATCTCTGGGCCCACTTGGTAATGCATCATCATAATGATCTCAATGTGACTAAGTAATTGGTCACGGGATCATGCATTACGGAACTAGTAAAGTGACTTGCCTCTAACAAGATTGAATGAGGTATTGGGATACCGACGATCGAATCTCGGGCAAGTAACGTACTGATTGACAAAGGGAATTGTATACGGTATTACTTGAATCCTCGACATCGTGGTTCATCCGATGAGATCATCATGGAACATGTGGGAGCCAACATGGGTATCCAGATCCCGCTGTTGGTTATTGGCTGGAGAGCTGTCTCGGTCATGTCTGCATGATTCCCGAACCCGTAGGGTCTACACACTTAAGGTTCGATGACGCTAGGGTTATAGGGAAGGTTTTACGTGGTTACCGAATGTTGTTCGGAGTCCCGGATGAGATCCTGGACGTCACGAGGAGTTTCAGAATAGTCCGGAGGTGAAGATTTATATATGGGAAGTCATCATATGGTCACCGGAAGTATTCGGGGGTTAGGGTCCACCTGCCCCAGAGGACCCTTATGGGTTGTATGTGGAAGGGAACCAGCACCAAGTGGGATGGGCGCCACCCCCCTAGGGCCCATGCGCCTAGGGTTGGGGGGAACCCTAAAGGGGGCGCCCCCCTTGGCTTGGGGGGCAAGCCCCCTCCCCTTGCCCCCCCCCCTCTAGATCTCATCTAGAGGGGCCGGCCCCCTTCCCCCTTCACCTTATAAATAGAGGGCAGGAGGGAGGGCATCTGCACCACATCCAAGGCGCAACCCTCCCCCTCTCCAAGACCTCTCCTCCTCTGTTTGAGCCTGGCGAAGCCCTGCCGGAGAACCACTGCTCCACAACCACCACTCCGTCGTGCTGCTGCTGGAGCCTTCTTTCTCAACCTCTCCCTCCTCCTTGCTAGATCAAGGCGCGGGAGATGTCACCGGGATGCACGTGTGTTGAACGCGGAGGTGCTGTTGTTCGGCGCTTAGATCGGAATCCACCGCGATCTGAATCACTACGAGTACGACTCCTTCATCCGCGTTATTGCAACGCTTCCGTTTCACGATCTTCAAGGGTATGAAGATGCACTCCCCTCTCTCTCGTTGCTAGTTTCTCCATAGATTGATCTTGGTGATGCATAGAATTTTTTTTAATTTCTGCAACGATCCCCAACAAAGCCTTCCAAGCAATGTGACTAATGAGTTAGTTACCGGATGATGCACTACAAAACGAGTAAATAGATTTGCCGGTAATGAGATTGAACTAGGTATGAAGATACCGACGATCGAATCTCTGGCAAGTAACATACCGATGACAAAGGGAATAACATATGTTGACATTGCGGTTTGACCGACAAAGATCTTCGTAGAATATGTGGGAACCAATATGAGCATCCAGGTTCCGCTATTGGTTATTGACCGGAGAGGTGTCTCGGTCATGTCTACATAGTTCTCGAACCCGCAGGGTCCGCATGCTTAATGTTCGATGACGATATGTATTATATGAATTATGTGTTTTGGTGACCAAAGGTTATTCGGAGTCCCGGATGAGATCACGGACATGACGAGGAGTCTCCAAATGGTCGTGAGGTAAAGATTGATATATTATAAGATAGTATTCGGACACCGAAAGGGTTTCGGAGTGTATCAGGTATATACCGGAGTACCAGAGGGGTTATCGGAACCCCCTGGGGAAAGATATGGGCCATAGGAGGGAGGCTAACCAGCCCACAATGGGTTGGTGCGCCCCCCACAAGGGAGGAGGCCAAATTGGACTAGGGAAAGGGGGCGCCACCCGCCTTTCCTTCTCCTACTCCCACTCCTTCCTCCTTCCCCCCTCCATGAGAAGGAATAGAGGGGGGGGCGAATCCTACTAGGACTAGGAGTCCTAGTAGGAATCCCCCTCCTTGGCGTGCCCCCTATGACTGCCTCCCTCCCTCTCCCTCCTTTATATACATGAGGAGGGCACGCCTAGAAGACAACAAAAATTGCTCTTAGCCATGTGCGGCGCCCCCCTCCACAGTTTACGCCTCCGGTCATATTCTCGTGGTGCTTTGGCGAAGCCCTGCGTGGATCACATCACCATCACCATCACCAGGCCATCGTGCTGACGGGACTCATCTACTCCTTTGACCCTCTACTCGATCAAGAGCTTGAGGGATGTCATCGAGCTGAACGTGTGCAGAACTCGGAAGTGTCGTACGTTCGGTGCTTGATCGGTCGGAACGAGAAGAAGTTCAACTACATCAACCGCGTTAACAAACGCTTCCGCTTTCGGTCTACGAGGGTACATGGACACACTCTCCCCCTCTCGTTGCTATGCATCTCCTAGATAGATGTTGCGTGATCGTAGGATTTTTTTTTTTGAAATTGCATGCTACGTTCCCCAACAAGAACTTCATATATGGAGTTTTGCGAGACAAAGCTTAATACTTATCTTCAGTTACTCCAGCGCAGCGTTGCACTTATGAAATCCATCTCAGAGGTGTCTGGTGCCAAGCTAAACCACACAAAACAGTTGTACAAAATCAACAAAGAAGAACATCAGTATTTTTATGTGGAAAACCCCAAGTTGAAGTTAAAACCACGAGACGAAGTCAGCCAAATCTTCTTGAGTCAAGTGCATCCTAGGTTCTCGAGCTACTTCAGAGGTGTCGTCATGTATGTCCTCGAACTATGAAAAGTGTCATCCAGGTCCTTGAAGGTCCTTTGAAGTACAATAAGTGTGTACTTACGTGAAACCTCTGAAATAGTTCAAGGACCTATGTGACACTTCTAAAATAGTTTGAGAATCTGGATGAGACGCATATTGCACTTTGAGGACCTATATAACAATTTCTATACCTTGAGGACCTAGATGACACCTCTGAACTAGTTTGAGGACCTAGGATGAACTTCACTTGGGATATTTTCACTATAATCAAATGTGGGGTACAAGAAGTTTTCTCTAGATAACACTAGATGCTTTCATATAGAAGAATCTCTCAATCTTGGATAAAAACAAAGATTTTGGGCCCAAGAACTAGTAATTGAAATAACATCATAAAAATAATGGAAACACGGCTTGACAGAGACTAGGTGATGGATTAGATCATCACAATCTTGAGGAGGAGCTCCGTTTGCTTGCTTTTCAAGCTATTTTCAATCTTTCCCACTTTCCTTTTTTTCTCTTTCTTTTATATTATTCTTCTCTCACGAAGGTTATCTTGAATTCCGTCACTTTGAACTGTGGCTGTTGTATCCCTCTTTCCTTGTGCAAAGACAAAAATGACTCTAGATCATGATCCTAAATTGATAGTTTAAAATAAGGACACGCCAATATATCATATGACCCGTGAGAGTTTTCTTTCTTCCCCACAAAAAAGAAAAGCCACATGCATTTAGGGTTTCATCATCTCCCATCAGCGTCTTCACCGATCCGCCTCGTCTCCTGCGGCCTTAGGGCCATGGAGGCGCGGTGGATTTCGGCCATTGCCGGCGGGAGGGCTCATGCTTCATTTTAGGTGTTTTTTTAGTTTGTTTAGGGTTTGTGTTCTACTCAGGAAGACGAGGCGGCAACGACTCCTAAAGATGGAATAAGATTCTCCCCGCCTAGTCTCCGTCCCGGTGGTCCGTCTTGCATCCTCAGAGGGCGTATGGAGGTGTGTTTCCAACAGATCTCATGGGATTCGGTCGGTATTTGTCTTTGATGGATCCGTGTGGATCCGGTCTTTGTTCATGTGTCTACAGGTTGGGTCCTTCTGATCTACACTTCTCTTCATCAGCGGTTGTTGATATCATGGTGCGCTGGTCCTTGGGGGTCTTAGCACTACGATTTTCCAACTTTTTACTACAATAAGGTTTGCCTGGCTCCGACGAGGAAGAAGGCGATGCAATGACATGCCCGAACTTGCTTTCAAGTCTTATAATATCGTATTGGGTGTTCTACAGACATGAATGTAATTCTTATTACTTCTCATGTTCCGTATACTGTCATGACGTTTGATGAATTGATCGGAATTTTAAAAAAAAAAATCATATGACCCACTCCGACGAGATGAGGGCAGCTCGAACAATACCCAAGAACCAATTCCGTTTACCCCGATTTGAGCAGGCAGAATCAATGCGGCCGAGAGGCACTGACACCTTTCCACGAGATCATTCCACCAGCCGCCTGTCCGGGGCAAGATCAGACGTCTCGTGCAATCTCTCCAACAAGCTTGGCGCTGAATTCTTTTCTTATCTCTTCCTATCCGAGCTCAGCAGCTTGTCGTGTCGACCATGGCATGGACGCGACGTCGCTTCCCGATCCGCAAATAATTCTCCCGCTCGCTCTTTGCCGATCCCCTCCCCGTGCGATTCGCGCTTTTCCGGAGTTATACTAATCTGATCTCCCGCCCTTTTCCCCTGTGCGGCCCCGGAGAGGGACGGGCTCCGGTCCCGCCCGCCCGCACAAATCACCGGCGGCATCCGTCACCGGCCGTGCCGTCGCCGTCCGTGGCGAACAGGATAGAAGAACAGGATAGAAAGCGCGGGGGCGGCGGCCCTACGTACCCCGCCACATCCTTGACACGTCGGCGTGGACCTCACCTGTCCGCCACCGCCCGCCGTGATACTTCTCCGCCCGAAAGATGCGAGGCCGGAATTATTGGCCGCTAAAGCGCGAAGCTCGGCGCGACGGTGCATATGCGAACGGAAAAAGATTGCGATCGGGAATGGGGGAATCAGGCCGCGCGTGTGCGTGTGGATAGGCGCGCGGAGGCTGCCGGTTTCACGTCGATCCCCGGTGACCCACCCCGCGCCATTGCGTCTGGCCGTGCGTGGTTTCGACGGGCTTTGACCTGGACAGGCTGATGCCCGCCCGCGCGGTGCAGAATCTCGGCGAGTGAGTGAGTGAGCGAGCGAGAGAGATAAGGATGAGCCTCGGGTCGAGTGCGCGCGTGCATCATGCTCCGAAGAATTCACCGACCGATGTTCTTCAAAAGCGGCATCTTCAGATAACCCCGTAAGCCGTGATCCAGTCTCCAGCTTCGGCTGGTGCTTGGGCGGCCTCGACGTGTCGTGCTCACTTGACGCCTCGGATGACGCAAAGACTTGCTGTCGCAGTGTGCGTCTCTCCTCTCGTGGGAGCTTTTGTCACTCGGGGTGGAGTCTACTCGCAAGCTGATCCGATCGGCATGCGTCCGAGCGCACGACAGGTGGTTGGACAGAGCCGATGCTACGTCCTCGGCGTCGTAGCCTGCGCCGAAGCAACAAGGGTCCAGAGCCAACTTCTCGGGACTCCTGTCTTGGACCAGCCCAAAGGGAGCCAATTCAGTCCATCCGCGGCGCAGTAGGCAGGCGCGTAGATAGGCCGGTCTCCACACCACGCGGACCACGCGTGCACAGTCACACCCCAGTCAGCCTCCGGATAAACGCCGATGAGGCCATGGATGATGCGCCATGCCGCCCTGCGTAGACGCACGCCGCGCGCACGTATGCATGCGGCTTGTGTTTGTGTCGTCGCAGACTCCAACTCCTGTGATGAACTGGAAAGGCAAGTTGCCAGGATCCTTCGTCGGCTCGTCCCATCTCTTCTTTTCCAAGGACGTCCCGTCTCTTCTTTCCGAAGAACTAGATCCTTCGTCCTTGGTTAACCCGAACAACAACTCCAGCGACACTTGTTGAGCCCCAAAGCTGCCGGAATCGCGGAAAGATGGATATTCGACCGGGCATGGCACTGGCAGTGGCTAGCTGGGGGCCGTGGGTTGGAGAAGAGAGGCGACGATAAGGGCGGGAATCTGTCGACGTCGCCGGAGCAGGGAATGGTATCGTCCTCGTAGGCGGTGAGGTCAAAGGGCGCCGGGGCCAAGGGCTTTGGTATATGCCGTGCTCCGTGGATCCTCATCGAATTGCAAAGTCAAGGTGCTTGTGTGCACATGGGCGCGAGAATCTGCCTATCTGCTAGTTCCCGCACCCAAACAGACATCCTTTTTGCGCCTCTCCGTGCTGAGTGATGATGTAAAAAAGCCTGAAAATGATGAGAACTCGCTGCTGACATACATGCATCGAGATTGACCTTCTAGATGGCTCGGGGTCAGCTACAACCCAGTGATCTAAAACATTGGATTGCTGGACCAAGTTTGATACCCAAAATTTATATTATTTTTTAAAAATTTGAGTATCTATTGCCTTTTGAATTTGCTATTCAGCAGTGCGTGAAAGTGGAACCATGGCCACCTTTGTATTTTCCTTGGGTCGCTCCCCTAATTTGCATCGTCCCACATGGAGAGGCTCCTGCCAATGGGGATACTCCCTCCATTCCCTTATACAAGGTCACTATGAAAAATACATTTTGCATCTATACAAGGCCTCTAACAGTAATTGAGGCAAAATCTAATGATGTTTTCTCGTACTACCAACTTGTTTAATACTTGCATGCATGTAGTCATAATGACATTGTGCTACTACTACTTTCTTCTCATTTCTTCCTTGCATGCATGCATGCGTATTAATAATCCCGGTTAATAAAAAGAAAAGTTGGTTTGCAAAGCGGTCATTAAATTTTATCTTGGTACCTGTAATTTGAGTTTGTGGCCTTGTATAAGGAAATGGAGGGAGTATCAAAGATGAGGGGCGCAATATACTTTGGCCTGGTCCCAAGAAGCTATGACGGGTGCCAAAACTTCGCGTTACGGGCATCACCCACCATAATGGTAGTTGTGATGTAGAAGAGGTCTATGTCCACCTTGCTACAAGGTGTCCGCAACCCAACCCAGTACCAATTTGACTCCTTCAGTTTGTACCATGGCCAACACAACCGGAGTGCTCTAGCATACTTGCACAAGTCCCAAACCCCCAAGCCTCCAAACTTTTTCAGCCTACAGACCAGCTTCCAGCTCACCTTGCATTGACAGTCGAAACCTTGTCGGAGCCCGCCTAGAGAAAGGCATGATCAAGCTTGTCACCGCTCCAAGCGTCCCATCTATGAGGACTAACGGCGTCATGTGGTAGGTCGACTACACATTGAGGACCGCTTCAACAAGGGCATCCCTTCCAGCCTCTGTGACGATGCCTCCATTTCATAGGATGAGCCTACCCGCTGCCCTGTTGACGAGAGGCTGCAAATTTATCATCCGCAGATGGTTCATACACAAAGGTAGCCCATGATATCTCATAGGGATGGTGGCCCACTTGACAGGAAAACTCTTGAGGACCATGTCGAGGTCGATGTCGACACATCAGATGGGGCCAACAAGCGTTAGAGGGGTTGCGAAGCAACTTCACTTGCACATGTTCATAACCGTGCTGCGGGTGACCACGAAGAGTAAGTTATCTTTCTGAGTTTGAACTTAAACGTGACATGTATCTCAAGGCACATTAATTATTATTAAGGTGGCACATGTTGCATTGGGCTTTATGATTTACCATGTTTCGAGTATATGAAGTATACCTATTTGGAGTTTTGTACGAACTTCATCTAGACATGAAGACAAGAAGTTTCATATAGAAAGAGGTTTAGTCATTAAATTGTCGGAGATTGGAATAGCAAACTTACGTTTTCCTTCCTCTTTTGGTCTCATTTGCTATAATTCATACACTTGGAATATTATTGCAATCCTAATTGCACACTGATCTCTCTCAAACCAAACGAACGAAATAAACACATTGTTTCTCTCCCCTATATCCCCTCTTGATAATCTCCTCTGTCTCTTTGGCAGCCTCGCCGGCTGGCGGCGAATGGAGAGGACTCTGGATTCCTCGTATGCATGGTAGTGTAGGGTTGAGGTGCATGCCTTGATTTTTCTCCTTGGTGACTAGCACCATAACGTTCGAGTTTTATCCACCGCTACTAGCACAAAACAAAGCGGTGTCCATAGGTGTGGTGTTCGTGCCCACCTCCATGGTGGAGGGTACGGTGGACCATGGACCGGGTGTCGCCTCTTCTAATAAGTGTGTCGTCGCTCCAGGCTGAGCCACTATGCCGATTTAACGGTGGTAGAGTTGGTGGAAGGTCTCGGTGGGGCTCGGGTTCGATGTCTCGTTGGATATGAGCTTTCTGAAAGATTAGTTCCATACCTGATCTGCCAGAGGACCTCCATCTCTTGCTCGATGGACGATTCCATTGTGGTGATGTAGAGTTAGTGAAGGATATACAAGGTGATGGATGTTGCAGATAGGATTCAAGTGCATAATCGACAGTGGTTTTGGAGGAGCTATGGTGCCCATGGAGGATAATGGTCACCTCCTTCGACAATCCATCATGCTCTGTGGCCGAAAGGCGTCCCAATTTATTACTCTTTTATGATGATGACAAAGGGGTGGCAGTGCTGCTCTAGGAAGGAATTCATGGCATGGTGTTATGGAAGTTTCTTCGAGCCAAGTGGTTTCATCTTCGGCACCAGCGAGATTAGTTCCGTCAGGGGACAGATCTGGTCCCGATTCTATTCCTTTTCCTCTGTTTGGGGTCCTAGTTGCAAGTTTGATAAACCACTTTGTAATTTTTGTCTCTCTTTGGGTCCAGTTGTTATGTGTTTGCTATCACTGATCTACAATTTTTGTCTCTATCTTGGTCCGGTTGTTATTCCTCTATTAATTTTTAAAAAATGTACACTTGTCGCATGTACATGTTTTTAAATTTAATTAGTGACATAACATGTATTGCCATCTTTTTTCCCCAAACATTTGACTGTTGCGTAGCACACAATAGAGTATGCATTATAATTGCTAGTCACACTAGAAAAATTATAGTTGCTATTCAAGTTGAAATGTATTGTGCTTTTATAGTACATAAGCAGCCAGATGTTGCAAGTGGCATACATGATTCGTGTGCATTCATGATTGTTCTCATATTTTTTTCTCCAAAAAAGGGACAATGTTCTTCTCAATTGTATAAACGAAACTCATTCAACATCCAATGTTTTACAAAATGTGATAAATAACCAGTTTTCATAATATTCCATATTTGCACTAGAAATGTTGCATTTCCCTTCATATATATGAGAGGTTGCCTATAATACACGTGTACTTGCAAACATGATTTTAAAGTTCAATTAAACTAGTTTACCAAATTTGGCAGTCATAGTTCTTGTTTTCTACATAATTGTCCTTGATGGGGGACACAATTAGACATTTCTTTGGATCACGTCTTTCTTTCGTTTCTCCACGTGTATCTGAAGTAGGGAGGCGATCCCCAAGGATTAGGGTATGATTGGTTTAGCCTAGTTTTGCCCTACCAAATAGTTGGGTAGCCAAAGTTTGGTGGAGCTTTTGCTTTCCCAGGAATTGGTCAACAATGGCAAAAAAAAGACTAGAGTGGCATACAAGCATTGGCAAACTGAAAAATTGGTAGCCACTCAAACATAGACCAAAATTTTAGTCACGACAAAAAAGTTGGTAGGATGTATGTTGGTCACCATCCAAACACACCCTTAGTCTCAAGCTACGACGTATAGTCCTTATGTGTTGCATTATCTCCTACATGTTCTCATCCTCATCCTCATCTGTGGAAGTTCTATGCCACCACTAGTCTCATCACCTGTTTGTTTCTAGCATTGCTTTGTAGGCCATGCAGCACCATCACGATGACACGTCGTCTCCTTCTTGCTCTTACCGTTTATACAGCCGCTTCACTGGATATATTCTTTAGTTATTTTTTTGAAAAAAGATATATTATTTAGTAGTCCCAGTTTGAAGCAAGAAGTCAGATACTCCGTTCCACATTGAGCCCAAGAAGTATTATCTTTGCAAATGATACAATCTTTATTGAGATTGAGTCTTTGTTGAGTGACTTATTACACCGGTAGTCCCTGACGTTATTTACAGTTTATATGTCCCTTTGGTGTTTGCGCCTTTAGCATTCAATTTATATAGGATAGGTTCTTACAAAGCAAAGGCTTATATTTTGTTACAAGTTCTATGTAACACCATAAAAGAGAATCACACTTCAACCCTCCCTGGTAGTACAAAGGATCATAGAAATTTGAAGGTTTATTATTAATCCTATAGAGCCCCTTTTTACTTTATTTTGTATATATATAAATACCCAAATCTCTCTCAAAATATTCGTTTGTTCGTTCGCTGCAACGAACCTACTCCCTCCGTTCGAAATTACCTGTCTCGAAAATGGATGTATCTATAACTAAAATACGTCTAGATACACCCATTTCTGAGCCAAGTAATTCCGATCGGAGGGAGTACCTTTTGTGCAAATCCAGTTACATGGAGATCCACTGAATATGACATGACATTAATTTTGGATCACCCATATTTAATGATTTACGAATCCTCTGTCAAGAGGATATTCTACATTTAATTTTAGATCTTCTCCATTTAGTGGATTCCATTTTCTCCCCGCAAAAAAAAAAGAAAAAAAAAACAATCCCCCGAACGCCCTTCGGTCTTTGCACAGAACCCCCAACCCACGTTAGTTTCGACGGAATTCCGTCCCGCGGGCCCACGTGTCATCGACATACGTCCCGTCAGTCCAGCTTCCCGTCAGCACACTCAGCGCCGTAAAGCCTCCCCCCTCTGTCGAGCTCGACCCAGTGCAGTACAACGAACGGAGACGTCCGGCGATGGATCTCTTCCGTCGTGTATCAGCGTCACGTCCTTTTCGCCGCCGCCCGTCGCCTCCTCCCTCCGACTGGCGGCACACCCACCCACGTTCGCCACCGCGGCCCGGCCGACGGCAACAGCTGAACCTGAACGGCGGCGCGACGCGTTCACTACCGAGGGGCGGGCATCTATCCGCCACAGTTTCGCGCGTAGGCCCCTCGAGATCCACGTAATGACGGCCCACACCCCCGCGGCCCGGGTCCTTTAAATGCGGGGCACGCATGGAGGCCGGAGCAGACCGCCACGAGTCGAGTAGTTGAGCAGTAGCGCTTGCCTAGACTCCCCGTCTCCTCCCGCCGCCGCCTGCGACACAACCGCCCCGTTCACGTGCCCTAACCCCCAGCGGCAGCTCCTCCTTTCCGTCCGTCCGTCCGTCCCCCGAAATGGAGCCCAAGAGGTCCTCGCCCCAGGCGCAGCCCCAGCCGCGCGCGGCGACTAAGAAGTCGCCTCCCCACGCCGCCGCCGCCGACGCCGCCATCGCCGACTCGCCGCTCAGCAGCCTGTTCCACCCGGGGCCGCACGGGGTACCCTTCCCTTTCCTCACGCCTTCTCCCTGTTCGTTGTTATGTCTCTGTGGTTCGGTGGCCGGCGTCCTTGCTGCCGCCCGACGTGATCTCTCGCGTGATTGCGGCGGGGCAGACGGGCAGGCCCTTGACTGCTACTCCCTCCGTTCGGAATTACTTGTCGCAGAAATTAGACGTACTTTAGTTCTAGATACATCCATTTTCGAGACAAGTAATTCCGAACGGAGGGAGTAGATCGGATTTGTCTTGTTATTGATCCTTCCTCGTTCGCGCGATGATTTTAGTTTTCGTATGACGCCCCGTCTGTTGGAGTGAATATGCGAGAATTTTGGTAGACTTTTGATCTAGATACGCCCGTCTCTCCAAGTGGATACCGATTATATTAGAGTATCCCGTTGGAAAGCCTTATTAATTTGGGGATTCATGCTGCGATGTTTTCTTACGGGTGAAGGATTCATATTGTGATGTTGCCATCTAATTTGGACGTTTCCCGTTTTTGTTTTGTTTTCAAGGTAAACGGCAAAGAGCAGGACTTGTACGCCATTCTTTTCAAGGGGCAGAACGGCAATGCTCAGGCTAGCATGACAGGTAGTTGCACAACTCCCTCCTCTCGTCTCGTCCCGTCTCATATTCTCCTTTTTGCCATTCCGGTACGGTACTACTGTGGAAATGGAACGGAATAGTACGTCACACATCTATATCGATACTGTTTTCTCTTTCAAGAAACAGCAGGTTATTTAGTGCTGAGGAAGCGTTGGAAAATTTCCAAACTCAAAAGCATTTAATCCCTGAAAACAAAATCACAAAAGCATTTAAAGCATGCATAACTCTTGTCCGTGTCAGTTGATCAGCAAAGCCCATCTACCTTTATTTTCAAAAGGACAAGAGATAAAATTTCACTGCCAGATAAGTTTTGAAACTTTGGAGCTTTCATCTTTGGTTGCAGTTTTCATACTTGTACAAGGTTAGGTACAGCGTGTACATGTTGGCTATATCTTCAACCAACCAGAAATTTCTATTTCTTATTCTTGTCCCCACAAAAAAAATCTCTGAGAAAGTGCAAAAGCCTTGTATCTTAATTGAAGGAAAAAGTTATGGACAAGCCTACTAGTAAGCCAGTTTCAATCAGAACAAACGCCACAACCCTAAGCGCTAAACTCTGTTGACAGTCATGTCCACACATTATGGGTTGTTTCTTTCGTGTAAAGTAATTTGTCTTGGTGATCTATCTTGCTTAGTTTGAATCACTGAGAAATGCAAAGACAGAAAAATAACTAACATGTTGATTTGTCTTACAGATGGTAAATACCAGTGGAGTCCTGCTAGGGGTCGCACAACATATACCAAGGATAACAAGTATGACTCGGTTGGTACATCGTCTTGTTTTGGTTCTTCTGTGCACTATGGTGGCCGAGAATATTATGGCAGCTCTGCACCTAAGCAATCCACGGAATACAGTGATGTAAGAAATTGCTAAACAAAAAGCATAACTCATGCTTATAGTTCACAAGTACTTTCACTTTTTTTTTAATCAGCACTTTAGCAACCAAGGTTCTGAACACTTTTTTGTTCATTTCAGTACAAGGTGGATAAGAAGGATCCTGTCGCAGATTCTCATGGCGATTGGTGGCAAGGTATAATGTTGTTGTATATTTGGACATATGTTATTTTTGAAGCTGTTTGGACATATGTTATGACTGAGTTATATGGTTGACTGATGTATTTATTTATTTTGTTGCCAGGCTCGTTTTACTACTAAGCAAGAGCTTGGTGTCCTCTCCCTTTTTGAACAAGGTAAAAACAAGGACCTTACTAGCTATTGGACATTGGTTACGTTATTATGGTTTGGTCTTGCTCTCTGCTTACGTGTGATATGCTATACATTATTCAGCTTACATAGGCAATCGATAATTGTCTGGAAAGCGATAGGGGGGCGTATGCCCACCTGAGCAACTGATATCCACTTTTGCTCACTTCGCCTCCGCATCAGTTATCGTGTTCACGGATGCTGATCTTTATCAGAAAGCGAACATATTCTCGCATACTTTGTTTCAGAAGTCAGAATAGTTAATACGTACAGTAGTAAACTTTGAATTACTCGAAGCTTAATATGGGATAGAATTTAGTTATTAGTGATATGAAATATTCCACTCTCACCTGTTTTTTTTGTGTGAAATTTGCCCAAACCAAAATTTAAAAAAAAAATTGCCCAAACCCAAATTCTTCTCCCAGTTCTCCAGAGAGTATATTTCTTCTCTTCCTTTCCTATTTATAATATCATCATATACGAAGAAGAACTTTTATTTATTCACCCGTGTTGCCAGTGTCAAGGCTCTAACGTCAATGGTGAATTATTTTTCTCTAAGTAACTAGCTGTGGGGTTGCTGTACAGTACAATCATGTAGTTGTGGTTGAGATAAGATAACAAAGATCACTTGGAAGAATAGTAACGTCCTGGGTAAAAACCGTAGTTAACGCCCTACCTTTTATGTCGTAATCACTACGTTTAGGGAGTTTAGGGTCAAACAATTAGTTGCCTTAAATGTAGTCTGAGGACCTAGCGTTGTATCCAGTTCAGTTTGAGTGAGAAAGCAACAGCAGAAGTATGCTCACCACTTGTGCGGATGTTCCTTTAAGTTGTATTGCTTGCTATACCATTACTTTCGTTCTTGTTCCTTTTAAGTTGTATTGCTTGCTATACCATTACTTTTGTTTTGAGAAACAGAATTACTCGAAAAGAGGATACGGCTCAGGCCGTAGTGTAAATCACTCTTGGGGATCATCATATTTTTGTATTATCGTAAAACAAGTACTGAATTTCTAAAAATCATTGTCATTGCATCATTGGTTTGATCGTTTTGCGTCTCCTGGTGATGATATTTATCTACCTAAATCATTGTCATTGCATCATTGGTTTGATCGTTTCCTCACCGTTCTGGTTCACCACTGTTGGCAGGAAATCGAAGGGGAGAGGTGTGGAACCTAATTTCCTTGATAGCAGTTATATACCTTACATAGTGGAGAAAACATTCGCTCATCGGTGGTGGCAGTATTTGGACGCATCATCACTCCTGGGCAGATGCTGTGTGTGCGTGTGTGTGCCTTTACCTTCTTATTCCATATCTTGTGCTTTAGCTGTGAAATGTAATGAACCTAATAGTACCTAGAACTTGTCAGGTTGCATAAAGGGTCCCTATTCCATTCCGCCCAACCTGGGCAGTCTGGTCTCTGACTCGTATACATAGTATCAAACCTGTCCTGCTTGTACCGTCTGATCCTCTCTCCAGACCAGAAGCGCTGGAGAAGCAGAGATCATTTACATTGTACTGTATTAAACTATACTGTTGGAATTTCATATAAGTTTGGAAAGTGTTCTTGTCAATATACAATAAGATTTGGGAAGGTACTTCATTATATTATATTCCAACAGAGGCATTACAACCACATTATTTATTCATAAAAGATTCAAGTAAAAGTTCCACATGACAAAGATGGCATCAGGTGTATGCCATCTGCTCTTCCAAGAGTTGGACAGTTCTTCCAGTTCCACCACATCTGCTCCTCATGGCAGGGTGTATGCTGCACAGGAAAAACAGAGCAAAGCAAACGATGATGGCTCAAGGGACAGAGTTGCCACAGAGTTTGAAACGATCGAACATCATCAGAATAAATGAACTCACGGCCGCATTTGTAGCCGATGGGGCGGTTGGCGATGGCGCAGCGCTTGGGGATGGTCATGGCGACGGCGGGCTTGACGCCGGCCTGGCGCGCGGTGCTGGACAGCATGACGGCGCACAGGCACTTGGGGCTGCGCCCGATGCTGCGTATCTGCGCGCAGCAGCCCGGCGCCACCTTGGCCCCGGGGTTCTGCGTGGCCGCCGCGCACGGGGCCAGCTTGAGCGCCATCTTGTCCGCCGGGACGCGGCCGCACTCCCCGGCGCCGCGCGCCGCCCCGAGCCCGGCCACCAGGAGCATCGCCAGCAAGCAGAGGCACCTCGCCGCCTTGGACTCCATCTCTCCTCAGCTGCAGCTACGCTTCACGGTTCTCCTTCTGCAGTGCACGCTCGGATGGACGGATGGTGATCTTCTCGGTGCCTCGGCCTAGGGTATATATACACCTCTGCGGGTCATGGTGGATGGAGGCCATCGATGGCCGCGTGAAGACTTCGCCCGGGTAACATGGTGTAGAAGGCCCGGAGTGGAGGGTGCACCACCGCTCCGTTCACTTCTCTTTTGCCCGCGCGCGTGCACTGAGCCCTCCCTAGTTCCATTTCGAGCACTACCTACTGCGCTCCACTACGCTGGAGATGAGCCACGTATGGCCTTGCGATGGAAAGATTCGGCTCGCCATCATTGCGGGTATGTCGGCGGTGCGAACCCTGGCCGGAGTTCTTGAAAACGCGAGAGCCAAGCCACACCGCCTTTCCGGTTCTTCAGGTACCTGATACGGCAGTAGAAGCTGCAGGTTTTCACTTTTAACTGGAGTCTGTCCGTACCGATCGAACTAATGCAGGTAACTATCTGAAGATTTATTAACAGGCAAACTGAAGTCTCAAATCATGATATTATCTGAATCTGATCACGAGGTCTGCAAACAGCAGGACACTTCGTTTTTCTTTTCCATTCTTCTTTTGAAGGCAAGCAACAATACATAGCAGCTTCTTCTCGCAAAAAGAAGAAGCAGCGGTACTCCATAGCTAAGCACTAAAGAGTTAAAAATACAGTAAGGACGTGAGCACAAATGAAGGACACACTTATGCACAGAGAGACCGGGCAGGCTGGTCCCTGGCAATTCTACGAGCCGTCCACCGGCCTAGCTTCACAGATCAGTAGTCGTCGAGACATCGATCATCGTGCTTCGGTTCACGATGATCATCCCCCTGACCTCCGACGGGCCGAGATGGTCCGTCAAGGCTTTCTTGGCGGCGGCGGCAGCCCTGTTGCCCTGAGACCGCCTGCCGGCACCAACCGAGGTCCTCGGGCTGGACAGCCGCCCCGGGGAGAAGCTAGGCGTGGCGTACGCCGTCACGAACGGCGTGCCCGAGGCAGGCACCTGCTGGTAGGGCGGCACCACGGCCCTGCCGCAGGCCATCTTCAGGTCAGCTTCACCCGACGACAGTTGCTCCACGTGCCTGTTCAGCTCGTCGATGTTGAGAAGGTCGTCGATGCGCGCGACAATGTTCGAAGCCAGGCTCTCCAGAACCCTCGAGTAGCTCTCCAAGATCGATTTACCGACATCCTAAAAATTGTTTACCAAGATAGTAGTGTGAATGAATTCAGTTGATGAGAAGCAAATGGGTTCACAGACCAGGGGGCACTTGCACAAACCTTGTTGTACTGAATTTTGCTCATGTCCAGGCTTGTCTGCGTCAGGGCAGGGAACCTCTGCTTCAGGCATATCAAGAGGCCCTCTGCTCGCTCCGCGAGCAGCTCCCTCTTCTCCGAGTCCATCAGCATGTCTCTCACCATGCTCCACGACCTTGCGCTGGCGGTGCGGCCTAAGCCGTTCACCGGTTTCGCGGGCACCCTGCGGCGCCACACGTGGACCGATGCCTCGACACGGCTCGCAATCTCCAGGGCTTGGTACTCCGTCGACAGGTCTAGGCTGTCGAGAAGGCACTCAGGGGAGAAGTGATCCGACGTTATGTAGCGGTATATGACGTCGCCCAAAGTCGCCCTCCCGTTCTAGCACACAAAATTGCACCACCAAGTTGTGAGTAAGAGACATTACTATTGACATTACTGAATATTGCACGATGAAGGAGGCTAGATCATGGTGATACCTTTGGCAGAGAGTCGAGGTACGATTCGGGGACATCCATCTCTGCTAAGGCATTGCTGTTGATGGCCATAGCAGCCTTGAGGATCTGGTTCGCACAGTCGCGCTTGTGCTGCAACTGCTTCCTCGTCTTGTCGCGGAGGCCCCCGGGTGGCACTCGAGGCACCGGCAGCCACCATTTGTCGTCCCGGCGGTGGAAGGCCGCCCGGAACGAGGCGGAGCCGTCGCAGTCCGCCGCGCATATCCCTTGGTCGACGTACCAAAATTCAGTATCTCTGAAGCTGTCCAGGATTTCCTGTCATTTGTCGATGATGTTGTGAGAAGCTGCTGAATTTTTCAGATTGCTTGTGCATGCAGTGAATTCACAGCTGCGAAAAACTCACGAGGAGCATGTGGTCTAGCTTCCGAAGGGCTGGCAGATTGATGTACAAATCTGACCGTGGCCTGCTTGTCATGATCTGAAACGAAGGATCCAGAAAACATGCAAGTCAGTTGCTTAGAGGTGAAGGCTGAAGTTTATCAACGAATCGCCACATTTGCACCTTGTCAATTATTTCATCACTATTCATTATGCCTTACGAACACGCTGATCCAAATCTGTCAAAGAGCAATCGCATGGTACGCATGACATGTGTCTAGATTTCTCAATTGACTCATTGCCAAAGAGAAGGACGCAACTGTTCTCCAGAATCACAATATGTACTGGAGATTTGGTTTGTTTTCATTAGCCAGTACTATTGTTCACAATATGTTTTGTCTTAAATTTCCTTCTCTTTTTTGCTTCATTGCCGTTGTGGAGTCGCTATCGTACTAATACAAATACCTCGTATCACCAGCATGGCATCTTCTATCGGGCGCTTTTAATTAAACTGCTACCCTTTGCTGTCAGATAATTAAGGCAGCACGGGCAGTTGCTCTCATCTCCAACAAACTTCGCAAGCACAACAACATGGCGCCACAACCGCAAAGTTTCGATCAGAAAAAAAGATCATCAGCGCACCTAACATTTCTCTCCGTTTATGCAGGTGCCATGGTTGCTAAATGCGTGCTTAATAGCGATTTTCTAGCGGTCCATGTGCTACTAAAGTCCCCATCATAGACCGTTCCCGTGCTCTGGCGGTGCTCAATAATCAAATGTACATTCACCCGGGAGTACTGACAGGCGAAGACATTTGATCCACCGTTTTGAACTTTCGGCTCGTGATTTCACCCGTACGCGTAGAAAGCAGGGGGGATAGGCTGAAACATTGCAGCAAGATGGTTGAAATGTTTAGGTGCCGGCTGGTGGTACCTCGAGCCTGGTTCCGTCGGGGAACGACTGCCAGGTGGGGACGAGCTCGACGATGTGGTCGCTGATGCAGAGCAGCCAGTCCATCTCCCGTCGCCACATGGCCTTCTTTTCCGCCTGGAGCGGCTCCAGCCTCCACAGCTGCCCGAAGATGGTAGCTGCACAAACCACTCGCTGACAACTCTCTCCTAGGAAGAAAGACAGAAATCACGGATGAATGAAGGAAAGATGGGATCCTGACCGCAGAGGTTGGTGATGGCGTTGGCGATGGCGAGCGCGGTGCAGACGCCCTTGCCGCTCCCGGACATGTCCTCGCCCAGCAGCAGCTTCGCGAACCTCTCCTTCATCATCTCCGTCTCTGCACAGTATGCACGCACGCACACATTAGCACCAGTACCTACATTGTTGCTGGCTTGCTTCCCCTCCGATGACAGACAAGTGAGGAGCCCGTTTACCTGGGCCAGCCCTGCGCTTCAGTTTGCCGGCTATCTCGGCGTCGGGGACGGCGCAGGCCGGCGTCTTCTTGGGCGCGAGCGCGAGGGCGGGCCAGTCGTCGGTGGAGGCGGCGTCGGAGCTGGAGCTGCTCCCGTCGGCCGAGTCCGTGAAGGCGGCCTCGCTCACGCCGCCCCTCTCCTCCTCCCCGCTCCCCATCGCACCGAGCCCCAGCAGCCGCGCGTGCGTGGCGGATCTACTGTGCCGTGTCGTCGTTGCCGCTCCGTGCCTCGGCCGGCGGCCGGGTTAAGCTCCGCTCCGCGCGCGGTGATCGAGGGGCAAAGAAATTGGCGCGCGCGCGCGCGCGTGTGGTGGTTCGAGCGTTTCTGTGCGCCTCTTTTTGGCGTCTTGGTCTCGGGTGTGGAGCGATCGGAAGCAGTGGCAGACGGAGGCTTGGGAAAATGTGGGTGGCTGGCTGGTTGGTCGATGGGGAAGAGTGAGTGACCGTTGGGTTCTGAGCAGGGGGGAGAGGAGGGAGGGGTTTACTTTTGAGAGGGAGGGGCGGGCGGGAGGGGCGCCCAACGGTGGAGTCGAGGGGGGGAAGGCGTGCGAACAATAAAGAGGCCGGATCGGCGTGACACGCTCCACCCCGCTCCGCTGCTGGTCCTGCCGCGCGCGCTCCTCCTCACGCTTTTGCTGTTGCTGCGTCCCGCGTGCATGGAGTAGATGAGCTTAGTACTCCAGCTAGAGATACAGGTCGTGGTGTTAGCTGGGTCGGAGAGTTGGTATTCTCATCATGGGCTTTTTTTTCTCTCTTTTTCATTCGTGCAGAAAAGGAGTGAGAGCAACTTCAACCGGGCGACCCAAACGGACGCACGCTTTGTCCGCTTTTCGTCAAGCAGACGTGCGCATCCACGTTCTCAAATGGGTCGGCTTGACCGCCAACGGGAGGCGGACCCAAATGTGCCGGCTTGAGAAAAAAAACAGCTCACAGAAATAAACATAATTAAACATATGTGGCAGGTTAACCGCCGGCCAAAGTCCACTTAAACCTAATTAAACATTTAATTAAAACATCAAAATAAAGTCTGTGCCCGCACGCTGCACTAGACGGCGCCGGCCTTGCCCTTGCACTTGACGTCGACGTCGCCATCGCTGGTGAGGTCGATGAAGACGGGAGCAGGGCCAGCCCACCCGAACGTCGCCGGGTACGCTGCCAGGGCAGCCTCCTCCGGCGTCAGCTGGGGCGGCGACATTGCGGCCAAACACGTGCGCTCCTCCTCCTCCTCCTCCTCCTCCTCCTCCTAAGCCACAGCGCCTCCGCATCGCGTTGCAGCATCTGCTCGTAGGGCATCTGTCGCTCGCCGTCGGCCTCCTCCTGAGCGAGCCAGTGCGCCTTCCAGCGCTCAAGGTGGGTCGCCTCCTGCGTCGACGTTGCGGCGTAGTGGACAGGAGGCGCGCTCACCCACTCGCGGTACTGGTCGGTCCACGTGTAGGCCTCCTCCGGCCAAGTGGGTGAGGCGGGGAGCGCTTCCGCTTCGGCTCCGGCTCCGACTTGGGCTCGACGGGCGGCGGCGGTGGCGGAGGCGGGACGAAGAGCGGGGTGTGGATGGAGTCCCCCGCCGCCGACAAGGCAAGGGCTTGCTCCAACCCGAGCGTCCTCCTCGAGTCGGCTAGCCTTCTGCGCGTGCTGCAGGGCCTCCTCAAGGATGGCTTGGTACTCCGCCTCCATTTTCTCCGGCTCTATCCACGGGCGTCGGCGGCGGGATGACGTCGACGCCTACACGCCGTTGCTCCTCGTGTTCGAGGGCAAACCAAGCCACCCAGTTGGGAGAGTCGACGGCGTACTCGGGCATCTGTCGCTGCTCCGGCATGAGCTGCGCCCGGCGCTCGTGCACCTCCTCGTTCTGCGCCGGCTGGGTCCGCGGAACTACCGGCACCAGGATCCGGTGCGGATCCAGGTTCCAGTGGTGCGGCAGCGTGACATCGGGGTAGGGCAACGCCTGCCTGTACTCCTAGTGCCACCGCGCTTGGTGCACCGGGATGTGTAGACGTCGACGACCTGGGCAGAAACACGTCGGTGCTGGAGGAGGAGGGGAAGGAGGAACACGGGAGGATGAGGCGCCGGGGGTGCCCTTGCCCTTGCTCTTGACGTTGCTGCTGCCGAAGAGGCCCATTGCTTGCTAGGGTTTGGTGTCGCCGGCGAGGAAGCACAAGGAGATGGTGGGGGCCAGATATAGACGGAAGTGGATGAGGCCGGCCCCCGCCGCACGCGTGGTTAAAAAAGGACGCTTTCACTGGCTGACTAGTGGGTCCGCTGTCGGTGGTCGTCATAAATTAGACGGCGGGCGGTAGTTGGATGGCCTACAAGTGGGGCCGCGGCGGATGCCGAGGAGACGTGCGGCGCGTATGCTTCGCGTCCGCGCCGATGCATTTCAGACACAATTTTGGACCGGAAATGGGTCGATGCGGACACCAGGCGGATGAGATTTGGGTTTATGTTGATGTATTGGGTTTGTACTTTTGTCCGCGCCGATCCAAACAGACGCAGACAGACAAAATGGATTGCCCCGTTGAAGTTTCTCTGAGTGCATTTGCCCTGACCTAGTACTACAAGTGTTTTTCTTCTCTTGTTTCGGTGGAGGTGAACGGCGATTAATATCCAGCGCTAAAGTTCTTGTGATGATGAGTACTACTCCTTTCACGATCAATTTCTCTTCTTTCCGTCCCACTCGTGACAGTAGAGACCCACGTCGAGTTAGTCTGAGATCTCATTTATTCTGGATGGGGCTCTGAATCATCACCACCGTGCCTGTACCACCTACTAGTAGCTTTACCTTAAATCCGGCCTTCTGTTCGTGCAAACAAAACCTTCTGCCTCCCGGCCAGGTCGTCCAAATGATAACAGAGGTTTGTAATCAGATGTTCTTCTACTGCAAGTTTCTGACGGTACTTCCTACAAACGGCCACGGGTTTTACCGTCCGTGACTCCCGCGCTGCCAGCTTCGCTCGTCATCATCATATGTCACGCTGCCTCCCACCGATCTCACTGCTACACCGCGACACAAATGTCAGAAGCTATCACGATAGAACCCGTAAAGAAATCGAGTTGAACACTGCGACTGCCAGTCTGTTGTGTTGAATATATGGTTCGTACATGTATATTGTATAGTGTGGCCCACCTCCTAGTCATTGTATAGTTGAGGTTGTGGCCCATTTTGTACATCATATATACGTGCACTTTGCACCGATCAATATATCGTGAAGCATTGCCAAAACAATTGTTTCCAACATGGTATCATACCTACAATCCTAACCCTAACCCGTGCCACCGCCACCCGCCGCCGCCGCCACCTCGTGCCGCCGCCGCCACACTCGCTCGCCGTCGCCGCGACCGCCGCCGCCTGCGCATGCCGCCCGGTGTGCGCCGCCGCCACGCTTCGCCCCCCCGCGCGCCGCCACTAGCCGCGTCGCCTTCTTCCCCACCGCGTCGCCGCACACGCGCCGCCGCACCACCCCTCTAGTCCATGGCCTCCCCCGGTAGCACCGGTACCACCCGCACCGCCGCACCAACCCGTTCCAAGGCCCCGATCCCGTCTTCATCCGCGATCTCAATATCCTCGCCCGGATTCCCGTCGTCCTCGACCACCTCACCTCCACGTACTATGCTTGGAAGACATACTTCTCCCTCGTGTTCCGTGAGTACAATCTCCGGGATCACATCGATGGCTCCGTGGACTCCCGCTTCATGGAGGACGATGAGGAGTGGGCGGCCATTGACGCCACTCTCATCCGTTGGTTCTACACCACCATCTCGAAGGACCTCATCCACACGATGGTCTCCACCGATGATGACGCTCACGCCGTTTGGACCAAGCTCAATGGCCTCTTCACCGACAACGCGCTCCAACGCAAGGTTTTCCTGCACGGCGAGTTTTTTGGATGCCAGCAGCTTGACTCGTCTGTTGACGATTATTGCATGCGCCTCAAGAAGCTTGTTGACGAGCTCCGTGACCTCGGCGAGAAGGTCTTCGATGAGCTTCTCCTCAGCACCCTCATCGCCGGCCTGAACGAAGACTTCGGGAACGCCGCCTCCAACATCCCCCTCATCACCAACCCGACCTTCCCCAAGATCGTCGCGTAGCTGAAGCTGGAGGAGCGGAGGATGCGGATGTCGCGCACCCGGGCCATCCACACGGCCCTCACCGCCGGCACCCGTGGCGGTGCGCCGCCCACCGCCCCTGCCCCACCGCCGCTGCCCGCCTGGCCCTTCCGAGCGCCGCCCAGAGTCCCTCCGCCCAAAGCAAAGCAGAAGCCGGGCGGGAGCCATGCCGAGGTGGCATAGCAAGAAGCAATGACCGCCCACGGCCGAAGGCCGCGCCACCAAGCAACACCAGCTCCGCCGGCGCCTGGCGGCGGCGGAACCCTTGGCGGGGTCGTGCATGCGTATTCCATGCCTATACCGCGTGCCCCCATCCCCGGCTCCTTTGGCGCCCGCCCGGCCCCTCATTAGGCTCTATACTCGGCTCCTCGGGCGTACTAGCCCGCGCCGCTCTATGGCCCCTCGGCCTATGGGCTGCCTCCGGCCGGTGGGTTTGTGGTGCCACCGCCTTAGCCGGCGCCGTCACCCCCGGCCCTCCCGCCGGCGCCTTGGGACCCCGCGCTCCTAGCGGCCCTCCACACCGCCCCCACGCCTCAGCAGTACACTGGCGGTGGCGACTGGTATATGGACACCGGAGCCACGGCTCACATGGCCGCCAATCCCGCTAACCTTCTTGCCGCTCACCCCGTTCACACCGCTGCTCGCATTACCGTTGGTGACGGTTCTTCCATGCCCATTACTCATGTCGGCCATGCTGCTTTTCCTTCTAACTCCATGTCATTATATCTTTCTAATGTGCTTGTTTCTCCTGACATCATTAAAAATCTCGTTTCAGTTCGTTCTCTTACACGTGAAAATCCCGTTACCGTTGAATTTGACATGTTTGGCTTTTCTGTCAAGGATGCCCGTACCCGGATGGTGCTCCACCGATGTGACAGCCCAGACGAGCTTTACCCGGTCCACTCATCTACATCCTCCGTTGCTGCACCCATGGCGCTTTCCACTGGAGTGGACCTTTGGCACGCTCGTCTTGGTCATCCCAACGTCGCCACCCTTTGTCATATTCTTCGGAGTTTTTCATTCACGTGTAATAAGATCGACGATCACACTTGTCATGCTTGTCGTCTCGGCAAACATGTTTGTCTTCCTTTTAGCACTTCCTCGCATGTTGCTTCATACCCGTTTGAGTTAATTCATAGTGAGGTTTGGACCTCTCCTATTGCAAGTAACACGGGCTATCTTTATTATCTTGTCATACTTGATGATTTCTCGCACTATGTGTGGACCTTCCCGTTGCGGCGAAACTCGGACTCTGTTGCCACTCTCACCGCCTTCTACTCCTATGTCTCCACGCAGTTTGGACGCCCCATTCATGCGTTGCAAACAGACAACGGGAAGGAGTTCAATAACCTTGCGATCCGCAACCTTCTCGCCACACACGGCATGATCTTTCGTCTCACTTGCCCGTACACTGCGCAACAAAATGGTCGCGCTGAGCGCGTGCTTCGCACTCTCAATGACTGCGTTCGCACACTCCTCTTCCATGCCAACGTGCCACCACGCTTTTGGCCCGACGCACTAGCCACCGCATCACTACTCATTAGCATTCGTCCTTGTCGCACTCGCGGGAATTTTACACCTCATCACCTCTTGTTTGGCACGCCACCCTCCTATGCTGAGCTCCGCATCTTCGGTTGCCTGTGCTACCCCAGCATCGCTTCCACTACTCCTCATAAGCTCGCACCTCGGTCAGTGGCCTGCATCTTTCTCGGCTATCCTCCCAACACCAAAGGCTACCGCTGCTATGACCCTATCTCACATCGGGTGATCACCTCACGACACGTTTACTTTGCTGAGATGGTTTTTCCGTTCCAGCAGGTACCTTCGGATGTTGCGGCCTTGCCCGCCCCCGGTGATAGCCGCCCACGTGCTTCGCTTGGGCCGCCTCCCGGCTTTGAGGGTGCCCCCCGCGCCCCGGGTCGAGTCTCTCCCTGGTTGGCTGCCATAGGGGCTGCACCTCCCTCGGCGCCCGCGACGCCCCTGGCGCCTGCCGCCTCATCCATGACGGCCTCACCCACCGCCATGCGCGGCGGCCTCGCCGGCGGCTACCGCTGTTAAACCGGGCACGATCCGCGCCGTGCTTCAGCTAGCCGTCTCCCGCGCATGGCCTGTGCATCAGCTAGACGTGTCCAACGCCTTCTTGCACGGCCACCTGGCTGAGCAGGTGTTCTGTGAGCAGCCCACCGGCTTCATCGACGCCACACATCCAGATCATGTGTGCTTGCTCTCCCGTTCGCTTTACGGGTTGAAGCAGGCACCTCGGGCACGGTACCGGCAAGATCGCCGGCTTCTGCAGACGCCGGATTTACATCGACTCGCCCGTCGTCCCTCTTCGTGTATCATCACGGAGTTGACACGGGCTACTTGCTGCTGTACGTCAACGACATCATTCTGACGGCATCCACTGTCGCGCTCCTCCAGCGGCTCACTGCTCGTCTTCGCGATGAGTTTGCCCTAAAGGACTTGGGTCCTCTGCATTACTTCCTTGCCATTGAGGTGGTTCGACGGCCCGATGGATTCTTCCTGCATCAGCAGCGCTATGCCCATGAGCTTCTCGACCGAGCTGGCATGCTTAACTGCAAGCCCGCTCCCACGCCCGTCAACACCAAGGCCAAGGTGTCCGCTTTGGAGGGTTCGCCTGCATCTGATGCAGCCTTCTACCGCTCCATTGTGGGAGCCCTGCAGTACCTGACCCTGACGCGACCCGACTTGCAGTATGCCATTCAGCAGGTCTGTCTTCACATGCATGCTTCGCGCGACTCTCACTGGACTCTGGTGAAGCGTATCCTCCGATACATACGCGACACCCAGTCCTTGGGACTTACGCTGACGGCCTCCGCCTCCACCGACCTCGTCGCCTACTCTGATGCGGACTGGGCTGGCTGCCCGGACACATGGTGCTCCACCTCGGGGTACCGTGTCTACCTTGGGCCGTCCCTGATCTCTTGGTCCTCCAAGCGACAGCCCACCGTCTCCCGCTCGATTGCCGAGGCTGAGTATCGAGCAGTGGCTAATGCCGATGCTGAATGCTCTTGGCTACGTCAGCTGCTCCAGGAGTTGCTCTATGATGTTCACAAGGCCACGCTCGTCTACTGCGACAACGTCTCCGCCGTTTACCTCTCCGCCAACCCGGTCCACCATCGTCGAACGAAGCATATTGAGCTCGATATACACTTCGTTCGTGAGCAGGTGGCTCTTGGGCGCATCCGGGTTCTCCATGTCCCGACGGCGCAGCAGTTCGCCGATGTCATGATGAAAGGACTGCCTACTTCTGTCTTCGAGGAGTTTAGGTCCAGTCTTTGCGTCTCTGGCAATGCTTCGACTGTGGGGGGTGTTGAATACATGGTTCGTACATGTATATTCTATAGTCTGGCCCACCTCCTAGTAATTGTATAGTTGAGGTTGTGGCCCACTTTGTACACCATATATACGTGCGCTTTGCACCGATCAATACATCATGAAGCATTACCAAAACAATCGTTTCCAACATGTTGTGCTCCAACGTTCGGGACCCAATTTCAAACGGGGCGCGGCACCATTTTCCCTTGGAGTGGACAATGCTGCCCCAGGGCACACGATAGACAAACAAACAGATTTGCTAAACAAAGAAGGTTCTGAGGCTGTGAGGTCCCATGGTCCCGATGACGGATAAAGCCAACGCCCGATGGTGTGGTGCGTGCTATACGCCGGCCCTAGGAGCGGTGCGGCAGAAGCTCTTGTCGCGGCCTACTTGTTTGCACCGACTCGCCCTGTCACGCACCTCGCCACGGATTTTGCTCGAGCGCACATGATTCCTTCCTCGGTGACCGGCGAGGCGAGTCGGCCCTGCGCAGGTTTCTCGCGTCTCGCAGCAACGATGCGCGCTGGGGACGAACTGTTTTTGGCTTGTTTCAGCTCGCACCTGCGCCGTCCGTAGCTAGGACTAGTACGTTGCAAGATCGGTTTCGCACGATCCTCAAAAAAATTAAAAAAAATTGGCTTCACGCTGCTTCAACCATGGACTGGCAAAATTTCATGTTTTGACCCTTTTCGCATAATATTTCAGGATCTGACCCCGGTTCGAAAATCTTTCAGGATTCGACCCTTTCGCTACCGCCAGGGGAGCTGGCGGTAGGGTTATACAGCCTACCGCCCTGGACCCTGGCGGTAGGGTGCGACAGAGGGGGACAGCCACCGTCTCCGTGTGCTGATGTGAATTAGCCCCTGCCGCCAGGGACCCTGGCGGTAGGCTATCTAACCCTACTGCTAGCCCCTCTGGCGGTAGGGTGTGCCAGGGTTTTTGCCACGAAAACCTTCTGTAATGAAATATGCGAGTGCCCTAGCGGTAGGGTCAACCTACCGCCATACGGGATGTCGGTAGGCTGTCTGATCCTACCGCCATGGTCCTTTGCGGTAGTGTCTTGCCTCTATCCAAGTTCAATTTCTTTCTTCTTTTCAAAAAACAACAGATCTCAAACAATGATATAGAGTCAAAAATAGAAAAAATATAGGGTCAAAGTAACAGATCTCAAACAATTAAACTTGGGCATCACATACACATGTCATACAGAGTTGCACATAAACTTGTGCATAAGCAAACGAAGTTCAACTACTTAGTTCCACATAGCAAACGGAGTTTCACAAATAGCAAACACATAGTTTCACAACCACTAGACTTTTCAACTACAGCCAAGTATCGAATAGCAGAATTTAATTCATCCTTCCCCTCTTGCTCTTGGAGGCACGGTCCTCGTTCCTCTTTGAACGAGTCTCTTCAGTGTTCTTCTTGGACCGTCGAGGAACCAGTCTTTGGAAAGGGTCCGGACTCAGCAAATCCTTCTTCTCGGATTCCTCTTCGGCAGTTGAGATGGTTGAGATGATTGAGTTGGTGGAGGTCCGTAATCTACATCGTACTCCTCCTCACCATCGCTCTCATTCTCGTCTTCCTCATGATAGTCCTCCTCCTCCTCTCCTTCATTTGTGGCCTCCTCCTCCTCCTCCTCAACCAACCTAGACGACGAGGGACCATGGCTCGATGAGGCGATGTGACCCTGTGTGGCTCCAGGATGATGAGCTTCAACCGACCCAGCTCCAGCACACCCAAGCAGGCCTACCAGCTTGCGACAACGCTTCACCAACTTCTGCACTCATAATGAAACAAGGGCATAATAAGTATCAGATTTATGATTGCAAGTGAACAAGATGCATCTATTCCGAGGAGGCTGAAATTGTACCTTCATCGTCCCCCTCAATTTGTTCTCAGATTGTACGCTCCCGGGGATATCACCTAGTGCACCAGAGGCTTCGAAGATGCATCTGTTCAGCTCACCGGACTGTAGAGGCATAAGTCAACTGTCGGTTCAAACTTACCACTCTGTTGATGAGGGGTGCAAACTCCCTAAATCCACTATGCATGTCTCTGATGCCGGTCTGGTAGGCCTCTTCCTCGGGGTCATCCCTCTCTAGCTCCACGATGTCTTTCGCCGTCCACTGAGGCCTGAGACAAATACGGTGCTTACAGCCATCATCGTACCACCTCATGTGTTGGTCCTCGTAAGCATTCCAGTCAATCATTCTCCTCTCCACATCTTTACGGGAGTTCCGTTGGTTCCACGCCGTCACATCAGTTTTATGCTCCTCTCCCCAGTCTGTGATTGACCGATTCTTCTGCTGGCTCATCCTGCAAGGCATTAGCAACAAGAAACATCATAATAAAGTCAAATGCAATGAAATCATGGGCACGAAGAACAAGCGCGGGCACTCACAAGTGGAGCGCGTGGCCACCGGTATCGGTCGGTTGGCCCGATGGGGTATGCTGATACATCCCAAACTGCGCGACCACACGGTGTGGCAAGTGCCACTCAACGCCGTACACACATATCATGGGCACGATGCACCGCCAAAGAGCACGGTCCGCATCACAAATCACGTTCAGATCGAAGTCCCACTCTCGATCATGATACGGTCACCAGTTTACCTATTACATATACATGCGTAAGTCCCCACTCTCGATCAAAAGTGAAATCAAAGAGAAAGGTGGTGAGCGAGTTCATATACCTGCATAATTTTCAAAGCATCGATCTCGTTGGTGTATGCCTTGTACGAAGTCTTGTTTAGGCTCGTGTAGAGTTTGACAACGTCCCACTCGTAAGCTACGGTGGGGTGTCGAGTATCATTGCCGTCCTCGCTATAGGCACCCCATGGGCGTCTTGGCAGCTTCTCCGGACGCCCCACCGGCAGCCACTCACACATCCAAATGGAGAGGCCCCCGACAAAGCCACCCATATTGGACTTGTCGCCCGTCCTCTGGGTTGCGTCGTCAAGCTGCAAAACATCAAATGAGGATCAGATATAACAAAATGTGATCGACATACTTTCGAAGGTAGGCAATGAGATACTCTCTCACCGAACGGTATAGGTAGGCGAGAGATGCGGTCCCCCAATTGTACCCTGCATCACAGTCGGCTAGGAAGAACAGATATGACCAGTTGGCAGAGTTCCCGGAGCTGTCTGGAAACACGACCTCTGTGAGAAGATACCACAGGTAGACCCTCGCGTACCACTCCACAGTCGCCTCATCGGCGTCCTCGGGGCATGTCTTCCGGTGCTCCGAGAGCCAAGGCAACGGTACACCAGATGTATGGTTACCCTTAGCATCGGGGCAGTCGCCGATGAGGGTGGTAACCCTCTACTGCCAGTTGGTCCTCTCCACTCGCCCGATCAGTGCTTGACCATCGATCGGCATGGCAGTAATCATCGCACAATCCTCGAGGGTCACCGTCATCTCCCCGCATGGGAGATGGAAAGAATGGGTCTTCGGTCGCCACCGGTCAATCAAGGTTGTCAGAGCTGCATGGACAAGCGTCGGCGGCTGACGCTTGAACTGCAACACGAAACCCAACAGTCGGACTCTCTTGAAGTACGACGTGTAGCGCTCGTCATCGTCCATATTCGCGGCAACCCCGTGACCCCTCATGCGCAGTGGTGGGAGCATCTGCCAAAAAGTGGACGACAAGAGTTAGAAACTTGTTTTCATCAATCCGAAAACTTTGATCAATATTTCCTCCATATTACTTATCACTCCATTCTCTATGAAACGGGCACGATGACCCTTGTCGAATGCGTAGTCAAGCATGGAGTACCGTGGGCCGACGTTGTCCGCAAGAGCTGCCCGCCTTAATAAAATTTCATAAACAAAAGCATCATAACAAAAAGTAAAATTTCTTGGTTAAATGAACTAGGGTTCATCTTAAGCATATTCATCCAACAACATCTACTGCACATGATTGATCACATCATATCAAAATAAAATCCTCCAACATGCATCATATCATCAATTTTTTTAACAATTTTTTAAATAGAGTTCATCTTGAATGTATTTTCTCGAAACAACATCTTCATATCATCATATCCACATACATCACAAAACAAAGCAAGTCCTTCCACATCCACTATATCATACTTTTTAAAAAAATAAAAAAATTATGAACTAGGATTCATCTTCACACTAACATATGAACTATTGATTAGAGTTCATATTCAATACCACTAGTTACTAAAGAACTAAGAACTAGAACTACAATCAAGCTAAAACAATCCTAGGTGGAAAAAAAATCCCAATCAAAGTTCAAAAAGATGAGGGATTTCAAGCAAATAATGCGTCGAATCGGAAGCTTTGCAAAAACTACTTGGAGGGATTGGAGGAGGTTACGTTTCTCTCTTCAGGGCCATCTCGATCCGCAAAAACGATGAAGAAACGGTGAAGATTCGAGGAGGAGAGTGGAGGAGATGAGAGAGGGAGAGAGGGAGAGAGGGGGAGGAAGAGGAACTGCCAGCAGGGGAGGAGGAGGGGTGGGAAGAAAAGGCAGGGACGGGGGGTCGAGCGAAATAACTGCTCGCACCCTACCGCCAGGGGCGCTGGCGGTAGGGTTATACAGCCTATCGCTAGAGACCCTGGCGGTAGGGTGCGACGGAGGGGGACAGCGACCGTCTCCACGTGCTGACGTGGATTAGTACCCTACCGCCAGGGACCCTAGTGATAGGTTGTTTAACCCTACTGCCAGCCACCCTGGCAGTAAAAAAAGATCAAATGCCGTTTTTTTGAACCAGAGACAAATCCTAAATTTGTGTACCAGAGGGGTCAAAACATGAAATTTTTCCCCATGGACTATCACTGTCTAGGGTCTCCTATCAAGATCGGCTTCGAACTGCTTCTCTAGTGTCGGGCCAGCTGTAAGAAACATGTACTCGCCGCTCCGTCCAGATCTTAGGCCAACTCCACCGCGCGACCCTATCCTGTCCGCCCCCGTCCGTTTGGGGTAAAAGGGACAAACGAGACGGCCCAGCGCGCGGGCGCAAACGGACTTTTGTCTGCTTTGTGTCCGCTTTCGACCCATCCTCGGCCCAAGTTTGCGCCAGTTTTGCGGTGAAACGGACAGTGCGCGGACAGGCGAGACGCGCGCGCTTGTCCTCCCCTGGCCTGCCTGTCGGTAGGAGAACTCCCCCACGCCCATTTGGCGCCATTTGCCCCAAACCCTCCCACGTTCCTCCCGCCGCCCCCTCTCTCCCCCGTCCATGGCCGACGCCCCGCCGAGTTCCGGTGGCCTGGCCATCGACCCGCCCGCAAAGGTGAAGAAGAAGGCGCCAAGGAAGCCGCGGTCGGAGTGCACGCCGGAGGAGATCGCCAAGTTGGACGCGGAATCGGCGAAGAGGAGGGAACAGAGAGCGGTCGTCAAGGTCAATGCCGCCGCGGCCAAGTTCACCGCCCAGTGCGAGGAGCTGGAGGTCGCGCGGCGCAAGGCCGCTGCCGACAAGAAGGAGGACCTCGTCAACAAAGCGCACACCATCCTCATGCTTGGCATGGGCCGTCCTGTCGGGTTCCCTGCAGCGGTCGTCGGCCCGGTGAGCACAGGCTCGTTGTTCGCCCGGCCTACGCACTGCCAGTCGCCGACGTCGCGCACCGCGCCCATGTCGCCCAGCTTCCCTCTGCCAAGGCACGACGGCCAGACCTGTTTCTCGGGGTCGCCGGACGTGGGCTTGTTCGCGCCGTCCACACCGCGCCCGGCGGCCGTCATCGACCTCAACATCACGCCTGGGTCCAGCAGCGGCGGCCGGCCGTCCGTCGAGATGCTAAGAAAGCAGGCACGGGCACCATTCACGGGCACCATGCCGGCCCCCACATCTTGTTTGACGGAATGCCAACCCCAACGCCAGCGGTCGACGACCCCTTCTACAACCGCTACATGGAGGACTTGATCTTCAAGGGTGGGCATGGCCGTACCTACGACCCCGATGAGACCCAAAGTCAGGATGGCCGCGCCGAGTACGTCCCCGATGAAGAGGCCGACGACCGTGCTGACTACGACCATGGTGACTCGTGGCATGAAGACGATGACATCTATGTCGAAGGTGATGAAGAAGAAGAAGAAGGCGATGACGTTGATATTAGTGGTGCGCCATTGTTCATCGACGAGCTCACCCAAAGAGCGGAGGCACAAAAGAAGAGGAAGAGCATTCACACGGGTTCATATACACAAGATGAGGACAAGTTGATTTGCCAAGCTTGGATGGAGATTTGTAAGTGCATCTAGTGCCCCTTAGTGATTTTGGTGTATTGAAGACTTATAGGTTAAGGGACTAATGCGTTTGTGAGTATACACAGGTCTATAAGTCTATGAGGAGTTTGATATTTACAGAGAAAGTCAACCCCTAAAAATGAAGTTCTTCGATGAAGACTTTGATATTCGAAGACTTTTCGAAGACTTTGAAAGTGAAGAATTTGGTGTGACCTTGAAGACTTGGTATTCATTTGTGGAACACGAGCGTGAAGACTTTTGTTTTCATAGTTTCATTTTCTCTTTCTTGAGTCATAGGAAACACCGTCTTTGTTAAAGGGGTCAAGGAAATACTAAGGAAAAATTTCCATGTGATGCTCAACTCAAAATCCTACACCTACCAATCCTTCGAGTGAAGCCTTTGGAAATCTCATACAGTTCAGTCACTTTCTTGATGTGAGACGAAGTTCTTACAGTCGTTGATGAATTTGTTCGACCGAGGAGTTAGGAATTCGCCAAAGTCGAATTGCCTACCTGATGAGGAACATGATAGCCCCGAGGAATTTGAGAGTCAAATTTCCGACCGTTCTTGTCTTCTTGGCCTTGACTGTCCCAAAATATCTCATCCATCTAACGGTCATATCATTGAAGGGCATTTATGCCTTATCATGTCGGGCTGCTCCCTAGGCTATAAATAGCCGCCCCTACAACCACTAGCTGGTTGGCTGCTCCGAGAGAACTTGACACTTGTCATTTGAGAGCAACCCATCCTCCGAGGACTTTGGCGAAAATCATCAAGTGAGGAAAACCCAAATCCAAACCCCTACAAACCCAAAGTGATTGAGCATCATCGAAGAAATTGATCTGCGTGGATCCGACGCTTATTACCTTTGAAGATCAGTGCTTCTTCCAGACGGTTAGGCGTCATGGTCTAGAGCATCCAAGAGGAATTGTGGATCGCCGAGTGACCAAGTCTGTGAAGGTTTGGAAGTCGCCTGAAGACTTACCACGAGTGATTGGACGAGGTCTGTGTGACCTTAGTTCAAGGAGAATATGGTGAGGACTGGGTGTCCTGAGCTGCGTGCTTTCGGCCGATCGGGTGTCCGGACTGTGTGTCCTCGAGTTTAAATACTCGGCCGCCCAACAGACGCATAACCGAGACAGCAGCTTGAACTGGTCTACCAAATCATTGTCTTCACCAACCTAACTGGTTCTATTTCCTCAACCCTTTCATTTCCTCATTCTTGTGTTGAGTGTTTGTTCATATCTGTGTTTGAAGACTTTGACTGAAGACTTTCTCAATTTCCTCAGTTCAATTTCTTCAGTCTGTTTGTCTTCATCTTGTGTTATCCTGTGATTACGCTTTCTGTAATCTGTGCTAGTCTTCATTTCATCATGATGACCATGCTTGTATTCTATTATGCTTACTTCTGAGTACTTATTTCGCTGCTAGTAGTTCTTCGCTAAGGAATCTCCTCACCGGCAAATTCCTCAGTGAAGAATTCATAAAAATCGCCTATTCACCCCCCCTCTAGTCGATATAACGCACTTTCAATTGGTATCAGAGCCAAGTACTCCCTTGTTCTGTGTGATTTTGGTTTAACCGCCTGGAGTTTTAGTCATGTCGATCGCAGGTATGATCAATGTCTCGGCTGGGTGTCCTATCTTTGATGGGACGGACTACCCCTACTGGAAGAACAAGATGCGAATGCATCTTGAGGCAATTGACAACGATCTCTGGTATGTTGTGGAAAATGGTGTTCCCTCTCTCTCACCCTCACTAAACGCTACCGATGTGAAGAGATTCAAGCAACTCGATTCTCAAGCGAAGAATATCATATGTGGTCATCTGAGTAAAGGACAGTATGGAAGAGTGAGTGCTTTGGAAACTGCTAAGCTTATCTAGGATAGGCTGTCCAAAGTGAATGAAGGAGTCTCAACTCAGCGTGACTCTCGAGTTGATGTTCTTCGGAATCTCTTCAACCGCTTCAAAAGACTCGACAATGAAAATGTCCAACAAACCTTTGATCGCCTCACCGACATCTCAAATGAGCTTCAAGCCCTCGATGCCACTGACATCACTGACCATGAGGTGGTGAAGAAACTGTTGAAATCGCTTGATTCCTCATTTGATACTCTGGGACTGATGATACAAGAACGGGCTGACTACAAGTCTCTTGATCCTGCCGATATCCTCAAAAGGCTAAATACTCACGAGTTCGACTTCAAAAGAGAGATCTCTATGGTTCGAGCTATGGCAAACCACGTGCCTCAAGGCCAAGGCTGTGTCTCGACTCTAAATGTGAGGATTACGGTAGTAGCCTTGGTGATCTCAAGAATTGAGCGAGGAGCTAGCATCGCTCGTGAAGAAATTCCAGAAGTTCTCAAGACGTGGTCGCTTTGGAAAATCCTCAAGAAGCAGTGATTCCTCATCCAGTGACTATAAGAGAAGGCTGTGCCACAAATGCAAGAAACCTGGTCACTATATTCAAGATTCTCCTTAGTGGGAAAAGGAATTGAAGAAGAAGAAATACAAGGATTACAGTTCTGATGATGCGAAGAAGAAGAAGAAATCGTCAAAATCTTCGTCATCAAAATCCTCGAAGTCGTCATCTCACAAGAAGAGCAGCTCCAAGAAGGCTCGGGCATTCATTGGCAAGGAAATGTACTCTGAAGCTGAATCTGAGGAACATGAGGAAGAGGAGGCGTCTGAAGAATCCGAATCTGGTGTGGCGAGTCTGGCCTTCACTACGGCCTTCGTTAGCAAGTCCATCTTCAACACTGAAGAAACTGCCCCCACCGACAAGCCTGATGAAGATAATGATGACTACGCTCCCACCTATTGCTTCATGGCGAAAGGTGCAAAGGTACTCAAATACACCTCCTCTGAATCTAGTGAAAATGAATCTGATGAAAATCTCAAGCCCAGCTACTCTAAACTTGCTAAGATTGCTGTAAAATAACAAAGGGCTTTTGAAAAGGTTCAAAACATGCTAGATAAAAGTGATGATATGTTGGGTGAAGAAATGGATCACACTAAAGCCCTGACTGAAAATCTTCAGAGACTTCAGTCTAGGTTTGATAACCTTCAAAGTCATCATAACACTCTCTTATCTGATCATGAGAAACTTTCTTATGAATTTCTTCAAAGAAAGCAAGATCTTGAGAAGCTAAGAGTGAGTTATGAAGATCTTCAGAAGGAGCGCGATTCATTACTAGCTCAACAAATCAGCGCTTCTTAGGAAGAATTTGTTCCTCCATGCTTAAAGTGCATTGAACGTGAATCTGCTAATTCTTCACCTGAATGTTCAAATGCTTCAACTGTTACAAATTCTTCACCTGCCTATGCTATCACTAATTCCTCATCTGAGGACATTGCTAGTATCACTGACGATGCAGGGCTGAAGGAATTGTACATGACAGGCATGTACAAAAGCCTCAAAGGGCATCAGACTCTTTGTGATGTGCTTAAAAAGCAGATCCTGAACAGAAACCCTAGAAAAGAGGGTATTGCGTTTGAGAGGAAACTTAATGCCGATGGAACATATTGGAAGCCTGAGTAGTACCCCAAAACCTCATGGGTTGCTGCAAAGGGACCTCCAGTTGATCCATCTAACTTATCTGGCTTTACATGTGAATCTCCTCATTCTTCTGATGAGTCATTTGACTCCAACTATAAACTGTTCAAAAATCAGAATGGTGAAGTATTTGCTAGATATGTTGGCACTAACTGCAGGAATGGTTCTCCGATGAAGAAAATTTGGGTTCCCAAGAAGTGCCTCGAAAGTCTTCAGGTGAATGTCCTCATGACACCATCTGTGAAGAACAGGAACCCCAGATCAAATTCTTCATATGGACCAAATTCTTCATATGGATCCAAGTCCTCATACGGACCAAATTCCTCACGTGGATCAAATTCCTCAAAAGGATCAAAGTCCTCATATGATTATCATCGTGCTAACAACTCTGTTTCGCAGGGTAGAGCTAAGGGCTATGAATATGTGCATTATTCTTCAAATCATTATGTTCATAAGTCCTCGAAGAATTTCTCTGCTTATTCATATGCTTACCCTAACCCCTCTTATGTGAAACGAAATGGTTTGGCCTCTATGCCACCATTCTCGTATGGTGCTCGCAGAGTGATGAACTCTTTGCCACCCCTTCAGATGTGGGTGGTGAAGAAAAAGAACTAATCTCTTCTGCAGGGTCAGGTCTCCAGACGTGCTTTAACGTCTGAAGAATTTGTTGGGGACCTGACAAAATTGCCTGAAAGGACGCAGGCGAATCATGATGAAATGAACCTTCATTTCACACGTCCTCATACTGCTATATTTGTTTACTGATTGATGAAATTCATCTGATGAACTTGATATCATATTCTTCACTGATGAAGCATATGAGATTGTAAGCTACACTAATTCATCTGTAGGATGATCAACCCAAAGCTACAGAGTGGGTCCTCGATAGTGGATGTACGAATCACCTGACTGGTGACAAGAATCTATTGATGGATGCTCCCTTATCACCGTCACATCTGAATCATATCATCTTTCTTGACAAAGGCAAAAGTCGTATTGGGTCTTGGTAAGGTTGCAATCTCTAAGGATAAACACATGGACAAAGTCATGCTTGTTGAGTCCTTAGGATACAACCTCATGTCGATCTCAATGCTTTGTGATCTTGATATGGTTGTTGTCTTTGGCAAATATCGTTGTGTTGTGATTATGGAAGTGACAATTCCAAAGTCTTCAAGGCTTTAGGAGAGGAGGTCTCAGTATATTGTTGATTTCTCTACAGACCACAACCAGCCGTGTGTCTACTTGCAAAAGCTTCGAAGGCTGGCTATGGCATCGACGACTTGGTCACGCATGTATGAGGAATTTGCACGCTTGCGAATAAGAAGCATGTCATTGGCATTGAGAATGTCAAATTCCTCAAGGATCACTTATGCGAACTGTGAAGTGGGAAAATGACCAAGGCCAAGCATCCGGCGAAGACTATCATGACCACTACTCGTCCATTGAATTGCTTCACATGGACCTCTTCGACCTAATCATTACTCAGCAAGTCACTAATGATGCATCTCTATATGGTTTTGTCATTGTTGATGATTACTCTCGATATACATGGGTACACATTGTTACTTACAAACATGAAGTGCAGGAAGTCTTCAAACGATTTTCCTCGAGGGCTTCAACCAACTTTGGTGTGAAGATCAAGCACATCAGAAGTGACAATGGAACTGAGTTCAAGAATTCCGGTCTTGATGACTATCTTGATGAAATTGGTATTACTCATGAGCTATCTGCTCCCTATACTCCCCAGCAAAATGGCGTTGTGGAGCACAAGAACAGAACTCTTGTTGAGATGGCTCGCACTATGCTTGATGAATATAAAACGCCTCATCATTTTTGAATTGATGCAATTGATATCGCGTGCCACATCATCAACAGAGTATATCTTCACAAATTCTTCAAGAAGACGGCCTATGAACTCCTTGCTGACAAGAAACCCAATGTGAGTTATTTCAAAGTCTTCGGTGCTAAATGTTGGATTAGAGATCCTCACCACAATTCTAAATTTGCACCGAAAGCACATGAAGGTTTTATGCTTGGTTACGGAAAGGACTCGCACACCTACAGAGTCTTCAACATTGTTCTTCACAAGATTGTTGACACTGTAGATGTGCGGTTCGATGAAACTAATGGCTCGCAAAGAGAGCACCTACCTTCTGTGTTAGATGAGCCAGCACATGAGGATTCTATCAAGTTCAAGGCAACTGAGGATGTCATTCCTACTGAAGAATCTGCTGAAGAATTCATTCCAGTTCATGAAGAACGTCGAGCTGATGCACCTGAAGAAAATGCTGAGGAAAATGGTGCTGAAGAAAATGCTGATCAAACTCCTCAGCGACAACCAGCTCATCCTCGCGTTGCAAAAGAAGTGCAAGTGGAGAAGATCATCGATGACATTAGAGCACTAGGTCCTCTCACACGCTCAAAAGCTTCACATTTATCTAACTTTTGTGGGCACTATGCTTTTGTCTCTATCACAGAGCCCACTAAGGTAGATGAAGCATTTTTGGAGCCGGAGTGGATTCAGGCTATGCAAGAAGAATTACATCAGTTCGAGCTCAACAATGTCTGGGAACTGGTCAAACGTCCAGATCCTCGCAAGCATAATATCATTGGCACAAAGTGGATCTACCGCAACAAGCAAGATGAAAATGGCCTCGTGGTGAGGAATAAGGCACGATGGTAGCTCAAGGCTAAACACAGTTGAAGGAATTGATTTCGATGAAACTTTTGCACTGTTGCTAGACTTGAGGCTATTCGTGATATTACTTGCTTATGCTAACCATAATGATATCATCTTATATCAAATGGATGTGAAAAGTGCATTCCTCAATGGTAAGCTTGAGGAAGAAGTATATGTTGCTCAACCCCCAGGTTTTGAAGATACAAAGAATCCTGACAAAGTCTTCATACTTAATAAGGCCCTCTATGGCCTCAAGCAAGCCCCTCGGGCGTGGTATGATACATTGAAGGAATTCTTCGTGAAGAATGGCTTCACACCGGTTCACTCGACCCTACTCTCTTTACTAAATCTTATGATGGTGAACTGTTTGTGTGCCAAATATATGTTGATGATATTATCTTTGGCTGTCTTGACCAACGTTATAGTGATGAATTTGCCTATATGATGAGTGAAGAATATCAAATGTCTATGATGGGAGAGTTGAAATTCTTCTTAGGTCTTCAAATTAAATCAACACAAGAATGGCATATTCATATCTCGGAGAAATACCTCAAAGATGTCTTGAGGAAATTAGGCATGCAAGATTGCAAAGCGCTAAAATTCCTATGCCCACAAATGGCCATCTATGCATCGATGAAAATGGTATTGACTTGATCACAAGGTATACTGCTCCATGATTGGTTCTTTATTGTACTTATGTGCATCTAGGCCAGATATAATGCTTATTGTTTGCATGTGTGCCCGATTTCAAGATGCACCGAAGGAATCACACCATAAGGCTGTGAAGCATATTCTTCAATATCTAGCTCACACACCAACACTAGGATTATTGTACCCCAAGGGCTCTGCTTTTGATCTCATTGCATATTCTAACTCGACTATCTTTGGTGATCGTGTGGACCGCAAATCAACATCGGCACTTGTCATTTCCTCGGACGATCTTTGGTGCGTTGGTCCTCGAAGAAATAGAACTGCGTATCACCGCTTCATCATGAAGCTGAATACATTCTTCTTGGCTCTTCTTGTGCTCAGCTGCTTTGGATGAAACAAACCCTCAAGGACTATGGCGTCAACGTGAAGAATGTGCCTCTCTCTGCGACATTGAGAGTGCCATCAAGATTGCTCACAACCCGTTCAGCACACTCAAGACAAAGCACATTCAGATACGTCATCATTTTCTCCGTGATCATGTGTTGAAGGGCGACATCTCCATCGAGCACGTGAAGACTGAAGAACAGCTAGCTGATATCTTCGCTAAGCCCTTGGATGAGAAGAGATTTAGCAAGTTGCGGTGTGAGCTAAATATCTTAGAATCTTCGAATGTTCTTTGAAAAGGACACACACCCTGACACTTATGCAAAATTGATTACTTAGATGTGCAACACATGAAGAAACGTTTTTCTTCAATCAATGAAGAATAACACTCTAAGTGTGAAGAAATTAATGAAGAATTTGATTCTCGTAACCCTCGACAATTATACGCGTGTCTCAAATCATCATTCTTATCTGGTGGGTCACGCCACCACAAAAGTTGAAAATCTTCAATTTGAGTTTTTCCTCGGTTTTGAAATTCTTGATTTTTCAAATTCTTCAACTTTGCAAAATCTTCACTGTTTCCGTCGTTTTTCTTCATTGGCTATATATATATATATATATATATATATATATATATATATATATATATATATATATATATATATATATATATAGTGTCCTCTCTGACATTCACTTATAGCTATTTCTTCAAGTTGCTTTTTCTGCTAAGTGAATGTGATCGGACCCTTCCCCCTCTATGCTAAACTCAACCCAATCTATTCACAAATTCTTCATGTGCGTTCTATTTGAAACTCGTTCAAAATCTTCACTGTGTCTGTCGGTGTCAAAACCGGCGGATCTCGGCTAGGGGGTCCCGAACTGTGCGTCTAGGCGGATGGTAACAAGAGACAAGGGACACGATGTTTTACCTGTGTTGGGCCCTCTTGATGGAGGTAAAACCCTACGCCCTGCTTGATTAATATTGATGATATGGGTAGCACAAGAGTGGATCTACCACGAGATCAAGGAGGCTAAACCCTAAAGCTAGCCTATGGTATGATTGTTGTAATGTATGTTGTGTCTCATGGACTAAAGCCCTCCGGTTTATATAGACACCGGAGAAGGCTAGGGTTACAGTAGTCGGTTACAATGGTAGGAGATCTACATGTCCGTATCGCCAAGCTTGCCTTCCACGCCAAGGAAAGTCCCATCCGGACACGGACGGAGTCTTCAATCTTGTATCTTCGTAGTCTTGGAGTTCGCGGACGATGATAGTCCGGCTGTCCGGACACCCCTAGTCCAGACTCCTCGGTAGTCCCTGAACTAGGCTTCAATGACGATAAGTCCGGCGCGCATAATGTTCGGCATTGCAAGGCGGGTTCCTCCCTTGAATAATCCAAAGAAGATCATGAACACCAGGATAGTGTCCAGCTCTGCAAAATAAATTCCACATTCCACCGTAGAGAGAATAAAATGTACACAAGTCCAATCTGCTGACGTATTACGCGGCATGACATCACACCGCTACCAAGCCTTTACTTGAATCGTTTTTTATTATACCACCTCAGCACGTTTAGCGAAGCGATTTCCTTGGCACGTCCTGTCGAAGCAGAGATCGTGTTCCCCTTATTCCGGGATTCTCATCAATACGGACGTGGTTAACCCAACCGCGCCATTGATGGCGGCGCTTGGGAGATAAGCGAGTTTTACCGGGCTGGTGGGGGACGCATAGTCTTCGCCCGCCTATATATAAGGGATAAGGATTCACCTTTTCACCTACGCCTTCTTCCTCCTTTGCTTATCCATCTCCGTGCACTCGAGCTCCAGCGCCCAAGTTCACGCATCTCGCCTCGACCTTCTCCGACCATGTCCGGAGGGGGAGGCAAATGGTTGGCTTCCATCGCCAAGGAGGAGCACATCACCAAACTGCGCAGCGCCGAATACCTTTCCGGCGATATCGCGCACCGGCTGCCCGACGAGGGGCAGCTCATCCCTACCCCTGGGCCACACGAGAGGGTCGTTTTCCTCCCCCACTTCCTCCGCGGACTGGGCTTTCCACTTCATCCCTTTCTCCGGGGGCTCATGTTCTATTACGGCCTGGATTTCCATGATCTGGCGCCGAACTTCATCCTCAACATCTCGGCGTTTATCGTCGTGTGCGAGGCTTTCCTCTGCATCCAGCCCCACTTCGGCTTGTGGCTCAAGACCTTCAATGTCAAGCCGAAGGTAGTGAAGGGCACTCAAGCGGAGTGCAGAGGCGCCATGTTGGGCAAGATGCCCAACATCCTTTGGTTCGAAGGGGCCTTCGTGGAATCCGTCAAGAGGTGGCAATCGGGGTGGTTCTACATCACCGAGCCGCGCGAACCCACGTGGGCGGCGGCCCCCGAGTTCAGATCTAGAATCCCTACGCAGCTCACCTCCTGGAAAGAGAAGGGCTTGCTGTGGGGTAATTCGAAGGAGCTGACGGGACTCCAAGCCTGTATCCAAAAGCTGGTGGACAAGAAGCTCAGGCTGGTTAATGTGGTCCAAGTCATGCTCGTTCGCCGGATCCTCCCATGCCAAGAACGGACATTCAATCTGTGGGAGTTCAATCCAGAACAGCACCAGGCGCTGAGCGGGCTCTTCGACACAATGTACGAAGGCGCCTGGAGGGTGCTGTTCAAGGGCGCCGAAGCCCCCGCATCCGCGACGGAAGATCGCGGATTCCACCCGCAGCGTCCAGCTGACGAGGTAAGTGATTCTACCCCTTTATGGGACACTTGTTGTTTAATAGTTCGGCCCTAAGCGGGTTTTAATCTCCTTTTTCCTTTGACAGGAATGGATGAAGAAGGCCGAGCAGCTCGTCTGCCCGGCTCCCATGCCAGAAGACCCAGTGGACGCCCGTCTAGCGGGGTTGCTGGTTCCGGCACCGCACGTGGTGCCGGAGAAGAAGGCCAAGAAGGTGGCCACGGGTACTCGAAAGAGTTCCCGTTTTCGGGTGTCCAACGACTCCGAGGCGGATTCCTCCCCCGAAGACGAGGAGGAGGAAGAAGACTCTCTCCCAGAGGGGGGAGAGAGAAAGAGGAAGGCTTCCCCAACAGGGGAGGCCGACGGGTCCAAGAGGGGAAGAACTATTCCCCCGGACAGCTCCGCCAGCACCAATGTTGGCGAGGAAGAGTGGCCCTCGAGGGCCAGGCCTCAGGCGATATCGTAAGTATCCGGATCCCCAAATGATCTATAATTTCGTTTTGTCGCATAGTGTCCTTCTAACGCCGCATACTGTCTGTAGTCCGGCCGACGATGATCTCCCTGCTTCGTCGAGCGGGTCGTTGGCTGCGTCGGACGTGGAATCGTTCACCGCCTCCACCCTCGCGCCCGAGGACGCCGAGGTGGGATCGAGAAGGACCCATCAGAGGAGGCTCGTGAGGCGCCGCAAGGCAGCCTCCCGGACTTTGCGCCGGACTCTACGTCGGAACCCACAGTGGTTCCAGAGTCTGGCAGGCGGCCCCTTCGCAAGAAGGGCAAGACCGTGTCACCGGCGGCCCCCGTCCAACCGGAGGCGCCGGACAACTTGTTGGAGGCGCTCAAAGGCGCTTCCATCGAGGAAGAACACCGCACTATTATGAGTGCGGTGATTGAAAGGTTCGGCTTGCCAAGAGCGGGCTGACTGAAGCTGCGCAGAGCCTTCTAACGAGGCTTTGAGGTAAGAAGTTAAAATTATGTGATGTAATACCGCGATAGAAAGTAGCCCCGATGCTCGGTTCAAGGTCCAGGAAAGAAAAGCTGGTGAGGATCTAAAAGATATCCGCAGGTTGCTTAAAAAATATGTCAATATGGGTTTTGCAGGCTGCGCTGCTGACCTCTGCCGCACTGACTGCGGAGGTCGGTGCATTGAAGCAGGATCTCGAGCAGTCCGAGAAAGAGCTCGGCCATGCCAAGAAGCGGCTCGAGGAAAAAGAAGGTGAGTAACACCACTTTGAAGATTTACCTTACAGAAAAGGATTTAGGTTGCAATAAAATTAACAAGGATAATATGGGTATTGCAGGGGCCACAAACGAGGTGGAAGCCCTGAAGGAGGCTGTGTCCACGGCCGAACGTAGTGCGGCCGCGGAACGGGCAGAGCGAGAAAAGCAGGAGGCATAGGTGGCGGAAGTGCGGCAAGAGCTCCAGGCTCTCATGGAGAAACATGAGAGCTTTGAGCGCGACTCCAAGACTCGAGAGTCCGAGCTTGCCTCGGCTCTCGAAAGTGCCAAGTCCGCCAAGGCCGAGGCCCGTAAGGCCCTTCAGGAGGTTGAGGATGTAAAGTAGATAGCGGTGGGTAAGGCATTTTTCATGCAAAGCAAGCATGTTAATGTAAACTACCTGACACTTACCCGCATTTGGAGCTCTCTAGCAGCGTTTGCAGATCTGCCGCGTAGTGTGTCCGATGCCGCCGCATTCTCTTGTGGCGAGGAGGGAGCTCAGCGGAGAAGGTCTTACGGTCTCGGTATCTTTGAGGCCGGCCATTCAGTGCCCCTAAGCGACCAGTGAAGCGGTGGTCGAACTCCTAAGGTAGCTGAGGAGGCCATGAAGGGCCTTATAGTCCGGCTGTGGCCTGGACAGGCCATGCCTGGGAGCTACTTCGGCCTTGTGCGGCGGCTGGTGGATGTGTGCCCTTGGGTGGAGGTCATCAAGCGCTCCACCTGTATTGAAGGTGCTCGTCGGGCCCTTGCCCGCACAAAGGTGCACTGGGGCAGGCTGGATGCGGAGAAGCTTCTCACTGACCCGCCGCCACCGGGCAAGGAGTATCGTACGCCCGAAATGTATTATAAAACTGTCCTGAAGGGAGCCCGCGATATTGCGGATGAATGCCATAGAGATGTAATTTTTGAGTAAACTCGTTTATGTATTATCCTGTGCGCTGAAAACTTTGTTCATGTGCGCTTTAAGCAACGCTTGTTTAATTTAAAATATTACCTTACATGCGGCCGTTTATAAAATCGAGAGATGGCAAGTCGTTGGCTTCAGCCCCCAAGCCGCAAGTCTTTGGGGTGTTGGGATAACTTGAGCACTCTTGTTCCCACTTTTGGGTCCATCTAGGAGGCGCTCAACACAACGAACAAGGCAACCGGATTTATAATGCTTGAACACTCTCACTTAGCCACAGAATTCTATAATTTTAAATTTCGTGAAGCCCCTAGTATTCGAAGACCGAATTTGGGGCGCTATCCACGCCTTTAAATCGGACATTATCCGAACTTCGCTCAAGCGGCATGAGTCTTTAGGGACCGAAAAGACCTCTCGAACAGCGACCGTCTCTCGCCTTATCATGCGAGTCAGTTTTAGCTTTCTCCACTGAGGCGCTCGCCCAGCTCAACCTGGGCGCAATCGCGTGGTTCTCCCAGTGCCACCTTAGCCGAGCAAACGTAAGGCACCAAAACGTGGGAGCCGGGCAAACCCAACTATTGACCCAAGACATGATTCGGAGCCGATTCATATAATGCTATAAGTTCGGGGTGCCGCACTTGTGAAAGTGTTCGGACTTATCACACCATAATGCGGGGAACACAAGCCCCTGGTGTATTCGGCCGTACCAAAATATACGGGTGCAAGATGTCATTTAATGAACATATATATATATATATATATATATAAAGTAATGTAATTGCAGTCAAAAAGTGCTGCATTATTTATTAAAGGAAGTCTGCTATGAGTGCGGACTGATACAAATAGTGCGGTAAGCAAGGGTTTGGACTAATTAAACATGCCCCCCTCCAAGGGGTGGGCTGCGGACTTGGTGTATATAATCAAATTTAATGCTCGTATTGGAGACCACCTGAGTGTTCGTCGTAGCCTTCTTTCTTCCCTGGCTGTTGTATCGTGAGTTCGGCAGGTTCACCGCCGGACAGGGCCTCTGGTTAACGGAGTCCTGTGTATACAAAGAAGGAAAATAATAATAAAAAAGAGTGACACATTTGCGAGCCCCTAGTGTGGTCGAGCCGCACTCTGGGTCTATTGTGGCCGTGCCCCTTCCCTTACGCCCATGGTATCTCCAAAGCGTAATGATGTACGCGGAGGATTGTTCTTGCGAGCATGCAGGGGCTGGGGTCGGGGCCGCATTGCTACGCGTGCTCGGATCGTGCCAGGTGGTCTTGGTTGATGTTGCTCTGGGCGCGTTTGGCTGTATCCGGCCGTTTAACGGCCGGACTCGAAAATTGCCTTAAAAGGCTGCTCTGTACTTCTGCCGTGAGAGCCGCTGTATGTTCCTCCGTTCGGAGGGAGCGTTCCGTATTTTCGTTGACCGTGATGACTCCACGAGGGCCTGGAATTTTGAGCTTGAGGTATGCATAATGCGGCACCGCGTTGAACTTTGCAAACGCGGTTCGTCCGAAAGCGAGCGTGATAGCGGCGCGAAATGGGACTATGTCGAAGATTAACTCCTCGGTGCGGAAAATATCCGGGATCCGAAGACCACTTCGGTGTGGTCGAGCTCGCACAATTGGCCTCCACACCTGGTATGACGCCTTTAAAGGTTGTCTTTGTAGGTTTAACCCTTGAGGGGTCTATGCCCATCTTGCGCACTGTATCATGATAAAGCAGGTTCAGGCTACTGCCGCCGTCTATCAGGACTCTCGTGAGGTGAAATCCATCGACGATTGGGTCTAAAACCAATGCAGCGAATCCGCCATGGCGGATGCTGGTCGGATGGTCTCTTCGATCGAAAGTGATTGGACAAGAGGACCATGGATTGAACTTCGGGGCGACTGGCTCCATCGTGTATATGTCCCTTAGTGCACACTTCCGCTCCCTCTTGGGTATATGGGTTGCGTATATCATGTTGACCGTCCGCACTTGTGGGGGGAAACCCTTCATCCTCTCATCGTCGGGCGGTCGGGTCTCTTCCTCGTCGTCATTGTTTAGCCCTTGTCATTGTTTTCGCAATTAACTTGCCTGCCTGCTTGAACACCCAGCAATCTCTGTTGGTGTGATTAGCTGGCTTTTCTCGGGTGCCATGTATCCGCATAAGCGGTCGAGTATTCGGTCCAAATTGGACGGACCGAAGTGGTTCTTTTGAATGGCTTCTTCCACGACGGGTTTAGAGCCTCGGAATCCGGCGTGACCGCCAGATCCTCCTTGTCGCCGCGCCGTTAATGCGGCGTTTATTTTTCTTCGACGCGACCTGCCATTGTGGTCCTTAGTATCCGGACTGCCGAATTTTTCTTGAGGTTGTTGCTGCGGGCTAGCTAGCTATCCTCTCCCGCAAAAGCGGGTCATTAATGATGTGAGGGCTGCCATGGATTTGGCTTTTCTGTCCCAGTGCCGGGCTAGCCACTCGTCGGATGTTATGTTTGAAGGCTGCGAGGGCCTCTGCATCCGGACAATTGACGATTTGTTTTTTCTTTGTCAAGAACCGTGTCCAGAATTGTCTCGCCGATTCGTCTGGCTGCTGAATTATGTGGCTTAGGTCATCGGCGTCGGTGGCCGCACATCGTGCCTGGAAGTTGTCGAGGAATGCGGCTTCGTGTCTTCCCAACACCCAATTGACTCTGCGGGCAAGCTGTTAAGCCAATGCCGAGCTGGTCCTTTAAGCTTGAGTGGGAGATACTTGATGGCATGGAGATGCGTCGCGCGGGCCATATGGATGTGAAGGAGATAATCTTGATCCAAACCGCGGGTCTGTTGTTCCATCGTAGGATTCAATATTCTGGGTTTAAACCCTTGAGGATTTGATGATCCATTACTTCGTCGATGAAGCATAAGCGGGTGTGCGGCGCCCTATATTGAGCAATATCACGGCGTAGCTCGAGAGAGCGTTGTCTGCTGTGTTCGGCCCGCCAGGTTGTATCCGGCACGACGGTATTCGTCATGGTCGTAGGGCGCCCACGTGATCCGTAGATGGATCTAGATTGCATTGCTTTGTCCTCCAATACGTCTCGCAAGTCCGGCGCGTTCCCTCTTGGCTCCGTACATTTGGAGCGATGCCGTGGTACGGTCTTGGTGGAGGCCTGGATGCCTCTTCGTCGCGACCACGGGGTGGTCGATCGGCCGTATCGTCTTGTTGGTGATGAAGGTATGTATGCTTCCTCCTCTAATCGGGGAGCAACTTGCGTCTTAGGTAGCTTTTGAGAGGCGTCGAGTTTATACTCCTCGGCTGCGAAGACCTCGGTCCATCGATCGCCAGCAGGTCTGATCGCTTGAAGCTGCTGCTCCTTTTCTTTAGGCTATTTGCCGTGGCGATAAGCCTGCGTTTAAAACGCTCTTGTTCGACGGGATCTCGGGCACGCATTTAATTAAATCGTCGTTGAGGCTTGCCTCGTCTTGGAGGAGGTGTATAGTTATATTCCTCAACCTCTTCGCCTGCAGCCCTCTTATGAGGGCTTGCTTACATCCTCCCTGCCTTGAGTCTTCTTTGGAGGGATTATCTTCGGCACTCCCTAGGGTATTATTATCTCTGTGCGGAATCTCCATTCTTCTTTGTGGCGGGATTTAGGCGGCGCCACGACGCCGGGCGCTTGGGCTATTTCTTTAAGGAATCTGCCTCCGCTGCTTCCTCGCCATCCCTTCTTTTGGGGTGTCCACCATGTATATGTCGATGACTAGGTGGTCTTCCGATTGCCTCAGAGGCGCTGGTTCCTATTCGACTCCGGCATTGTCGTCCATAGCGTCGATGTCTTCGGAGTCGTAGTCTAGCATGTCGGTTAGATCGTCGACAGTGGCTACAAAATGGGTGGTGGGTGGGCTCTGAATTTCTTCGTCGTCCGTATCCCAACCAACCTGGCCATAATCCGGCCAGGACTCTCCGGATAGCGAGAGATGCTTTAGCGAATTTAGTATGTCGCCAAAGGGCGAGTGTTGGAAGATGTCCGCGGTGGTGAATTCCATAACCGACGCCCAATCAGATTCGATTGGCAGGGGCATGGGAGGTCCGGAGTCCGGCAAGGAGTCCGGCACCTCGGAGACACGAGTTTCGCGAGGGACAAGGTTAGTGTTCGGCTCCATCGCCGTAGAAGTTGCAGCCCCCGAGGCGGTGTCCAACCACCGGTCCTCGACCTGGGCGATCGGCTCCGGACTAAAGGCCGGAGCGGATTCTTGTTCGGCCACCAAGGCACTATTCGGCGGCAGAGCTAGATCATGCCCATCATAACAGTGCGGCGCGCTTGGCTGTGGCTCGAGCCCGTCGAGGATCAAGTCCCCGCGGATATCGGCCGTGAAGTTTAGGCTTCTGAATCTGACCTGACGGCCAGGGGCGTAGCTTTCGATCTGCTCCAGATGGCCAAGTGAATTAGCCTGCGGTCGCGGCCGCCGAATACAAAGATCATCCCAGGAGAAAAGTCTCACCGGGCGGTGTTGTTGATTGAAGACGCCATCGAGCCTATCGGTGGCGACACGAGGAACTCTCAATGAAAGCACCAATGTCGGTGTCAAAACCGACGGATCTCGAGTAGGGGTCCCGAACTGTGTGTCTAGGCGGATGGTAACAGGAGACAAGGGACACGATGTTTTACCTGTGTTGGGCCCTCTTGATGGAGGTAAAACCCACGCCCCGCTTGATTAATATTGATGATATGGGTAGTACAAGAGTGGATCTACCATGAGATCAAGGAGGCTAAACCCTAAAGCTAGCCTATGGTATGATTGTTGTAATGTATGTTGTGTCCTACGGACTAAAGCCCTCCGGTTTATATAGACACCGGAGAAGGCTAGGGTTACACAGAGTCGGTTACAATGGTAGGAGATCTACATATCCGTATCGCCAAGCTTGCCTTCCACGCCAAGGAAAGTCCCATTTGGACACGGGACGGAGTCTTCAATCTTGTATCTTCGTAGTCTTGGAGTTCGGCGGACGGTGATAGTCCGGCTGTCCGGACACCCCCTAGTCCAGGACTCCCTCAGTGTCCTTGTCAGCTAAAGAAATTGCGAACAAAACTTTAAAACAAATCTTATCCAAATTTTCGGTTTTGCTGCTCAAACCGTTCCGCATCCCACGATGCATTATTCTATTCACCCACGATCGTACACGATCTCAACTACACAGTACGTGGGTGACACATGTCGCGACAAGGAGAAAGGGCAGGGGCACGTTCGTCCCAAAATCTTCGGGCGAACAGTTTTTTACCGTGTCTATAAATACCCCTCTCCCCTTCCTCACTTCATTTACTCCGCTCGATCACTTCTCTCTCGCTCGAGCTCCTCAAACCCTAGCGCCGCCGCTACTCCATCGTCGCCAGTGAGGAATAGCTTCGCTACCTCGACCTCATCGCCGTCGTACTCACGCCGACCGCGGAAATCTTCACTCCGCCGCCGCCGTAGCTTTCTTCCTCTGCCAAGTTAGGGCGTGGGAGATCTAACCTGACGAACTTCACATCTGTTCTTCTCAGTTCGTCATGTTCTTCACTTTGGGTAATTAAAAGTTACTTTTATTACTCACTTTGATTCTCAAACTTTCCTGAAAATCTTCAAAGGTGTTTATTCTTCAAATCTTCACACATATGAACACCTCACACATCATATGATCTTGAACTGTTTCTCTAAGCAATCATTTTCTTCAAGATTCCCTAATTGTGTGGATCTTCGATCCGCATAACTCGAACCTAAGACAAGAACGCTTAGTGAAATTCCTCAAGGTTCATCTGGTCAAATTCCTCAAAACTTGTTCTTTTGAAAAACCTTCCGAGAGCATATGACCTCTCCAAATTCCTCGCACCTATACTGCTGTTCACGGTACTCATGTCTGCTCTTTGAATCACTAGGTTCTCATCAACTTAACTCATTTGCGCGTTCCTTGAAGAAAAATTGCATACTTCTTGAGTGTTCAATTGTTCAAATTCCTCATCTGAAGAATATGGTGAAGGTAAGAAACCGCAGAAAGGAGGAAAGAAGCCCGAGGTCATGACTGCCGAGATCCCTGATGACATTTATAAGGACTATTGCACACCTGATGAAGCCAAATTCGGCAAAGAAAACAAAAATCAGCGTAAGATGCGCATTCAGAGGGTTGAAAGAAGATGGGCAAGAGAATGGAGGGAGTACAGATATGTTACTCCAAAGTATATGAAGAAATTTGCTTTAAATCCTCCATGCCCAAGAGCTCCATTGGCACCTGGCCAAGTAGCTGACCCCACAAGCCTCAAACGTGGTGAGGACTTTCCTGAAGAATGGGCTAAGCGCCAAGCTAAATTGGCAAGACAAGCCAAGGAAGCAAAGGCAGAAATTCAATGAGGATTACGCCATCGCTATCGCATCGAGGCCTTGGTCAAACCGAGGAAATCTATGCCAAAGAAGCCTGCTCGTAAGCCAAGTGCTTCACCAATAGCGCCCTCACGGCCAAGCTCCTCAGCAATGCCCTCACGGCAAATTCCTCACACTGCTACTGCTCCACCAAAGTCCTCGGCAGCTCCTTCAAAGTCCTCAGCTCCTGTGCATCTGGCTACATGTCAAAGGACTGCTGGTTTCTCGATTGCCTCTGGTGTCTCAAAGAAGTTCCTCGGTGCACCAATTTCCTCATCGGGCCCCACACTGTTGAAGACTAAAGCAACAATTTGGACGAGGTCCTCGGCCAAGTCCAAAGAAGAAACAGGTCACATTCCATGTGCCTTCTGATGATGAAGCTTCTGATGATGAACTTGCAGAAATCATCAGAGACAGACTCGTGAAGGCCGCTAGAGCCAAAGGCACATCTGTGCCATTGCTTTTGGATCCGAGGAAAATCCTCGATTACATTGATCTCTGGCACAAGGATCCAAACACCCCAATGCCGATTTTCATCGACTCTGGTCAAAGTCACATGTTGACCCATTTCATCACTCAAGAGAAATGGAAGTTTGAAAAGCGCGAGAGATCAAGAAAGCACAATACGTAAAGGAGAAGCTCTCGAAGAAAAATGTTGTCGAATGACACCGAGGAACTTCTCAAGGCTCGATCTGAAATTCAAGCCCTCAAGAAAGACTTTGATGCCTATTATCTTGATTGGAAAGGAGCTAAAGTGAGATTAAATCAACCCGACGAAGAAATTCACAAATGATGCAGCCCCAACACAACAAGAAAACCCTCAGCTGCAGACTCTGCTCAGCACTGCTAAAGAACATGCCAAGACGGCGATGACTTTCAAACTTCTTGAAGAAAATGCTAGTTTCGAGGCTGATGACTCTATTCCGGCCATTGAAGAAATTACCGTGGCATCCACTAGTGGTGTGCTGAAGAAAGCGAAGAGATCAGGCAATCTGCACCGCCATTGCCAAGAAAATCAACAGATTCCTCAGCTCCTCCCGCGCCTACACCAACTCCAATTCTTCCATCTGCCTATGATGTGAAGAAGACCAAGGCTGCAGAGCGAGCTGCAGTGAAGAAAAGAAAGGCATCAGCTGCATCAAATTCTTCGGCTGCGAAGAAAATGAAGCCAATGACCAGCTCACTCGAAAATCCAATTAATGATGTTCCAATTTCCTCCATGCCATCAAAGGACCTTGTTCCTTTTGGAGAAGACTATGAGATCCCAAATGGATCTGATGAAGAAAATCATTCTGCTGCTTCGTCAGAGCAGCTTGATGAAGAAATTGAAGTGGACGCAATCCCTTCAACGCCAGTCATTTCCTCACCTATGCCTCGGTTCACACGGTCAAGAGGCTGGTGTTGAGAAGTGAAAATGAAGATGTGGATATAGGATGCACCACACTGTGATGAATGATGACTTTTGGGAAAGTCGGCATCCCAATACTCCTCTCTTCATCCCTATCCAATAGATTCCTCTGTCCCTGCAACAACAGTTCAACTGGCTCAAGAAACTCAACCCCTCCCTCTGTGCATGAAGAAATTCCAGCCACTTGTCTGCCAAGAACACCTCTGCTTGATCCTCGGGTTGCACAAGAAGAGGAACCAGAAATTCCTCGGCTGAAAAACCCGAGCTCGCGATTCCGAGGTGGTAATGCAACTCATCGACACCCCTCGCTAAAGCCAAGAATCCGTTCTCAAGCAAGCAAGTTCAAGGCTGAAGACTTCTTTTCCGAGCATGTATTCTTCATCGACTACAACCCCTATGACTCGCTCGCATAAGGAAGAGGCGCTTCGACTGCTAGTCAAGCAAATTTCTATTCCTCTGTTTGTTTGACAAAGACAAAATCTTCGATCATGAACATATTCCTCACGTGGACATGGAATCTCCGCCATGCTTCGAGCGATCCTCGGTGTTCTTCACGATGCAGATTACTAAATTTCTGCACGGACATTTGCAATTGGAATGAAGAACTCATTCTTGCTTCTACGATAATCGCATATCACCGAGACGCTGCAGATGTCAACTCATGGGTGTTGGATTGGATGACTAAAAACACTCACTACAAGGCACCGGCAACTGAATTGCTTCGTGTCCTTCCTCTCGATCCTCCCCATGATAGTGCACGTTGCACCTACAGTGACCCTGAACTGACAAATCACTATATGCAAGTGCTCATGAAGCCTTTGAAGCCTGGGCAGGCCCCACAAACCAAATTCCTCGTCAAGGAATTACTCTATGTGCCTCGGATTGTCTATCGCATTCTGACGAAGACAATGAGTCCTATCAAAGGCCACGACTCAAACGATGAAGAGGTCATTGGCATCATGAAGAATATGCTTTTCAACATCATTCATGGCGTTCCCATCAACTTCCATGATTTGTTCATGAGGACTCTGGCCAATATTGCTATGTCACCATTCGAGCTGAAGCCCTATGCTCCTTGGATTATGAGATTCATCAGGGCAAGATCCTCACTGAATTACAAAGCTGACACTCTTAACCATGGTAGCTACTTGCCTCCCATTAAAGTCCTCAAATGGACAGTTTCATCAGCTGATGATAAAGGGAAGGCAGCTGCTGTGATCGATGAAGGCATTCGTCCATTGGATGGTCAATTTTGCCTGGCTGCATCTTACTCTACCAATGACGACTCTGCCACACATGACTCTGCCATAAATACCTCGGCCAAGCAAAATCCTCAAGCCACAAAGACCTGGGGTGATGATCGACCGTGAGTTACTCCTCGTCTTCATCGGAAGGTTGATCGCAATCACAAATGGGTAAAGCGTCAGTTTGGTGCACTTCTTCACAATATGACCTCAACACACAATGCAGTGAAGAAGAACCAATACTACCTTCATGAAACCTTCAATCGCACATGGGCTATCCTCACTCATGTCTATAGCGCCAAGAACTCAAGACTATGGGTCTCAAGGAAGAATTTGGTGGTCCGCACCTCCTCCAAGAAATTCAAGAGGGTCAAAGTTCCTCCACCGGTGGCCAGCTCTTATTCTTCATCGCGTGACACCGATGAGTATGAAGATTTGGACGACAACTGCAGCAGAGCCTGCTACAACAAACAAACCCGACAATGGCGGCTCCTCCATCAACTTGAAATTCTTGATGCGTTAGTCCTCGGTTTCAATCCTTTTGGTCATTTGATGACAAAGGGGGAGAAATCTGAGTTAGTCTTCAAGCGGGTCTATATTAAGGGCATTTTTTTAAGTTACAACTCTCGTTCTTCTGAAACTTTTATTTGGATCGAGTTGTAATCTTAAACCCAATGGTGCGCTGATACTTTTGTTACACTAAGCTCTGAAACTTTTGATTCTTTATTCGGCATGCTTATTCCTCGTTAATGTTATTGCACGCATGCTAAATTTCATCAGGCACCATATTTCATCATGCATTTCAAATTCTTCATATTATATATCAAATGCGTGTATGAATTACAAGATATAGGGGGGGATCTCCATGATTCAACTCTTCAAATGTGCATTGCCTCAAAAGCAAATTCCTCACTATGCACATCTTCAGGGGGAGTTCTTCTATATCTTGCTATCAAATTCCTCAATATCAGTATTTACACTTCATACATTGATCCCCGTTGAAAACTTAACCTATATTGTCATCAATCACCAAAAAGGGGGAGATTGTAAGTGCATCTAGTGCCCCTTAGTGATTTTGGTGTATTGAAGACTTATAGGTTAAGGGACTAATGCGTTTGTGAGTATACACATGTCTATAAGTCTATGAGGAGTTTGATATTTACAGAAAAAGTCGACCCCTAAAAATGAAGTTCTTCGACTGAAGACTTTGATATTCTGAAGACTTTCTGAAGACTTTGAAAGTGAAGAATTTGGTGTGACCTTGAAGACTTGGTATTCATTTGTGGAACATGAAGCGTGAAGACTTTTGTTTTCATAGTTTCATTTTCTCTTTCTTGAGTCATAGGAAACACCGTACTGTTAAAGGGGGTCGAGGAAATACTAAGGAAAAATTTCCATGTGATGCTCAACTCAAAATCCTACACCTACCAATCCCTTCGAGTGAAGTCTTTGGAAATCTCATACAGTTCAGTCACTTTCTTCAGTGACAGAGACGAAGTTCTTCTGGTCGCTGATGAATTTGTTTTGACTGAGGAGTTAGGAATTCGCCAGTGTGAATTGCCTACACAAAGGAGGAACATGATAGCCCCGAGGAATTTGAGAGTCAAATTTCCGACCGTTGTTGTCTTCTTGGCACACTGTCCCAAAATATCTCATCCATCTAATGGTCATATCATTGAAGGGCATTTATGTCTTATCATGTCGGGCTGCTCCCTAGGTTATAAATAGCCGCCCTCTACAACCACTAGCTGGTTGGCTGCTCCGAGAGAACTTGACACTTGTCATTTGAGAGCAACCCATCCTCCGAGGACTTTGAGCGAAAATCATCAAGTGAGGAAAACCCAAATCCAAACCCCTACAAACCCAAAGTGATTGAGCATCACTGAAGAAATTGATCCTGCGTGGATCCGACGCTTGTTACCTTTGAAGACTGTGCTTCTTCCAGACGGTTAGGCATCATGGTCTAGAGCGGAATTGTGGATCGCCGAGTGACCAAGTCTGTGAAGGTTTGGAAGTCGCCTGAAGACTTACCACGAGTGATTGGACGAGGTCTGTGTGACCTTAGTTCAAGGAGAATACGGTGAGGACTGGGTGTCCTGAGCTGCGTGCTCAGCGACTGGGTGTCCGGGACTGTGTGTCCTCGAGTTTAAATACTCAGCCGCTCCAACCAGACGTACAACTGAGACAGCAGTTGGAACCGGTCTACCAAATCATTGTCTTCACCAACCTAACTGGTTCTATTTCCTCAACCCTTTCATTTCCTCATTACTGTGTTGAGTGTTTGTTCATATCGTGTTTGAAGACTTTGATCAAGACTTTCTCAATTTCCTCAGTTCAATTTCTTCAGTCTGTTTGTCTTCATCTTGTGTTATCCTATGATTACGCTTTCTGTACTCTGTGCTAGTCTTCATTTCATCATGATGACCATGCTTGTATTTTGGTATGCTTACTTCTGAGTACTTATTCCGCTGCTAGTAGTTCTTCGCTAAGGAATTTCCTCACCGGCAAATTCCTCAGTGAAGAATTCATAAAAATCGCCTATTCACCCCCCTCTAGTCGATATAACGCACTTTCAAGATTAGCCAAGATCCGAGGACTGGCGCGCAACAAAAGGGCAATGTTTTTTGGACGAGAGTCCACAAAACATTCCATGAAAGGAAGACGTTTGAGCCCTACCAAATTACAAGCAACCATGGCATCGGCTCGATTCAAAAAAGATGGTTGTTCATCCAACAAGAGTGCAACAAGTATTGCGCCGCATTTGAGAGCGTTGAAGCACGGCCCGTGAGTGGTCTCGGCGTTGGGGACATGGTATGCTCTCCTATTTCTAGCCCTTTCCTTGCTACGGCCATGAGACTTCGGCCGTGTATATGTTTGCATGTTCACTTGTTGTTGATCATGTGGTGTAGGCATTTCAATCTTTGGAGGCATTCAAGGCCAGTCACAATGACAAGCCATTCACTCTTACGCATTGTTGGACGATCATCAACAATTGCCCTAAGTTCAAGGATCAATACCGTGAACTTCAAAGAAAGAGAGGGAAGAAGACGGCCAAGTTCGCGGGAGGTGGGGATGGCGAGGCGTTGAAGAGGCCGAGGGGCAAGACCGACTCCAAGGTGGACGACATACGTGACGCCTCATCCATGGCCTTGCATGAGACTTTGCATGGCATGATGTCCCAAAAGGATGTGAGGGACGAGAATAAGCGGCAAAGCAGAGCAAATGAAGCAATACCTAGACCTTCAAAGACAGAAGCTTGAGATGGAGGAGGCGGCCAAGAGGAGGAAGATCGACATGGAGGAGGCGGCCCGGCAAAGGCAGCTCGACATGGAGGAGGCGGCCCGGCAAAGGAAGCTCGACATCGAGGCCGACAACGTCAAGGCGAGCGAGGCTTCGACATCGAGGCCACCAATGCCGCCACCAAAGCGAAGGAGGTGGCCCTTGCGATCATGAGCGTGGACTTGTCAAGATGAGCGACAAGACGAGGCCTAGTTCGAGGCCGAGCGAAGGAGATGCTCCACGCCAAGGCTGAACTAGGTCGCTCGATCGGCGTGGCCGTTCTTTTGAGGTCGGCATGGGTGCGGCAAATTGGCCGTCAGACGGCAAGCGATGTCGGCGAGAAAACATTCATTTTGGAGGCGGCTGCGTTGCGGCCGTTGGTCGTGTTCTTGGCGCGGAGAACTATTCATTTTGGAGGTCGGTTGTGTTGCATTACCGGCCGATGCCGGCGATGGACGTGTAGGCCGCTAGCTCTGTTGTTGGCGTGATGAACCGGGCGCGGCCCGAACTAAGGCTTGACATTTGAAGCGTTGCTTTTAGTTTTTAAGTGACGCTTGAACAAGATGGGCGAATGGATGCTGCCGCCACGGACGACGCAGACCGCAGATCCCAGACACGCCTTGGACACGACCCCAAATCTATACACAAACAGACAGAATCCGAACAAAACGGACGTCCGTTTGGGGTCGTGCGCCGTGGAGTTGGCCTTGTAGAGCAGGCAGCAAGTCGTCAAACTGATGACAGAAAATTCTACCACGTACTACTCAAGTTCGTTTTTGCTGATATGAACGGTCACGGTTTTTACCGTCCGTGACTCCCGCGCTGCCAGCTTCGCTCATCATCCGATGTCAGGCTCCCACCGATCTCGCTGCTACACTGCGACACAATGTCAGAAGTCCTCAGGATAAAGTCCTTTGAAAAATCGAATTTATACCCCAACGTTCGGGACCCAATGTCAAAGGGGGCACCATTTTCCTACTAGACCCGGCGGCACTACACTAAACAAAGCAAAGAAGGTTCTCAGGTCCCATGGTCCCGATGACGGATAAAGCCAACGGCCCTAGGAGCGGAGCGGCAGAAACCGCACAAGCTCTTGTCGCAGCCTACTTGTTCCCACCGGCACCGGGCGAGCTGGCTCCCCTGTCACGCACCCCGCCACGGGTTTTGCTCGAGCGCACATGATTCCCTTCCTCGGTGCCCGGCCGGCGAGTTCGGCCCCCGCCACGGCCTGCGCAGGTTTCTCGCGTCTCGCCTCGCAGCAAACGACGCGCGCTGGGGACGAACTGTTTTTGGCTTCTTTCAGTTCGCACCTGCGCCGGGCCAGCTGTAAGAAACATGTACTCGCCGCTCCGTCCAGATCGGTGGGAGAGCCTTTTGAGTGATGAGGACACGTGAACCCTTGGAGCTAGAGGCGAGGATGAGAGGAAGCGTGCCCTTGTAAATCCAACCACGCCTCATCGGCCGGGGTCACACTCCAAATGTGAAGCTCCAAAAATGGGAAGATAATGGGTGTGACCTGCTTCCCATGACCTAGCGACAGTAGCGCCAATCCTCGGAGCTACGGCCTTCTTTCATGCCGTGAACATTAAGCCATTAACGAAAACAAGAAGTTTCTTTCTATGTGACATCCGTAAATGCAGCTTTGAGTGCGTGTCTCATCACGTCACCACAGTGAGTTTCTTTACATACAAACTACTGCAAAAAAAATATATTTAAACACAGTACAGACGGAAGCGCTCATACATACGCGCATACACTCACCTCTATGAACGTACACACGCGCGCACGCTCTACCCCTATGAGCACCTTCGAGAGGCTAAGCCGGCATATTATCTTGAGATTTACGAAGTCACCGTAGCCGCCTCGTCGTTGACGGGAGTTAAACCCTGGTGGACTGGGGATATCATTGTCCCTCTAACCATCCAATTGCAGGTTCCTGCAAATTAAGAAATCGACCAACTCTGGTACATTTTAAGTGGCTTTTTGGTCTCTAGTGCTTGGTTGGGATGAATTCAGAGTCAATTGCTCGTAAAGGGGTGATGACAATTGTTAAATTAATGCTCTAAGTAGTGGCTCCAAAAGTCCAAACTGATGGAGAGAGGCGGGGAATATATTTCAACACCCCCTCTCGCCTTTTTTAGTCCTTAGACCACAAAATCCTTTTTTAAATACCATGTTGCCAATTGTTGGCTTTGAAATCATATTGAATTCATGTTCCAGCCCGTGGCTTTAAAAATCTAGATGGAGAAAGACAGGCACCATATCAACAACAATGGCACGTGTAGACAAGCTTAATGGTATTTGTTAATAGTTTGCGTGTGGTGTGTGTGGGTAACCAGGGTTGCCAATGGTACTATATGCGGTCATATTCCATGGTGACCATTTTTTAACATAGTACAAACGTAGTCGCTCAAACATACACACATACGCTCACCCTTATAAATGCATACACACATGCTATCCCTATGAGCACCTTCGGGAGACTGAGCCGACATCATCTTGAGATTCATGAAGATACCACGGGCGCCTCCGTAGTCAATGGTAATGTCTCCTCACACTGAACGAATATCGTCTGAAGCCCGAAATAAATGAGGAAAATGTGAGCACTATGGTGACAATTTTGTGGGTGTGTTGTTATGGCTTTCACCCATTTTTCACTAATTAGCTTGACAATTCTCTCCTTAATTAATATAGTGAGGGCTTAGGGTTTGGTTAAAAATGAAATACATTCTAACACTGCATAAAATGTACTAGCACAGATTTCCTGTTTACAACACTTTTTTGGGTGCTACTAATCCAATTTTCTGAGAATGAACGTGAATATTCATTTTATGCATTCAGAAACAACCAATACCAGAAATTTGCTACTTGTCAACAAGGCTGCAAAACAGCTATTTCTAAAGTCCACGTTGAGCATCATCGGAGCTACGCATTTAGACGTGTTAGAGTAAAAAAGGAAGGGGAAATTTTGATCGAGTTGCTATGACCCTCGACGAAGAATAACAAGTAATATAAACCAACTAAGCTCTAGAAATCCCTAGTACTTAAAAAAATGTAAGGTTCCCTCTCCCCTCCTCTGTCTTACATCAATTGTTTCGTCCGACACCCCCACCCCACATCTTCCCATAATGCAAGCTCTCGTCTTGATTCCTTCAATTTATCACTCCCGTAACTCCCGTTCAGTTCGTTGGTGTTTCTTCCTTGCAAAGCCTCCCCCTCGATCTGATCTGGAGGAGGGGTTGTCTTGCGTCCCGTCCTTTCTTGCACCGCCTCGTAGAAGATGCTAAGAGAGAGAATGAGCAAGAGTGGCTAGAGAGCTTCCGTGGCGCTTGCAAGTAGAGCCACGGTCAGTGTGCAAGGCCACTGGCCAGGACACCTTGTAGTGAGCAGTTCAATACGTGCATGACACCTATCCGCCTACACTTGTGGATATAGGTAGATTTGATTCGCCAGTGTTAGTTGCATTGTCACCGAGATGTGTGCGTTTTATTTGTCATTGGGAATAAGGAAAAAGGGGATGGATGGAGCTAGGCCTTGTGGTGCGATTAGTGTGGCACGAGGCTTCAATTGGTTTAGCACTTGGCACCGTGTCCTCCTCTATGTTCTTGTTTAGTTCCTTTCGTAGTTATTGTGGCTGTTTGAACTGGTATGTGTAGCTTGATGTTGGTTTCCCTTAATGGAAATCGGAAGGGGGAGCCCTTCTTTGCTTTTAAAAAAAAAGTTGCAATCCTAGCCAGCAAAGTTGGCGGTGGTGTGGGCATGGCGCGCTCGGACGACACCATGGCAGGATCGGCTGCTGAATGTGGCGCTACTCTGAGCATCCGGTAGCTCAATGGCCACAATGCCGCAGCGCAGCAACATAGGGTGGCACAAGCGGCGGGACGTTGTAAGCGATGCCACACACGTTGCCGCAGGAACCTTACAAAAAATTGCATAAATAGTTGCTACAAAAAGATCTAACACTGAAAGCAAATGTAGTTAAAAAAATTAAAAAACATATAAAAAGAGAAAAAAAGAGTAAATTGCAGATAAGGGAATGCCATTTATAACAAAATGTGAAGGATGAACTCTAATGCAAAATAAGTAATGACTGACATGCGTGAATTGATGACGTGGCATGCATAGGGTAGTTTATATATATATATATATATATATATATATATATATATATATATATATATATATATATATATATATATATATATATATATATATATATATAAGTTATGGCTTGCGTGCATGACTTGCTTATGTAGCATGGTTGCATGGTTAGGAAAAATAAGATGTGAGTTGTAGCTCTTTAGGAATAGAAGATTAGGCTAGCAGTCAACCAACTAGCTAAAAGAAGGACAAGACGGTGAAGAGGGCAGCAAAGGTATATATTTTTCTAATTTTTTGCGTTTGCATTGTGGATTTTCCAAAAAATATATATTGTGAATTTAAGTGGACCAAAGACATGAATTGCATGTCTTATAAATTAGTAGCATGTCTAGAATTATGGACTACTTAGTTTTTGCATCATTATTTGCTAGAATTCACCCCACCTAAAAAAACCCTCTGGTTGTGATGGTCGTCAAAGTTGTCCTGCTCAGGCACTTATGCAGTGCCCCTACCACCTTTACACAAAGCCGATCATCATCTGCGTCTCCGATTCTAATGAATGTGTGTTTGCACTCTTAATACGTAGTGATGCATTTTTTTTAACAAGCAAATATTTAGGTAACAGTGGAGAAGACTTTCTGAAGTGGATGCAAATTCAAGGCGACATGCCATATTAGGCCAGCCTTGAAAATAGCCAGGTAAACATTGCAAGAGGTTGCTCGTGTTGTGTGGACTAGTAGTGATTTCGTGAAACATATTCAACATATTATATAGTTTTAATTGGTGGAAAGGAAATTGAGTTGGGCTCTGAGGACATGTATCATGGGCATTCAACCATATAACCATCTTTTTTTACCATCTATTTATGATATCTTTATTTAAGAAAAAGATGTGCATTGTCCATGTATGATGCTGAACAAAACTAGGGTTACTCTCAATGAAGTTTTTGGTAATATTTTCCCTTTGTAACGAAGGGGCGCTTACCTAGTTACATTTTAAAGAAAAGGGAACTAAAAGTTTTCTTCAGAGAGAAGGAAAACAACAAGTAGTAGTGCGCCTTTTTTAGGGAAACTAGTAATTTTGGATGCAATGGCTACTCCTAGTTGTCACGCAGTGCGACATATTGTCGAGGAATCGCACACGGAGCTACTTGATGGCTAGGCAAGCAATAGATGGTCCCACAAAGTTTTATTCTGTTCTCCAGGCGATTTTGTTCTAGTTTTCCGCTTTTGTTAGTCTTCTAACGATTTTTAAGGTTTTCTCTAGTGTCCTCCTTTCTTTTTTCTTTCTTTTTTTCTTCTTTCAATTTTAAAATTCTTCTTTTAAAAAATAAAGATGTTTTAAACATTTATCAACATTTTAAAGTAGATGAATATTTTCGTAAATTCAAGAAAATTACTAATTCCTGATCTTTTTACAATTTTTTTGAGCTTTTTTGAGGTTCATGATTGTTTCTCTTTACATTTTGGGGTGCAAGTTTGGGGTTCCAAGTCGCCCTATGTGAGCGTCGGGAGGATTTGGGTGCATCTGTACCTCGCACATGATTTTTTCATGAATATTGTTTTTTGTTGGGTTCCTTTTACTTGAGGTGACTAAGAGCCTTACCTAGCGTGTATAAAAAAATACGTGCGTTAGTTTTGTTTAAAAAAAATCCTTTCTTTACTTTTGTTTATATTTCGACTACTTTATTTTTTTTAAATGTTCAGCGTATATTAAAACTATTGATGTGACATGAAAATTTATTCGAACAATTTAAAAAATCTTTCAGACCATTCAAAAAAGCATAAACATGTTGAAAAACATGATCATATTTTTTTGAAATGTTCAAGAAAATGCAAAAAAAATCATGTTGTTTATTGAAAATGTCTGTGACATTCAAATAATTTTTCATGACATCTAACATTTTTTGCGTATTTTAAAATGCGTCCCATGATATTTTAAAAATGTTCATGGAATATAAAAATCGTGCAATTCATAAAAAAATTAGACATATAATTTTTATTTCGTGCCAGTTAGAAAGATGTTCTAACACTTGACAAATGTTTGCTCTTTTCTAAAAACGTTGCTGATATTTTTGAAAAGTCTTCAAATGTGTATAAATGTTTCTATGTTTTAAAAATGTTTGCATTTTATCGATGCTAAACATGTATTGAGGTAAATATTAAACATGTATTTACAAAATGTTTAATGTGCATCTGATTATTTTTTCAATATGTATACAAAAAATGTTCAACGCGTATTTGAAAAAATATATAAAAAAATCCGAAAACAATGAACACTGATAGAGGAAACACACAAGGATTTTTTGTCCAAAAGGACCCCCTGGCCAACAGAATTGTCAAAAAAGACCACATGCCAAAAACATTGACAAAAGGACCCTCTCGGTGGCGGCGGCGCAGCAGCGACACGTGGCACCCGCCGCCACGCGATGAGGCGGCGGGCCTCGCCGCCATCGCCGGAGGCGGCCATGGGAAATTACCGTCTCGCTCAAGATAAAGGCGCCGAGCCGGACGGAACGGTTGGGCTCGTGGGCCACGCCGCCGCCTAGCGAGGCGGCCTCTGTGGGTTGTTGTCGGCGCGGGCCGACCGCTTGTGATGCTCGCGGGCCCCGCCAGGCTACGCCGCCGCGCAGGAGGCGGCGATCTCGCTTCGACGCGCGATAACGGCGCAGACGGCGCCGATTCCCGGCGGCATCGATTCGGTGGCACTGATTTTCCACGGGCCGATCCTTTTCCCAAAGACCTTGTATTGCCGATCGTGCCACAAGTTTCGATGGATTCCGCCTAAACTTTGTAGTCTTGATTGCTACGTAAACGACAACGATTAAAGCTGTGCGTGATTCTCGCTTCGTCTATTTCTCCACCAAGCGGCAAAGACTCAGCGTTGTTGTTGTCTGCAGATGATGAGACACCGCGATCTTTGGAATCCGATGCGTGGTAGGTGAGTTACGCTTGTTTCGCCGACAATACAGTGGTCCTCTTCTTTATAACGCACATCCGCGACTCCGTGCGCATACACTCTCTCGCATATCTCTGGTTGCCTCCTCTATCTCTTAGCTCTCTCTGAGCGCATACGAAGGAAAACTAGGTAGCCACTTTTACTCGTGATTTTGGTCGATTTGGAGTTTGATTTCGAAGATGATGAAGTTGAAGAAAAGTTAGATTAAGGTAAGATCTATCCATTTTTGTTGGTTTCGTTCACATGCATGATGTTTTTGTTCTGTTTGATTAGTTCCTAAGTGTGTATTCTCTGTTGTTTTAGGCATAATTTTAGCACTTGAAGGAGTCATTTGGAGTCATTTAGAGTTTGAGGAGTAGGATTTATGCTATGAAAGTGAAGTACTGAAGTTGAAGATCAAGGTATGAGCTCTGCAATACATTTATTTATTTGTGCATGCAGGGTGGTAATTAGTTAGTCTTTTAGCTCGTCATTAGCTATGCGATGTTAGTGCGTAGAGGTTAGAAATAATTTCAGGCATTTACGATACAACATTTACAATATTTTTTATTGCATGCGGTAAGTTATTTCATGTGGTATGTTAATTTATGCGGTATGTTTATTAATAAGTCTATAGTTATGTTGCAATAATCTAAATTTTATATGTTAAGATTAGGTGCTAATGTACTTAATGATGTATGTAATTAGGTAAAATAATTCATCTTAGTAGCAAACAAGGAGGAGAAGACGTGATTGAAGAAATTGTGATTCCATTTTCGCTGTCCCATTTTGAGGTGATGAACACATACATGGAAGTGCTTTTTTCATACTTTTGTTAGCAGGAAGAAAAATCCGTGTGTAATATTTTTGTTAATGTGATAATAGGTTGACGAGGTTCATATAGTACTGGCGACGGATATTTATTGGAACTATTTTGACGCTTAATTGCATTTGCAAGCACATCCATATTGGAGGTAAGGTGAAAAATGAGACTGTAATTTTGTTAATATTTTTTGTATTGATGTACTATTGTGAATAATGTGCATGCTGGTGCAAATATTATTATTTGTAGATAAATGATTGTTATCGTATGATGTGGAAAAAAATTATATAAAGCCGAAAGAAATTAAATGTTACTCATATGATATTAAAATGTTATTATCGTACTATTATGTTTACTTGTTGTTTGGATAGCGAGTAATTACCATGGGTTTTGTCATAACATGGGTATAAAATGACGCCGTAATTTTGTTAATATTTTTTATATTGATGTACTGTCATGCCGCTGCAAATATTATTATTTGTAAATAAATGAATTTTATCGTATGATATGTAAAACATTATATCATGCCGGAAGAAATTAGATATTTTACTCATATGATATTTAAATGTTACTATCGTAATATTATGTTTAGTGGTTGTTTGGATAGCGAGTACTTACCCTCAGTTTTGTCATAACTTGTTGTAAGGAAATTATGTAGAAAACCATATTTTACTAATAGTCGTTTTTCCAGAAGCTAAGTTTTTGCATGTTACGAGAACTATTTTAGGATATTTTTGGGGTAGTTAGAGAAAAGCAAACAGAGTTTTAGTTTGTTATGCTCGGAGACAAGTTTGAGAAAAATAGATTTTAAATACCGTTAACCAAACAACCCTTAAAGTCTAAGCAAATGATTCTAAAAACAAACCGAATATTTATAACGAAAATACGGTTATTATTTTAGTCATAAGATATGTAAATGTTTTCATCATTACTAAATATTCAGTTACTAATTATTTGAAATGTAAACATGTATGTTGGTTAGGTACTATGGAAAATTTAGTAGTGTACTATGGGAACGTCTTACGCGACGGTCCATGCGGGTGGATGTGTCCTTCTGCGAGTCGACTACATGAGTGGTGAGAGACATGGTCAACGTGGGTTACGTGGTTGTTAGAAGGTGCATCCGAGCGTGTTTGGCCCATGATGCAGGAAAAAAAAAATGACAATGGAGGCCTTCGCTGTTGACGGAGGAAATGATGGGACGATTGCCGTTGGGGTTTGCGGCCCGTCACGGTGATCGGTCGTGGGGTCGACATGAGGTTTGCAAGCAATCCCAATAACTCAATGTATGGTCACCGATGGTGTATGTGGAGTTCATTTCACCACCGATGTTGCGGATGCGAGAATGAGGGTTGGTGAGGTCGAGTTGGCCATCACATCAGCCCTAGCATCGCCCATCGGAACCGACGGCGGCCAGCCTGTGTATGACCTGTGATATTGGTCGGCGGCCGTTGACATGAGCGAGCACGTGGAGGATTGCCGAGGCGCTAGATGATGATGATCATTCTTCTGCGTCTTCGAGTCAAGCGGAGAAGAAGATGTTCCTCCTCAAAGGGCGGTCGCGGCGGCACTACAACCTGGGTTTTTACAGGATATGAGCATCACCAATGAATTTCACTCTGCTTCCGGCCTAGGAGCAGGAAGCCTGGAGGTTGGGCAAGTTTTCCCAGATAAGAAGTCTGCTTACTGTGCAATGGGTAGCTATGCAATCGGCATCCACCGCCAAAGATAGAGTGAAGCGATCGATAAAAAGAGTTGAAGGTCATATGCATCCACACCGAAAGGTTGCCGCGGAAGAGTTCTCGCTAGACTAAAGCACCGGGTATATGGGTCATGGCATATCACAAAAATAGTGGAGCATACCTGTGAGCAAACTGGGACTCTTTCAGATCACTGCAATGTGACAGCAAAATTTATGGCACAGAGATGGAAACAATTGTGCAGGGAAGTCTCAACATTAGTGTTAGGGCTCTGCAAAAAGATGCAGAGGATCTAATTGGATTCCCTGTTAGCTACAGCAAGGCTAGGCGTGCGAAGGAAAATATATTCAAGAACTTGTATGGTACCTGTTATGCCCCTTGAATGCTTCATCAAATAGCAAGTGCTAATAGGGGGACTCAAGTTTGGCGGAGAGAACGTCCAAACCCAATGAACCCGGGTGAGCTAATCCTGGACCGCTTATTCTGGGCATTCGCCCAGACTATACAAGCCTTCGTGCACTGTCGCCCGGTAGATATCTCGTTGATGGTACCTTTCTCACTGGAAAGTACAAGGGCACACTATTGGTGGCGATTGCAGCGGATGCAAATAATCAGCTTCTTCCTATTGCATATGCATTGGTCGAGAGCGAGAACAAATATAGCTGGTTGTGGTTCCTGAGCTGCGTGAAGATTGGTGTCGTGAAAGAGCGTGAAGGTGTTTGCATCATTTCTGATCGCAACACTGGATTATTAAGCGCTCTTGAAATAATTAAGGCGTCGGAAGAAGAGTGGGGCTGGCCCGATCTAGAGGGAAGGTGATGCATGAGGCATTTGGCAGCAAACTTTTACTCCAAATTCAAAAACAAGGATTGGTTCAAGTTATTCAAGAGGATGTGCATGCAAAAAACTGAAGCCAAAATGAATGCGATATGGGCAGGTATCAATGGTGAGATCGACCGCGTCGCCTTGCCGCACAGAGAAGACCGGAGGGGTCGTAGGATGGCCATAAATTTGAGCCAGTGGATCACCGAGAATTGCCCTCATTTGGAGAAGTGGGCGCAGGCTCACGACACCGGGGCTCGGTATGGAATAATGACCAGCAACATGTCAGAGGTGTACAATGGTGTTCTTAAAGGGTGCGAGCACCGCCTATCACAGCCCTAATTGAAGAAACTTGGAACCGGACCTGTCATACTTTGCGCAGTGGTCACCGTCGCCAAAGCACAAGTTGAATTGAACAAGCCATGGTCCGAGAAGATGCAAAGACATCCGGACGAGAAAGCAAAGAAGTCCCAAAGTCATGGCTGCAGGAAAATGGACGCACTTAGGAATAAGTGGGAGGTCAATGTGCGAGCCAAGTACGTCAAGGGTCACCACAGAGGATCAAAAAAGCAAGCTGTCACCCTTGGCTCAACCTCCTGTGAGTGCACTTGTAACAAGCCCAAGCTTGAGGGCTACCCTTGCAGTCATGTGCTCCGGGCGGCTGCTGTTCAAAAAATCAGCGTCGAGCCATACATATCGCCGTACTTCAACATGTACAATCTGTACAACACTTGGAAAGGTGAGTTCTGGGCTTGGGGCATTGATATGAACTACAAAATGTTGTGGCCAGATGGGCCGAAATGGGTTCCGAACACCGGCTTGATGAGAACCGCAAAGGGACGACGTTAGTCTAGGCGTCATCACAATGACATGGACCATAGCCAGATGGGAGAACCAAGGCGATGCCGCGTTTGCAGGTGTCCTGGACATTCACGCAAAGACTACCCGTATCGAGCCAACAACAACGCATGACGTTGATATATATGTACTCGCCATGTCTATTTATATTTCTACTCGTTATGTGTACTTATATTAAATTTAAATTGATTCTCTTTGTATTACTGTACTCCTGATGTTAACTTCAGATAATTAATGTAAATCGCATCTCTTTGTATTTTTAAGTTAATTTTGATTTGCATTTGTATTTCTGTCTTCCTCGTAATTTATATTTGTATGTTTGTGTGCAGGTTATGGGTGAAGTGCCAGTGCTTTTGTAGGGCCCCATGACCTTGCCACCGTTACACGTATTTTGAAACCAAATACTAAGCATGATTATCGGCCTTTCAGACTTCGAACCATAAAGAAAACATGGCCAATACACAATCATTACCTTGCTCACCTTGACGCTTATGGACTACAAGGTTTTGCTAGGCTCACATCATGCGATGACCAAGTACGTTTGGACCCATCCCTTTTGACATCCCTCGTTGACCGGTGGAGACCTGAAACCCACACATTTCACTTTTGTTTTGGGGAGCTTGCACCTACACTGAAAGATGTTTCTATGATCACTGCTCTACCAATTAGAGGTGAGCCGATAGTCTCTCCACGAGTGTCTCCATCTTGGGCATTAGATATAGCAGCCCGTCTTGGGATGGAAATGCCAGAATCACAACGTACTGGTAACCCTCGGGGCATCCCACTCGTCTGGCTTCGTGATAACTTTCTTCATTTATCTAGCTTCGCCAATGAGGAGACGAAAAAAGACATCTGTTTGCGATTTGTTGTGGCTCCTCGAATCTATTTCCAAATTCACATGGGGATGTTGTTGTCCCTGGTCTCATCTACATTGCAGAGAATATGGTAGATGAACCTTTACCCGAGCAGCCAAAATACAGCCGGTTCTGCCATGCTATCTCATACATCTTGAGGCTTGTGTGATGCCACGCAAAAACCTCTTTCGCACAAAAAGCTCCATTACTTTGTGTCGCCTATGAGTTTCTCTGATTGTGGTCCGGGAATACCTCCACAGTGGGGCGACCTCGTATAGTACAACCCATATACCCATACGACTTTGGCGAGGGTGCTAAGCGCAACTATGGCCACCGGTGGACAAAGGCACGAAACGTTGGTCTCCGGATATTGCGAAAAATTGTTACCCTATGTACCACCAACAGTTTGAGATACTTGATGAGGCGAAGTCACATGGAACCCGTGGACTCGGGACCAGCTAAAATGGTCTTTGATGCTCGACACTTCACACCGTGCATGTTGACCGATAGTGCATTCGGCTGACTCAACAGAACTTATTGTTCCTGTGGTGTGTTGAACCTTACAACCCAGGCGTGTAATGAGACAGTTCGGTCTCTATCAAGAAATTCCACCACCTTTTCCCAGGACGACGACGAGGAAACACATACGTAAGATGTGACATCCCTAAATAGTTAGTGTCATTTTTAATTTACTAAACTCACACTTTGTTACATAATTTGTAGGCTAAGCAATATGGGCAGGGGTTGGAGTTTATACGATTGGAGGGAAGAGAACAGTGAATAGGTACACAAGTGGGAAAATGAAGCGCTAGAAGATATAGTGCGTCAACTTAGGTATATTTTATGTACATTATTTTTTACGATGATCATACGATGCGAGAAGATGCTTTGCTTTCATCACAACGGTTTATGTAATTATTTAATTTTGCAGACCGTGACGATGGAAGTACAGATCAAGCGTACAAGCGATGGTCTTGCATGAACACACGTGCTAGCCCGGCCACCAGCCAGCTACTATACCAACACATCTCACACAAGAGGAGCAGCGCGGAGACATGTTGAGCTGCATGCAGCTTACTATCGTGACCAGATGGTAATCACTTGTAACTTTTTTCGCCCATCATTTCATAATCATTTGAACTAAATAACATCCAAACATTGTTCAGCTTGAAAATGTCAACGGCGTAGGGCAGATGGCTACGGATAGCATGCGGCCCAGGCCCATATCGCAAGACATTCCGAAACTTTTGCAACAATTCGTGGCAAAGAAGTTCGAGATCTTGGTAGAGGCGACGACGCCACTGGAGCATACATGCCGTAGCGAGGTCAGCCGGACCGAGTGTGGCACCGTCGCCGCATCGAGCGAGGCGCCAGACGAGCCATGAGCAATGGGGGAGGGTCCGAGTACTAGAACGACATTGCCACGACATGACTCATCTCGCCATCAGACGCTCTTCTTCGATGCGGCTTCGTCGGGGGCGACATCTCAGACCATGGCACGGGCTTGGATTCGATGCCCGAGCAGTTTCTTTCCCTAACCCATATCGTATACAGGATATGATGCATACACCCAAGGTGAGGGATCTCGGCCGCTTTCTCACGCGAGGATCCCCATGCCCGAGGAGACTCGTGTACAGATTTAAACCAGCACCAAGTACAATGGCGGACAATATAGGAGAGGGATATGCTCGGTAGTCATGTTTACATTTCAATGCATTTACAATGATATCATATATTATCCTCTAACAGTTTGTTTAAAATGTTTCTATGTGCAGGACACACGATGTTAATTGGGGCGATGAGAACACCCAACGCGGCGTCAACACAGGCCTCCGGGGAGCATCACATGATCTTGGCGACACGGTTACATCATTAGTTACAGAGTTCTTCGGAGGGGATGTTATTGGCCCATCTTTTATCCCCGAGTCACAACCATACGCCTACAATTACGCTTCAGTTCGCAACAAGGATTCGCGACTCCACCACCTATGCGGGACTCGCAGACACATGAAGCCGAATTGGAGTACGGCCATGATCTTCGTGTGACCGGGCCACCTAATCGCTTGTCGCCTTCGGTCGTAAGGAAAGGCCGGTGGTCGTCGAGAGTAGGGTGATTCATCTATGCACGTCGCGCGACCCATTGTATCTATATATGTGTGTATCGACTTTTCGATTTGAACATCTATGTTTGCGTAAATAAAATGCACCATCAGAACAATTTTTCCGCCTATATCAGCCGCCATACTATCCCGCTCCACTCTTTTGCTTATGTTAGGCGAAATGAATTTTTTTAATATTTTGGCTGATGAATCTTGTGCAACCATTGCCTGCCTTAGACATTGAAAAAATATATTTTCAGCAACGCTTTCCTCAATATTTTCCGCCACGCTTTCCTCCATATGTTCCGCCACCCGTTTCCGCCAACCCCTTCCGCCATATCTTCCCGCCACTCGCTTCCGCCATATGTTCCCGCCAACCCTTTCCGCCATATCGCACTCGTTCTTTCCGCCATTTTCTCCTCTCTACCTATAAACCCCTTGAGACGGAGGTGGATAAGCATTCGAGTGTAGTGTAGTCGAGATGTCCCATTATCCTTTCGATCGTAGTTTTCACCACGGGATGAGCAGGACTCTTCCGAGGCTAGCTACCGATTTCGGGATGGACAATAGGATAGTTACATGGGACGAACTCACCGGTAGTGACACCATAATGAATGAGTTGGCTCACCAATTACGAGGTCCGGTGGCCCGAAAGGACCTATGAGGAGGTACGTAAAGAACTTCTTAGGTTGCGTGCAAGGTGGAAGAATGTAGTGGAGTCAAGAGTGAAACTTTCGTAAGGACTGCAGAAAAGCATCCATTTTATGGATCGAGGAGAGCGAGGATGAAGATGATATCTTCATGCCGCCGCTTCCGGTGCTGCATCGTCAAAGGGCAAGAGTTCGCATCGTCTAAGGGCAAGAGTACTGCATCCTCGAAGAGCAAGAGTTCTGCATCGTCCAAGGGTAAGAGTTCTACATCCTCGAAGGGCAAGAGTTCTGCATCGATGGAGGATGACGATGATGCCTTCATGTAGTTTTATTCTAGTTCTACCGTTTAATTCGGATGTACTTGCATTATTAGTTTGTACTCTGTTATTGTAGGGCATTATGTTCTATCTTAATTTTATTTTGTAGTTGTTGCACGATGTTTGATATTAGTGGAGGGAAAGAAAATGCCACTTCTTTATTCTTAAACTATATTTTTCCATTACGACCACGCACAACCGAAAATAAGATACATTGTAGGAATATACTTACATTTAACTCCTGAAATAAAGCTACATTAAAGTGCAGAAATAAAGATACAAATGATTGCGAAATTTTAAATACTACCACAGGAATCTCTCGAGTCCAGCGTGGATATTTTCCTTTTCCATCATGACTTATTACATTGCCTTGGCCCGACGAGCCCTTTCTTTCTTTCTCGCCTCTCGCCTCACGAGCCTCCTTTCATTTGTCGTTCCTGCTCCTCCATGCGACGAGCCTCTTCCCTGTTTTTCTTTTCCATTTCCTCAAAACGGTGTTGCTCCGCATAGTATTTTTTAACTCTCTCTCTTGCTCGCTTTCTCCTCGGCTTCCGCCTTCTCGCGTCGCTCTTCCGCAAATAAACTATTCCACGACGGCGACTTCTTTTCACGAATCTCGATCCATCCCAAGCAAGCTTCTCCGTGTCAATCCAATGATAGTACATGCACAGAGGCGGAGGAGACTACAACAAGAAACAAGAATGTTACTAAAGAATCAATGAAAATACCAACAATATCTATTCGTGATGGTTAAAGCATACCGGAGGCTTGTCGTACTCTGAAATAGCTACGGCAGATCTTCCTCATAATTGGCGCACATGAAAAACTTCATGCCCAACCAATCTGAAAAATCCGTCACCTCCTTCACCTTGCAAAGATCGCCACACCAACACCGCGGGATCGCCACCCCAGAGGCAAGCTTGCATTCTTCATTTTCCTCGGCCTAATGCTTTGATCCGAGCAAGGCAAACTCATACCGACCGAAAAAATGTGTTACACACTTTGCGACCGGGATTTTAGGATGGTCGGCGAGAGCCTCGGTGCCTCCTTTTATAAGCTCGGACGATAAATGATGGCGAGAAAATTAAGCGGGATATTTACTGAACCTCGTAGTGTCGGCACACAGCCAGCGTAGCCTCGATTCGGTCTTGCCGAGGCAAAAGAAGCAAAGGCAGATTCGGGCGAAAGAACCAAACTTTTCTGCGTCGGAGTCACATCGCGCCTCGAATCGGCGCCGTCTGCACAAGATCGTCTTGGCAGGCAAAGAAGACAAGACCGCCTCGGCTAGTGGCGGCGTGGCTCACCTGGGAACTCTACAAGAAGAGCCTTGTCGGCCGAGTAGCGACAATGGCATGGCAATGGCCGCCACCCCCGATGCGGCCGGGCCGCGCCTGCCCGTTCCGTCAAGGCGGTCGGACCGTTATACACCATTGCCGCCTCCTGTTGTGGCGGTTGGCCCACCGCTCACGGCGTGGCGGCGGTGACACGTGTCGCTGTCACGCGCCGCCGCCACTAGTGAGGGGGTCTCTTTTGTCAATTTCGTCCGCAAGGGGTCTCTTTTGTCAATTCCAGTGGACAGAGGGTCTCTTTCGACAAAAAATCGAAACAAAGAGCAATGGTAGACCCACGTACAGTTACGTGATGTTTTTACGTAAATGCTGATTTGGACGTAATTAATTGGTTTAGGATTAGTAGCTGAGGGCTGAGGCACATCCTGGTTAAAATCATGGGGGGATGAGAGTATGTATGGAAGGGTACGTAAGATTACGTAGGATGTTTTAGTAGGTGTAAAATTATCGCGAAACAAATAAGCAAAAAAAAAAAAAACACGCGGAAGCTCGTAAAACCGGTTCGTACCTATCCATAGAACCTTCTGAAACCTCCCAAGAAACTAAACCACGTAAACGCGCGTTATTGGACCGGCCAACTAGCCGAAGCGCCAGAGGTGAGAAGAGTATAGCTCTCGCGATAAGCGAGACATAGCTTTCGCGGGAGGACGCTAAAAAAATCCTGCCTCAACACGTGACGCGTGCTGAGTGGCAACAGTCCTCTTTGATCCCGTTAATCTGCTCGGCTGTCTCTTCCACTGTGCGAGTACTCCTGTACTGTGCTTGCATAGACGCGACAGGAGGACTAGCTCACACCTAATCCGCTTCCAAAAGCCACGTTTCGACGCCCAAAGGCGCCGATCATGATGCGCCCTTTCAATCAATCAGCCCACTGATTCCCTCGCCACCATGGTAGAGTATTTGCGCTCGGCATCCGATGCCCTACCTTTCCTCTCGTCTTCCTTATCCCCCGGCACAATATCATATTTTCGTACCGTGTGACCCTCTTCCTCGGCTCCCCTGTTCCTCTCTCTCTCTCGAAGCTCCGCAGCGCGATGCACGACTGGGCGCCGGCGATCATAGCGACGGCGCTGTTCGCCCTGCTGTGCCCGGGAGGGATCCTCCAGCTGCCCGGCCGGCAGCGGACGGTCGACTTCATGAACCTCAGGACCAGCTGCTTGTCCATCCTCGTCCACGCCGTCATCTACGCCGTGCTGCTCATGCTCTTCGTCGTCATCTTGCAGGCTCATCTCTACGTCTGATCTCATCTTACCTTACTTACAGTGTGTGCTTCATGGTGCTTTTATTCTCTCTCTGCTATTCTCATGTACGTACTCCCTCTGTAAACTTGATCTAAACACTCTTATGTTAATTTACGGAGGGAATACTCGAGTATTCGAGCTTGGTTTAGTAAAACTAGGATGCTTGGAGGATGCATGATTCTGTTTTCTTCGTGCGTGTTGCTGAGCTTCCGCTTTGGAGTTAGTAATAAAGAGCTATGAAACGGTGAATATTTTCCAGACGGATGATTCTCTTTCGGCCTGATAAGATGAATTCTCATGGAGTTCAGATCTCTATTACGGATTTACGGTAGGTTTGTGTTTTTATTTCCTTTTAGCTTTTCGACCGATCGTATGTGTGTATTCGAGGGAACCTGTAGGTGTCCGATCCCTGATTCACTGTGTCAGAGTGTCAGCTATCTGCTACCGAATACAGTTATCAAGTTCAGAAACCGGGCAAATTAGAGGTAACTTGGCAAGACTGCAAACTAACATCCAGGATTTAGTCTAGTCCACAAACAACAAATGAAAGTACAGTGCGATACTATAGCTTGAAAAGAGATTACAGTGCGATACTTAAGTGGCTTCAAAGGTTTACATATTCTTATATCTGGAAGGCCACTGACTATTTTGCCTTGACGACGGTCAACAGGGCAAGATGCATTCGACAAGACGTAGTTCGTCACACTTCCCAGCAGAATCCTGCAGGCAAATGATACCCGTCAAGATGAGGAAAAGATAGCGGCAAGTATAATGGGGTGGTCTGCATGTTTCATGTCCTAATGAGCATAATACCCGCCCACGTTTTCACTTTTTTGGTTAATTTTTTTTAGAAAAGAAAGATGTACCCCTGCCTCTGCATCTGGACGATGCATGCAACCATATTATTAATTATTCACAAAGACCATATAAGGCGATACATCAATAAGTTTAAGCCACCATCTTGGCAACGCTGTTGCTACTCCTATCCCCTTGACGAAGGTGTGCCGAATGTCTGAGCCTAATATCAAACAGACATCGCACCAAAGCCTAACATCTAAAGCCGGGTGTCCCATCCAAGCCACTACCTGGATTGGGTCCCATTCCGGGCTGGCACACTCCCAGTGAGCACCGCACGCTGCAAGGGCCGTCACCTCCATCATCCCTCGGTTCATCCTCACAGCAGAACTGATGTACCGACCTTGCCAGACCTCTCTGCCATCAACTCCACCATGATGCCAGACAGCTTCCTCCTCCTGCGCACGTCCATCCAGACACATTTGTCGTCGAGAATCAGCTACACCATGCCGCCAATACTCGTCGTCGTCAACGCGGTAGATCCAGCGCCGCTCCACCTGCCAACCTCCACACCGTCGCCGCTGCATGAACTGCCATGCAGAGCCCACCACCCATAGTACCTCTCCACCGAACACCCAAGCCTCCCAAGACGGCGCCTCCATGGAGGAAACAACGCTAAGGGCGCCACCGCCGCCCAATCCAAGACGGATTTTGGACTTTCGTCCGGGAGTGGGTCAGAGGTGGATAGGAGGGGACCTCGGCTTCGCCTCCAAGGAGGGTAACGACGCCAAAGCCGTCGCCGATGCCGGGTCGAGCTAGCCGACCAAAGTTTCCTCCGGTCCCCAACCTGTACCACCAACCTCTGTCTGCTCCGGATCTGGCCACAAACCAAGAAACGAAACCATCCGAAGAAGAAAGCACCATGGGGCGACTCTGGTGCAGATCCGTCCAGGCTCCAGATCCAGAGAATCCAACCTAGGCAACGACGAGTACCACCACCCCGCTCTGGCCGCCGGCGTCCAAGCGCCAGATCGCGAAAGATCTGACTCGAACGCGACGGCTCCCGCAGCCACCAGTTCCTGGCGCTCCCGCAACCGCCAATCCGCGCTGCAAGCGTGGACTCCAGCCATCGGCGCATGGTACACGCCGCCGCCAGGATCCGCCCGCAGCGCCGCCGAGCCCCACGATAGTCCGGCGCCACTTCATGCACAGGTCGTCCCCGTGCGCCGACCGATCGCGCCAGAAGAGATGCTGCCGCCGCCCTTGCGGCCAAGCTTCCCGACGGCCCTGCTTTGCGGCGAGCGAGTGAGAAGCGAGGAGACGCCCGACGGCGGCGGCGGCTAGGGTTTCCCCCTGGTCGCCCACGGGGGCGGAGGAGGGGGTAACAGAAGCATATAGAAACTCCCAGGTTACCATTTCTGATGTAGTACGTTTTATAATACTATAAACACCTGCAAGGCATAGTTTTCTGGTGAATGTCGTTTCTGAATGTATCCGTCGGGAACGGAACTACCAAACTGATGAAAGCTAGCTATTTTTTAAAAAATAATACATTTTTGTATTAATTTTCATAAATGTTACGCTGGATAAAAAAGTTTCAAAAATAATACACCGTCGGCCATTTGCAGAGCCGATGGGCCTAATCGGCCCTGAAGCAGGCGATTGATTTCGATCGGCCTACAGCTAAGGATGGCAATTTTACCCATGGGTATGGGTACCCGCGGATACCGTACCCGCATGGGCAGGGTATGGGCACAATTTTATATCCATGGGTAGTACCCATACCCTACCCATTAAGTCATGGGTAGGGCACGGGTATAGCCTTTTACCCACGGATATACCCATACCCAACCCGTTTATACTGACATGTGAAACTTACCCATAATTCACAAGAGTACCTGTGTTAAATTTGGTTTGTGAGCTTGTGAACCTATGTTAAAGTTGTCATCAATTGTCAATTTTAGTTGAGCAGGTACTCATCTGTCTGTTATTGAGTTGAGATCAATGTTTTTTGTGAAATGTGCTATAGATTAATGTAAAATTGCCAAATTGCCAATAACTTGTGTACTGCTTGATCTACCCAATGGGTATGAAAACCCATCGGGTATGGTTACAGGTAAAGTTTCATACCCATGGGTACGGGTATGGGTATAATTTTGTATCCATTGACTACACGGGTATGGGTATGGTAATGCTCTATCCGCCCCATACCCTACCCATTGCCATCCTTACCTACAGCTGGCCGACTGGCCCCTGTCGGCCCACTGTGGGCTGATTGAGTCCTGACGGCCCACTATGGGCCGACTGGAGCTAATTGGCTCGCTTTGGCCTAATTGTTTTTCCAAAAAAAGTAGGCATAAAAAATATATGTTTAACAAAATGTTAATCATGTAATTAAAAAATGTTAAATGTGTATAGAAAATGATCCTAATGTATAAAAAAAATATACAATATATATGCAAAAACGTTGACATAAAAATATGTTTTAAAAAGTGTTAAGCATGTATTTAAAAATTGTTAAGCACGTATTTAAAAATTGTTAAATGTGTGTATTAAAATGTTCCTTATTTATACAAAAAATATAGAATGTGTATGAAAAAAGTTGACACCAAAAAAATATGTTTGAAAAGTTGACATTTTTTCAAATACATGATTAAAAATTGTTAAATGTGTGTATAAAAAATATTTCTTATCTATACAAAAAATATAGAATGTGTATGAAAAAAAGTTGACAACAAAAAATATGTTTGAAAAAAATGTTGTAGTTCCATACAAAAAGAGCAACCAATCATACTAAGGTCTGTGATGCTCCCATACCGGATCCGGAGCTGGAACATTTTTTTATACACATTTAACCTTTCATTCCAATACAAGAAACATTTTTGTGTACTCGTTGAACATTTTTTCAAATACATGATTAATATTTTTTTCAAATATTTTCTTTTGGTGTCAACTTTTTTTCATACACATTCTATATTTTTTGTATAGATAAGGAACATTTTTATACACACATTTAACAATTTTTAAATACATGATTAACACTTTTTAAAACATAATTTTAGTCAACTTTTTTGCATATATATTGTGCATTACACGTTTAACACTTTTTAATTACATGATTAACATTTTTTAAAACATATATTTTTTATGCCTACTTTTTTTTGCAAAAACAATTAGCCCACAGCGAGGCAATTAGTTCTAGTCGGGGACCCAATCAGCCCATAGTAGGCCGACAGGGTCCAGTCGGCCAGCTGTAGGCCGATTGGAATCCAATCGGCCAGGTGTATTGTTTTTGAAAAAAAATTACCCAGCGCAATATTTATGAAAATTAATAAAAAATGTATTATTTAAAAAAAATAGCTGAAAGCTATGCCATTTCTGAATATACCAAATGGGAACAGAACTACAAAGCAAAAGTGTTAATAAACTGCACGGTAATGCTTATTAGACCTCTGAATCTGGCCGAGACCACGGCTGCCCATGACAAGCGATTCGAGGTTGAGCTAAACGGAGAGATAATTGCACCTATCATCCTTGTAGTCGTAGGCTTGGTCCAACATGATCCTCATGGTTGAAAAGTGCTTCGATAGGGTCCCGTTACGTGAAAATACGTGCTCTATACGGTCCTGGTACTTGGAACGACAGTGCTGCACCCGACGGGTTGTATACACACCGCCAATTCCTGTGGAGGACACATGTCAGCATGGCCACATCCTCTGGGGCCCATACGTCAGTCCGCGCGAGAAAGAATTTGACAGTTAAAAAAAGAAGCAAGGTGGGTTTCGCGGTTTCGAACCCGTTGTTAAAGAACGATTTGATCGAACTGTCCCTTTCATTGATGATACAAGGATTATATACATGGGGAACCGTCGCCACGAACGGATGCATCCAATCATGGGGGCGTGGGTGTGTCGAATTATAGAATTAGTTTAAACCCTAACACTTCCCCCTAATCTTCGCTTGTCTTCGAGACTGGTCATCCTTGAAATATTCTCCTCCAAAACACTATGGGAAAAATTGAGAAGAAAATATACAATATGCCATGAAAAACTCCTTCTAAAGCTCAATGAGAAAATAAGGAGAAAATAACATATATCGTCCATGCTTGCATTGATATTGCCTCGCATTATTCATCGATTTATTTCAGGATTTCCGGCAATGCGCTTTCAGTGGGAGGAGACATTCCCGTCGACGACGAGGCGCCTAAGGTGACTTCGTAAATCTCAAGATGATATGCCGACTCAGTATCTCGAAGGTCCTCACAGGGGTAGGGTGTGCGTGTGCGCGTTCATAGGGGTAGGTGTATGTGCGTATTCATAGGGGTAAGTGTATGCGCATATGTATGAGCGCTTACGTCTGTACTATGTTAAAGAAACCTTACATGTGAAACCATTTGAAAAAACTCACAAAGGAAAATAGTACAATACTAAAGATTTAATGATCTTAACAGGTTATACTTAGGAGATTTCCCCCCTGACTCCTGCAAGTCTCGAAGTCGTCTCATACCAATTCCACTTACATATCTACGGAAGAAGAACTTGGTAAGGACTTAGTAAATAGATCAGTGAGATTGTCACATGACTTGGTTTACAAAATATTTATCTCCCCCTTTTCTTGCAGATCATGAGGATAAAATTATTTAGAAGAAATATGCTTTGTAATATTGCTCTTACATAATCCGTTTGCATGTGTGCAATACAAGCAGCGTTATCTTCATAGATAACGGTGGGTGATTTCAACAAACCAATCTCACTTGAACTTTGGACAAAGTTCATCATTCTGCGAAGCCATACACATTCACGTGATGCTTCGAACAAAGCAATTATCTCATAATGATTGGTGGGAGTTGACACTAAGGTTTGCTTTGTTGACTTCCAGGAGAAGGTCGTATCACCATGTAAGAAGACAAAACCAGTCTGCGATCTAACATCAAAGGAATCTGACAAGTATCCATCATTGCAATACCCCACAATGGTTCTCTCTTGATTTTTCAGATAGAATAAACCAAGATCTTTGCTGCCTTGAAGATATCTACAAACATTTTTCACACCAACCCAATGACATTTCATTGATGATGCGTTGTATCTAGCAAGTAAATCAAGTGCAAATGCTATATCAGGTCTAGTGCAGTTTGCTAGATACATTAGCGCACCAATTGCACTGAGATGTGGAATCTCTGGTCCCAATATCTCTTCATAACCCTTAGGCCTAAATGGGTCCTTATCTCTATCAAGGAACCTGACGACCATATGTGTTTTTGACGGGTATGCTTTATCCATATTGAACTTTTTCAGTATCTTTTGGATGTAAGCACAGTCATGAACAAGTATTCCTGAAGAAAAATGTTTAAGTTGCAAACCAAGACAAAATTTGGTTTTACTCAAATCTTCCATCTCGAATTCCGTCTTCAAAAGATTACTTGCCTCATGTATTTCTCGTGTAGTCCCAATGATGTTCAAGTCATCAAAATACACAAAAATTATACAAAATCCATCAATGGATTTCTTGATGAACACACATGGGCAATCATTGTTATTCGAGTATCCCTTCTTTAGAAGGAACTCACTTAGTTGGTTATACCATATTCTACCCGACTGTCTCAAGCCGTATAACGACTTTTGTAGCTTTACCCAATACATGCTGCAATTAGCTTTCAGATACGGAATCTTCGGTCCCTTGGAAACTTTCATGTAGATATCCTCCTTAAGTGACCCACATAAATACGATGTCACCACATCCATCAATTGGATATACAAATTCATTTGCACTGCCAGTCATATCAAGTATCGGTATGTGATTCCACTCATCACAGGAGAATATGCTTCATCATAATCGATGTCAGGTCTTTGTGTAAACCCTTGTGCTACAAACTGTTCTGAACCTCCAGGACCGTATAGAGCACGTATTTTCATGTACAAGGGCCTGCATTGGAGCACTTTGCAACTATCAGGACCAAGTTGGACCTCGCCATCGACTAAGAGGATGATGTTGGGGAACGTAGCAGAAATTCAAAAATTTTCCTACGTGTCACCAAGATCTATCTATGGAGAAACCAGCAACGAGTAGAAGGAGAGTGCATCTACATACCCTTGTAGATCGCTAAGCGGAAGCGTTCAAGTGAACGGGGTTGATGGAGTCGTACTCGTCGTGATTCAAATCACCGATGATCAAGTGCGAACGGACGGCACCTCCGCGTTCAACACACGTACAGCCGGCGACGTCTCCCCGCCTTGATCCAGCAAGGAGAGAGGAGAGGTTGAGGAAGACTCCTCCAAGCAGCAAGCACAATGGCGTGGTGGTGATGGAGGAGTGTGGCATCCAAACAGGCTTCGCCAAGCACCAAGGAGAGGAGGAGTAACTGGGAGAGGGAGGGCTGCGCGAGAACATGGGTACGGCTGCCCTCCCACCCCCACATATATATAGGGGCAAGGAGGGAGGCGGCCCCTCAGATCCAATCGAGGAGGCGGCGGCGAGGGGGTTGCCTTGCCCCCAAGGCAAGGAGGCGCCCCTTTAGGGTTTCCCCAGCCCTAGGCGCCTTGGGCCTTGGTGGGGGCGCCCAGCCCACCTAGGGGCTGGTCCCTCCCACACTTGGCCCACGCAGCCTCTCGGGGCAGGTGGCCCCACTTGGTGGACCCGGGACCCTCCGGTGGTCCCGAGACGTTATCGATAAACCCCAAACTTTTCCGGTGACCAAAACAGGACTTCCCATATATAAATCTTTACCTCCGGACCATTCCGAACTCCTCGTGACGTCCGGGATCTCATCAGGAACTCCGAACAACATTCGGTAACCACATACAAGCTTCCTTTATAACCCTAGCGCCATCGAACCTTAAGTGTGTAGACCCTACGGGTTCGGGAGACATGTAGACATGACCGAGACGTTCTCGGTCAATAACCAACAGCGGGATCTGGATACCCATGTTGGCTCCCACATGTTCCACGATGATCTCATCGGATGAACCACGATGTCAAGGACTCAGTCGATCCCGTATACAATTCCCTTTGTCTAGCGGTATTTTACTTGCGAGATTCGATCGTCGGTATACCGATACCTTGTTCAATCTCGTTACGGCAAGTCTCTTTACTCGTTCGCAACACATCATCCCGTGATCAACCCCTTAATCACATTGTGCACATTATGATGATGTCCTACCGAGTGGGCCCAGAGACACCTCTCCGCTTGCGGAGTGACAAATCCGATCTCGATCCGTGTCAACCCAGCAGACACTTTCGGAGATACCAGTAGTGCACCTTTATAGTCACCCGCCACGTTGTGACGTTTGATACACCCAAAGCACTCCTACGGTATCCGGAGTTACACGATCTCATGGTCTAAGGAAGAGATACTTGACATTGGAAAAGCTCTAGCAAACGAACTACGATCTTTGTGCTATGCTTAGGATTGGGTCTTGTCCATCACATCATTCTCCTAATGATGTGATCCGTTATCAACGACATCCAATGTCCATAGTCAGAAACCATGACTATCTGCTGATCACAACGAGCTAGTCAACTAGAGGCTCACTAGGGACATATTGTGGTCTATGTATTCACACGTGTATTACGATTTCCGGATAATACTGCTTATAGCATGAATAAAAGACAATTATCATGAACAAGGAAATATAATAATAATACTTTTATTATTGCCTCTAGGGCATATTTCCAACAGTCTCCCACTTGCACTAGAGTCAATAATCTAGTTCACATCACCATGTGATTAACACTCACAGGTCACATCGCCATGTGACTAACACCCAAGAGTTTACTAGAGTCAGTAGTCTAGTTCACATCACTATGTGATTAACACTCAATGAGTTTTAGGTTTGATCATGTTGCTTGTGAGAGAGGTTTTAGTCAACGGGTCTGAACCTTTCAGATCCGTGTGTGCTTTACAAATCTCTATGTCATCTCCTAGATGTAGCTACCACGCTCTATTTGGAGCTATTCCAAAAGACTGTTCTACTTGGAGCTATTCTAAAAGTTGCTCCATTATACGTATCCGGTATCTCTACTCAGAGCTATCCGGATAGGTGTAAAGCTTGCATCGACGTAACCCTTTACGACGAACTCTTTTACCACCTCCATAATTGAGAAAATTTCTTAGTACACTAGTTACTAAGGATAACTTTGACCGCTGTCCTGTGATCCATTCTTGGATCACTCTTGTACCCCTAGACCGACTCATGGCAAGGCACACTTCAAAAGTCGGTACACAAGATAGCATCTTTGTAGAGCCTCGTCTTAATCATAGGGGCGACCTTCGTCCTTTCTCTCTATTCTGCCGTGGTCGAGCTTTTAAGTCTTAACTTCATACCTTACAACTCGTGCAAGAACTCCTTCTTTGGTGATCCATCTCGAACACCTTCAAGATCATGTCAAGGCATGTGCTCATTTGAAAGTACTATTAAGCATTTTGATCTATCTTATAGATCTTGATGCTTATTATTCAAGTAGCCTAATTCAGGTTTTCCATTGAAAAACACCTTTCAAATAACCCTATATGCTTTCCAGAAATTCTACATCATTTCTGATCAACAATATGTCAACAACATATACTCATCAGAAATTCTATAGTGCTCCCACTCACTTCTTTGGAAATACAAGTTTCTTATAAACTTTGTATAAACCTAAAATCTTTGATCATCTTATCAAAGTGCACATTCCAACTCCGAGATGCTTACTCCGGTCCTTAGAAGGATCATTTGGAGCTAGCATACCTTTTAGCATCCTTAGGATCGACAAAACCTTTCGGATTGTATCATATACAACCTTTCCTTCTGGCGGTAAGGAAACTCGTTTTGACATCCATCCGCAGATTTCATAAATGCAGCTAATGCTAACATGATTCCGACGGACTTAAGCATCGCTTCTGAATGAGAAAATCTCATCGTAGTCAACTCCTTGAACTTGTGAAAAACTCTTCGCCACAAGTCGAGCTTCATAGACGGTGACATTACCGCCCACGTCCGTCTTCTTCTTAAAGATCCATTTATCTCAATGGTTTGCCGATCATCGGCAAGTCCACCAAAGTCCATGCTTTGTTACGATGCATGGATCCTATCTCGGATTTCATGGCTTCTAACCATTTGTCGGAATTTGGGCCCACCATCGCTTCTCCATAGCTCGAGGTTCATCGTTGCCTAGCAACATGTCCTTCAAGACAAGATTCTTGTACCACTCTAAAGTAGTACGCATCCTTGTCACCCCACGAGGTGCGGTAGTGACTTGATCCAAGTTTCATGATCACTATCATAAGCTTCTACTTCAATTGGTGTAGGTGCCACAGAACAACTTCACGTGCCTGCTACACACTGGTTGAAGTGATGGTTCAATAACCTCATCAAGTCTCCACCATCCTCCCACTCAACTTTTCGAGACAAACTTTTCCTCGAGAAAGGACCCGATTCAAGAAACAATCCCTATTGTTTTCGGATCTGAATTAGGAGGTATGCCCAACTGTTTTGGGTATCCTATGAAGATGCATTTAATCCGCTTTGGGTTCGAGCTTATCAACTGAAACTTTTTTCACATAAGCGCCGCAGCCCCAAACCTTTAAGAAACGACACTTAGGTTTCTCTAAACCATAGTTCATACGGTGTCATCTCAACGAATTACGTGGTGCCCTATTTAAAGTGAATGTGGTTGTCTCTAATGCCTAACCCATGAGCGATAGTGGTAATTTGACAAGAGACATCATGGTACGCACCATATCCAATAGGATGCAACTATGATGTTCGGACACACCATTAAACTATGGTGTTCCAGGCGGTATTAATTGTGAAACAATTTCCACAATGTCTTAATTGTGTGCCAAAGCTCGTAACTCAGATACTCATCTCTATGATCATATCATAGACATTTCATCCTCTTGTCACGATGATCTTCAACTTCACTCTGAAATTACTTGAACCAATCAATAATTCAGACTTGTGTTTCATCAAGTAAACGTACTCTACATCTACTCAAATCATCTGTGAAGTAAGAACATAACGATATTCACTGCATGCCTCTGCACTCATTGCACTGCACACATTAAAATGTGTTACTTCCAACAAGTTGCTATCTTGTTCCATCTTACTGAAACCGAGGCTTTTCAGTCATCTTGCCCATGTGGTATGATTTGCATATCTCAAGTGATTCAAAATCAAGTGAGTCCAAACGATCCATCTGCATGGAGTTTTCTTCATGCATATACACCAATAGACATGGTTCGCATGTCTCAAACTTTTCAAAAACGAGTGAGTCCAAAGATCCATCAACATGGAGCTTCTTCATGCGTTTTATACCAATATGACTTACATGGCAGTGCCACAAGTAAGTGGTACTATCATTACTCTCTTATATCTTTTGGCATGAAAATGTGTATCACTACGATCGAGATTCAATAAACCATTCATTTAGGTGCAAGACCATTGAAGGTATTATTCAAATAAATAGAGTAACCATTATTCTCCTTAAATGAATAACCGTATTGCGATAGACATAATCCAATCATGTCTATGCTCAACATAAACACCAAATCTCGATGGTAGAGGGGCGTGCGATGCTAGATCACATCAACCTTGGAAACACTTCCAACATATATCGTCACTCACCTTTAGCTAGTCTCCGATATTCCGTAGCTTTTATTTCGAGTTACTAACACTTAGTAACCGAACCGGTATCTAATACCACTGGTGCTACTAGGAGTACTAGTAAAGTACACATTAACATAATGTATATCCAATATACTTCTATCGACCTTGCCACCTTCTCATCTACCAAGTATCTAGGGTAATTCCGCTCTAGTGACTATTCCCTTATCACGTAAGCACTTAGTCTCGGGTTTGGGTTCAACCTTGGGTGTCTTCCTTTGGAGCAGCGGCTGATTTGCCGCTTCATGAAGTATCCCTTCTTGCCCTTGCCCTTCTTGAAACTAGTGGTTTCACCAACCATCAACAATTGATGCTCCTTCTTGATTTCTACTTTCGCGGTGTCAAACATCGCGAATACCTCAAGGATCATCATATCTATCCCTGATATGTTATAGTTCATCACGAAGCTCTAGCAGCTTGGTGGTAATGACTTTGGAGAAACATCACTATCTTATCTGGAAGATCAAATCCCACTTGATTCAAGTGATTGTTGCACTCAGACAATCTGAGCACAAGCTCAACGATTGAGCATTTCTACCTTAGTTTGTAGGCTAAGAAAATCGTCGGAGGTCTCATACCTCTTGACGTGGGCACGAGCCTGAAATCTCAATTTCAGCCCTCGAAACATCTCATATGTTCCTGACGTTTGAAAAACATCTTTGGTGCCTTAATTCTAAACCGTTTAAGCGAACTATCACGTAGTTATCAAAGCGTGTATGTCGATGTTCGCAACATCCACAAACAACGTTTGGGGTTCAAAGACACCGAGCGGTGCATTAAGGACATAAGCTTTCTATTGTCCGCATAATCGCTCATGTCAACTTTCAACTATATTTTCTCTAGGAACATATCTAAGCAGTGGAACTAAAGCGAGCCACGACATAATTTGCAAAGGTCTTTTGACTATGTTCGGGATAATTAAGTTCATCTTATGAACTCCCACTCGAGATGGACATCCCTCGGTCATCTAAGTGATTACATGATCCAAGTCAACTAGCCCGTGTCCGATCATCACGTGAGACGGACTAGTCATCATCGGTGAACATCTTCATGTTGATCGTATCTTCCATACGACTCATGCTCGACCTTTCGGTCTCCGTGTTCCGAGGCCATGTCTGTACATGCTAGGCTCGTCAAGTTAACCCTAAGTGTTTTCATTGTGTAAAACTGTCTTACACCCGTTGTATGTGAACGTAAGAATCCATCACACCCGATCATCACGTGGTGCTTAGAAGCGATTTAACTGTAGCAACGGTGCACAGTCAGGGGAGAACACTTCTTGAAATTTTGTAAGGGATCATCTTATTTACTACCGTCGTCCTAAGTAAACAAGATGCATAAACATGATAAACATCACATGCAATCAAATAGTGACATGATATGGCCAATATCATTTTGCTCCTTTTGATCTCCATCTTCGGGGCTCCATGATCATCATCGTCACCGGCATGACACCATGATCTCCATCATCATGATCTCCATCATCGTGTCTCCATGAAGTCGTCTCGCCAACTTATTACTTCTACTACTATGGCTACCGGTTAGCAATAAAGTAAAGTAATTACATGGCGTTGTTCAATGACACGCAGGTCATACAATAAATAAAGACAACTCCTATGGCTCCTGCCGGTTGTCATACTCATCGACATGCAAGTCGTGAATCCTATTACAAGAACATGATCAATCTCATACATCACATATCATTCATCACATTCATCTTGGCCATATCACATCACATAGCATACCCCGCAAAAACAAGTTAGGCGTCCTCTAATTGTTGTTTGCATGTTTTACGTGGCTGCTATGGGTTTCTAGCAAAACGTTTCTTACCTCGCAAAAACCACAACGTGATATGCCAATTGCTATTTACCCTTCATAAGGACCCTTTTCATCGAATCCGTTCGACTAAAGTGGAGAGGCGGCACCGCTAGCCACCTTATGCACGAAGTGCATGTCAATCAGTGGAACTTTGTCTCACGAAGATGCGTGTAAGGTCGGTCCGGCCGCTTCATCCCACAATACCGTCGAAACAAGATTGGACTAGTAACGGTAAGCATATTGAACAACATCAACGCCCACAACTACTTTGTGTTCTACTCGTGCAAAGAATCTACGCAATAGACCTAGCTCATGATGCCACTGTTGGGGAACGTAGCAGAAATTCAAAATTTTCCTACGTGTCACCAAGATCTATCTATGGAGAAACCAGCTACGAGTAGAAGGAGAGTGCATCTACATACCCTTGTAGATCGCTAAGCGGAAGCGTTCAAGTGAACGGGGTTGATGGAGTCGTACTCGTCGTGATTCAAATCACCGATGATCAAGTGCCGAACGCACGGCACCTCCGCGTTCAACACACGTACAGCCGGCGACGTCCCCGCCTTGATCCAGCAAGGAGAGAGGAGAGGTTGAGGAAGACTCTCCTCCAGCAGCAGCACAATGGCGTGGTGGTGATGGAGGAGTGTGGCAATCAAACAGGCTTCGCCAAGCACCAAGGGAGAGGAGGAGTAATTGGGAGAGGGAGGGCTGCGCGAGAACATGGTACGGCTGCCTCCCACCCCCACATATATATAGGGGCAAGGGAGGGAGGCGGCCCCTCAGATCCAATCTGAGGAGGGGGCGGCCAGGGGTTGCCTTGCCCCCAAGGCAAGGAGGCCCCCTTTAGGGTTTCCCCCAGCCCTAGGCGCCTTGGGCCTTGGTGGGGGGCGCCCCAGCCCACCTAGGGGCTGGTCCCCTCCCACACTTGGCCCACGCAGCCTTCTGGGGCAGGTGGCCCCACTTGGTGGACCCCCGGGACCCTCCCGGTGGTCCCGGTACGTTACCGATAAACCCCGAAACTTTTCCGGTGACCAAAACAGGACTTCCCATATATAAATCTTTACCTCCGGACCATTCCGGAACTCCTCGTGACGTCCGGGATCTCATCCGGAACTCCGAACAACATTCGGTAACCACATACAAGCTTCCTTTATAACCCTAGCGTCATCGAACCTTAAGTGTGTAGACCCTACGGGTTCGGGAGACATGTAGACATGACCGAGACGTTCTCCGGTCAATAACCAACAGCGGGATCTGGATACCCATGTTGGCTCCTACATGTTCCACGATGATCTCATCGGATGAACCACGATGTCAAGGACTCGGTCGATCCGTATACAATTCCCTTTGTCTAGCGGTATTTTACTTGCGAGATTCGATCGTCGGTATACCGATACCTTGTTCAATCTCGCACGCAAGTCTCTTTACTCGTTCATAACACATCATCCGTGATCAACCCCTTAATCACATTGTGCACATTATGATGATGTCCTACCGAGTGGGCCCAGAGACACCTCTCCGTTTGCACGGAGTGACAAATCCGATCTCGATCCGTGTCAACCCATGCAGACACTTTCGGAGATACAGTAGTGCACCTTTATAGTCACCCGATTCGTTGTGACGTTTGATACACCCAAAGCACTCCTACGGTATCCGGAGTTACACGATCTCATGGTCTAAGGAAGAGATACTTGACATTGGAAAAGCTCTAGCAAGCGAACTACACGATCTTTGTGCTATGCTTAGGATTGGGTCTTGTCCATCACATCATTCTCCTAATGATGTGATCCGTTATCAACGACATCCAATGTCCATAGCAGAAACCATGACTATCTGTTGATCACAACGAGCTAGTCAACTAGAGGCTCACTAGGGACATATTGTGGTCTATGTATTCACACGTGTATTACGATTTCCGGATAATACAGTTATAGCATGAATAAAAGACAATTATCATGAACAAGGAAATATAATAATAATACTTTTATTATTGCCTCTAGGGCATATTTCCAACAGATGATAGATGCAATTACCTCCCAAACTGAGGACGCGATCACGATTTGGACACTCGTCCTTTTCTTTCATGCTATTGCGCCGGGCCGGTAACCTACACTTCTTTTACGGTTGAGCTGGACCCGCGTATATCCAAGGAATGCTATATTATTTTTTGAGGCCAAGAGGAGGGCGATTTCTATTTGGCGCACAGGTCACCCGCTAGCGACATCCGTACCCCCCCGGTGGTTCCAGATCGAATGTTTGGCCCGGCCGATATGGTGTTTTACCCCAGCCGGTTTCGCGAGGTTGTAGAACCTTCACTGAACTAGTTTTTTGTTTTACTTTGGCTTTTTTATTTCTTTATATTTTCCTTTTTTATTTTTCTTTCTTACTTTTATTTTTCTTTTTTCTTTTTCTGTATTTACAAACAACTCTCAAGTTTGTGATCATTTTTCGAAATCATGAACATTTTCCGAACTTTGATAATATTTTATGAAATTTGCAATTATTTTTCAAATTAGTGAACATTTTTAGATAAATCTGCGAATAGTTTTGAAATTCTTGAACATTTATTACAGATTTTCCAACATATTCTTTAATTATGAACATTTTATGAATTAACGACTTTTCAAAAATTCTAGAATATTTTTTAAAAATTATGATCATTTTGTAACTTGGAATATTTTCTGAATCAGCGAACATTTTTCTAAACTGTGAATAATTGTTGAAATTCACGAACATCTTTTGTTTTGATGAACATTATTTGAATTTCATAAGAATTTTTGAAATTCATGGACATTTTTAAATCAGTCATGATTTTCCTTAAATGAACTTTTTGTTATTCACGAATATTTAATAGATTTTTTGAACATTCTTTAGAAATTCATGAACATTTTTTGAATTTATGAACTTTTTATTAGAATAAATGATTTTTTTTCCAGAATATATATGAACATTTTTTCAAATTAATAAACATTTGCTGATTTCCCAAACATTTTTCTGAATATGCGAAAAAAATATATATATATATATATATATATATATATATATATATATATATATATATATATATATATATATCGATTTTTATAAAATGTCGAAATTATTTGAAAGAAGAAGATAAAACAGAAAAAAAAAGGCAGAAAAAAAATAAAAACCTGGGAGTCCAGCCCCGCTCCAAATAAGAGCTTTCCTATAGGCCGAGAGGAGAACCTATAGGAAAGCTCCTATTTGCCGCCTGTTTGCAGGCTTAGCCGAAGCCAGGTATGAATTGACAGCCCGCTCTTCCCGCGAATTTATTTAATCATTTTTGTTGGTTTTCACCTGAAAATTTGGCTATCGTTTTTCTGGATTACAATTAAAAAATCAATAAAAATATATTTTTAGGAAATCCATAATGTATTTTATGAATAGTTCAGTACATATAAAGAAATGTTCATCATGTATTAAAAATCTTAAGTCTGTATTAAGAAATGTTGATCGTATTATTTATAAAATTCAGTTGTATTTAAAAATGTTCACCTATACAAAAAATAATTAGTATAAATTTTCAAAATGTTGTTGAAATAATTGAAAAAGACACCTTATATTCCAAAAAATGTATAATAATTTGTGAAAAAATAAAAAAAAACCCAGAAAAACAGATGAACTTCTACAGGTGGCAAATAGGATTGGGTCAACAATAGGATGCCTGTTGCGCCCAAAAGATCCGCCACAGCTGCACGCCCCTTCTTGGCCAGCCCACTGCAGCCCCTGTGAGTGCATCAAACGACGAGCTATGTGGAGACGGTTAATAGTAGAGAAGCGGTACTGTAGCAACCCAGTTTACTGTAATGATTTTTTTATTTTTTATCACACATTTTCTTAATAAGGAATATATATTGAAAACATGAAAAAATATAGAATTTTCTGAACATTTGTTTAATATTTATTGGAAAACTGAACATTTGTTGAAATTCCGAACCATTTCAGAAACATTAACATTCGCTGAAAAATTCCTTTTTTTGGGAACTGAAGTCTTTTGAATTTGTGTACGGGAACATTTTTTAAGTTGTCATTTTTTCTAGAAATTGGAACATTTCTTAATTTTCGACATTTTCCAAATTTGTGAAATGTATTTGAAATGTGACATTTTATTAAATTATAAATAATTTTGTTGAAACACATACCTGTTTGAAAATTTGTGATATTTTTGAAACATGAACATTGTTTCAAATTAGCAAGCATTTTTTTAAATGAGAGTTTTTTTTGTCAAATCTAGAATTTTTTTGTTAAAAATTGCAATAAAAACCCTAATTATTTAATAAATACCGTTATGTTTTTTGTATAATTTTGTAGAACATTTTTGGAAAGTTTTCAATTAAAAAAGAAGTAGGAAAAAAGGGAATTGTTAGAAGAAAACAATATTAAAACCCGGTTCAGGAATCTTTTAGATGTTTCTGAAAACCACTAGAAAGCTTCCCAAAACCCAGTAAATGTTTTGTATCTTCAAATGGGCCGGCCCAACATAATACGATCTGTCGCTAGCGTTGAGCGAAACAGTGACAATCTGCCGTAGAATGCGGCAAATAAGATTTGGCAACTTCACCGCTAAGCACAACCTGAGTCCTCCTATGTGGCACTTAGTATCGGGCGTGCAGATGTGCGGCACTAGGCCAGCCCTGTCGGGTGTCACACAAAGTGAGAGAGCCTAGCAGACCTTCTTTCCTAGCCATTTTTTAGGCTTTTTAAATGACATTTTACTTTTCATAAAAACATGATAATTTTATCAAAATGATCAAATTATCTTTTGAAAAATGAAAAAACATTTTTTTTAAATCACATAAACATTTGGTATGGATTATTGGAACTTGGGTCTAGGCGCACCTGATTAGTCAGTTTTTAAAAAATATTTAAAATATAAAAAAACGTGATGTTTTTTAAAACAAACATTCTCTAGTGCATTACTCATGTTTGATCTTTCAGGATAAAATGACTGCTACAATATTGTAGGCAAAAAAATTTGCAAGTACAAATTGTGTGAATAGTAAGCTTAGTACAACATCGGTTTTGTTTTTATTTGTTCAAAATACCACGAAGTCAGTTTGCTGCGAAACTTTACACGTGAGTAATACACTAAACAATGCTTTCTCCAAAAAAGATTCACTTTTTTAACCATTTTTTATTCGGGTTCGCCTAGACCCAGGTTCCATTGTATATTTTCCATAAACATTTATTAAAAATGAGTTGGAGTATTTGAAATCAATTGGGCATTTTAAGAAAATCGAATAATATTTAAACACTTTCAAATTTACATGAGACACTTTCATGAAACTTTGTGTATTCTTTATTGAAACTGTATAATTTTTTAAAGAAATAATAGATAGTTTTCTAAACAAATGCCTGCTTCGTCTTCAAGTAATTTTTTAGTTTGGTTAGGGTTTATGTTTTATTTAGGAAGACGAGATGGCGACGAGGTCTCACTAGAGATGAAATAAGATTCTTGTCGGGGCGGAATCTCCGTGGCCTCGAGCACCTATGGGGCACTGGGGGCCCCTTCTAGTCCGGCAAGGGAGCGGTGGTCGTGCGCAGAGCAGATCGAGGTCGGCGGCTGGGAGGCAGTCGATTTTTACCCGGCCGGGGCTCTCCGGAGAGATAAAACCCCTAGTGCTGCCTTTTTGCTTGTTATTTGATCTTGCTCGAGCCTGCGAGCGTATGGTGGTGTCCTAGGTATCGAATGGATCGAACCCCTTCTACGCGCATGGGCCTCCTTTTATACTCGAAGGGGATCCACGGTGGCGGCGTAGGAAGAGGGGTAGAAAGGTAAATTGCGGGTTGGTACAGCGGTGCTACTGTGATGCCCCTACCTAACTCGACGGCAGGGACAAGGGCATTAAATGCCCGTCTGGTCGCCTAACGATGTAAAGAAGCGACCGTTAGGTGAACTACGGTTGCCACGACGGCGCCTCTGTCGACTCCGTTTGCCACTTTCGCTCGCATGGTCGTGTAGTGCCTCGCCACGTGCCCTTGGGATGGCCTTGTGATGACGCGTCCTTTGGGTGCGCTGGGGTTTGGGTGGCAGCCTTGCGCTGGCAGTGCCTTGCCATGCCCTTCTTCTTGTTGTGCGGCAAGCTTGCCGACCGTCGAACCTTCCGGGGGCCGCGGGCGCGCGCAGCAAGTCTTTGGTGATGCCTCGGTTGGCCTTCGGCAAGCTCTTCTTCGGGCCTTCGTTTTCTTGGTTAGTACTTTGTTCTTGAATGGCGTAATAAGGAGCGGTGGAGGTCCTTGGCGGGCGTCCGGCAAGCCCTAGAAGTCTTCTGTTGCCCGTGCACAAGTTCGGGTACTAAGGTACCCCTACTTTAGTACACCGGCAGAGCCCCGGGCTGGGCCATACGGTGCCGGCGTTGTTGGGCGAGGCCCAAAGCGATTCTGCACGGTCATGCGTGGCCTGGATCCGCACAGAATCGGGCTCCGTGTCCACCGCGCTCCCCCGCAACGGCACGCGTCGATTGCGGCGTCGTGGGAGACGTGAGTGGCGCGTGTGATCTTTAAGGCATCCACCCCCGTGATCATGGTGCAGGGCGAGGTTATTTCACCCGTCGCTCCGGCTCCGCTTTTCCGCCACGCGGCTCCCATGCGTGGGGGGTCGTGGGCGGCAAAGGTGGGAGACCGAGCCGTCACGGGCGAAGATGGCGAGTCGGCCCCGCTCCTCTGCCCTCCTTGCTCCCTGATTGGCTGAGCGGGGCGGCTGAGCCCCCACCTCGCTCTTTAAAAGGGGCGGAAGGGGAGCACAATAGCCTCGCACTTCCTCTCCTTCCTTCGTCTTTAACCTCCGTTACTCTTCCTCCCACCTGCCATGGAGGGAGGGAATCCTGGTCCTTCAACGGTGGCAGCGAGGGTCGCCTCCAGGCAGCGCGCCTCTCCCTATCCCTTTGTGGTGGCGGGCCGGCCTGAGGGGAGAGGGAGGCGAGGCATGGACGAGGTCGAGGGCGTGGTCGAGGCGCTCGGGAGAGGCGGCCGGGCGTCGCCTCCCGTCTCCGCCAGCCTCCTTTCCTCGGCGGTCCACACCGGGGCGACCACAGGAGTTCTTCATCAAAGCTGCGTCGAGCACCTCGTCGCCGCCTCCATTGCCGGCCCGTTCATGGCGCGATGGAACCGGATCCGCCGAGATGTTGGAGTTGCGCATGAGGGGCGTGGGATCAGCGGCACTCGAGTGAGTGTCGTATCCCCACCCGGCATGATGTGCCGACCAAGGGTGGAAGGCGTTCGCCCGCATCCACAGCTTGCGGCGGGGTTTACCCTCCATTTTAAGTTAATGGAGGCGACCTTCTCGCCGTCAAGGTCTTGGGACTCCGGCACCGGGCGAGATCTTTGTGTGGACAGCTCCTCCGACAATGAAGGCCCTCCTCGAGCAAGAGTGGCGAGGAGGGGAGCGGCAACGACGACGGCGAGATGGCGGGTCCGACTAGGCGTCGGACGCGCCTCAAGGCGCACCGGCGACCCCATCATCCGGTCGCGGTCTTTCGAACTCCCGGGCCGTCTCCTTGGGCGGCTAGCGAGGAGGCTGCGGAAGAAGGAAGAGGGGTGGCGGCAAGGCCGTCAAGTCGGAATCGAGGGCGGCGCCCTCGGCAAGATGCCGACGCCCCACCACCCGTCTTGAGTTACGCTTCCGGCGCTTCCGTCTCCGCCAAGCTCCTGGCCGGCCCCCGGGAAGTTCTCTTGGTGTCTTCTGGCACCCGCAGCTCACCTAGGCGCCTCTTTTGCCCTCCCCGGCAAGCTTCTCTTGCCGGGGCCTCCCTACCTACCTCTGAGCGAGAGAAGCGGAGAGGGATTACGGGCATCTTATCTTTCAATTTGTAAGCCTTCGGGCCTTAGCTGTATTTAAAATCTATAACCCTCTCTATCATGTTTTTCATCCTCTATGGACTTGTACTAAACTGGGATGTCTTTAATGAAAAGAGGGGAACGCTTGCCAGACTAAGTCCTTTACTTGATTTGGTGCCTTATGCGCCCCACCCCTCGCTTCTAGGGGACTTGCAGGCGAACACACTTGTTGAGTGCGGGACATCAGCAGCCCGCTGGCGGTGTTGCTTCCGGCAAGCAACCTTGCCGGGCCAGTTGCGGCGCGCTTGTATTTGTTGAGCGGACTCGGAAACAAACCAAGGGCGCAACTTGGCCGCGACTCGGCTCCTCCGCGCACGGGTTTTACAAGACACGCTCGTTCAGGACGGCCCGCCTTCCCCGGTCCATAAGAGGATGCATGACGAGGGATGAAAAACTTATCTGACTCCGCAGCCCCCCGGTGACATTAGCTTGTCGGGGAGGAATCTTGGCCTTCGCAGCCTCCGGCAACTCTGGCTCCGCCAAGATCCAGGTGCTGGTGTGTCTTCTTTTGCCCTTATCGCCGGCCTTGCGGCCTCAGGGGGCCTGGCCCGTCATGAAGGAGCTTTGGCACTTGCAGCCCCAATAAGCTGGCTTGCGGGCCCAGCAAGGCCCGGCCTCCCTCAGCTTCTCCTTGTCCCTGTGATCATAGCCACGAAAACAACTAAGACAGCGCTGTAATAAGCTATTCTTTCATGGTGCGACTCTGCAACGCGATGCCATGCTTTGCCTTTCGTATGTTTACACTCTCGCTTCTAGGGAACTTGCGGCGCTAACACACTTGCTGAGTCACGGAACATCAGCAGCCAGTGGCGGTGTTGTTTCCGACAAGAAACCTTCTCGGGCTAGTTGCGGCGCACTTGAATTGTTGAGCGGACTCGGAAACAAATCAAGGGCGCCAACTCAGCCATGAGTTAGTTCCTCGGCGCACAAGTTTCTCATCGAAGGCGCCTACGGCAAGGCTTGCTACGTTCGCCCTCCGCCGTTATATCCTTTGTATGTTTTTACCCTCGCTTCTAGGGAACTTGCGGCGCTAACACACTTGCTGAGTACGGGACATCAAAGAGCCCGCTGGCGGTGTTGTCTCCGCAAGAAACCTCCTCGGGCCATTGCGGTGCACTTGTATTGTTGGCGGACTCGGAAACAAAGCAAGGGCGCAACTTAACCACGAGTCGGTTCCTTCAGCGCACAGGTCTTGCGTACAAAGGACGACGCATACGAGGAACATAACATAAAAAGCATGGGACTAAGAAGTGCTCGTACAAAACTCGGGTGACTTAGCTTTTCCGTCTTGACAATCCGTCGAGGCCGTGCTTCTTCCCGATCCCCCTTGTATGTTTTCATCCTCACGCTTCGAGAACCCCCCCGGCGCAAACACACTTGCTGAGTGCAGGACATCAGCAGCCCGCTGGCGGTGTTGCCTCCGGCGGGAAGAACTCGTCGGGCTGGTTGCGGCGTACCTCTTTTTTTTTACCGTCGAGCGGACTCGAAACGGATCAACGGTGCAACCTAACCACGATTCGACCCCTCTGCGCGGGTTCTTCATACAAGTACGGACTTTCGGAGAGCACAACTCAAAAGTTCGAAGCTTGGCTACTTTCTTTGCCTTACTGGCTGGCAGAGCTCAATGGCGCGTCCTCGACAGCAGCGCGGCACTCCGGAGAGGCGGGCTTGCGGGCGAACACGAGCCGTTCTTGCGGGCTTAGTCTTGGTTGGTTTGCCTTCTTGCACTTGCGGCGGAGCTCGATGGTGCGTCCTCGGCGGCAGCGTAGTACTCGGGAGGTGCGCTTGCGGAGTGAGCATCGAGCTATCCTTGCGGACTTGGCCTTCTTCTTCCCCGGGAGCTTCGGTGACAAGTGGCTCGCGCCTGCTGCGGCTGCTTTGCTTCCCGGTAGATCTTGTCGGCGCAGATGAGTGCATCCTCTTGTCGCCTTGGACAGCAATGACACTCATCGGGCGGGCATCTTGAGCACATTGTATGCGTGGTGAGAGGCCGCCATGAACTTGGCGAGTCTTGGTCGGCCGAGTATCCCGTTGTAGGGTAAGGGATATCAGCCACGTCAAAAGTGACCCTCTCGTCACGAAGTTCAATTCATTGCCGAGCGTCACCGCAATGTGATCTTCCCTTGGGCTGGCTCCTTCCGGTTTATACCTTGAAAGGTGCGGTCTCTTCAAGCTTCGCCGTCGGGGATCTGGAGCTTCTTGAGTCTGCGGAGGAAATCAGTTCAGCCGGCCCGCCGTCAACCAGCATCTTCGTGACCTTGAGGTTGCGGATTGTTGAGTGAAACCAACATCGGCAAGCACCCGACCGCGATGACGCGATCGGTGGTCCTCAGCGTCGAAGGCGATGGGTGTCTTTGGACCACTTCAGAGGCTTGCGGCGCCTCGGACGGACGGCTCTGCGGCGTTCACTTCGCACCCATTGCTTGAGTTGGCGGCGAGGTGTGCGAAGAGGCACCGCCGTCGATGCACAACACCTCTGTTGCCTTCTGAAACTCCTGGTCATCAGTCTCATCTTCCTCCATCTCATCATCCTCATCTTCATCTTCGTCTTTGTCGCGGCCGCGGGGAGGCCTGTCTCCTTGCCGCGCCTTGGCCTTGCCGCGGAGCCCTCCCCGGGCGGGAAGCTTCTTGTCGGATCCTCCGCCACCTTCTTGGGCTCTCTCCTTATCGCGGCGCTCGTATTCAACTTTCTGCAACTCCGCCATCTGCTCCGCTTTCTTGCAGGTTTGGAGATCATGGCCCTTGGTACGGTTGATCTTGCAATACCGCTTGCCGGAGCTATCCTGCTTGTCGGCGGCTACCACAGCCTCGCCGGAGTCGTCGGTCTAGGCCTTGTCGGAGCCGCCTCCGTCGCCGGAATGCTCAACAGCTAGTACATCCTTAGCCTTTCTCTTCCTATTGTTCCGCCTCCGGTTCTTCCTTGCCGGGGCGGCGTCCTCATTGTCAGGTCCTTCTGCTCCGGCAACCTCTCCGGGGATTTTCCTCCCCTCCTCAGCCCGTGCACACTTGTCGGCCAAAGCATAGAGCTCACGACATCTCGATCTTGCACATTGCCATCTCCTCCCTCATCCTGCTGATTCGCGCGTTCGATGAAACGGCGATAACGCGGCAGGTGGACGTCCGGGATGTTCGCGCACTTGGCTGAATCTCTGTATGTATTTGCGAGGGCTCTCCTCATACGGACAAGCAAATGCAGATCGCTTCTGGCCATGGGGTTTGTGGCCGTCCGTAAAAGCGCCGACAAAGCGATGACACAGTCCGCCCATGAAGAGATAGAGCCGTCCGGCAAGTGCATGAGCCAAGATCTAACGTTGGGCTTGAGTACCGGCGGGAAGTAGTTGGCGAGATCTTCTCGTCGCGCCCTCGGCAGCTGCACGCGATGGTGTAGATCTTTGAGGAACTCCGACGGTGTATCCTGCCATCATACTTCTCGAACACGTCGAGCTTAAGTTCTTGGTTTTGGGCCACTCGACTTACCGCGGCTTCGCGGGTGAACGCAGGGCAACTCGCCGCGTCACGGCAAATCGCTGGTTCTCCGGTGCGTCTTGGCGTCGATAAGCGGGCCCAGCGCTGGTCGATTGACGTCGCGCTTCTCTCCGGCGCTTCGATCGAAAGTCGGGCGTCTTCGTGTTGCCGTTCTTGGAGAACGTGGCGTTGATCGCGGCGAGTTCGCGGGTCCGGCAACCTTGATGGAGTCGGCGTCGGGGTTGGTCCGCGGTGGCGATCTTAGCCTTCGGGCTGGGAGTGCGGAGGTGGCACCCCAGCCGTCTTATCGGCGCCGGCCTGCGCTGGCGTCTTTGCCGTGGCCTCGGCGCTTCGATCGCGGGGTTTGTCGCCGTTAAGCGAAGCCGATGAAAGGTATATGGTCATCCTCCGATCGTCGATCTTATGCGGCACGGAGGGTAGTCAAGAAGCAGGCTCGGGCGGCGCTTCCTCTGCTGTCTTAGGTGGCGGTGGCGGCGAAGCGGCGCGCGAGCAGGATGTGCTCGGACTCCCAACCGGATTGGGAGGAGCAACACCCGTCCGGCGATCATACCTCACTCGCGCCCGGCATGCGGGCGTGCATCTCGACCTCGGCGCCCGCGACCCACCAACAGCCTTGTTCCAATGCGAGCACGGTGCTAGGAGCACCGGGCGTTATTGACCTTGCACCTCTGGGAAGGTGCGGTGTCGCCCGTCGCCGACGCTTGCGGGGCCTTGTTTTTGGATCTGGTGACGGCGTGAGTCCCACCAACGGCGCCCGCTCCTCGCGGCGTCCACTCCACCGCCCGCTTGCTCGGCGGTGGTGGCGAATCGATGTAGAGCGGGCGGCCACCTCAGAAGGCTTCTTCTTGGTGGCATGTTGGCGTTAGCGTTGATGTAGCGTGGTGACGGATCGGATGCTCACGACCTCGGCGCCCCTACGGGCGCGCCAAAGATATCGGGGCGGAATCTCCGTGGCCTCGAGCACCTATGGGGCACTGGGGGCCCCTTCTAGTCCGTGAAGGGAGCGGTGATCGTCTTGCAGAGCGATCGAGGTCGGCCAGCAGGGAGACGGCGATTTTACCCGGCCGGGGCTCTCCGGAGAGACAAAACCCCTACTGCTGCCTTTTTGCTTGTTATTTGATCTTGCTCGAGCCTGCGAGCGTATGGTGGTGTCCTAGGTATCGAATGGATCGAACCCCTTCTCGTGCGCATGGGCCTCCCTTTTATACTCACGAAGGGGATCCACGGTGGCGGCGTAGGAAGAGGGGTAGAAAGGTAAAGTGCGGGTTGGTACAACGATGCAACAAATGCCCTACCTAACTCTGGCGGCGGGGACAAGGACATTAAATGCCCGTCTGGTCGCCCAGCGGTGTAAAGAAGCGACCGTTAGGTGAACTACGGTTGCCACGGCGGCGCCTCTGTCAACTCCGTTTGCCGCTCGCTCCCGCATGGGCGTGTAGTGCCTCGCCACGTGCCCTTGGGATGGCCTTGTGATGACGCGTCCTTTGGGTGCGTTGGGGTTTGGTGGCAGCCTTGCATGGCAGTGCCTTGCGTGACCCTTCTCTTGTTGTCTTGGCAAGCTTGCGGCCGCCGGGCTTGCTTTGCTTAAGCGGCGCGGGCGCCGCGGCAAGTCTTCTGATGATGCCTCGGTTGGCCTTCGGCAAGCTCTTCTTGCCGGGCCTTCGCTTTCTTGGTTAGTACTTTGTTCTTGAATGGCGTAATAAGGAGCGGTGGAGGGCCTTGGCGGGCGTCCGGCAAGCTCTAGAAGTCTTCTTGATTGCCGTGCACAAGTTCGGGGTTCTAAGGTACCCCTACTTTAGTACACCGACAATTCTACCCAGCTAGCCTTCGTCCTGACAGTGCGTCTAGCGTCGGCGGTCATCGAAGGGCGCGTGGAGAAGTGTCTTCGACAGACCATTCACAAACCTTCTACTTGTGGTTGTAGTGATAGTTAGAGATAACCCGCTAAATTTGCCTACAAGAAAAGCGTCGTGTGTGGTAGGAGAGACGGACGAGCCGCGAGCCGTCGCATCATGCGTCTCCGTCGAGGTACGACGGTCGCTCACCGGTTCAACTCGGCCATCATCGTGCGTGTAGGTTTCAACGGCCGTCCATCCTCACTCAAGTCAACGTCGCGGCATTTGGATCTGGCAAGCTGCTCCAGCTGAAGATAGTTAATGCTTGACCCGCACCGCCAGTCTCCGGCACCGGCGTCGCTGTCGGCGAAAAACCGGTGGCCAATCATCCGAGCTCGTCCTCGCCGGGTGTGGTAGCAGTCACCGGTGAGGTTAGCTTGCCGGATGGGTAAGCTCTCGCACCCACCGCGGTTAAGCTTGTTGGGTCGACCACGCAACGCGCCATGGCCGTGCCTTCTCGAAGCGCGTGACGTGATGTATGCCTACGGATGGTCATGAAATTTGAACGACCGAACGCGGCCAATGATTTGTTGTACGACGAGCCATCTTGGATCAGTTACCATGTCGTGATCTCTCCTGCTGATTGTTGGTGAGTTGCGTGGCTGATCGTGGGACGAGTCGGCGTTGGTGGTGGTGTCCGTATGGTGCTGGACAAGACAGGGCAACGTGTTTTTCGTAACCAAATTGTGGAGCGTGATGCGCACGTCGGGCGTGCGGTCTCTGCAGGTGCAACAGCTCTGAGGGTGCTGGTCTCCCAACCTTCCGGTGTTTCTGAAGTGCAGCTTAACTTATTGTCATTGCACGAGTGGAGATTTATTAGTGTAAAGTAAGACTTGAGCCGCACTTCAGCTTAACGTTTGTTGATGAAGAATTCGTTTCTTTCTCAACTGCTCTGTTCAGAAACCGTGCAGAGGAGATGGGAGCCATTGGGTGCATATTTGGTGCAAGTAAGCTGCGGTTGTTTTATCAAGAAAATCAACTGAATTCTGCTCAAATAATACTATGCACCAGAATTCTGCCGGCAGCTAACTTTACCAAATGATAAAGGAAATGGCTGACGAGCCTACAAAGGGCTATCCCATCTGATTTGTCGTCTTATCTTCTCGTCACTAGATCGTTGATGACACACGTTGCCGCGAGCGACCGTTTAGAAAAACTACATAAATGTTTGTGAAAATCTAGATGGTACAAACATGAGAAAAACTGAATTGCAATGCCTTAGGCCCTGTTTGTTTGGGCTTTTACTTCTGCTTTTGCAGCTTTTTCACTTTGGTCAAAAAGCCATAAAAACTTCTAAATATGTGCTTTTGGAGCTTTTATGGCTTCTGGAGGTAAATATTGTTATATTGATTCATCAAAAACCGTAAAAACTCCAAAACACCTATTTAGAAGCTTTTATGGCTGAGTCAAAGTAGAAAAGCTACAAAAGCAGAAGCAAAAAACCAAACAAATAGGGCCTTAGTATAGACTGGACATATCTGATCAACAAATTAGCTTCGTCAAAACTAGTACTCCCATCCGTCTCATAATATAAGAACGTTTTTGACACTGCACTAATGTAAATAACGTTCTTATATTGTGGGACGGAGGGAGTAGTATATAACTGCATAAATTGACATGTACATATGCATGAAGGAACAAAGATGATTAGTATTTAGAATTAAATTAGCATACATGTATCTAGAAATGGCATGTCACGACAAACTTGTGTGTCCTGCTCAATGAAAAACCACACTGGGGTTTGGGGCTTGTTTGTGGCATGGTTGGAGGCTTAGACCAACATGATCACCCTATAAATATAGATGAAACCAATCACACAAAACGATCAATCATTGGTTTGAGTATGAAGATCTGATTAGAAATTCCAACTGTTTCACCAAAAATAGAAATTTGGTTTATCTAAAGAGCGAATGCATATACAGATGTGTTATTGGTAGCCTATACAATTTAGACAAAGTTACAAATGATTGTATCTCCTTAAGGCTTAAGCATAGCAGCCCATTAATCGAAGTAGGCATAACTACGAGGCTATGACTTCCCAGGTTCAAAAGCTTCTGTATTGATCGAGGGCGCCAGGTATATATACTCGACCTACTTAAGGATAGTTTTATGTTACTTTGTGCAATAGATAATCACCTTTTTTTGTGTACCAGGTTTGAAGCTTGCACATCTTCTTTAAGGTCCTCTTTGATTTCCTGGATTTTTTAACCTATTAATAGTAAAAATAAAGAATTTGAGTGGCATGTCCAGTTGAATCCTATAGAATTGGGGTCTCTTTGATTCAAAGGATTTTCATGGAATTTTTGAAGGATTAGAATCCTTGGAAATTTTTCCTACGTTCGTCGTTTGATTCGTAGGATTGAATCTTATAGGATTTTTTCCTAAGGATTCATTTGTACTATATTTCACAGGAATTCTAACATCCACTCAAACCTCTTGGAAGAAATCATTTGTTTTCCCCGTGACACAATCAAACAAACACAAATCCCATAGGGATCCAATGGACATGCCATTCCGATCCTACATTTTCCCTATTCCTGTGCTTTTGCAATCCTATGAATCAAAGAGGCCCTTCGAATACAGTGTTTGATGCCACAGGAAAAGGGGTTGAAGCGGATGCTTGATTTCCAATGAAATGTAGTACACTTGAATCCATAGGGGAAAAATTATATAGGATACAATCATGTGAATCAAACGACCAACATAGGAAAAAAAATCCAACGGATTCTAACCCTCCCAAAAGCCAATGAAATTCCTTTGAATCAAAGGAGCCCTAAATGTTTCCACTGATGGGTTTAACTCGGTATATGTTGTTCTAGATACACACATATCTTCTCTCTAATCTGCAACCATATCAGATTTTTAGACTCTTAGTGTGTAATATATTTACTGAAACATTTGATTTGACATTAATTATATAGTATGAAAGAAAAAACATTAGGACAATAACAAATATTATGACATAAAATATAAAGATAATGGGATAAGAGTTCATGAGCATTATGGGAATAGTTTATAGTTATCATAATACCTTGTTGACCCCAAACTGCACAAATCCTTGGGTTGTTATTCTTCGTTGGGGCAACAAATCAATTCTCCACATGGAGCAAAAACAAGGAAAATGTAATCGTTATTGGTTGGTCATATGTACAACTATAAGGGAACCATATGGATACCTATAAAAGATGTTGGCATTATGGCAGAGATATGCTTTTCGACTCGTGGTACAGTAGCAACTAGATAATCTCCCGCCTTCTTTGCTCGGATGACCTATGTATGTCAAAAAATACAACCTAGAACAACAAGTACACATGAACAACCATAGTATTTACCCTTGAAGAACACAAGAAATGATGCAGAATCAAGAGAGGTGTACTAACCAAGTAACCATAATATGTGTGAGCTACCCTGAATTGATCATAGGATGCATGAGTTCAGAAGAAAAGCAATCAGATGTATTCCCCTAGTATGCATAATACTCCCTCCGTCCCAAATTATTTATCACATAAATGGATGTATCTAGAGGTAGTTTTGTTTCCGATACATCAATTTCTATCTATTTCTGCGACAAGTAATTTGGGATGAAGGAGGTATTTTGTTGTACATACCAGAAGACAACAATGTTTTTGTGTGGTATGTGTTCTTACCACCCAATATATGTGTATACCCTGGGATGGCACCTAAGACTGGATGGCCAATCAAAGTGTCTTCCTCCATTCCGCCTTCAAAAGCATCCAATGGCGCTTCCAGTGTCTAGGCTATGCCTCTCATGATCTTCCTTGAAAGAACTGAAACGAAAAATGTATTATATACACTGCCAGTAGAAAAGTTGATAAAAACATTGTTATGGACAATTGACGAGCATAAAGAAAGCAAACTGGTTTAGATAAGTGGATCTCGTGGAAGGCTTATATAGTTTTCCAGCAACGCGTCAAAACTTGATGGATAATCTGGCCTGCATGGAAGATGAAACTATTTAGTTCTTAAAAGCATAGAAAGTAATAAAGGGTCATTCTTTACATCACTAAAGGTGTGCAGTAATGTTACTGGAGCGGCTAAGCAATAATGCATGCATAGTGCAAGAACTTCCTATCATATCTTTCTCAATTTCCAATGCACAAGAAAAGAAGGTATCGAGCCCTTTTCTCAAAAATGCAATAAATGTGGTGCTCTGACATATACCTATAAAACAAAGAAAAGAGAATGGAAGTTGGAAAACATCACAAATTAGATCCTTCCATTGGTTTGGAACGACCACCATACCTACCCGGTTTGATAAGTGTGTAGCACTGCAACTTTTGTTCTAATGGTTTAGCTAAAAAAACAACTTAAACAAGCATGGCAACAAATTCACGAAGAGAGGTGAACTTACATCAATTGCTACATGAATATAGGTGAAGGAGGTGGGCTAAAGGGGGATCCTTATTAGGCCTCTAGGCCCATTTGGTTGTCCTCTAATAGGTTTTGGCCTATTTGGCCAGCCCAGGCTCCTAGAATAATTCCGGGGGGGGGGGGGGGCTGAGATCCACTATAAAGCATTTACTAGTGAACGCTCGCCTTTTATTCTTCCCAAAAAATCAGGTGATGAGCGCATGGGAAGATCGAAGTTGAGACCTCCTGCACAGAGGGCACACACTGTACCACTTGGAGTGAAACAAGTTTTGTGTACACGTGTGCCAAAACATGTTTATGTATTTTTTAAGCTAAATTCCTTTTTATAATTCCATTTGAAAAAATCGAAAATCTAGAAAAAAATCATTATTAAAAGAAAAAAAATCCTATATTTGAGGGGATTTTTTCTAAACTTGCCATGTACAGTTTTATCATAGGTAGCATGGCAATTTCTTTGTAATGCCTCCATGCTAAATGGCAACTTTATATATATATATATATATATATATATATATATATATATATATATATAGGAAAATGGGTCTATATCATTTCACTAATAATAAATATGACACGCTCTTAATAATAAAGTTGCCAGCCTTTCAATAATAAAATGCCATGCTACTATTATAAAAGTGCCATACTCCTAATAAATAGAACTGCCAAGTGAGAAATAGAACTGGCAATAAATATATATATAAATAAATAGAACTGGCAATTTTAGCATGGCATTTTTGTTATTAATAACATGTCATATTTACTATCAGGGGGATGGCAGTTTTATTATTAACATGATACCGATTTTATTATTGAGAGCATGGCATTTTTATTAATGCTGGCATGAACTTTTTGTTATCAAGAGAAAGGAAGTTTTATTATTAAAAGGATGGCAATTTCATTTTTATTCGCATGACATTTTTTAATCATAGTAAATTCATAAATTAGACAAATGTCACTTTTATAACAAGGCAAATTTATATACCAGAGCATGACATTTATAAAATTATGTTTCCTGCTTTTTATGAGAAAATGTGTATTTTTTTCATGGCCTTTTTATCTAGAGTGTCTGTTTTAAAGTTTAGAGTGACAATTTTATTTTTCAGATCACACATCCTTCTTTTTTTCGATCATACTCATTGTAAATTTGTAAATTAGAAAATGGTATTTTTTTTATATGTAGCATTGCAATTTTCATAATTTAGAGCATGTCCTTTCTAAATTTATGTTTTCTTTTTTTTGGTAAGAAATGTTTATTATTTTCTGTTCATGATAATTTTTTCAATAAAAAACAGTTAACTGGGCCTTTGGGACAATGGGTGCTCCGCCACTACCTCAGAAACCTTAACAAGAGTGAACCAGCCTTGCGAGCTGAATGACTCTGTGTAATTGGCACTCTCATTACCATACCCCCTAAGGCCGCGCTTGGTATGGATGTATTTGAATACAGATGTAATTTATTTACAGGTGTAACTTACTGACCAAGAGCTATTTCTGGCCGGAAAGCAAAACGACGGGTGAAGGTCTGTAAGTTTTACAGGGGTATTTGAAATGAAAACGATAAACCAAACAGAGCCTAAGGGGTGTGATCTTACGAGGAAACGTAGGAGTACCTTACACCGTGACGGGCTCCTCACTGTTCGATGGGCCGCGCGCAAGAAGCAGCAAGACCAAGAAAATGCCCACAATGCAACCAAAGGAGTGGTTTATTCCAAGACCCACAGTTCGCTGTATACTCTCGTTCGTACTGCTCGGGCATTTGAACGTGCGTCTGCACTGCCAACCGACCGGGGTCCCGGCCGCGGCGATCCTTGCTCCTCGTAGGGAGTCGTACTTGCGGGCAGGTGATGTGCAAACAGTTCTTCCGGTGTGGCCTTCGTCACCGCTCTCATCCGTCACGTACTCGTATAGTATTTCTTGATGAAGGGCGGGCCTCGTTGACACTGATGCGACCTTGCTTGCTTCAAGTTGAAGTCCACGACATTTTAAAACCCAACAGTACGCCCGTGCATCTGCACAGTGACCGTGTCTCCGTTTTGCCCATGTTCCTACCTACGCCAGCGTGCGCACACTCCTGACTCCGAAGTTGACCCAGAGCTACACCCCGCATTGTCTCGTCTGACCCGGAATTATTTTTCTCCTATCCCGGCCGGACAAGAGAGTCGCGACGCCCAGAAAAGTTCCCAGCGACGGACGGAACAGTGCACGCTGACGCTCTGCCTGGGCCTGCGACCATCCCGGTTTCCTGCGAGCGGCCGGGCGGCGCGCCTGGCCGTGTCAGCGCTCGCGCCGGGGCAACCGTCCCGTCCCATCGGTCACGCGCCATGACCTGACACTCTTCGCGAAGTGACAGCGGTCACGGCAGTCTGATCTCGAGGAGGCAGGTGAAAGCCCAGCTTCTCCATGCGCGTGCCCGTGCCTGCCTGCTGCCGTGCCGCCAGAGATAACAGGCAAAGGCGAGCGTTTCATCCTGATTTCTGGTCGAACGGTTCATCGCAGTTGAACTCCAAAATGAACCTACGAAAACCGTGATCCTTGCGTGTCTGTAGCAAGCAACCTCGGCCGTATATAAGGTCCGTGATCAGACGGCCACTGAATCGTCACACCGCATGGCGATCGAGCTGCGGCAGGCGGCGAACGAAGACTTGGCGCAGATCACATCAGATTATCCATCTCAGTGCATCAGCGCACGGGATGCCTAGCCGGTCCGGCGAATAGCGCTAGCGTGGCAATGATTTGAGTACGGTCCCTGTCCAAAGTTGGCGCCGGCGCGTTTCAAAATTTCAAGTCCGCCGAGCAGGTAGAGTGCGTCGCCTGCATCTCCATGACTATCCCGGCCGAAATCCAGCCCCTGCCAGCTGCCAAATGGCGTTCTACTGCACAAATCAGCACCCAGTGCACATCACTTGTCTGAAATTTAAAACATTCCACAAGAATTTGAGAGCATGATCAGTTTGATGCCAGCATTTGGCATTGCATGTAGGAGCATTTGGCACGCCAACATTTGTCCAAATAAAATAAGAAAACATTTGGCAAAATAAAAAATTAACAAAAGTGGCAACTTTTTGTAAGGTTGGCAACGAAAGTTGATACCCAACCAATCAATGTCCAGTATTTTGCATTTGCGAAATATTAGCATGCCAACTTTTAGCATCAAACCAAGCATATTCTAAGTTGCCCAATTTGGCGAGAAATTTAGCATATATTTTTCAAAGTAGATTTTTTTTAAACCCCACCATATATTAATTAATTTAGAATGTTAATACAATCATTCATTACAGCATCTGCCACACAGGCTGGAACGCCGGAACGCTATTAATAAGAAGACCGTCAGACTTATTATTAAAACTAAACTTAGCTATCTAGTGGGCCACCTTATTAGCTTCCCTGTTAATCTTGGAGATCTTCACATTCGCCAGCATCTTAGAAATACTAAATGCTCCCTTCTTTAGGTCAACAAGTGGAGATCTGTCAAACCTGTCATTTTCTAGAACACCCGCCACAAAAGAACAGTCAGTTTCTGAAATGATGGGTTTGTGAAGAGTGATACCGATATACAATCCGGAGATTGTCGCTCTAAGTTCCGCTTCTTCAACGCTATAGCAAGCTCCAATATAATCCCAAGAGGAAATGACTACTTCTCCAGTATGATTTCTGACAACCACCCCCACACTCGTGGCGTTGATTGCCTCCACAAAACTTGCATCAATGTTAATCTTAAAAAAACTCCGCGTTGGGAGGTTGCCAACTAATATCCTTCCTCTCCACATTTTTCGAATCCTGGATGCCCTCCCCAAATTCCTTGCCTTTGTTACTTATCACTCCCTGTGTTTTTGTGTGACAAGACGAAAAGGAAGCCCAATAGTTATGTACAAAATTCACAGACGTTGAGATGGATTCTTTACCTTTAGCAAAAATCAAATCATTCCTCAAATGTCAGGCTCTCCATAACGTGAATATAGTTTGTTCACGCATTCTCGGACTTAATTGATCCAGTAAAATAAGAAACCAATCTGGCCCAGTATTTTTAAAAAGCACTTCGGCAGGCAAATTCCACACCTTTCTCAAAGCCAAACGAAGTGGACGTGCCTTTGGGCAACTCACCAATGCATGAAAAGTGCACCCATCTTCGACGCCACAAATTGTGCACGAGGATAGCTTGATATTTTCTTGCAAGCCACAATTTCATAAAGGTTATGTTAGCACCGGCAAAAGTTGTCGTAATCCAATTTGTTTGCGTGTTAAACGGCTAAGTGTAGAGACCATGATCCCAATAGACCGAAGTCTCTTTGCTTAAGTGTCATTCCTAGATCAGTATGCTGACACACACAGTAATCGAGGAATTGTAACAGAGTTCAGTCACACACTTATTACATCGAGATCCTCATAAAGAGTATCTGTTACACAAATAATATGGCTGAAGGCCATCTAAACTAAATAACTGCGGAAGCTTCGAATATAAATGAGTCCATCAACTCCAACGGCATAGCTGAGTGCATGACAACGACCTATCGCACCTTATTCTTCGTCAGTAAAGTTTGCAACATGAGACGTTGCGGCCGTGTGGGTCAGCACATGGAATATGCTGGCAGAGTTACATTGTAGAGCAAATGAATGCAAGAAACTATATCTACATGCATATTTGGCTGGTGGAGGCTATAAGTTTAATGTTTTGCATAAAGCTAATTTTTTTTCTACAACAAAGGGATAAATTTTTATTTACTACAAAGTTATACCAATATTTGAGAAGGTTCCTCCAACTCAAATCCCAACCTTAATCAAATATCATCATTAAACCCAATTCATTAATTAAAGAGTGATGAGATCAATAATAATATCCACTTCTAGATGTTCAAAATATCCAGAACCGGGGACACAACTAACCATGATTAGTTTATACACTTTGCAGAGGTTGCGCACTTTTCCTCACAAGACTCGATCGCATCCATGAGCTCACACAACTGCTAGTCCGGTACACTTACTTTCCCCTACATCTGCTAGTCCACCTTTTCAAGAGCTCACACAACTTACTCAACTATGCCAGAGCCCATAATGGCTTGTGGCAGCACACGGAAGTTTCTAGGCATGAAATATCGTATGATCCCTCTGAGCCTGGGTGGCGAACCGAGGGAAAATCACACGGGTACTCCGGGATTCCCAATTGGCAAGCACTGATTTCTCCAGGTGCCCCAACCAATCCTCTCATATGTGTATTCAAGTTGTCACCTTAATGTTATCCAAAATTATTATCTCTCACAACTTCCATGTACATCATGATCCAATCCTCGTCTACGAGCATGGCTAAGCAATAATTGAGCATAACGTATATTCCTGGGATGATCAAAGGTAATAGGTTCCTACCTCAAGCACTACAACCAAAACCACGTGTTCTCAATCCTATTCATGCAAATATTTAAGGGGCAAAACTAATGCATAGTCAAAACTGGGTATAGAAGAGTATGATCAAAGTGTAACTTCCCTTGCTGACGATCGGAAAACTCTAGAGATTCATAGTAACAAGCTACGCACTCCAAAAAATCTAGCATAGACAAACAATAACATACATAAGCAATCAAGTAAACGGTGCAAAGAGAAATCGAGAGAAGATCCAAATAAAACTCAAAATAAGCAAATAACTAAACTAAACAGAAAACAACTTCTAACAACATTATTTTTATGTGAATTAGATCTTAACAGTAGGCACATGTGATTAGCTACATCAGCAAAAATAATCAACTCAAACGGAGCTACGAAACTCAAGATACGAACAAAACAAGATCAAATACTAATCTAAACTAAACTCAAATTTTAAATAGTCAAAATCATGTTCAAGTTTGTTTACTCGATAGAGGGGATTGTTCTGAAGATTTAGGCGTTGGTTTCATCGAATTTGGAAAAACGAGCTAAAAGTTGTGCTAGTTTGAAGATCAGGGGCTAATATGTGAATAAAATATTCGCGGATAGGTCCCTGGCCGAAAATAAACAAAAAAAGAAAAAAATATCGTACGAACGTCCGCTAACAAAGACTAAAGAATGAAAACGTTCGTTGACAGATCTAATCGAGTGAACGTTCGCCAATTAAATGAACTAAAATAAATAAAACCGATCTAAAACTAAAAACCAAAAAAAACGGTGGCGGATCGATTTATACCGTTTGCCCGATTCGGTCAACGGCGGCGATGAGGTTCGACGACAGTGGCGGTCTTCGAGCGAGGCGGGGCGTCGACGGCGATGATGATGAGATGGCGGCGTCTGTGTGCAATGGTGGCAAGCGGTAGTGGCGGCGAGTCGCGGCAGACGCAGCGCGGTGTCTTGGCGGTGGGCGTGGGTGGAGGGTGGCGAGGATGGCGGCTTATAAAGAGGGGGCCGGGGGATGGCTCCGACTTGGAGGAGGGGGCGACGCGAGGCGGGGTGGAGTCGGACTCCTCCGGAGTCCGGCGGCGCCGCGGGATCCGCTCGGGACTCCATCCCGAGCCGGCGGCGGTGGCGGGAGCTGGACCGGCCCAGTTCGGAATTTAAAAAAACAATTTTCCACAGACCAAAAACACTCAAAATAAATATAAATATAATCCTAAAAATTCTAGAAAAATTCATGTAACTAAATGGCCTTATTAGTGACCTCGTGAACATTTTTCTGGACCTAAATGCCTAAACTAAAAACAAACATTACAATGCTAATTACTCAACTAACTAATAAATAAACTAGCGAATAAAATCAAATAAACTCACAAAAATACAAAATTCCATTTTCAATATTTTTCTATTGAATTGAAGAAGTCATATTATCTTCCCTCATTATTTTTAAAATATTTGGAAAAGGAATTTTTTAAAAACAAATTTGACCAAATTACCAAATTTTGATAAGTCAAAATTGTATTTTTGTGAAACCTCCAACTCTCTCTCAAATTGATCCTTAAGTTGCTTAAGGCCTCTTGGATCAAAATGCAACCAAAACTAAACAACAAATGCAATAAATCATGGGTGCATATGAATGATCTATGTATAACATCCAAATTGAAAATTTGGGATGTTACACTAAGCTTATGTGACGCACTCCCTCTTCCTGGTAGATATCGTTTTGGCATGCAATGACTTCGTGAAGGTTATCTCAGCATAGATAAGAGTTGGCGTAATCCAATTTGTTTCCTTGCTAAACGGCTAAGCTTATGTGATGCACCCCATTCTTTGTCATACACGTGTGTGCGCGCACACACAAAGAGAAATATTTATTCCGAATTCTATAAAAATGTACGACAATGTAAAAATACGTAGTGTTACTTGAACCAATGGTCGTATGGAGGCGACTAACTGTTTGATTCAACATTCATCATGCAAACACCATCTCCACATGTATGCATATCAATTTTAAATGTATTTCGGGCTTTTGAGCTTTTTTCATGCTAAAATTGGAGCCAGAGAATCGACCCGACCATCGGGCTTCGAGTTCAAGACGTCGGGCCGGGCTAACCTTGCCCTGATCTAGGTGAGCACAACCCAAGCAAATTCATTCATATAAAGAAGCATGTAAGAGTTTGGATTTTGTTGTGAAACTATTTTGAGCACACAATAGGTTTGTAGGGTTGCATTAGATTTCGCTTAGCTATTTATATATTTTTCCCCAGTCTCGGGAAGAAGGGGATATTCGTCACTCTTGACAGTTATGTTATGGGGGTAGCTCTTGATCTTCCTATAAATATATGATCCACCTACAATTTTGATACATCTGAAAATTGATAAAACAAATAGCACAATGCATTTTTAATTGGAAGTACTTCCACACAATATTGAAGATTTCAAATCATAACGTATTTCTGCAACAGTCCTTTGAATCAAAGGAATTTGACTACAAAAATTCCTCTAAACTTGTTTCATAAACCTAAACTGCATAGTATTCGTAGCAGAAGGTAGAGAATGTATTCAGTCCACCTCGTATTACAATGCACCCAGTGCGCCTTGATGTTTAAAAACACATGCTAAAAGTTGTATAAATATGTGAAAATAAGCAAGTGCATCAACATGCATACATTTTCTCTCACACTAAAATCAACACAAAAAGAAATCCCATTAACACTATTGTGACTAACCTTTTCTTCAAGTTGAAATCATATGCCACGGTTCATGCACATTCTATCCACATTATAGAAATAAAAAATTATTGACGATATTTAAGGTGGTGTTTCTAGGCTTTAGTTTGGATTAGAAGCTGCCCAATTTAGCATATATTCTTTCAAGAAAATATGTTTTTCTAGCATGCCACGATTTCACAAAGGTTATGTCACTAAGACATCCGAAAATTGATAAAGTCAGTAGCGCAAAATGTTTTGGATTGGAAGTACTTCCACACCAAATTGGATATTTTGAATCATAACATATTTATGCAATAGACATTTGAATCAAAGGTATGTGGCTAAAAATCCCGATAATTTGGTTTTGAACACCAATATTCCATAGGATTCATATCAAAAGTTAGATTATGTATTCAACGCACCCCATATTACAATGCACCTAGTGTTCCTTGATGCTAAAACATATGATGGAAGTTGTATAATATATGGAAATAACCAACTGCATAAACATGCCATACATTTGCCCTCACACTAAGATCAACATCAAAAGAACTCCGATTAACACTACTACACAAAAATCTTTTCTTCGTCTTGAAATGTTATGACACGGTGCATCCACATTGTGTCCACATCGTAAAAATAAACAAAAACGTAACGATCATTAAGTTGGTGTTTCTCGGATTTAGTTTGGGTTATTTAGCTTTCACTGTTCCATAAAGGTTACCAATATAGCATATATCTTTTCACTAAAATGTATTTTTTAGCTTTCACTATTCCATAAAGGTTATGTCAGCACCGACAAAAGTTGTCATGCTCCAATCTATTTGACTTGTGAAACGGATAAGCTTATGTGACACATCCCCCCTTTATCTCTCTAACTTGCATCTATTTTTCTAAAATAAATGTTTTTCAGCATACCACGGATTTCACGAAGGTTATGTCAGCATAGGTAAAAGTTGGCGTAATCTAATTTGTTTCCCTTGTTAAATGGCCAAGGATATGTGACGCATCATCCTCATCCTCATCTCTCTATCTATCTATATATCTATCATATGACGCACATGTACTCACACATTCATTTAAATTTTTGGTAAAATGTATAGCATTGTAGAATACAGTGTTGCTTGAGTGTATGGTCGTATGCAGAGTCAATGGTCATCATAGACACACCATTTCACCATATGCATGCATCACACTTTTATATCCACTATGATCATTTGAATAGGTATTTTCACTGTTTTGTATAGTTGGTAAATTATTGATGGAGCCCTGTGTCGGTGGCATGTGATATGCTCACCAAGGGTCAAAACAACCAAAACAATTCATTCATAGAAGAATCTCGTAAGCAACTAGAAAAAGTAAGAGTGTGGATTTTTGTTGTGAAACTGTTATAAACGCCCAACAGATTTGTAGGACAAATTCGATATGATAAGCTCCTTATATAGTTTTCTCGAGTCTTGGATAGAGGAAGTAGGAGATATTCACTGACTATTGGCAATTTATATCATGGGGGCACCTTTTGATCTTCCCATCGATTATGATTGACCTATATGTATATTCTTTTGTACAACACCTTTGAGAATCCACATTCTAATACATCTAAACATTGATTGAATCAACAGAGGAAAACATTTTGCATTGAAAGTACTTTCACACCAAATTGGAGATTTCAAATCATAACATATTTAGTTAAACGAATGTGGTTATAGAATTCCTGCAAATTGGTTTAAACGCCTAAATTTCATAGGGTTCGTAGCAGAAGGTAGAGAATGTATTCAGTCCAACCCATATTGCAATGCACCTAGTGCGCCTCAAGGCTAAGAACACATCCTCAAAGATGTACAAATATATAAAAATAAGTGAACTGAGCACATATAAACATGTCATACATTTGCCATGACACTAAATTCAACATTATAGAAAACATGGTGTGAATAGTATTATCAAATCAAGTTGTTGGTCGGCACATTAACTATTGTGACAAGCCTCTTTCTTTGAGTTGAAATGTTATAACAGGGTTCATGCATATTGTGTCCACATCCTATAAACAAATAATAATTTGATGACCTTTACGGAGGTGTCTCTAGGCTTTGGTCTGGATTATTTACCATCTCGAGGTTATTGTTTATGAGGTAGAGTGGGCATATTATGGTCTTCAAGAGGTTGAATTTAAATAGATAAAACTATTTATCTATTCATATTCAAAAGATTACTTTTTACAACATAGGCATGGTCTTCAAAGGTATCCTTTACAACTACTCCCTCCGTCCCATAATATAAGAGCATTTTTGACAGTTGTCGGTGTCAAAACCGGCGGATCTCGGGTAGGGGGTCCCGAATTGTGCATCTAAGGTTGATGGTAACAGGAGACGGGGGACACGATGTTTACCCAGGTTCGGGCCCTCTCTATGGAGGCAATACCCTACTTCCCGCTTGATTGATCTTGATGAATATGAGTATTACAAGAGTTGATCTACCACGAGATCGTAATGGCTAAAACCCTAGAAGTCTAGCCTATGATTATGATGATGCCCTATGTACTAAACCCTCCGGTTTATATAGACACCAGTGGGGACTAGGGTTATACAAAGTCGGTTACAGAGAAAGGAATCTACATATCCGAATCACCAATCTTGCCATCCACGCAAAGGAGAGTCCCATCCGAACACGGGATGAAGTCTTCTGTCTTTGTATCTTCATAGCCCAACAGTCCGGACCATGTTAATAGTCTGGCCGTCCGAGGACCCCTTAATCCCCGACTCCCTCGGTAGCCCCTGAACCAGGCTTCAATGACGAGGTGTGCGACGCGCATATTGTCTTCGGCGTTGCAAGGCGGATTCCTTCTCCGAATACTCCAAAATAGTCTTCGAACCCAAGAATCGTGTCCAGCTCTGCAAAACAAGGTCCATACACAACCGTAGAGAGTATAATATCCCACGAGTTCAATCCGCTGACAACTTTTCGTAGCGTGACATCACGTGACCGCCCGGTCATTATTCGAACCATTTTTTAGCCTACCACTTCATATTTCAAGGTGCGGTTTTATTGGCACGTCTCGTCAAAGCAAAGATCGTGTCCCCTTATTGCGGGATTCTCATCAATGCGGGCATGGGTAACCCAACCGTGCCACCTACACGGCCCTTGGGGAATAGGCGAGTTTCAAGGCGAGTGGGGAGGCGCATGACATTTACTGCCTTTTATAAGGGATAAGGATTTACCCTTTTTGACCCACACTTCTCCTTCCTCTGCCCATCCATTCTCGAGCTCCAGCGCCCAAGCTCTCGCCTTCTCCATCCAAAAAAGCACTCCAATCATGTCCGAATCTGGAGAGGAGGCAAGTGGATGGCCTCCTCCGTCAAGGAGAAGGACATCATGAAACTCTGGGTGGTCGGGTACTTGGCCAAGGAAATCGCCCATCGGCTTCCGGCCGAGGGACAGATCGTCCCCACCCTAGAGCCCTAGGAGAGGGTGGTGTTCATCTCACACTTCGTTCGCGGGCTGGGATTCCCTCTCCACCCGTTCGTCCGCGGACTCATGTTCTACTAAGGGCTAGACTTCCACCATCTTGCCCCCAACTCCATCCTCAATATCTCGGCACTTATTGTCGTGTGTGAGGCCTTCCTCCGCATCCCACCTCACTTTGGACCAATGTTGAGGATATCGCTTATCGTTATCGTTTCGGTCAGCTAGAGATTAGAGATTAATCGGAAATCGGTCGATTAATCGATTTTATCGGTCGACTATTAATCGGATTTTTTTGCAAATATCAGGTTCCCAACACTAAAATACGCTATATTCAACACCAAAACAATATTTAACAGAAGTGTTACCTTGATTTCTAGCGTTTTAATCCTCGTATAATGGCAAACAAAATAGGACAATAGTACATATTTCGTAGCAATGTCCACAAAACATAAATAAACATAGTTTTTGCAAACATCGTGCTATGAATAGGTCTAATTTATCGGTAGATTCCCGATAAATCGCTTGTTAGAATGATAAATCGGTCCAAAAGATAAACGACAAAGATAAGGCATAATCTTATCGGTCACTCCCCGATTAGCGATAAATCGGAAGATTAATCGGTGAATCGGAAGATTTCTTGAACAGTGCTTTGGACTATGGCTAAAGACCTTCAATGTGAAGCCGAAGGTGGGGAGTGGTCAACAAGCAGAGTGCGGAGGCGCCATGGTGGGTAAGATGCCCAATATCACATGGCCTGAAGGCTCCTTTGTGGATACTATCAAAGGGTGGCAGTCAAAGTGGTTCTACATCACAAAGCCGCGGACACCAACTGGGCCGCGGCTCCCACATTCTGTTCCGGAGTCCCGATGCAGCTCACCTCCTGGCAAGAGAAAGGCTCGACCAGTGCGCCTCGGACGGTGACAGCGCTCGCATACGCATTGTAACATGATAAACAAAAGAATCAAGCTCGTCAATGTGATCCAGGTGATGCTATTTCGCCGGATCCTTCCATGCCAAAGCCGTACTTGCCATCAATGGGAGTTCGATCCGACCAATCACCAGATCCTACTAGAGCTCTTCGACACGATGCACGAAGACATCTGGAAGGTGCTCTTCGAGGCCAACGAGGCGCCGCTGCCCACGACCAAGGATCGCGGGCACGACTTAACTCACCCTGCTAGTCCGGTAAGTTCTTTCATGTTTTCAAGGTATACCCTTTACTTGCATACTTGAGGAAGGCATCTAAGCCTCCCTATTAATTTTTTCAGGCCTGGACAGAGATGGCGGAGCGGATTAACTGTCCGGCTCTGCTGACCGAAGACCCAGAAATCCCGCTTCTGATGAAGATGCTGGTTCTGGCACCTTATCAGGTGCTGGAGAAGAAGGCCAAGAAGAAGACCAAGGGGACCAGAGGTGGTCTCCGTCGCAAGGGTAATTCGGACGTGACATCCGAAGAAGCCGAGGCTCACTCCTCCGCCGCCGAGGACGACGAGGAAGAGGAGGAGGAAGAAGAAAGCCACCCCCCACGGGGGAAGAATGAAGAGGACGACCTCCACGCGTCTGGAAGCCGAGGCGTCCAAGAAGGGGAAAACCTCCCTTCCGGACAGCTCTGCAACGGCCACCGACAACAACTGGGAGTGGGAGCCCAGGGACAACCCCTGGCCAAATCATAAGTGTCCGGACACGTTCATATATCCGACCTCTTTACCTCATTATTTTAATGTGCTGAATTATGCATTTGCAGTCTGGCTTGGTCCAACCTCGAGCTATCCTCCTCTTCAGAGGGTTAGCTGGACCCAGAGGCAATGGATAGCGGGACCCTTCTGACGGCCTCCTCCCCCAAGACCATGGACAACACTGAGGTGTTGTCCCGAGGGATCCGAGGCCAGGGAGAGGCTTAGGAGGCCGTCCGGGCAGCGCCGGAGGGTGAAACCTCGGTTGCCGATGTCGGTGTCAAAACCGGCGGATCTTGGGTATGGCGTAATTATTAAAAAATCATTACGCACAGAAAAATAAATAAAAGAAATACTAAACGGACTCCAAAAATTCCGAAATATATTTTCCCCGACTTCTAAAATCAAGCCGGACAAGATGAACATTTATTTGGGGCCTAAATGAAATTTTGAAAATGCGCATTTTTCCTAAATTCAAATAAAATAGCAATAAACTCCAAAATAAAATCTTATTTGATTTTATTATTAAATCCTGAATATTTCTTTATTTTGGGAAAGTCATTTTATTCCCTCTCTCATATTTTAATAATAGAAATTATTGAAGATAAAATAAATAAAATCAAATGATCCTATTTTCAAAATTTGAGAAAACTCAAATATGAAAATAACGAAATCCCCAACTCTCTCTCTGGGTCCTTGAGTTGCGTAGAATTTCTACGATCGAGCCAAAATGCAATAAAATATGATATGCAATGATGATCTAGTGTATAACATTCCAAATTGAAAATTTGGGATGTTACAAACCTACCCCCCTTAAGATGAATCTCGCCCTCGAGATTCGGGTTGCCTAGAAAATAGGTGAGGGTGGTCCTTGAGTAGATCTTCCTCTCGCTCCCAGGTGGCTTCATCCTCGGTATGGTGGCTCGACTGAACTTTGCAAAACTTGATAACCTTGATGCGGGTGACTCGGCTGGCATATTCGAGAATCTTGATTGGCTTCTCCTCATAGGTCAAATCACTATCCAATCAATCGCAGATCGCTTCGAAGATCTTTGTATCTCTGGTATATCACCATTTCTGCATGGCACTTCTTCAACTGGGAAACGTGGAACACATCGTGAACTCCTGACAATCCTTCGGGCAATTCCAATTTGTAGGCAACCTCTCCCATACGCTCCAAAACTTTGTAGGGTCCCACAAAACGTGGCGCTAACTTCCCCTTAACTCCAAAGCGCTTAACTCCTCGAAGTGGAGATACACGAAGATAAAATCTGTCCCCGACTTCGTAAACTGTCTCCTTGCGTTTAGAATCTGTGTAGCTCTTCTGCCTGGACTGGGCTACCTTGAGCCTATCGCGAATCAACTTCACCTTCTGTTCAGACTCTTTAATCAAATCTGGTCCAAACAACTGGCGGTCTCCAACTTCATCCCACAACAACGGTGTCCTGCACCTCCTCCTGTAGAGAGCTTCGAAAGGGGCCATGTTCAAATTGGCTTGATAACTGTTGTTGTAAGAGAACTCCGCATATGGCAAATTGTCGTCCCAACTAGATCCATAATCTAGCGCACAAGCTCTCAGCATGTCCTCCAGAATCTGATTGACTCTCTCGGTCTATCCATCTGTCTACGGATGAAAGGCTGTACTGAAATCTAGCCTTGTACCCAAAGTTTCGTGCAACTGATTCCAGAACTTTGAGGTAAACAGGGTTCCTCTATCTGATACAATGCTCCTCGGAACTCCATGCAGACATACGATCCTGGTCATGTATATCTTTGCCAGCTTAGCACTGGTGTAAGTGGTCTTCACTGGGATGAAATGAGCTACCTTCGTCAAACAATTGACTACAACCCATATCGAGTCATAGCCCGAAGCGAGTCTGGGCAATCTGTGATAAAATCCATGCCTAGCTTATCCCACTTCCATTCGGTATCGGCAATGGTCTGTAGCAATCCCATCGCTTCGATGCTCGCCTTCACTCTCGACATACATCACATCTTGCTACATACTCGCAATGTCATACGCATTACGGTCCACCAGAAAGTGTCCTTCAAATCCAGATACATCTTGGTATTTCCTGGGTGAATCGAATATGGCGAAGAATGGGCCTCTTGCAGAATCAACTTCCTGATCTCCGGGTCATTAGGCACATAAACGCGGTCCTCAAACCATAAGGTATCGTGCTCATCCTCATGAAATCTCTTAGCTTTTCCTTTGCTCATCTTCTCCTTTATTACGGCAATCTCCTTGTCAGTCTTCTGAGCTTCTCTGATCTTATCCATCAAGGTAGACTGAATTTCCAATGCTGCTACATAGCCTCTTGGAACTATCTCCAAACATAGCTGTAGGATCAAAAGTATGTCTAGAGGGGGGGTGATTAGACTACTTGACAATATAAAAGTTATGCCTTTTGACAGAGACAAGTTTTTGGCAGATTCACGGTTATGATCAAGTCAAGCATCACCCTACACATGCAATTCTAGAGTATAGGCAGCGGAAAGTAAATTGCACATGTAGTAAAGAGAGGTGGAGAAGAGCAAACGCAATTTTGGAGACGCAGTGATTTTTCTCGTGGTTCCGATAGGTGGTGCTATCGTACTTCCACGTTGATGGAGACTTCAACCCACGGAGGGTAACGGCTGCGAGAGTCCACGGAGGGCTCCACCCACGAAGGGTCCACGAAGAAGCAACCTTGTCTATGCCATCATGGCCCACGCCCACGGAGGCTAGCCTTACTCGGGGTAGATCTTCACAGTAGGCGATCTCCTTGCCCTTACAAACTTCTTGGTTCAACTCCACATCTTGACGGAGGCTCCAAGCGACACCTAACCAATCTAGGAGGCACCACCCTCCAAAAGGTAATAGATGGTGTTGATGATGATGAACTCCTTGCTCTTGTGCTTCAAATGATAATCTCCCCAACACTCAACTCTCCTCACCGATTTGGCTGTGGTGGAAGAAAGGATTGAGTGGAAAGCAACTTGGGAAGGCTAGAGATCAAGCTTCATATGGTGGGAGTGGAGCAACTTGATCTCAACACAAGGGTAGGTAGTTCTCTTCTCGAAATGTAAGGTAGGAGTGGTAGTACTTTCGATGGCTCTCTACGAATGAAGAGGGGTGGAGGGTATTTATAGCCTCCACACAAAATCCAACCGTTACACACATTTGACCAATCTCGGTGGGACCGAAGTTGACAACTCGGTGAGACCGAAAGTTCAAATCATGTGAGCGATTTTCGTGGGACCGAAAATACAAACTCGGTTAGTCCGATTCGTGCAAAGACAGAGCTTGCCAATCTCGGTGGGACCGACTTCATCATCTCGGTGACACCGATTTGATGATGAAGGTTCTGAAGCTTGGCAACTCAAGTTTGGTGAGACCGAGTTCGAATCGGAAAATCCGAGATTTCTAGGGTTTGGCTTTATAGCTGGGGTGGTTCATCTCGGTGTGGACTGGTTTGGAATATCGGTGGGACCGAGATTACTTATGAGTGTATATGGCGGTGAGAGTTCTTGATAGTTTAGGAGATGTATCACTAAGCACTTTGAGCAACCGGATCATTATCATAACCTCATCCCTTTTAATAGTATTGGCTTTCCTATGGACTCAATGTGATCTTGGATCACTAAACCAAAAATGGAGTCTTGAGCTTTTGCCAATGCTTGCCTTAGCATTTTGAGGGTCCACCTCTCCGGTCCTTGCCATACCCATATCCTTGAACTTTCGAAATGATTCTCAAGTAACTATTAGTTCAATGATATATATGTTGTTATTAATTACCAAAACCACCGGGGATTAGTTGCACTTTCAATCTCCCCTTTTGGTAATTGATGACAACATATAGATCAAAGCTTCGACAAAGGATATAATCAATGAATAATATAAATCGCTTTGAGAAGTATGTGATAAGCAAGAGCTCCCCCTAAATTTGTGCATTATTTAAGATTTGCGTTTGAATGCAAATGCACAATCGATTAGGATCATGGGTCACTCTTCCATGTCACAGACATCTTGGTGGAGCGCACAAAATGATAAGAATGAACAGCATGCACCCAATCACCAAGACATGAGTAAATGATCATACAAGATAGGAATAGCATATGATAAGCATTAAGCACACATTAAAGCATAGTACGACCAAGCACTCATTAAAGTAGGCAAACGTAGTATCAAACACATTGAATGTCTCGAAAACCAAAAGTATCTCAAAGAAACCGCAAAAGAACGAAGAGCAAAAGCGCAAAGACAACAAAGCACTCTCTCTCGAAGTCCTGTGATCTATACAATTTCTCCCCTTTGGCAACAAGTTACCAAAAGTTCGAAAAGGCATAGAGCTAAGCGCCTTTGGGGACTCTGTTGGCGGCTCTGTGCAGGTTGATGTTGGAGTTGATATGACAAACATCGGCGAAAACTTCAGGTGATGTCTGTCTTTGGAGGAGTGGTCCTTTGGAGCTGGAGTTGGAGCAACTGATGGAACTGTGGAGGTCTTTGCTGTAGTCCCGTGTCATCCTTTGGAATAGCGGTGATCGGGTCTGAGGAACGGAGCGATCTGTTGATAAGCATCTGGACTAAATCATCCCGCATCTCACGCATAAGCTCTTCCTTCTCCTCTTTGCTTCCTCAATGTCGCCTCAAGCTTGTTGACAGCACTTGCACTTGATCGACTTCACATCCAGAGCGTGGATCTTGTCTTCAACAATCCTCTCTAGGCTCTCCCGAGGCTGTACAATCTTGGCAGCGTTGTTCAATCCTCTGGGTAGCTTCAAGGAGCAGCTCACGACACTCTTTGGTTTAGCTGCTGCTGCCTCTTTGCTTCCTTGTCGACTTTGGCTTTCTTGGCAGCTTCAATCTTTGCTTGACCTTCAAGCGATGTTGGATCCTCCTCATTCATCACAACAACATTATCCTCATGCTCAGGCTGCGTGGTAAGTGTGCTCTATCCAACAAGTATGTGCCCGTGCCAAACTTGGCATTGATAAGCATCTGAATATGCGGGCAAATCCACACGACCTTTTACGGTCATTGCAGTCCTCTTGATGGTCTCAACTATCAAGTCCATCACCTTGAAAGGTGCTCTCTCATCAAGTATGTGCAGCATGTTGATAGAGTATCCTCGATCATGCGATGATCTCGGACTTGGGCATCAAGGTATGCCTCAGAATAGTGTTTGTGGTAGGTAGACCTGCCGGAGATAGTACACCGAGCCGAGCTTCCAAATTCCCAAATCCTTAGTGGAACCTCTTTGTACATGTTCTTCATGGATTCATGATTCTTCTTTGGAATCCCATATACATCAATATCATCCTCTCTTTGTCTTTGGAGCATTGAAGTTCGCCCATTCTTCAACAGTTGAAGAAAATCTTTGGCCTTCATCATCCATACAATCCTTCCATCTGGGTAGAAGTGAGTGTGGCATAGAATTGCATAATCATCTCATCATTCCAATTTGTCAACTTCTGACCCACAAAGTCTGCAACACCACAAGCAGTGAAGCTTTCATGCACATGTGGAAAGAAGTCTCTGTGCTCTTCGCTATCAATGTATTTCCAATCAACGATCGGTGTCTGCGACTATGGGCTTCTTGTCCATCAAGACGGTCTCATAGAAGTCATCTTTGCTCTCGGTGTGAAATCTGGGATCTCAAGCAGTTCTTCTTCTCACGGCATATGGGTCGACTTGTCTCCATAGCCCGAGACCTCTATCTTTCCTTTCCTTCATATTCTCGGCTTGAGGATGAGCATCATTATGAAGTGGCAATTTCGTCAAGTTTCAAAGAAAGCGGTGCTTCATCATCGACACGGTGGTGGCACATCATCTTTGTTCTTTTCAGATCTTTGGAATGTTTCGACTATCTTCTTTGGCTTAGCAAAGAAGCTTTCTTGGAGCTGCCTTGGTGGAGCAGATTGCTTGGGCTTTGAAGTGGCTCCGGCCTCGATGGCATCACCCATGAGCTTAGGCTTCGAGGAGGTGGGATGCTTCCTCATCCTCATCTTCGCTGCTGCATCATCATGCACTAATCTCTTCCTCTTGGAAGTTTTCTTCATCTTGCTTCTTGTTGCCTCTTCCAAATTCAGCTTCTTGGCAGTGATGGATCTGCTTGACTTTTCGGTGCCCTTCTTAGTTTCTTGACCTTGAGGCTCTTTGGCAACAACCTTCCTCTTGGGCTTTGAGGTGACCTCTTCCTCAACAACGAAATCAGAATCCTCATCATCGAGTTCCTCTTCTTTCGCTCTGGTGGCTGCAGGAGGCAAACCACTTGGTGTACTCCTCTCACCATCATCGATGAGTCTTTGGGATCGGGACTAGTGCGCCTCTGGAATATCTGCAATGGGTGTCTCGACTGTTACATTGTCCGGCATCGACATGGTGACAACCCGTGAATAGATAAGGTGTAGGCGAGTAGAAGAGTCATCACAAATTGCGAAGATTTTGCAAAAAATGAGTTCAAATTTTAGTATTAGGTTTTCACGAAGACATTTCGATCGATCGAGTTTAAAATTCGGTGAATCCAAGTGTTCAAGCGAAGCATTCACACCACTTTCGGTTGGACGAAGTGGGTTTTAGTCTGCCAAAAACACTAGGGTTTCACAGAATCGTCATTTCGTCACACCGATTTGCACAACTTCGGTTGGACCGAAGGTGCGAGGTAATGGCCATAGGCCAAATCGGTCATACCGAAAATGTAAAATCGGTCTCACCGAGATGTGTTCGGCGGAAACCTAACCCTAAAACTTTTACTCGAATCTAGTCCAAACGAACTAATCTGGTGTTTAGGAAGATTTCAATCGTGGCAAGATTCTAGGCAAACCAAACGTGCATTGAATCGGAGATGGGAGCACGAGTGGGATCGAAACTCACCCTATCTTGGTGGAGTTTCTCTACGGCGGCAACGGCGCGGAGAAGATGTCCGTTGACGGCGACGGAGACCTGCGGCGAGGGCGCACATGCGACGACAGAGACGATCCGGAGACCAGGGCGACGGCAGCAAGTGGTGTGGGGGCGAGGCGTTTGAAGAAGAAATCAACGCGCGCAGCCCTCGGAGTATATATACCCCTTTGCTGTCGGTGGGACCGAGTTGTAAAACTCGGTGGCACCGAGATGGATAACGCATGAGCGATTATGCACTTGATCACGCCGAAAATCACAACTCGGTTTCACCGAGGTGAAAACCTAGATCGTCTAAATGCTTTCGGTTCGACCGAGTTTGAGTGAGTTGGTCCGACCGAAATCACTTAGAAGGTTTTGGAAGTTAGCCTTTGACGGATCGGTGGCTCGAAAGTGCTCCTCACTCGGAGGGTCCGAAAATGACTTGTTCAAAATTTGTGATGTAAGCATGAATAGAGTTTGAGACAATAAAGCATAGATAGCTAGGGGAGGTACTTAGGCATTCTTGTCCATCCATTTGGTTAGAAAAATCAAAACGACCAAAACAACAAATGGATGTCCTCGAATGGATAAAATCATGCATCCAACATGCTCACACAATAAGATAGCAAATGAAATATGTGTCAAACATGCTCAATTTAAACAAAACTCTAGCAACTAACACACAATTTGTCGATGACTAAGTCATCTTTATATGAGTATATTGACTTAGGGGCCAAATGAGAACATTTGATCATAGGTCATACTCATCGTTTAAGCACAAGTGGGGTTACCACTTTTACATAAAGCATTAATGTGTTCACATCATTTGAAGATGCTTTAGCTCAATTTTTTAGAGCAAAGCTCCCCCTAGATGTGAGAACCCCTTTTAAAGGGTCAAACTAACCTTGGGTTGTCGTAGAAGACTTCATGTAGATGTTGAAGATGTGGATGCTCAATGTTGATGAAGATCATCAAGAGTTGGGAGCAATCCTTTGGATTCGGGCACTTTCAATACCTACATGGGTTAGTCCCACAAGGAACAAACAAGGATATCCACGGACATAGATTGAAGTTCACAATAGATGATGTCCATGAAAGCAATGATTACCTTGTCCCTTGTCTTACCAACAAGAGGGTTTGTGACTCCATGAACTAGTGCACAATGTGGAAGTTGATTGCACAAGTTTTTGCCAAAATGAATGTGAGTGAAGTATGTTGGCGGAGTCACCCTCAAGAACTCTCTAGTTCTTCTTCTTCGGGATCCACATCATCTTGATGGGAATCCTTGGGGTTGTAGTTGAGCTTGACGAAGTAGAACTTGACGTTTCCTTGGGAACCCACTTGACCATGGCTTGAGGTGCTTCAACAAATGCATCAATCTCCTCTTGAAGCTTGTCCTTGCCTTTTAGCTTGTGGTCTTGTGGTGGAAGGTCATCTTGAGCTTGTTCCACATTGGAAGAAGTAGGATCATACTTCTCCTTTTGAAGAACAAACTGAGGAGTAGGATATTGACCTTCTTCCCATTCAACACCCTCGGCGTTGAACTTTCGCTCAAAACCAATTCCTTGATTCTTTCGGTGCCTTCTTTGCTTGCGAACAATTTCCTCAAAGTTCTTGCTTCCGGCAAGGCTCTTGTAGACACCTTTCTCTATAATCCCTTTCAATAAACTATTTTCTTGCTCAAGTGTAACTTGGCTTGAAACATTGTTAGTGGAATCAAGAGAACTACTAGAAGCAACAACATTGGATTTAGCATGGTTATTGTTACTACTAGAGAAAGAATTTTTCTTATGCTTGTCATGCTTAGTTTTAATAGGTGGCAAGAAATTAGACAAGAGAAGTCGTTTGGCAAGATATGAAGAACTCTTCTTTCGAAGATCGTCATTGATTGCTTTTAGAAACTCATGTTCTTGCTCTAGAGTGAGCTTCTCAAGCGTAGCTTCTCATGAGATCTTAGGAGCTCTCTATGATCTTCTTGAGTTGTTTCATGAGCTAACTTAAGAGTGTTTAGTTCTTTAGTTAGGCGCTCAATCTCCTTCATAGCATTGTCATTCGACTCTTCTTGACTATAAAGACTACTAGCATGTTCATCATTACTAGGCTCACTAGATTTATCATGTAAGAGCTCATCTTCACCAAGCAAGTCATCCTCATCACTATCAAAGTCAATGAATTCAGGGTGTGATACCTTGGGGCCTTTAGCCATGAAGCATCTTCCAATTCCCTCATTTGGTGAATCAAATAAGTCATAGGAGTTGGAGTTGGAGGACACGAGAGCAAGACCGACAACACCTTCATGTTGACTGTAGTCGGAGTTGGAGTGATAGCTTCTTTCGGATTGATTGTCGAGTCGGGCGGAAACCCATTCACCTACATGAGCTTGATGTTTTCTTCTTGTGTAGCTCCTTGATGACTTGTCTTTCCTCTCCGAATCCTTGCTTCTCCGAGAGGGTCTTCGTTCATAACGATCATCTCTACTCCTTCTCTCTTTCGAGGTGACTCATCTCTTGAGCTTCTTCTTCTTGGAGATTCTTCTCTTCTCTTGTGAGGAGCCGAACACTCATTTGAGTAGTGTCGGGTCTTCCACAATTGTAGCAGTTTCGATCACGACTAGAAGATCTCTTTTCATCATATGACCTAGACTTTGAGCTTCTCTCTTTGCTTCTACTCTTGTAGAATTTGTTGAAGTTCTTCACCATTAGGCTTATCTCTTCATTGGAAACTAACTTGTCACTTGAGGTTGTGGGAGCATCACTTGTAGCTTTGTAAGCACCACTTGACTTGTTGTGAAGCTCTTCCTTATCCTTAAGTGTCATCTCATGAGCAACAATTCTTCCAATGACTTCGGTTGGCTTGAGATTCTTGTAGTTTGGCATCATTTGGATCAAAGTGCACACGGTGTCATACTTTCCATCCAAAGCTCTGAGAATCTTCTTGATGATGAATCGGTCGGTCATTTCTTCGCTTCCTAAGCCAGCAATCTCATTTGTGATGAGAGCAAGCCTAGAGTACATTTCAGCGACTCCTTCACCTTCCTTCATCTTGAACTTGTCAAGTTGACCTTGAAGAACATCTAGCTTTGATTCCTTCACGGACTCGGTACCTTCGTGCATTTCAACCAAAGTATCCCAAATCTCTTTTGCATTCTCAAGACGACTGATTTTGTTGAACTCCTCGGGACACAAGGCATTGAAGAGAATGTCACAAGCTTGAGCATTGTTTTGCAACATCCGCAATTCTTCCGTTGTAGCTTCACGATCCGAAACTTTTCCTTCCTCGAAGAATTCACCTTGCATACCAACACAAATAATGCCCCATGCGGCTAGGTTATGGCCAAGAATATGCATTTTCATTTTATGCTTCCAACTAGCAAAATTTGTACCATCAAAGTAAGGACCTCTACGAAAATTACCCTCACTAGACGCCATACTCTCCTAGGTTGTGAAACCAAGCTTATGGAGTCCAATGCAATGGAAACCAATACAATGGAGACCAAAGCTCTGATACCACTTGTAGGATCGAAAGTATGTCTAGAGGGGGGGTGATTAGACTACTTGACAATATAAAAGTTATGCCTTTTGACAGAGACAAGTTTTTGGCAGATTCACGGTTATGATCAAGTCAAGCATCTCCCTACACATGCAATTCTAGAGTATAGGCAGCGGAAAGTAAATTGCACATGTAGTAAAGAGAGGTGGAGAAGAGCAAACGCAATTTTGGAGACGCGGTGATTTTTCTCGTGGTTCCGATAGGTGGTGCTATCGTACTTCCACGTTGATGGAGACTTCAACCCACGGAGGGTAACGGCTGCGAGAGTCCACGGAGGCTCCACCCACGAAGGGTCCACGAAGAAGCAACCTTGTCTATGCCATCATGGCCTCGCCCACGGAGGGCTAGCCTTACTCGGGGTAGATCTTCACAGTAGGCGATCTCCTTGCCCTTACAAACTTCTTGGTTCAACTCCACATCTTGTGGAGGCTCCCAAGCGACACCTAACCAATCTAGGAGGCACCACCCTCCAAAAGGTAATAGATGGTGTTGATGATGATGAACTCCTTGCTCTTGTGCTTCAAATGATAATCTCCCCAACACTCAACTCTCCTCACCGATTTGGCTGTGGTGGAAGAAAGGATTGAGTGGAAAGCAACTTGGGAAGGCTAGAGATCAAGCTTCATATGGTGGGAGTGGAGCAACTTGATCTCAACACAAGGGTAGGTAGTTCTCTTCTCGTAAATGTAAGGTAGGAGTGGTAGTACTTTCGATGGCTCTCTACGAATGAAGAGGGGTGGAGGGTATTTATAGCCTCCACACAAAATCCAACCGTTACACACATTTGACCAATCTCGATGGGACCGAAGTTGACAACTCGGTGAGACCGAAAGTTCAAATCATGTGAACGATTTTCGGTGGGACCGAAAATACAAACTCGGTTAGTCCGATTCATGCAAAGACAGGAGCTTGCCAATCTCGGTGGGACCGACTTCATCATCTCGGTGACACCGATTTGATGTGAATGTTCTGAAGCTTGGCAACTCAAGTTTGGTGAGACCGAGTTCGAATCGGAAAATCCGAGATTTCTAGGGTTTGGCTTTATAGTGGGGTGGTTCATCTCGGTGTGGTGGGTTTGGAATATCGGTGGGACCGAGATTACTTATGAGTGTATATGGCGGTGAGAGTTGGCGATAGTTTAGGAGATGTATCACTAAGCACTTTGAGCAACCAGATCATTATCATAACCTCATCCCTTTTAATAGTATTGGCTTTCCTATGGACTCAATGTGATCTTGGATCACTAAACCAAAAATGGAGTCTTGAGCTTTTGCCAATGCTTGCCTTAGCATTTTGAGGGGTCCACCTCTCCAGTCCTTGCCATACCCATATCACTAAACTTTCTGAAATGATTCTCAAGTAACTATTAGTTCAATGATATATATGTTGTTATTAATTACCAAAACCACCCGGGGATTAGTTGCACTTTCAATAGCTCACGAAGATCCTCGGCTAACTCCTTTGGTAACTCTCCGGTCATGAGTCTATTGACATGGCTCTTGCGGCTCAACGCATCCACTACTACGTTAGCCTTTCCGGGGTGATAATGCAATCTCATATCATAATCCATGATGAGCTCCAACCATCTCCTTTGCCTGAGATTTAACTCCTTCTGTGTGAAGATGTACTTCAAACTCTTGTGATCCGTGTACACCTCACAATGGTTTCCGATGAAAAAATGCCTCCATGTCTTCAATGCATGCACTACGACTGCTAACTCCAAATCATGCGTAGCATAATTCAACTCATGGGGTTTAAGCTGACGTGAGGCATACTTAACAACTCTTCCCTCTTGCATAAGCACTGCTCCGAGTCCTCGACGAGAAGCGTTGCAGTATACTTCATAATCCTTGCGCTGATCAGGCAGAATCAACACTGGTGATGTAACCAAATGTTTCTTCAACTCCTAGAAACTGGCCTCACATACCTCAGTCCATTTAAACTTGGTGTCCTTCTTCAACAACTCCGCCATGGGCTTTGCAATCTTCGACAAATTCTCAATGAACCTCCGGTAGTATCTTGCGAGTCCAAGAAAACTCCGGATCTCTCCAACTGTTGTTGGGGCTTCCCAGTTTGTCACGGTGACAACTTTGGCGGGGTCTACTGCTATCCCTTCTCCTGATATAACATGTCCGAGGAATCCAACTTCCTTCGACCAAAACTCACATTTGCTGAACTTGGCGTATAACTGATGTTCTCTGAGCTTCTCCACTACCAAATGCAAATGCTCCTTATGCTCTTCTTCATTCTTTGAGTAGACCAAAATATCATCAATGAACACCATGAAGAACTTATCCAGAAACTCCATAAACACCTTGTTCATCATGTTCATGAAATAGGCAGGTGCGTTAGTCAGACCAAATGACATAACGGTATACTCGTACAGCCCGTACCTAGTGGTAAAAGCCATCTTAGGTATATCCTGCTCTCGAATCTTCAACTGATGGCATCCTGATCGCAAATCGATCTTGGAGAATACCTTAGCTCCTTGCAATCGGTCAAACAAGTCATTGATCATCGGCTGTGGGTACTTGTTCTTGATTGTCACTTCATTCAATCCTCGATAATCGACAACCATCCTTAACGATCCATCCTTCTTCTCCACTAGAAGCACTGGTGATCCCCAAGGTGAAGAACTTGGGTGAATATAGCCTTTATCCAGTAACTCCTTAATCTGCTTCTTAATTTCCTCCAAGTCTTTTGCGGGCATCCTGTACGGTCTCTTAGATATCGGCCCTGTTCCTGGCAAAAGCTCAATCAAAAACTCAATGTCTCTATCCGGTGGCATGCCTGGCAACTCCTCTGGAAATACGTCAGGAAAATCTTTCACCACTGGTACTTCCTCCTGTACAGCTCCTGATAAGGAATTTACTTGAGTCCTATTTGGCACATGCCGGGATACATACTTGATCCTTCTTCCTTCTGGCGTGGTAAGAAAAATCGACTTACTGGCACATTCAATGTTCCCTCCATACTTCGATAACCAATCCATGCCTAATATCACATCCAGTACTTGCGATTCCAGTACTATTAGGTCTAAGGGAAACACGTAGTTACCAATCCTTAATGGTAACCGATCACACCATAGACTAGCCATATACTCTGCTCCTGGCGAGGTTACTAACATGGGTGACCTAAGGGCTTGGGTTGGCAGTTTATACTTATCCACAAATCCCCTTGATATGTATGAATGTGATGCACCGGTATCAAAAAGAACGATTGCAGTAAATGACTTAATCAAAAACTTACCTATTACTGCATCCGGCTGGGCTTCAACCTCCTCCACGCTAACGTGGTTCACTTGTCCTTTGTTGAAAGGATTGGGCTTATTCCCAGAACTTCCATTGTCATTTCCATTCTTTGCTTCAGGACATTCAGTGGCATAATGTCCAGTCTTCTGGCATTTGTAATAGGTGATGTGGCTCAGATCCCTCTTGGCTGGTGTGGGTTGGCACGATTCTGTCCGTTGCTTCCTCCATTCCAGTTACCATTCTTGGGGCCACTATGGTTGTGCGAGCTACCTCCTCCATGGGTATGTTGAAAATGTCCTCCCGAGTTCGGGGTAAAACGAGGCTTCTGTTGAGCTCCAGAATTGTACTTCCCTTGTCCATACTTCCTCTTGCGGCTGTCAATCTGCTGTTGCTTCCCTTCAATCATAAGAGCTCTATCTACCAAGTCCTGGTAGTTGTTGAAGGTTGCTACCATCAACTGCATGCTCAGCTCATCATTCAGTCCTTCCAGAAACTTCTCCTGCTTAGCTACATCCGTAGCAACGTCATCTGGGGCATAACGTGCTAGCTTACTAAAGTCATCCACATACTGGCCAACTGTACGTCCTCCTTGGCGCAAGTTGCGAAACTCACGCTTCTTCATGGCCATTGCTCCTGCTGAAACATGAGCAGTATGGAAAGCCTGCTGAAACTGATCCCATGTGATAGTGTCGATGGGATAAGTGGCTGTGAAATTCTCCCACCATGATGTTGCGGGTCCATCAAGTTGATGTGCGGCAAAACGCACCTTCTCCGCATTTGTGCATTCTGCAGTGGTCAACTCCCTTCCTATCTTGCGGAGCCAATCATCTGCAACTATCGGCTCGATGCTACTAGAGAACACCGGCGGATTCAACCTCAAAAAACGGGCTAAGTGGTCAACAGGTGGTGGTGGTGGTGGGTTGTTGTTGTTGCTGTTCCCCTGATTCTGATTCTGGACTAGTATCAGCATCAATGCATTCTACTGCTGGATCAATTGGGTGAGCTCCGGTGGGAAAGCAAATCCATTGTCACGTCTCGGAGGCATCTCAGGGTTTAGAAAAGATGAGAATATAGAATAGAATGAGGTCTATAGAGAAAACACTACCCATATGCACATGAGACAAATTCAAACAATATCACTTCAATCAATGCAAACAAGGGCATACAACGGTCTAACTATCATTACAAAGGTGCTCGGACTATACTATATACATGGGGGAATTCTACTACTGTCATGGTAGTCGACTAGAAAAACTGCTCGATCGAAGACTCCATGATATCTGCTCCAGCTTTATCAACAAAGTCATCATCGCCATCGTCTGGGTCCGAGTCGGTGTCGTCGATGATGATGTAGTTCTGCAGGCAGGTGAAATCATCGTCTTCTCCTCCAGTCGCGGGAAATCCCATGAATACTTTTAGCTTCTTCTTCAGATCATCGTTCTTCTCCACGAGTATCGCTATTTCCTCCTCATATCCATCGCACGTAGAATTGAGTTCTTCCTCCAACTCCATGATCTTGGTAAATGCCTTCTTCAGATCCATCATGCCTACGCACATCTGGTTCTCCTGGCGACGAATGTGCTGGTTTAACTCCTGGATGAAAGATGCAATTGATCTATCCTTCCAGGTGCTGATCATCTCCCATTGTTCATCTCGGCGCCCACAAATATGCTAGATAGTATCCTTGAGATCCTTATGGTAAACTTCTCCAATGCGTACCATGGTGATGTCGGCTGCCATGCTCTTTCCTAGACTCCAGGTTGGTGCATCAATGGAAAACTCTATGGGCTCAGTGACGGGCATGAACGTTCTTCCTGGGACTTGAACTTGGATCATCCAGCGCTCCTCTTTAGGTAAAGTGGCGATGTAGGTCCCGATGAAGCTTGGTACTCCGATCTTCAGGTATCTAGTGACTTCCTTCAAGTGGCGTCCAAAGGGTGTATCTTCATCCGGTTGCGTGAACTTGTTCCTTGCATCCGCCATCCTAAAAGAGTAGAAAATGTGAGGAGTCAGAAATGAGAAGAGAGAGTAGTGATCTAGGGCTTTAGTTTAGTGGTCGTGTCCTCTGACCAAAGATGCGCTCGATACCATCTTGTAGCGACCGGACCTCAAACGATCGATCTCGTGCTTCAAATGTCATCCTCAGATCGGTAATGCTGACACGCATAGTATTTGAAGGATTTATAACAGAGTAGCAATCACACACTTATTACATCGAATGTCTCAAAATGAGAACTTATTATAATAAATATGGCTTAAGGCCATCTAATAACGATAACAGCGGAAGGCTTTGAAGATAAGCGAGTCCATCAACTCTAACGGCATCACTGAGTATAAGATCACGACCTAAGGCACCTTACTCGTCGTCTGAAAAGTCTGCAACATGAACGTTGCAGCCCAAAACGGGTCAGCACATGGAATATGCTGGCAATGTAACACATAGAGAGTAAAGAAAGGATAATGCTACACTACATGCATATATGGCTGGTGGAAAGCTCTATGGTTACAGTTTTGCATAAAGCCAATTTTTCCCTACTGCAAAGGAATAAATTTTATTTAACTATCATGGTGGTTGTTAAACGTTGAGAAGGGTACTCCAACTCAATCCCAATTAAGCATCATCATTAAACCCAACAAAATTTAATTAAAGTAACATGATGGGATTCACATGATAATCCAAGTACTAGATACTCAAAACGTCCATAACCGGGGACATGACTAACCATAATGAGTTTACACACTCTGCAGAGGTTTGCGTACTTTTCCCCGCAAGACTCGATCTCCTTCGCTTGATTTCTCGCACTACATGGTGTTTGAGAAACGAATGACCGAGACACAGTCTTTCAGAAGCATTAACTCTCTACTCCGGGTATACAGTACCAACCTACATCCCCTACATCTGCTAGTCTACCTCTTCAAGAGCTCAGGCAACTTAATCAACTATGCTAGATCCCATAGTAGCTTGGGGCTGCACACGGAAGTTTCTAGCATGAATAATCTCACGATCCCTTTGAGCCTCGGTGGTGGTCCATAGGAAAATCACACGATACCCCGGGATTTCCAAAAATACAGGCAACACTGGGTTCCCCTGGTGCCTCAGTCCACCCAGATGTGAATTTAAGTTACCACCTTAAGTGAACCATTCATTATCAATCTCACATCTCTCATGGAAACACTCACCCAATCCACGTCTACTAGCATAGCATGGCAATATAAGCAAACGTAGAAGTAACTCCCAAAGGTTTGATAATAAACAGGTAATAGGTTCTACCTCATCTACTTCCCAAAACCCACTTATTAATCAGATCCTAATCATGCAATTGTTTGAGGATTGATCTAATGCAATAAAACTGGGTAGTAAAGAGGTATGATCAAAATGTTACTTGTCTTGCTGATGATCCGTGAAACCTAGAGATTCGAAGTAGCAAGCGGCGCACTCCGGGTACTCTATCGCAAACAAACAAGCATACAATCAGCACCCATATAATGCACATGTAAAACTCAAATAAGAGATCTAACCAGAAAGTTCAACTTAAGAACTTCGGTTTGCAAAGAGAATCAAATCAAACGAGGCAACGAAACTCAAACGACGAAATGAAACAAGCTTCATTTTACTAATCTGGACCAAAGTCAAATTTCACAGTAGCAAAAACTTGTTTGAGTGGGTTAAACGGAAAGAGGGTTTCGAGACGAAACTCTAGGCGCTTGAATCGCCTGATTCCGATAAACAAGCGAAAAGTTATACTAAAACGGAAATCGGATCAGAAATCGCGATCAGAAATAATCGCGGAAAATCCGAGAAAAAGAAAAATGGACGAACAGGCTAATGAACGAACGTTTGTTGTCTGCGTCTAAACGACGAAAACCGTACTTTAAACGAACGTACGGACGAACATCCGCTAAATAAACTAAACCAACAAAAAAAATAAACCGAATCGGATCTAATAAAAAAAACGAATCTAGGATTTTGAAAAAAAAACGAACGGTTTTACAAGAAAAATCGGCGGCTACCTCGGGATGCGGGTTGGCGTGGCAACTACTCGGCGAGGGCGGTGGCGGCGGCGGCTCAAGAAGCGGCGAGGCGGCGGCGGCGGCGGCGACGGCGGCAGTGGCGGTGGGGTCGGGCTGGGGCTAGGGTTTGGGCGGGCTGCAGGGTCGGCTCCCCCGTCTTATAAGGCCGGCCGGGCCTAGAGTCCCAGGCGGACACGGCCCGGTAGGTCGGTTAGCTTTTTTAAAAAAATCATTACGCGCAGAAAAACAAATAAAAGAAATTCTAAACGGACTCCAAAAATCCCCAAATAAATTTTCCCCAACTTCTAAAATCAAGCCGGACAAGATGAACATTTATTTGGGGCCTAAATGCAAATTTGAAAAACTCGCATTTTTCCTAAATTCAAATAAAACAGCAATAAACTCCAAAATAAAATCTTATTTGATTTTATTATTAAATCCTCAATATATTTTTTGGGAAAGTCATTTTATTCCCTCTCTCATATTTTTATAATAGAAATTATCGAAGATAAAATAAATAAAATCAAATGATCCTATTTTCAAAATTTGAGAAAAAACTCAAATATGAAAGTAACGAAATCCCCAACTCTCTCCGTGGGTCCTTGAGTTGCGTAGAATTTCTAGGATCGAGCCAAAATGCAATAAAATATGATATGCAATGATGATCTAATATATAACATTCCAAATTGAAAATTTGGGATGTTACATAGCGGGACGTGGATGCCCATATTGGCCCCTACATATTCAACGAAGATCTTTATCGGTTGAACCACGATGTCAAGGATTCATTGAATCCCGTATGCAATTCCCTTTGTCCGGAGATATGTTACTTGCGTGAGATTCGATTGTCGGTATCTCTACCTAGTTCAATCTCGTTGACGGCAAGTCTCTTTACTCATTCCGTAATACAATATCCTGTAGCTAAATCTTTAGTCACATCGCTGTATTGTCGGGTGGGCCCTGAGATACCTCTCCATCATACGAAAGGACAAATCCCAGTCTTGATCCATGCCAACTCAACAGACACTGTCGGATATACCTGTAGAGCATCTTTATAGTCACCCAATTCTGTTGCGATGTTTGATACACAGAAGGTACTCCTCTGGTGTCATTGCATGATCTCATGGTCATAGGAACAGATACTTGACATGTAGAGAATGATAGCAATAAACTTGATACGATCATATGCTACGCTAATAGTTTGGGTCTTGTCCATCACATCACTCTCCTAATGATGTGATGTCGTTATCAAATGACAACTCATGTCTATGACTAGGAAATGATAGCCATCTTTGATCAACGACCTAGTCTGGTAGAGGCTCACCAAGGACATGTTGTTGTCTATGTATCCACACACGTATTTGAGTTTCCAGTCACTACAATTATAGCATGGATAATAAAAGATTACCATGAACAAGGAAATAAAATAATAACCACTCTATTATTGCCTCTAGGGTATATTTCCAACAGGGCCCACATGGCTCTGCTTGACCAAATCTCTGGCCTATAAATTCCCTAAAATTGAGGAACCCCTAAAGCGAGACACAAATATTTTTTTATCTCCCCCGCAAGTCTCTATTCATCTACGATCCCATCTGGAGGCCTATTCCGGTACTCCGTTGGTTTTAGAATATTTGGTTTGAGAATATTTGGAAATTTATAAAGGTGGAATTATGCCAAATGGACTTGAGTGGGAGTCACGAGCTCGGGGGCGCGCCCTGAGTGTCGAACCCAACAAGGAGTAGAAGGAAATCACAAGTGGTTTTCAGCAAGGTAATTTCTGCAGGCACTGAAATTGACGGTAACAGATAGTTTGATAACAAGATAATTCGTAACAAGCAATAAGTAGTAATAGTAACAATAGTTGCAGCAAGGTAGCCCAATCCTTTTTATAGCAAAATAATGGAATCTTACACTCCCACCATTCCTGTATGTAAGGTGTATTATTTTAGTCACGCTGACCAAGGCGCTTATTATAGAGGTGTTAGGACAAAAGTACCCTTGGCAAATTTGTTGGTTAGTGGCAAGTAAATCAGCGAGTCTAGGAAAGTAAGAGATACATGCAACTGAGGAAGAGATAGTTTCCTTCTTTTGATACAAGGAGAGATGCAGAAAATCAGGAGAGAGATACTTCCCTCTTTCTGGAGGGATAAAAGGGGAATTATGAGGATTTAGAAGAAATGCACCTTGCATTGTGGAATTTTATCAAAAAACAAATACACCTTATATAAATGAATGGAGGAAGTAGTAAGCAAAGCGTTTTTGAGGACACACATGAATTTCATCTAGTCACTTCTATCATGTTGGTTTGATTCACGCTCGCTACTTTGTGAAAGTGTCACTAATCCTCGGGTGGTTTTGGTAATTCATAACAATACACAGCTCATTGAACTAATAGCCATTCAAGTTAAATGTTTCAGAAAGTTCAATGATTAGCATGGCATGGACTAGAGATGTGGACCCCTCAAAATGCTAAGGACAAAGATTGGCAAAGTCTCAAGACACTTCATTTTCATTTTAGTGATCCAAGATCACATTGAGTCCATAGTAAAGCCAATACTATTAAAAGGGGATGAGGTGTTGCTTAATGGCTTGCTTGCTCAAAATGCTTAGTGGTATTGCTCCAAAGCACTCAACCACTTTCTCAAATCCAAATATGTCCAAAAACTAAAGTCAAATTGGCCCCACCGATTTGATCTATCCGGCGCCACCGAGTTCACTTGACATAGCCACTGCCAGAAACCCTAATCAATTCGGTCACCGATATGGCTCTCGCTCTCACTAAGATGGCTTTGCAAACTCTCTGTTTCCCTTCGTAACATTTCGGTCTCACCGAAATGAGCGATCTGTCCCTCCGAGTTTGCATTGCAAACTCTTTGTTTCCTTTTCGTAACATTTCGGTCTCATTGAAATGAGCGATCGGTCCCACCGAGTTTGCTTGACCAACTCTCTGTTTGATTAATTGCTGAAATCGGTCTCACCGAGTTCATGCGATCGGTCTCACTGAGATGAGGCTTTGCCCTAGCCTTAGCACATCAGTCCCACCGAGTTGATCTTGTCGGTCCCACCGAAAATCCTAACGTTCACATTTTTAACTAAATCGGTCTCACCGAGTTCACCTATTCAGTCTGACCGAGTTGGGTCAAATGTGTGTAACGGTTAGATTTTGTGTGGAGGCTATATATACCCCTCCACCCCCTTCTCTATTTAGGAGAGAGCCATCAGAACGTGCATACACTTCCACTACTCATTTTCTGAGAGAGAACCACCTACTAATGTGTTGTGACCAAGACATTCCAATCCAACCACAAGAATCTTGATCTCTAGCCTTTCCTAAGTTGCTTTCCACTCAAATGATCTTTCCGCCATAGCCAAATCTATGAGAGAGAGAGAGTTGAGTGTTGGGGAGACTATCATTTGAAGCACAAGGGAAAGGAGTTCATCATCAACACACCATCTATTACCTTTTGGAGATTGGTGTCTCCTAGATTGGTTAGGTGTCACTTGGGAGCCTCCTTCAAGATTGTGGAGTTGAACCAAGTAGTTTGTAAGGGCAAGGAGATCCCCTACTTCATGAAGATCTACCCAAGTGAGGCAAGTCCTTCGTGGGCGATGGCCATGGTGGGATAGACAAGGTTGCTTCTTCATGGTCCCTCCGTGGGTGGAGCCCTCCATGGACTCGCGCGACCATTACCCTTCGTGGGTTGAAGTCTCCATCAATGTGGATGTACGATAGTACCACCTATCGGAACAATGCCAAAAATCTCCGTGTCTACATTGCATTTGCCCTCTCCAAACCCTTCCATTTTACCTTCATATGCAATGTTTTACATTTTGCTGCCGCACTCTTAGAAATGCATGTGTAGGTTGATTGCTTGACTTGTGCTAAGTTGCTAAAATCACCCAAGACATAAAAATTGGGAAAGGCTAGATTTTTATTTGGTCAAGTAGTCTAATCACCCCCCCTCTAGACATACTTTCGATTCTACAAGTGGTATCGAAGCTTTGGTCTCCATTTTCCTTGATTTCCATAGCTTTTGGTGATCATTGCCTTGGTTTCACAACCTAGGAGAGTATAGCGTATAGCGAGTGAAATTACCACCGCAGAGGTCCTTACTTTGATGGTACCAATTTTGCTAGTTGTAAGCATAAGATGAAAATGCATATTCTTGGACATAACCCCGTCGCTTGGTCTATTGTGTGTATTGGTTTTCAAGGTGAATTCTTTGATGTGAGAGAACCAAATCGTGAAGCGATTACAGAAGAATTGAAGATGCTGCAATACAATGCACAAGCTTGCGATATCCTCTTCAATGGATTGTGCCCCAAAGAATTCAACAAAATCAGCCGTCTTGAGAATGCAAAGGAAATTTAGGATACTTTGATTGATATACATGAAGGTACCGAGTCCGTCAAGGAATCCAAACTGGATGTGCTTCAAAGTCATCTTGACAATTTCAAAATGAAGGATGGTGATGGTGTCGCTGAAATGTACTCTAGGCTTGCTCTCATCACAAATGAGATTGCCGCCTTAGGAAGTGAAGAGATGACCGACAGATCATCATCAAGAAGATCCTAAGAGCCTTGGATGGAAAATATGATATCGTGTGCACTTTGATCCAAATGATGCCCAATTACAAAGATCTCAAGCCAACAAAAGTCATTGGAAGAACTGTTGCTCATGAGATGTCACTTAAGGATAAAGAAGAGCTTCACAACAAGTCTAGTGGTGCTTATAAAGCTTCATGTGACGCTCCTGCCACATCAAGTGAAAAACAATTCTTCAATGTAGAATTGAGCTTAATGGTGAAGAACTTCAACAAGTTCTACATGAGTAGAAGCAAGAGAGAAGTCACAAGTCAAGGTCCTACAATGACAAAAGATATTCTAGTCGTGATCGCAATTGCTACAATTGTGGAAGACCGAAGACCCGGACACTACTCCAATGAGTGTACGGCTCCCTACAAAAGAAAAGAAGACTCACCTAAAAGGAGAAGTAGAAGAGATGAATCACCTCCAAGAGAGTGAGGGAGTAGAGATGATCGTTATGAACGAAGACCATCTTTCAATATCCGTATTGCCTCCAGTCTCTTTTGCCCATCCCGCATGTACCATATCTAAAAAACCTTTAGCTCGAACCATGAAAGTTCAAATGAGAAGGTCATTATGTTCCCTAAGTGGGCTGCTTCACCCGAATCGACAAGTAGAGGGTTTGGATCCGAGAGTCCCCTTTGTAACGCTCGCATTGTAGAGGACACTTTTGCTCCCAATCCATAGAAGCCGAAACACGATCTAGCTTCTCATAAGTTGGAATTGGATGATCACTAGCCTATGTATATTTACAACCTAAAAGAGTGATCTTCCTCCAGATTGTTAATAATGGCGTTAAAAATGAATGTCCATCTACCATCAAAGTTGTCATTATTCCTTTCATCATGTCTACCAGTGATGTTAAAATCCCCCACAAGAATAGGGAGTTTCTCATCCCCACAAATACCTACTAATTTTGATAGGAATCTGGGTTTGTGCTCAGGTTGCGCCGTGGCATCCCAATAAAAGTTGTCAATTTTCGTCCGCACATGAAATTTGAAGCAAAATCACCCACATCCAATTTCCTCACTTCAAGTGAGGCCTTGTTAACACCAGGTAAAACCATCGCCGGACCTTCCTTGGGATGGACTAGACAATACCATATGAAATCTAAACCCCCTGAAACAGTACCAAAAAACTTGAAAGTAACATTGGGTCTCCCGTTCTCCGAGAAAGCAAAGAATCGAACTTTTATTCTCTACAAGTTTCCTCTAAAACCCTCCGTTTAGCCAAGTCTAGAAGACCTGTGCTATCCGAAAAAGCCCATCTCATTAATCATCGTAAAATTTCTATTTAAACTCGAACTACGTCGTTCCTTGTTAAATATTTTTGCAGGGGCTTACGGAATTCGTTTCAAAACCAAATCTAAACATATATTTGATGCGTCCAATATAAATATTCAACAAGCATTTTTCAACTATAGCAAATATAAAGAGGTCAAAGTTTTAAATGTATTTTTTTTCCTGGGAAAAGTTCAAAATTGCCGGCTTGATCCACAACAATAACATCTTCTTTTTTGGTGAGTGAGTCGTCGTGGTCCTTTGTCACTACTCGACCACCACCACCGTTGCATACACGTAAATTAATACTACTATACAATGGTCTCAAAAAAAGCATACAGTAGGCGCGACAATTTTACGCAGAACTGGGTGTGGACGTGTGGTTGGGAAGAACAAACAATGCACGGGCTATACACGCTGCCTGCTCGGCCAGCCTTGCCGCTAGCAGTGGGAGCTAGCCTGCGGGCTTGGTGGAGACAGACGCCACGATCCAGCAGCACCTTTGATCCACCTTCTCTAGATTAATCTCCACTAGTTTTGTTTTATAATCCTTGGGTGTCCCCCAAACGTCTCAAGTTGGTGCTGTGTCGCCGCTTTGTTGAGCAGCGGCGCGGGAACCGCACGGGCTGGCACATGACACGGGCCGACGTGCCGCGCTTGAGGCGTGCCGGACCGGCGACAGTGTCCGTCCGTCGAAAGGACGTGCGTCCCTCGTATACCTGAACGGAACGCACGGATCTTTCACCTGACAATGGAAGTCTGAATATTTGGCCTGGAACAATGTTGTGAAAACTAAGATAAGAACCTGCGGCAAACAAGGGCGCTTTAAAGTATGGCACGCACGTCCGCACGTTTGCTTCGCCCCGCCCCGTCCCGCTAAACCGGAGCACGATTCCTCGAAAGGCATGGCCGCATGGGGCGTCGCGCGCCCGGCGTCCGCGGCCGCTCGCTTCCACGTTTCTTTCTCCCGGGAACGACGGCGCCTCGCCTCGCCTCATCTCACGCTATTTCCGTCGCCCCGCCCAAAACGCGACCGCTGCCGCCAAAAGAAGCGCGCGGCCGTGAAAACAGTTTGCCAATTATTAGGAGGTGAACAGAACGTGGTGAATTAAGATCGTGGCGCCCGTGAAGTCCTGGTTTCGTGGGGCTACGTGCGTACGAGGACGCCCGTCGGCCGAACCGGCGCGACAAGCGCGCCGCCATTGGCGACGGCGTGGCCGGCCTGTTTCTTTGCGCGGTGCCCGCCCACATGGCAGCGAGCGCGGCGCGCCGGTCGTTGCGGAATCTATCGACCCATGAAGCGGTGGTTCACAAGAATCCGAGGAAAAAGGTTCCCATCGCTGCTAGTACGGCAGTGGATCTGGACGACTGCACGATTGGACGATTGTTGCATGCCACCCTAGGCCTCACTGGCGCCGGCGCACGGCACGTACATTCACTTCTGGGCTGGCACGACACGAACGCAACGCACGAACAGGCACTCCGTTACCGGTTTACCACACGCAGCACACCTGGCCGTGACCCGAGAGCCGGTCACGAATTCAATGCGGCCGCTGGACAGCACGGTGACACGAGTACAGCAAACTCTTGGTCCCGACGCGAGTCTCGTGACGCTCAAGCTTCTTCCTCGCGCACGCCAACGCGGCAGTAATTTAATTACTAGCACCACACAAATAATAAGTATCACCAAAATGGTGGCATTTCGGTGGGGGCACGCTGTTTTCCGCGTGAAACCACTTCCGTGAATGGTCCCTCTAATAACGCGCTGATCTGCCTAGATCGCACGTTCGATTCGGCTCAGTGCCTTGGTGTGAACTCCACACAACTTTCCGCTGTTCATACGATGTTGTTTCGTCGCACATTAGCTGAACGGCCACCCAACAACGCAATGTACTACTACCAGTGGGTTGGGTTGGGTCGGGTGGGTACCAAAATCACGACATTACGAACGCGACGCCAGAAAAACCATGAAGCGAGACAATTATTGGGCGCCATTTCCAGAGGCAAAAGTCACATGAGCTGAGGTTCAGCCAGAAGGGATGACACGACGCGGCGAGGTGAGGTGAGGTGAAACCTCTCCTCCAGACGTTGCGCATGAGCCGTAGAAAAGAGCTGGTTATTTTGGCCATGTTACCATACTTAACCCGGCCGGTTAAAAACGCGGCCCCGAGGAGAGGAGCACAAAAAACACGCCGGCGCCACCACCACCGCAAACGCAAACGCAAACGCAATCTCCATCCATGGCCCGGGTGTAAAACTTTTTACATTTTTGAACAAATCGCCCGGGGGTAACTTTCGCCCGTCCCCTTTCTTTATAAACCACCCGCACATCCACCCCTTTGACCTCCACATCTGCTCGCCGTCCTTTGACATTCCTCCTCCCCCACCCCCACCCCCGCCGCTTTTCTCCCCCGCCCGTCCGTCCGTCCGTCTTCCGTCCGGTGAGAGAGAGAGGGGGGATAAATACAGTTTGTGAGGAGTGAGAAGCATTAGTGGCAGGAGAGGAGAGGCAGCCATCAGCACCCCGTACGTGTTGGGCGTAATTATCTCTTCCCCGAGCGGCGATTTCTGGCCTCCGTCCCTCGCCCTCGCGCCTATAATATTCGGGTAGGGGGTCGTTCCGTCCACGCTTCACGCAGGCTGTTCCTTCTCGGGCGGAAATGGCGGAGGAGCACAACAGCGCGGCCGCCGGCTTCTGGCTGCCGGACGAGTTCCTCGACGACGACTTCTTCTCCGACCAGAAGGCGGCGGCCGCGTCGGCGGCGTCGGCAGCGGCCAGGAGCGACAGCGACGACGAGGACGGGCTCGGCGGCCTCTCGCGCCGCGTGGCCGGCCTCGACTGCGACGCCGGCGACCGCGCCATTCCCAAGGTTGGTTTTCGGTTTCTGGACTCTCGTCTCGTCTCCTCTTGGCTTGGTTTGGGTTGGCATCCCTGTTTCTGTTTGGAAGCATCTGATTGTTGTTTCTCTCTCTCTCTCTCCGTGTCTCGCGCTCCAGGCGGAGGTGATGTCTGGGTCTCCGCAGTCCACGCTCTGCGTGCTGCAGGCTTCCGGGGAGGACAGCCCCACCGGCGGCGCCTCGCAGGTCAGCTCGCCGCCGTCCTCGCCGCTGGAGCAGCAGCCGGCCGACCCATGGGACCTGTTGCACGAGGCGGCTGGCCAGGTGGCCCGCCTGGGCGTGGACACCGTCCCCGTGCCTGTCAACCCTCCCCCCATCCATGGCACCGGCGTCGCGCCGCCGGCGAGGAAGACCTCTCCGCCGCTGCTTCCGTCCCCAAAGCCCGTCGGCCCTTACCAGTACCCGCCCAACAACCCGCTCGCCCAGCGCCAGGCCCAAGTCGCTCGTGTGAGTTCCTCTGTCTTGTCATACACCGCGCCGTCAAACTCTTGCGCTTCGTTTCTCGCCGGAGTGATTATTCTCTGACGTTTTGTATGATTTCGGGTTTCAGTTCCATCTCCTGAAGCAGCAGCAGCTGATGAAGCATCAGAGGGAGCAGCAGCTGGCCATGGCGGCGGCCATGGCGTGGGGCTCCACCGACGTCGGGCCGCTGGGGCTGAACCCCTCGGCCTGGCCGCCGCTGCAGAAGTCCCCGCACCACGCCCCACCCTCCGCGGCCGGCATGCGCGCCGTCTTCCTCACCCCTCCCGGGGCCAAGCGCGAGTGCACCGGCACCGGCGTGTTCATCCCCCGGCAGGCAGGCGCGCCCGCCGAGCCCAAGAAGAAACCAAGTGCGCCCCCTTTCTCGCCCCCACTTCCTTTGCCTGCCCTGTCATGTCCCCCAAAAGTATTTTTAGCTAAAAATCCTGCGGTTCTGCTTGGCCTCAGGCTGCTCCACGGTTCTCCTCCCGGCGCGCGTCGTGCAGGCGCTCAATCTCAACGTCGAGGACCTCGGCGCCCGTCCGTGCTACCCCGGAGCCTTCGTTCTTGATCACGGTAAGCAATTAATCCCATCTCATTACGCATTGGCAACGCCAATGATAATCGCATATTTTTTCGGGGTTATGAAGATCCATCAATGACATTTCGAACTCCTTTTATGTTTTGTCTCGCAGACGCGCTGGTGAGCCGGAGCAACGCGATGCAGGCGAGCCAGAAGCGCGAGCACAGCGCCAATGCCAATGCCGCCGCCGTGCACTCCCCGCCGCTCGCCGTCGCCTGCGACGTCAATCTCCCGCAGGAGTGGACGTACTGAGATGCATCGTCCGTCCGTCTCCCCCCGTTTCCATGGATTACTACCATAATTAAGCATTACTTATTTCTACTATTATCGATGGGTTAGCGCTAGGTAGATGTTAGCTAGAGGTAGGAGGCGGTGGCGGTAGCATCAGCGTTAGGTGTTCTTTTGTGCGTGCGTGCGTGCGTGTGGTGATATATTGGTTATTTTGGAGGACGGTTGGTGATGGATGGATGGATGGGCGCGGACGAACAAACGGAGGAGAAACAAAATCCATGGCCTCCGTAGGTTGTCGCTGGGAGGAATAATAAGTGTCGTGGTTCCGACGAAGGAAGAAGTTTCGGAGGTATGGTGCTGCCTGCTTAGTAGTTGTAGCTCTCGCTGTGTAAGGCGATGATGATTGGGAAAATATCATCGGCAGTCTGGAAAGGTGTCGCTGTAAGATAAGTAAGTATGAAGAAAGAAATAAGAGCTCCATGTTTCCATTAGTTGGATTTGCTTTGTTGCAATTCCACTTCGGTCATGTGTACTATCATGTCATCCCTTTTGGCATCGTTCGGTTGCTTCATGAATAAGGAACCCCTCTCTTCTATATTAAGGAAAGATATAGTGGTGTTTTTTGTTCGGTGCTTGGGCTTTTCCTCCATCCATTTAGTTTTGTTTCAGAATTATTTTTGCATGTGAAATTGGGCGAGTGTCATACTAGCTCAGTGATTAATTACACTTGGGAAGGAGTAGGTTCAACAGAGCTGGTGGGTGCACTCCACTTGCGTACAAAAGTCTAATCATGTGACGTACAGTTGCTTAACACGATGGTATTGTCTGTTCTTTCTTAATTGTGTAGCTGATGGTTCCGATTGGAATTAACGGGCCATCCGCCTCCAAAGAATCTTCCCGGTCGGCCCCCCGGTATCTTGCATCTTCACGGCTCGTGTCATCGTCTGACAGCGACGCCTGTGTTGCGTTTGGATCCCCGTAATTCTACGCCTCAATTATTTGCGAGATCCATCCATCCACCCGTTTAAAATCGAGAGGTCGGGGCCGGGATGGGCGACCTGTTCTGAATCTTCCATCGCTGGTCCCTGTCCGCTCGCCCCAGCCGGCGTTCCGTCCGTGCGTGGGCGTGGCCAGGGGGCTGAGGCGAGTGGAGATTCCGTTACGGCCTCGCATGGCTCCATCCTGTCGTCCCGTTGCGCCGTGCCGCTCTGCCTGCTCTGACCCGGTCAATGCGCCCGGCTTTGTTCTGTGCGACGTCTCCCTCTTTTCGTCCTGTTCCATGCTCGCACGGGCCTTGTCGATCCCAGGGGAGTCGGGCCTCCGGTCCTCGGCCTCGCTCCGGATCAAAAGTTGTCGCGCCACTTGTCGAGAATTTTGCGAGCAGATCCTTACTTTTATCTCTCTTTCGCATCGATGTTCTTTTTGTGTGTGTGCGTGGAGAAAACACATTGATGCCTTTGGCAGCGAGTTGGGGAAGATCGTAATCCGATTCCTATCTCGTTCAAGGGCACCATGGCACCATCAGACAAAGCGGATTGCCGCGTTCCCGAATGTTTCTTTCTGGAATGCCTTTTCTTGGATTCTTGTCGTACTTCTTGCCGAGAAGGATATATGCTGAAACACTTTCGCTGAAACACTTTCCGAATGTTCAGTCGTAGCAGTAACTTATTGGTGAGAGTCCGCTCTAACTTATACTGTAATGTAATGCAGAAATTAGGCAAAAATCCTCTGGCGATTGAGTTTATTCCACTACAAGTCGTGCCAAAATTTTTGAGACAATTCGTAGTATGAGCTAGCAACCGCCAAAATTCTTCCCGAGTAATACTAGTACGGTCTTTTGTATTTTGCTTTGTCGCTCAGAACGGCTCTACTCCACGTACCGTACCTACCATCATTGCTACTACTACCAGTAGGAACCTGGCCGTCCGTCCGGTCCAGTGGTCTGCTGTCTGCGTCGGTGGAAAGGTGGGTGCGTCCGAGCTGGTGCGAGCGGCGCCCATGTGGCTCTCACGTTGCCGAGACACACCGGCCGGGCGGTGCACCAGTGGCACGGCCCCCGTCGGGTGATTGGGTCGCGGCTCGTTGTCACGCTGGTTGTGCGAGCGTGTCGCCTCTGATTGCTCGCCCATTCCCTTCTTTGGCCCTGTTTGGATACTCTAACTCAGTTAGAGGTTAGAGTTAGATTCTAACCCTGAACTAACCCTTAACTAACTCTAGCCAAAGAAGTGTTTGGATGGCAGGGTTAGATGGAGCGCAGATACGGCGAGGCGCCTTCACGGGCGGTGCGAGAGGGAGGGAGGGGAGGACGATAAGCTTCGAGGAAGTGGGGAGGGATCTGCTGCGGAGAGAGCGAGAGAAAAAGATGTTTTTTTAGTGGTCCCAAGAAGAACTAACCAAATAAGCACCTCTTGGATGGGTTAGATTTTTTGAATGGGTTAGATGCATCCAAACCAAACTAACCCTCATGTTTGGATATTTTTGGGTTAGTTGAGTCCAAACTAACCCAAACTAACTCTAACCCATGGATCCAAACAGGGCCTTTATCAACTCAAAACCACCCACCGGTGTTGCTTAACAAGTGCGCTCTCTCTACTTATAAAATGTGTACTGTACCGTATGTCCTACTACCATCATGGCCGTAGCAGTATGTTGCTGTTCGAATCTACGGAATACGAGGCGAGCCGACGGGAACGATGGGCGGGCGTAGGAGTGCCTGTGGCAGTACGAGGGAATTCAAAATCCTGTGGCGCGCTTCCTCGCGTGGCCTGCTGGGCTATACTAGAACTGAGATGGAAGATGGGCATGGCAGTGGCAGGCCAGCAGCATGTGCCTAGAGATTTGAACTGGCAGGGCCGGGCTTTAATGCGCATTCTCTGACATGTGGAGTAGTCAACCTCGGGCAAATTATTAGATTTAAAGCATGATTTGTTCTTACCACTAAAAAAAGGCATGAGTTGTTTGCTGATGTCATAGACTCACATGGGTGGAGACATTGGCAACTAAACAACATTAGGAGTACTTGATTTTTTATTTTTATTTTGCGAATAGGAGGAGCACTTGATTAAAAGAACTGAAGTACTCCCTCCGTAAACTAATATAAGAGCGTTTAGATCATTAAACTAGTAATCTAAACACTCTTATATTAGTTTACAGAGGGAGTAGTACGTAAGCGAGGCAAATGGAAGCTTGCGGTGACATTTCAGGAGTGTAGTATAAAATTAGAACTCCAAGTCAAATAGCAACAGAACCACACAGAAACAAAGTGTGCGTTTGAATCCCTGGTCAAATGCTAGCTTCCATTTGTCGGCACCTGACCCCAACCATGTGAAATCTTTGGCGCCGTTTGAATTTCCCTCCAACGGCGGCAGGCCGAGACAAAGAGGAAGCGGCGGGGTCCTATCCTATCGTAGTTCCTAGGTATAGTATCCTTGAACCTGAGGTTTGGCATCCCACTATAGTGCTTCACCGGCAGTTTTTGGCTTGGCCCATATTCAAGCTGGCTCTGTAGCTCCGAGTGCTTCACCGGACAGGGCTATGGCCTATGAGGGGACCGATATTCACAGTAGTAGTAGATCAGCAAAGTACAGCGGTCAGAACCTTTTTTTACAGTACAGAAAGATAATTAATTTTGTGATCCTTGCTTTACTGTGACTATTTCTCTCTAGGACCACAAAGTTGGGGCTGTACGAGTGTCGCTTGCAAGTACTAGTAGCTCGCAATTAGCTACTTGTGGGAACAACTACCGGTCGTTTTCTTCGTAGTTACAGTGGGGTGGGATTGAGATCGTAGGAAGTAACTAAAAGTATGGCGCCGGCAAATTAAGAAACGTCATGCGTTGACATTTTTGTATGTGATGCTAAGAGCATCTACAGCCGGACTTGGCAAATCTGCCCCCCTATACGCCCGCGGACGCACCCAGCATCCCCGCAGACGCATCCGGGCATGCCCTTATATTTCACTCTGGGCATCCCATATCTCAAATCCGGACTCTCACATGCAAATACATACACATCAATCATACAAGCCAATGTCTCAAGTAAATAACAAATATTGGTACCGAACAAAAATAGTGTTTACATAAAAAAACACGGATATAAAATTTATTTTAAGTGCACTACTCAGCTCTTTGGTTTCCATTATGGGTCTCATATGCTCCACAAGATCATTAAGTAGATGAGCGTGCATCTGATGATCTCGAAGATTCTGATGCATCTGCAGAAAGTTCATAAGCTGAGATGCATCTTGATCTTTCAGGATTTCAACTTGTTCTCCAGGTGCTTCAAAATCATTGGTTAGGGCTACACTATCACCCTCATCCTCAACAATCATATTGTGCAAAATAACACAACACGTCATGACCTGCCATAAAGTTTATGATTCCCACATCATCGCAGCCTCATGAACAATTCACTAACGAGCTTTAAGCACTCTGAATGCCCTCTCCACACCCTTCCTAGCCGGTTCCTACATTGTTGCAAAGTGGCTCTGTTTTATTGCCATGCAGTTCGGATATGGTCTTCACAAACGCGCCCATTGAGGATCGATGCCATCGGCAAGATAGTATCCGATGTTGTAGTCTCGACCGTTGATGATGTAGTTGCACGGCGGCGATTCTCCATTGCAAAGCCTCCTGAACACAAGAGATCGTTGATGTTGTTGTGAGAACCCGACATTTCAAAGAAAGCATGCCAAATCCATAAGTCATGTGATGCCACTGCTTCTAGTATGATTGTGGCCTCCTTGGTGTGACCTTGATACATTCCCCGCAAACCTTTGGGGCAGTTCTTCCATTGCCGATGCATGCAATCAGTTGATCAGAGCATTTCTGGAACCCCCCTCGCCTCTCCAATAGCCAATAACTTCTCTGTATCTTGCGCATTTGGTTCCCTGAGATACTCAGGTCCAAACACCTCCACCACGATACGGGCAAACTTGACAGTAGTCTTCAGGCATGTGCTATCCCCCATCCTGACCATCTCACCAATGGCATCTGCAGCCATACCAAGTGCCAACATCCTTAGAGCAGCTGTGCACTTCCGCTTGGCAGAGAAAGAGAGTTGTCCGTAGCAATCCCTTGTGAGCTTGAAGTAGTCATCGTGTGCCTCCACTCCCTCCACATGTTGGGGAACGTAGCAGAAATTCAAAATTTTCCTACGTGTCACCAAGATCTATCTATGGAGAAACCAGCAACGAGTAGAAAGAGAGTGCATCTACATACCCTTGTAGATCGCTAAGCGGAAGCGTTCAAGTGAACGGGGTTGATGGAGTCGTACTCGTCGTGATTCAAATCACCGATGATCAAGTGCGAACATACGGCACCTCCGCGTTCAACACACGACAGACCGACGATGTCTCCCACGCCTTGATCCAGAAGGAGAGAGGGAGAGGTTGAGGAAGACTCCATCCAGCAGCCTGTGGCGTGGTGGTGGTGGATGAGTGTGGCAATCCAGCAGGCTTCGCTAAGCACCACGGGAGAGGAGGAGTACTTGGGAGAGAGAGAGGGCTGCAACCAAAGGCGAGATCGAATCACGTGTATTCTGTGTCTCTGGGCAGCCCCTAGGCCTCACTATTTGAGGGAGAGGAGGGCTGCGCCCCCTTTAGGGTTTCCCACCCCAAGGGGGTGGCGGCCAGCCCCCCAGATCCCATCTGGTGGCGGCCAGAGGGGGAGAGAGGGGGAGGCGCACCCAGGGTGGGCCTTAGGGCCCATCTGCCCTAGGGTTTGCCCCTTCCCACTTCCCACGCCTTGGGCCTTGGTGGGGCGCCCAGCCCACCTAGGGGCTGGTCCCTCCCACACTTGGCCCATGCAGCCTTCAGGGCAGGTGGCCCCACTTGGTGGACGCCTTGGGACCCTCCGGTGGTCCCGTGCGTTCTCGATAAACCCGAAACTTTTCCGGTGACCAAAACAGGACTTCCCATATATAAATCTTTACCTCCGGACCATTCGGAACTCCTCGTGACGTCCGGGATCTCATCCGGACTCGAACAACATTCGGTAACCACATACAAGCTTCCTTTATAACCCTAGCGTCATCGAACCTTATGTGTAGACCCTACGGGTTCGGAGACATGCGACATGACCGAGGCGTTCTCCGATCAATAACCAACAGCGGGATCTGGATACCCATGTTGGCTCCCACATGTTCCACGATGATCTCATCGGATGAACCACGATGTCAAGGACTCATCGATCCGTATACAATTCCCTTTGTCTAGCGGTATTTTACTTGCCCGAGATTCGATCGTCGGTATACCGATACCTTGTTCAATCTCGTTACGGCAAGTCTCTTTACTCATTCCGCAACACATCATCCCGTGATCAACCCCTTGGTCACATTGTGCACATTATGATGATGTACTACCGAGTGGGCCCAGAGATACCTCTCCATTTACACGGAGTGACAAATCCCAGTCTCGATCCGTGTCAACCCAAAAGACACTTTCGGAGATACCGTAATGCACCTTTATAGTCACCCGATTCGTTGTGACGTTTGATACACCCAAAGCACTCCTACGGTATCCGGAGTTACACGATCTCATGGTCTAAGGAAGAGATACTTGACATTGGAAAAGCTCTAGCAAAGCGAACTACACGATCCTTGTGCTATGCTTAGTATTGGGTCTTGTCCATCACATCATTCTCCTAATGATGTGATCCGTTATCAACGACATCCAATGCCCATAGCAGAAACCATGACTATCTGTTGATCACAACGAGCTAGTCAACTAGAGGCTCACTAGGGACATATTGTGGTCTATGTATTCACACATGTATTACGATTTCCGGATAATACAGTTATAGCATGAATAAAAGACAATTATCATGAACAAGGAAATATAATAATACTTTTATTATTGCCTCTAGGGCATATTTCCAACAGTCTCCCACTTGCACTAGAGTCAATAATCTAGTTCACATCGCCATGTGATTAACATTGACAGGTCACATCGCCATGTGACCAACATCCAAAGAGTTTACTAGTGTCATTAAACTAGTTCACATCATCATGTTATTAGGACTCAATGAGTTCTGGGGTTTGATCATGTTTTGCTTGTGAGAGAGGTTTTAGTCAATGGGTCTGCAACATTCAGATCCGTCTGTACTTCGCAAATCTCTAGGTCATTCTGTAAATGCTGCTTCCACGCTCCACTTGGAGCTATTCCAAATGGTTGCTCCACTATACGTATTCGGTTTGCTACTCAGAGTCACTCGGATAGGTGTTAAAGCTTGCATCGACATAATCCTTTACGCCGAACTCTTTATCACCTCCATAATCGAGAAACATGTCCTTATTTACTCCAAGGACAATTTTGACCGCTGTCCAATGATCCATTCCTGGATTATTCTTGTACCCCTTGACTGACTCATGGCAAGGCACACTTCCGATGCGGTACACAGCATAGCATACTGTAGAGCCTATGTATAAAGCATAGGGGACGACCTTCGTCCTTTCTCTCTCTTCTGCCGTGGTCGAGCTTTAAGTCTTAACTTCATACCTTACATCTCAGGCAAGAACTCCTTCTTTGACTGATCCATCTTGAACACCTTCAAGATCATGTCAAGGTACATGCTCATTTGAAAGTACTATTAAGCATTTTGATCTATCTTATAGATCTTGATGCTTATTGCTCAAGTAGCCTAATCCAGGTTTTCCATTGAAAAACACTTTTCAAATAACCCTATATGCTTTCCAGAAATTCTACATCATTTCTGATTGACAATGTGTCAATAACATATACTCATCAGAAATTCTATAGTGCTCCCACTCACTTCTTTGGAAATACAAGTTTCTCATAAACTTTGTATAAACAAAATCTTTGATCATCATATCAAAGTGCATGTTCCAACTCCGAGATGCTTACGCCAGTCCATGGAAGGATCGCTGGAGCTAGCATACCTTTTAGCATCCTTAGGATCGACAAAACCTTTCTGATTGTATCACATACAACCTTTCCTTACAAAAACTGGTAAGGAAACTTGTTTTGACATCCATCTGCCAGATTTCATAAATGCAGCTAATGCTAACATGATTCCGACGGACTTACGCATCGCTACGAATGAGAAAATCTCATTGTAGTCAACTCTTTGAACTTGTGAAAGACTCTTCGCCACAAGTCGAGCTTCATAGACGGTGACATTACCGTCCACGTCCGTCTTCTTCTTAAAGATCCATTTATCTCAATGGCTTGCCGATCATCGGGCAAGTCCACCAAAGTCCATGCTTTGTTCTGATACATGGATCCTATCTCGGATTTCATGGCTTCTAACCATTTGTCGGAATTTGGGCCCACCATTGCTTCTCCATAGCTCGTAGGTTCATCTTTGCCTAGCAACATGTCCTTCAAGACAGGATTACTGTACCACTCTAAAGCAGTACGCATCCTTGTCACCCTACGAGGTACGGTAGTGACTTGATCTGAAGTTTCATGATCACTATCATAAGCTTCTACTTCAATTGGTGTAGGTGCCACAGAACAACTTCCCGTGCCTCGCTACACACTAGTTGTAGTGACGGTTCAATAACCATATCAAGTCTCCACCATCCTCCCACTCAACTTTTCGAGACAAACTTTTCCTCGAGAAAGGACCCGATTCAAGAAACAATCCCTATTGCTTTCGGATCTGAATTAGGAGGTATACCCAACTATTTTGGGTGTCCTATGAAGATGCATTTTATCCGCTTTGGGTTCGAGCTTATCAACCTGAATTTTTTTTCACATAAGCGCCGCAGCCCCAAACCTTTAAGAAATGATGACTTAGGTTTCTCTAAACCATAGTTCATACGGTGTCATCTCAACGGAATTACGTGGTGCCCTATTTAAAGTGAATGTGGTTGTCTCTAATGCCTAACCCATGAACGATAGTGGTAATTCGATAAGAGACTTCATGGTACGCACCATATCCAATAGGGTGCAACTATGATGTTCAGACACACCATCAAACTATGGTGTTCCATGCGGTATTAATTGTGAAACAATTTCCACAATGTCTTAATTGTGTGCCAAACTCGTAACTCAGATACTCATCTTTATGATCATATCATAGACATTTCATCCTCTTGTCACGATGATCTTCAACTTCACTCTGAAATTACTTGAACCATTCAATAATTCAGACTTGTGTTTCATCAAGTAAATATACTCTACATCTACTCGAATCATCTGTGAAGTAAGAACATAACGATATTCACTGCATGCCTCAGCACTCATTGGACTGCACACATCAAAATGTGTTACTTCCAACAAGTTGCTATCTTGTTCCATTTCTTGAAAAACGAGGCTTTTAGTCATCTTGCCCATGTGGTATGATTTGCATATCTCAAGTGATTCAAAATCAAGTGAGTCCAAACGATCCATCTGCATGGAGTTTCTTCATGCGTATACACCAATAGACATGGTTCGCATGTCTCAAACTATTCAAAACGAGTGAGTCCAAAGATCCATCAACATGGAGCTTCTTCATGCGCTTTTACACCAATATGACTTACATGGCGAGGCCACAAGTAAGTGGTACTATCATTACTATCTTATATCTTTTGGCATGAAAATGTGTATCACTATGATCGAGATTCAATAAACCATTCCTTTAGGTGCAAGACCATTGATGGTATTATTCAAATAAATATAGTAACCATTATTCTCCTTAAATGAATAACCGTATTGCGATAGACATAATCCAATCATGTCTATGCTCAATGCAAACACCAAATCTCGATGGTAGAGGGAGCGTGCGATGCTTGATCACATCAACCTCAGAAACACTTCCAACATATATCGTCAGCTCACCTTTAGCTAGTCTCCGTATATTCCGTAGCTTTTATTTGAGTTACTAACACTTAGCAACCGAGCCGGTATCTAATACCCTGGTGCTACTAGGAGTACTAGTAAAGTACACATTAACATAATGTATATCCAATATACTTCTATCGACCTTGCCAGCCTTCTCATCTACCAAGTATCTAGGGTAATTCCGCTCCAGTGGTTGTTCCCCTTATTACAGAAGCACTTAGTCTCGGGTTTGGGTTCAACCTTGGGTTTCTTCACTAGAGCAGCAGCTGATTTGCCGTTTCATGAAGTATCCCTTGTTGCCCTTGCCCTTCTTGAAACTAGTGGTTTCACCAACCATCAACAATTGATGCTCCTTCTTGATTTCTACTTTCGCGGCGTCAAACATCGCGAATACCTCAAGGATCATCATATCTATCCCTGATATGTTATAGCTCATCACGAAGCTCTAGCAGCTTGGTGGCAATGACTTTGGAGAAACATCACTATCTCATCTGGAAGATCAAATCCCACTCGATTCAAGTGATTGTTGCACTCAGACAATCTGAGCACAAGCTCAACGATTGAGCTTTTCTCCCTTAGTTTGCAGGCTAAGAAAATCATCGGAGGTCTCATACCTCTTGACGTGGGCACGAGCCTGAAATCCCAATTTCAGCCCTCAAAAACATCTCATATGTTCTGCGATGTTTCAAAAACGTCTTTGGTGCCTCAATTCTAAACCGTTTAATTGAACTATCACGTAGTTATCAAAACGTGTATGTCCGATGTTCGAAACATCCACAAACGACGTTTGGGGTTCAAAGCACTGTGGCGGTGCATTAAGGACATAAGCTTTCTCTTGTCCGCATAATCGCTCATGTCAACTTTCAACTATATTTTCTCTAGGAACATATCTAAACAGTGGAACTAAAACGCGAGCATAGGACATAATTTGCAAAGATCTTTTGACTATGTTCAGGATAATTAAGTTCATCTTATGAACTCCCACTCAGATAGACATCCCTCTGGTCATCTAAGTGATTACATGATCCAAGTCAACTAGGCCGTGTCCGATCATCACGTGAGATGGTCTAGTCATCATCGGTGAACATCTTCATGTTGATCGTATCTTCCATACGACTCATGCTCGACCTTTCGGTCTCCGTGTTCCGAGGCCATGTCTGCACATGCTAGGCTCGTCAAGTTAACCCCAAGTGTTTTATTTGTGTAAAAGCTGTCTTACACCCGTTGTATGTGAGCGTAAGAATCCATCACACCGATCATCACGTGGTGCTTAGAAGTTTACTTAACCGTAGCAACGGTGCACGATCGGGGAGAACACTTCTTGAAATTTTGTAAGGATCATCTTATTTACTACCGTCGTCCTAAGTAAACAAGATGCATAAACATGATAAACATCACATGCAATCAAATAGTGACATGATATGGCCAATATCATTTTGCTCCTTTGATCTCCATCTTCGGGCTCCATGATCATCATCGTCACCGGCATGACACCATGATCTCCATCATCATGATCTCCATCATCGTGTCTTCATGAAGTTGTCTCGCCAACTATTACTTCTACTACTATGGCTACGGTTAGCTATAAAGTAAAGTAATTACATGGCGTTGTTCAATGACACGCAGGTCATACAATAAATAAAGACAACTCCTATGGCTCCTGCGGTTGTCATACTCATCGACATGCAAGTCGTGATTCCTATTACAAGAACATGATCAATCTCATACATCACATATCATTCATCACATTCTTATTGGCCATATCACATCACATAGCATACCCTGCAAAAACAAGTTAGGCGTCCTCTAATTGTTGTTTGCATGTTTTACGTGGCTGCTATGGGTTTCTAGCAAGAACGTTTCTTACCTACATAAAACCACAACGTGATATGCCAATTGCTATTTACCCTTCATAAGGACCCTTTTCATCGAATCCGTTCGACTAAAGTGGGAGAGCGGCACCGCTAGCCACCTTATGCACAAAGTGCATGTCAATCGGTGGAACTGTCTCACGAAATGCGTGTAAGGTCGGTCCGGCCGCTTCATCCCACAATACCGTCGAAACAAGATTGGACTAGTAACGGTAAGCATATTGAACAAAATCAACGCCCACAACTACTTTGTGTTCTACTCGTGCAAAGAATCTACGCATAGACCTAGCTCATGATGCCTTTGTTGGGGAGCGTGGCGAAATTCAAAATTTTCCCACGTGTCACCAAGATCTATCTATGGAGAAACCAGCAACGAGTAGAAAGAGAGTGCATCTACATACCCTTGTAGATCGCTAAGCGGAAGCGTTCAAGTGAGCAGGGTTGATGGAGTCGCACTCGTCGTGATTCAAATCACCGATGATCAAGTGCGAACATACGGCACCTCCGCGTTCAACACACGTACAGCCCGACGATGTCTCCCACGCCTTGATCCAGCAAGGAGAGAGGGAGAGGTTGAGAAGACTCCATCCAGCAGCAGCACAACGGCGTGGTGGTGGTGGATGAGTGTGGCAATCCAGCAGGCTTCGCTAAGCACCACGGGAGAGGAGGAGTACTTGGGGAGAGAGAGGGCTGCAACCAAAGGCGAGATCGAATCACGTGTATTCTGTGTGTCTCTGGGCAGCCCCTAGGCCTCACTATATATAGGGGGAGAGGGGGCTGCGCCCCCTTTAGGGTTTCCCACCCCAAGGGGCGGCGGCCAGCCCCCCAGATCCCATCTGGTGGCGGCCAGAGGGGGAGAGAGGGGGAGGCGCACCCAGGGTGGGCCTTAGGGCCCATCTGCCCTAGGGTTTGCCCCCCTTCCCCACTTCCCACGCCTTGGGCCTTGGTGGGGGGCGCCCCAGCCCACCTAGGGGCTGGTCCCCTCCCACACTTGGCCCACGCAGCCTTCAGGGCAGGTGGCCCCACTTGGTGGACCCCCGGGACCCTCCGGTGGTCCCAGACGCTACCGATAAACCCCAAACTTTTCCGGTGACCAAAACAGGACTTCCCATATATAAATCTTTACCTCCGGACCATTCCGGAACTCCTCGTGACGTCCGGGATCTCATCCGGGACTCCGAACAACATTCGGTAACCACATACAAGCTTCCTTTATAACCCTAGCGTCATCGAACCTTAAGTGTGTAGACCCTACGGGTTCGGGAGACATGCAGACATGACCGAGACGTTCTCCGATCAATAACCAACAGCGGGATCTGGATACCCATGTTGGCTCCCACATGTTCCACGATGATCTCATCGGATGAACCACGATGTCAAGGACTCAGTCGATCCCGTATGCAATTCCCTTTGTCTAGCGGTATTTTACTTGCCCGAGATTCGATCGTCGGTATACCGATACCTTGTTCAATCTCGTTACCGGCAAGTCTCTTTACTCGTTCCGCAACACATCATCCCGTGATCAACCCCTTGGTCACATTGTGCACATTATGATGATGTACTACCGAGTGGGCCCAGAGATACCTCTCCATTTACACGGAGTGACAAATCCCAGTCTCGATCCGTGTCAACCCGAAAGACACTTTCGGAGATACCTGTAATGCACCTTTATAGTCACCCAGTTACGTTGTGACGTTTGATACACCCAAAGCACTCCTACGGTATCCGGGAGTTACACGATCTCATGGTCTAAGGAAGAGATACTTGACATTGGAAAAGCCCTAGCAAACGAACTACACGATCCTTGTGCTATGCTTAGTATTGGGTCTTGTCCATCACATCATTCTCCTAATGATGTGATCCCGTTATCAACGACATCCAATGTCCATAGCCAGGAAACCATGACTATCTGTTGATCACAACGAGCTAGTCAACTAGAGGCTCACTAGGGACATATTGTGGTCTATGTATTCACACATGTATTACGATTTCCGGATAATACAGTTATAGCATGAATAAAAGACAATTGTCATGAACAAGGAAATATAATAATACTTTTATTATTGTCTCTAGGGCATATTTCCAACACCACAATACGCAAAAGCAATGGTTTCTGCATACGAAAACAGCGACGAAACCATGGGTCATCCGGGAAAATAAGCTTGGGAGCAAAGTAGTCCCTATGCAGTAGCTTTGCTCCGGACATGCTATCCTGATTGATCACTCTTCTCCCTTTAATTGAGCCCTTGAAGTTGAGAATATGCTCCACTTGCTGGTCAATTTCCTTTTGCATGCTCATGAGCATGATCATGTCCAGTTCATCGTCTGAATCCGAGGAATCGAAGAATTCGTCTTGAGTCATTTGATCAATCTCTGTCTGTCCATACTCCTCGTCCGACGAAGCATCAGAATCCATCGTTTTCCCTAATAAAATCACAAAAAATTCGGCCAGACAATGTGTCAAACACATCAAGCGCAAGGCGGAACCAGAGAGTTGCCAGACGTACCGCGGTGGCGTCCGGGCCGCCGCCGGCGTCCCCCACGGCGATGACGGGATAGAGGATTGCTCTGCGGAGCTGGCGGTGTAGAGGCTAGGAATGGCTGCGGATCGGGCATGGAGGCGAGGCTGCGAGACGGACGACATAGAGGAGGAAGAGGAGAGGAGAGAGCAAATGGATCCGACAACTAGGGGTGGATTTGGTGCAATTTAGGGTGGGGGCGGGCTATCGGATCCGTCGTGGCGGGCGCGCCCGGGCGCCCCATATTTTGGCTGGATATGAGGGGTGCCAATCAGCACGGGCGTTTGAGGCCCGTTTGAGGCGCCCGGCTGGGTCAAAATTTCGTGACCGGTCAGTGACCGGGCGGCCCGCCCAGGCGTTTGAGGATTGTTTGGGCGCCCGGCTGTAGATGCTCGAAGTACTACTCCCTTTTGTTACAAAATGTAGTGCATATTTTGATTTCTAAATGTCAAATATGTTTATGTTAAGTCAAATATGTTTATGTTTGACCAATTTTTATGACTTGAGTGTGGAGCAAAATACGACGTATGCAAATAGTTTGGCTTCTTGCATATGGATTGCCTGCATTGTAAAAGCAATTTCCCCTGGTGTTTGGTCGTTTGCATTGGGTTGGGCTGATGCAGCACATGATGTTTGGTTGCAAACATGCGTCGTAATTACGAGTTAATAACTACACGTGAACAGAGAGGTTACACTAGAGTACACCCACACGTGACAACACACACAAACGTTCACATGAACAACAACAGACACAAGTAACGTCACACCCACATGTTTGCATGAACAACACATACACACCCACACGTTCAGATTAACAACACACACGTGAGAGCACACCCATACATTCGAAGGACCGTTGCACAATACACTGAGAAGATTAGAATAGACTAGCAAGATGTATATGTACTCGTCTACGACCGTAGAAGTAGAATACATACAACATAAAGTGATGTGGAACAACAAGATGAAGCTACTGCCTATTGGTCAAAGGAAATTTCAAACGGTCGACTATGCGCGATGAGTTCGACAAAATTGAACCAAAATAGCTTTAAACATAAACACTAAATTGAACATTTACAATTATTGAAATCACGAACCGATTGCCTGAATGGAACCACAATGTTGATGTGCATCTTTTTCGTGTACAACTAATCTCGGATCACAATTGTGTAGATTTGAAGGAACTTAAGGAAATATGCCATAGAGGCAATAATAAAGTTATTATTTATTTCCTTAATTCATGATGAATGTTTATTATTCATGCTAGAATTGTATTAACCGGAAACTTAGTACATGTGTGGATACATAGACAAAACTTATAGTCCCTAGTATGCCTCTACTTGACTAGCTTGTTAATCAAAGATGGTTATGTTTCCTAACCATAGACATGTGTTGTCATTTGATAAACGGGATCACATCATTAGGAAAATGATGTGATGGACATGACCCATACGTTAGCTTAGCATTATGATCTTTACAGTTTTATTGCTACTGCTCTCTTCATGACTTATACATGTTCCTCAGACTATGAGATTATGCAACTCCCGAATACCAGAGGAACACTTTGTGTGCTACAAAACGTCACAACGTAAAAGGGTGATTTTAAAGGTGCTCTACAGGTGTCTCCAAAGCTGTTTGTTGGGTTGACATAGATCGAGATTAGGATTTGTCACTCCGTGTTTCAGAGAGGTATCTCTGGGCCCTCTCAGTAATACTCATCACTGTAAGCCTTGCAAGCATTGTGACTAATGAGTTAGTTGCGGGATGAAGTATTATAGAACAAGTAAAGAGACTTGCTGGTAATGAGATTGAACTAGGTATTGAGATACCGACGATCGAATCTTGGGCAAGTAACATACCGATGACAAAGGGAACAACGTATGTTGTTATGCGGTTTGACCGATAAAGATCTTCAAAGAATATGTAGGAGCCAATATGAGCATCCAGGTTCCGCTATTGGTTATTTACGAGAGATGTGTCTCGGTCATGTCTACATAGTTCTTGAACCCGTAGGGTCCGCACGCTTAACGTTCGATGACGATATGTATTATGAGTTATGTGTTTTTGATGACCGAAGTTTGTTCGGAGTCTCGGAGAAGATCACAGACATGATGAGGAGTCTCGAAATGGTCGAGACATAAAGATTGATATATTGGACGATTATATTCGGACACCAGAAGTGTTCCGGAGAAGTTTCAGATAAAACTGGAGTGCCGGAGGGTTACCGGAACCAGCCCGGGGAACTAATGGGCCTTGATGGGCCTTAGTGGAGAGAGAGGAGGGCCGTAGGAGGGCTGGCCGCGCGCCCCCCTTGAGTCTAAATAGGACAAGGGAAGGGGGGCGCCCCCCTTTCCTTCTCCCTCTCTCCCTCTCCTTCCTTCCCCCTCTCTCCTTCTTGGTGGAAACCTACTAGGACTTGGAGTCCTAGTAGGATTCCCCCTTTTTGGGGCGCACCAAGGAGGGCTGGCCGGCTCCCCTCCCTCCTTTATATACGGGGGTAGGGGGCACCCTAGAAGACACGAGTTGATCTTTTAGCCGTGTGCGGTGCCCTCCTCCACAGTTACACACCTCGATCATACCGTTGCGGAGCTTAGGCGAAGCCCTGCGCCGGTAGCATCATCATCACTGTCACCAAGTCGGCATGCTGATGGAACTCACCCTCGGCCTCAACTGTATCAAGAGTTCAAGGGACGTCATCGAGATGAACATGTGCTGAACGCGGAGGTGCCGTACGTTCGGTACTTGGATCGGTCGGATCGTGAAGACGTACGACTACATCAACTGCATTGTCATAACGCTTCCGCTTTTGGTCTACGAGGGTACGTGGACACACTCTCCCCCTCGTTGCTATGCGTCACCTTGATAGATCTTGCATGATCGTAGGAAATTTTTGAAATCACCGCATTCCCCAACAGGAACCACTGAACGAGATTAGGGATGAAGGATATTAGAAGCATGACATACCACATGCATATGCATATGGAGTGCACTAGTGACATGTAGATCTAATCGTCTATGATTTGTGAAACAGAAAATGTACAACACGATAGTCGTGTTAGACATAAAGGTGAATCTACTCGTCTAAGGAAATTTCAAATGGTCGACTGTGTGTCATGAATTTTTCAAAATTCTTTCAGAAAGGCTCCAAATATGAACACAAAATTCAATATGTACAATGAATGAAACAATGTTCCGTTCAGCTGAATGGAACTAGAAACATTGAGGCGTATCTTTTTCCTATACAGCTTATCTCAAATCTAAACAGAATTGTGTAGAAGAGAAGAGACTAAGTGAAGAAGATTAGAGAGGTCTAGAGTTGTTTAGAGAAGTACACGTGGAAGCCTAGAAACGAGCACGCATAGGAGTGCACCACGTGGCACCGAACTGCACCCAGAGAGCAACCGTGCTCCAGTACATCGCTTAGGCTTGACTCTCAAGAGACAGTTGATTCGAGCGTTTATCCACAACCAGATTGGTGGTGCTTTGAGGAGTGTGTCGTGTAGGCCTAGTAGTGTTTGCACACAATCAAACAACCCAACACCGAAAAAACTATATCCAACAGTCCTGGTTGAGGATAATGCATGTAGGCATACATGCCCTTTGTTTTACATTCTTCAAAGCCATGACCAAGATTTCTATCGTCTCGTGATCCCGTGTGCAACTGCATCCGCAAGACTAAAATTGAAGGAAATATTCCCTAGAGGCAATAATAGAGTTGTTATTTATATTTCCTTAAATCATGATAAATGTTTATCATTCATGCTAGAATTGTATTAACCGGAAACTTAGTACATGTGTGAATACATAGAAAAAACAGAGTGTCCCCAGTATGCCTCTACTGAAATAGCTCGTTAATCAAAGATGGTTAAGTTTCCTGACCATAGACATGTGTTGTCATTTGATGAACGGGGTCACATCATTAGAGAATGATGTGATGGACAAGACCCATCTGTTTAGTTTTATTGCTATTGCTTTCTTCATGACTTATACATATTCCTCTGACTATGAGATTATGCAACTCCCGAATACCGGAGGAACACCCTTTGTGCTATCAAACGTCACAACATTACTGGGTGATTATAAAGATGCTCTACAGGTGTCTCTGAAGGTGTTTGTTGGCTTGGCATAGATCTAGATTAGGATTTGTCACTCCGTGTATCGGAGAGGTATCTCTGGGCCCACTCGGTAATGCACATCACTATAAGCCTTGCAAGCAATGTGACTAATGAGTTAGTTACGGGATGATGCATTACAAACGAGTAAAGAGACTTGCTGGTAATGAGATTGAACTGGGTATGAGGATACCGACGATCGAATCTCGGGCAAGTAACATACCGATGACAAAGGGAATGACGTATGTTGTTATGCGGTTTGACCGATAAAGATCTTCGTAGAATATGTAGGAACCAATATGAGCATCCAAGTTCCGCTATTGGTTATTGACCGAAGATGTGTCTCGATCATGTCTACATAGTTCTCGAACACGTAGGGTCCGCACGCTTAATGTTCAATGACGATTTGTATTATGAGTTGTGTGTTTTGGTGACCGAAGTTTGTTCGGTGTCCCGGATGAGATCACGGACATGTCGAAATAGTCCAGAGGTAAAGATTCATATGTTGGAAGGTAGTATTCGGACATCGGAATGGTTCCGAGTGATTCGGGTATTTTTCTGGAGTACCGAGGGGTTATCGGAACCTCCCAGGGAAGTGTTGGGCCTTCATGGGCCTAAGGGAGAGAGAGGGAAGCCCACGGGGGGGGTGGCGCGCCTCCTAGGGACTCCAAATAGGACAAGGAGGAGGGGCGCCCCCTTTCCCTTTCCCTCTCCCTATCCTTCCTTTTCCCTCTGGTGGAAGAAAAGAAAAGGGGGGTGGGCGAATCCTACTAGGAGTGGAGTCCTAGTAGGACACCCCCCATGGCGCGCCCCTCTTGGTCACCGACCTCCTTCTCCCCTCCTTTATATACGGTGGCGGGGGGCACCCCAAAGGCACATCAATTGTTCTCTTAGCCGTGTGAGGTGCCCCCCTGCACAGTTTACGCCTCCGATCATAGCATCGTAGTGCTTTGGCAAAGCCGTGCGCGTATCACATCACCATCACCATCACCACACCGTCGTGCTGACGGAACTCTCCCTCGACCCTCTGCTGGATCAAGAGTTCGAGGGACGTCATCGAGCTGAACGTGTGCTGAACACGGAGGTGCCGTATGTTCGGTACTTGGATCGGTTGGATCGTGAAGACGTTCGACTACATCAACCGCGTTAACCTAACGCTTCCGCTTTCGGTCTACGAGGGTACGTGGACACACTCTCCCCCTCTCGTTTCTATGCATCTCCTAGATAGATCTTGCGTGATCGTAGGAATATTTTTGAAATTGCGTGCTATGTTCCCCAACAGTGGCATCCAAGCAAGATCTATGCGTAGATGATATGCATGAGTAGAACACAAAGAGTTGTGGGCGATAATAGTCATACTGCTTACCACCAACGTCTTACTTTGATTCGGCGGTATTGTTGGATGAAGCGGCCCGGACCAACATTACATGATCATGTTCATGAGACTGGTTCTATCGACGTGCTTTGCACACAGGTGGCTGGCGGGTGTCTATTTCTCCAACTTTAGTTGAATCGAGTTTGACTACGTCCGGTCCTTGTTGAAGGTTAAAACAACACACTTGACGAAAAATCGTTGTGGTTTTGATGCGTAGGTAAGAATGGTTATTGTTAGAAGCCCGTAGCAGTGCTACCTCTTGAGCACGGCGTTGGTTTTCCCTTGAAGAGGAAAGGGCGATGCAGCAAAGTAGCGTAAGTATTTCCCTCAGTTTTTGAGAATCAAGGTATCAATCCAGTAGGAGGCTCCTCAAATGTCCCACGCACCTACACAAACAAACAAGAACCTCGCAACCAACGCTATAAAGGGGTTGTCAATCCCTTCACGGTAACTTGCAAAAGTGAGAACTAATAAGATAAGATAAATATTTTTGGTATTTTAATGATATAGATTGGAAAATAAAAGATGCAAATAAAAGTAGATGGGAAACTTATATGATAAAAGATAGACCCGGGGGCCATAACACTACAAAAAAAAGACACATCCATGACATTTTGGGCCGAACGAAATTTTTCTCTTTCATACTTATGACACTTCTATGACGATAATTGTGACAAAACTCGGTATCATCATAGATGTGGTGGGCTCCTACTTCTATGACAAAAAATCATGACAGAAAATGGGCTTTTCGTCCTGGGCGGGCCGGAGACGCAGCTGCATGACATTCTTTGGGCCGTTCAAGACAGAAAAAACCATGGTAGAATCGAGGGCGAGGAAAATATCGGGGTGTTCCCGGTTACGGTGGGTGGTCGGGGCCGGGCGATGCGCGTCTCTCTCGTACACCTATGCGCGGCGTTGGGATCTAACTGAACCCGAGCGATTGCACTGCAGGCTACGCGTTACTGAACCCGAGCAATCGATCGATGGCTGTTAACTGAACCCGATCGAGCGATTCCTTCGCTACTGCTGCTAATTGAAGCCAATCGATGCTGCCTCTGGATGAACAGTGAGCATTGCGGGGGGGAGGGGGGTTGGATGAACAATGAGCGGTGGGGTGGATGAACATGACCCCGTGGCGTTGCCTCTGGATGAACAGGACCCCGATCCATCGAGCCGGTTGGGGCTGGATGAATAGGACCCCGTGAAGGGCTGGATGAACAGGACGACCCCGTGGAGGGCTGGATGAACAGTAGCCCCGTGGAGGGGTGGTTGAACAGGAGCCCGTGGAGAGGGGTGGTTGAACAGTAGCCGGTGGAGTAGCGTGCGGTGGAGGCTGGATGAACATGAGCCCGTGGATGAACAGTCGCAGGTGGAGGCTGGAGGAGGTCGACGGTGGATGAACAATAGCCCGTAGAGGCTGGAGAAGGTCTACGATGGAGATGAACATTATCCCGTGGAGCCCCGTTTTGCGGTATGTCACACCACTCCCGATGAACAGGACCCCCGTTTCGACCATAGCGCTCCAACACAAGTCCGTTTTGTCTGTTTTGCAGTACGTCACACCCCTCCCGATCAACAGGACCCCGTTTCGACCGTAGGAGGTCCAACACAAGTCCGTTTCCTCCATTTTGCGATAAGCCAGACCCCTCCTGATGAAAAGGATCCCGTTTCGAACGTGACCGGTCGAACACAAGGCCATTTCCTTTGTTCTGTGGTACGCCAGACCTCATTTCCATCGCCTGTTCCGTCCAAGCCCTCCCGATGAACACGACGACACATTCCGTTCCGACCTAGCCGTTTGCTCCCCATGAACACGACGACGACGTTGTTTCTCCGTTCTGACCCAGCCATGTACACGAGCCCTGGCCGTATGTATGAGTGAGTAGGCGTTCGAGACCCCGCCTGCATGTATGTACGTGGCCGTATTTACTTTCTTGTACCCTGGCGTTGTACGTACGTGTACATGCTACGTGCGCGCCTCTACATCGACCAGTATGTACGTACATGTTCGTGACCAGAATTACAACGCTACGTACGCTTCGACCAGGTGGGTCCCGACTGTCACACAATTCCTTGCGTGCGAAGCTGTAGCTGGTGGGTCCCAACAGTCAGGGGGGCGAATCGTTTTTTTGCCCGGACGCACTTCCTTGCGTGCGAAGATGTAGCTGGTGGGTCCCAGCAGTCAGGGGGCGAATCATTTTTTTGCTCGTAATATAGACGCAATTCCTTGCATGGATGTAGCTGGTAGGTCCCAGCAGTCAGGGGGGAAACATTTTTTCGTGAAATATGGTTTCCCTCCGGTGGGTCCCTGCTGTCAGGTGGAGGAATCATTATTTTCCGCGTAATATTGAGGCACTTCCTTGCTGCGGCCGTGGACCCAGCTATCAGCCGCTCCACGTACAGTCCACGTCCGATGGAAGTCGTTCTTGACCATGTTGACCACATTGCGCCGAGAGCACCAGGGCGGGGGACGACGCCGAGGCCTAGGAAGGGGACGATGCGGAGCCGGGGAAGACGCGGCAGTGGAAGCCCACGCGGAGAGGAGTACGAGAGTTCACTGGTTCGACTGCGTTGTGAGGCTGCCGTCGCCGGAGGGCCTGGCAGCGATGGGAATAGTAGGGGGCGGTGAGGCCTCCGCGACACATAGCCGGCCACGGGAGGTAGGAGCATGCGGCATGACCGGTGCTGCTTTGGGCGGCTGGAGCAAGAAGACTAGAGGTTGAAGAAGCACTATGGCCATTGGATGAACATCATACGGTCACTGGAGCTAGAATCATCCATATTGACTAAGTTGACAAAGCCCTCCGTCCCTGTCAACTTAGGGGCTGTTTGGTTCTAGGCCTAGCATTGACACACTTTGCCACACATTTTTGCCAAGCTTCCCTAAGGTTAGTTCATCAAAATGAGAGCCACCAGTTGGCAAGCCTAAGGGAATCTTGCCACATTTTTTATGTGTATGCAATGTGGGGCCCAAGTGTGGCTTGCCTACGTTGTGGCTTGAACCAAACACTCACCTAAGTTGGTCAAACTTGCCTAACTTTAGGTGTGGCAATCATTGGCAAAGTTAGTCACACAAGTCAGCCTCCCACCAAGGTGGCTCCCAGCTAGTAGGAGGAGTATTCATTTGCTTGTGTGTAATAAGGAGGCACTTCTGGTGGGTCCGAGCTGACAGCGGGGGGAACATTTTTTTCCACGAAATACGGTGGCCCGTCCAATGAGTCCCAGTAGCCAGGGGGAACCATTTTTTTCACAAAATAAGGTGGCCCGTCCGGTGGGTCCCTGCTGTCAGGTGGAGGAATAATTATTTTGCGCGTAATAAGGAGGCACTTCCTTGCGGCCGCCGTGGACCCAGTGTCACCTCTCCCGTCGACAAGACTCTTCCGATGGAAGTCGGTCGTTGACCATGTTGACCACGCCGCGCCGAGAGCACCAGGGCGATGGACAACGACGAGGACTAGGAAGGGGACGACAGGGAGCTGGGGAAGACGCAAAAGTGGAAGCCCGCGTGGAGAGGAGTACGAGGGTTCACTGGTTCGGCTGCGGTGTGAGGCTGTCGTCGCCGCAGAATAACAGGGGGTGTGGGTGAGTAGAGGGATGGCCTGGCCAGCGGTGGGAGTAGTACGGGGCGGTGAGGCCTCCGCGGCATCACAGCCGGCCTTGGAAGGCAGGAGCACGCGACACGACCGGTGCTGCTTTGGGCGGCTGGAGCAAGAAGACCAGAGGTTGAAGAAGCACTATGACCGTTGGACGGACATCGTACGGTCACTGCAGCTAGAATCGTTTATATTGACTAAGTTGACAAAGCCCTTGGTATGCATCAACTTAGTAGGCCCACAGCTTGGATTTGGTAGAGAACATATAACCCATTTGCGATTTGTAAGAATGTACAATCCATTTTTTAATTCTAATGGAATTTACTACAGCCCATTTACAATTTGTTAAAAGTACAGTCCAACTTCTAGCTAGGACAACGATTAATAATTTCAAACAACCGCTCAAAACAGAATTCAAAAAAAAAACCCCCACATTTTGATGGGATCCGAAATTTCTAGTCAGGTTAAATATAATTTGAATATAAAGTTGTATTATGTTAAAATCCAATGAAATATTGCGCGCTGAACAAGTAATGAAATTAAAATTTTAAATTCCAAAAATAATATATTTTTAAACTAATTACGCGTTTGGTGCATAGTTACTGCCCATTTATTATAATTACATCCCATCTATTATTTCTTAAAGTCCATTTTCTTGTTAAGCCTAATGCATACCTCCTAGGAAAGTTTTCAGCCCAACGGGGCGGAGAATAACAAGTTGACCCGGATATTGTGTACAACTGTCAGCCCAGTTGCATTGCTGATGTTGAAAAAAAGGCCTGTGTAGTATAGTACAACCTAACATGGCTACTCAGCCCACATTCAGCAACGCTGGAAAGGCCCAAACAAGGCTTCTGTACAACTTTTTGAAGTCACTGAGCTCTATTAATAACTTAAGAAAAAAGTTAGATGACAGTGGAACCTAATTAAAAGCTGTCACAAGCAAATAAATAATTCAACGGGTCAAACTTGTGCGTGTGTGCGTGTGTGTGTGCTGTGTGTGTGTGTGTGTGCGTGTGTGAGAGAGACCCATCGGCCGATGCTTGTAAATACATCTTTCAGCCATATGCATTGCTGATCCTCAGTAAAAACTTATATAATTGACACAATCATATAGAACATCATAGCACACTGAACTTGCATACAAAAATTTCACGCAGGCGGCACAATCAGGATGGAAGCAGTGGATCGCTACGGGTAGGGCTATGTTGAAACCAACGAAGTCGTACATAACAGTTCATCATCTTTGTCAATGACGGGGAAATATCTTGAATGTTGTGCAAAGAAAACAGACAGACAACACAATAAGTTCTGCTAGCACATTCAGTTGACGTACAACCCTTTCTAAAAAAGTTCAGGTACAAAATTAGAACAGGTCACAATCAAATGTACCGGCATATCAGTGCTTCACACCCATAGATCGAATTTAACTAGTATCTGACAAGATTCAGTTGTTACCTCAAATTAGAGCACATCTAGGCAGCCAGCCCTGCCTCTTCTCCGAAAGAAGCAGTGGTCTCTGCCGCGCGATGGACTAGGCCCTGTGCCATCCATCGTTCCGAGCAAGACGGGGAAAGTCCGACGTTGACTCCTGTAAAGGATGTCGTCGACGGACCCTGGCACCAGCGGCGGCAGCAAGACTTCGATTGATGGATTGACCACTTCTTCGACATGCACGAACACTCGATACAGGTACATCCCTAACGTGGTCCGCGGCAGCCTTGGTGGCAATGAATAGTACAACCCCGGTTCCTGCACCGGTATCTCAACACCAATCACCTTCGGTATGGTGGACAACTTCTTCATCCATGCCATAACCGTCAGAGCCTAGCTGTCTGGAGGAACAAACATACTTACGAGCTCACCTCCAAGGTCGTTGATAAGCTCGTTCATGGACTCGTTGTTCCAAGAACGTCGAGGCATGCCGTGGAAGGTAAGCTTTGTTAAAAACTCAAGCTCAGAGGGCACCAAGCCCCATTCTGGGTGCCACTAGTGTGCCATCACAGAATAAACCCCGGGAAGATTTGAACACACGACTGCAGTCGAAAGTTGTCCGGAACCTGACGAAGAAATCAGCCGGTGGCGGACAGACTTCGACAAGCAAGTCACTTATTTGGATGCCATGCGCAATGCCAAGAGCTTTGACAAGGTCGTCCGGCGAGAGGGGAGGCTGGTCGCCCTTGATGGTTACTGAGGGAGTCCTGGACTAGGGGGTGTCTGGATAGCCGGACTATCATCATCGGCCGGACTCCAAGACTATGAAGATACAAGATTGAAGACTTCGTCCCGTGTCCGGATGGGACTTTCCTTGGCGTGGAAGGCAAGCTTGGCAATACGGATATGTAGATCTCCTACCATTGTAACCGACTCTGTGTAACCCTAGCCTCTCTCGTGTCTATATAAACCGGAGGGTTTTAGTCCGTGGATCGAACAACCATGACAACAGTCATACCATAGGCTAGCTTCTAGGGTTTAGCCTCCTTGATCTCGTGGTAGATCCACTCTTGTACTACCCATATCATCAATATTAATCAAGCAGGAGTAGGGTTTTACCTCCATCGAGAGGGCCCGAACCTGGGGAAAAACATCGTGTCCCTTGTCTCCTGTTAGCATCCGCCTAGACGCACAGTTCGGGACCCCCTACCCGAGATCCGCCGGTTTTGACACCGACATTGGTGCTTTCATTGAGAGTTCCTCTGTGTCGTCACCGATAGGCTCGATGGCTCCTTCGATCATCAACAACAACGATGCAGTCCAGGGTGAGACTTTTCTCCCCGGACAGATCTTCGTATTCGGCGGTGTAGGATCGAAAGTATGTCTAGAGGGGGGGGGTGATTAGACTACTTGACAATATAAAAATTCTGCCTTTTGACAAAGAACAGTTTTTGGCAGATTCACAATTATGATCAAGTCAAGCATCACCCTACACATGCAATTCTAGAGTATAGGCAGCGGAAAGTAAATTGCACATGTAGTAAAGAGAGGTGGAGAAGAGCAAACGCAATTTTGGAGACGCGGTGATTTTTCTCGTGGTTCCGATAGGTGGTGCTATCGTGCTTCCACGTTGATGGAGACTTCAACCCACGGAGGGTAAGCCATGCGAGAGTCCACGGAGGGCTCCACCCACGAAGGGTCCACGAAGAAGCAACCTTGTCTATTCCATCATGGCTCACGCCCACGGAGGGCTAGCCTTACTGGGGTAGATCTTCACGAAGTAGGCGATCTCCTTGCCCTTACAAACTTCTTGGTTCAACTCCACATCTCGACGGAGGCTCCCAAGCGACACCTAACCAATCTAGGAGGCACCACCCTCCAAAAGGTAATAGATGGTGTTGATGATGATGAACTCCTTGCTCTTGTGCTTCAAATGATAATCTCCCCAACACTCAACTCTCCTCACCGATTTGGCTGTGGTGGAAGAAAGGATTGAGTGGAAAGCAACTTGGGAAGGCTAGAGATCAAGCTTCATATGGTGGGAGTGGAGCAACTTGATCTCAACACAAGGGTAGGTAGTTCTCTTCTCGTAAATGTAAGGTAGGAGTGGTAGTTCTTTCGATGGCTCTCTCCACTAATGAAGAGGGGTGGAGGGTATTTATAGCCTCCACACAAAATCCAACTGATTACACACATTTGAGCAATCTCGGTGGGACCAAAGTTGACAACTCGGTGAGACCGAAAGTGCAAATAATGTGAACGTTGGGATTTTCGGTGGGACCAAAAATACAATCTCGGTTAGTCCGATTCGTGCAATGACAAGAGCATGCAAATTTCGGTGGGACCGACTTCATCATCTCGGTGACACCGATTTGATGACAGAAGGTTACAGAAGCTTGGCAACTCATTTTTCGGTGAGACCGAGTTCAGAATCGGAAAATCCGAGTTTGCTAGGGTTTGGCTTTATGGCTGAGGTGGTTCATCTCGGTGTGACTGAGTTTGGAAAATCGGTGGGACCGAGACTACTTATGAGTGTATATGGCAGTGAAAGTTGCTGATAGTTTAGGAGATGTATCACTAAGCACTTGAGCAACCAGATCATCATCATAACCTCATCCCCTTTTAATAGTATTGGCTTTTCCTATGGACTCAATGTGATCTTGGATCACTAAACCAAAAATGGAGTCTTGAGCTTTTGCCAATGCTTGCCTTAGCATTTTGAGGGGTCCACTTCTTCGTCCTTGCCATACCCATATCACTGAACTTTCTGAAATGATTCTCAAGAAACTATTAGTTCAATGATATATATGTTGTTATTAATTACCAAAACCACCCGGGGATTAGTTGCACTTTTAGGCGGCTTTGCATTGTGGGCCAATTCGCTTGGCCATCTGGAGCAGATCGAAAGCTACGCCCCTGGCCGTCAGGTCAGATTTGGAAGTCTAAACTTCACGGCTGACATCCGCGGGGACTTGATCTTCAATGGATCCGAGCCACAGCCGAGCGCGCCACACTGTCACGATGGGCATGATTTAGCTCTGCTGCCGGACAGCGCCCTGGAGGCCGCACACGAGTCCGCCCCAACCCTTAGTTCGGAGCTGACCGTGCAGATCGAGGACGGGTGTCTAGACACTGCCTCGGGGACTGCAATCTCTACGGCGATGGAGCCGAATACTAACCTTGTCCCTTGTAAAGCTCATGACTCCGAGGTGCTGGACTCCTCGTCGGACTCCGAACCTCCTGCACCCCTACCAATCGAATCCGATTGGGCGCCGATCATGGAGTTCACCGCCATGACATCTTTTCAAAGACTCACCCTTTGGCGGCGAGCCTGAATTTGCTAAAGTATCTCGTTGTCGAGAGCCTGCCGGATCTGCGGTCGGGACGGTTGGGATGCGGACGACGGAGAAATTCAAAGCCCACCCACCACCCACTTTGTAGCCACTGTCGACGATCTAACCGACATGCTAGACTACAACTCCGAAGACATCGACGGTATGGACGACGATGCGGAGCGACTAAGAACCAAAGGTTTACCGCACAGAAAGCCACCTCAACTCATGATATATATATGGTGGACACCCCAAAAGGGAGCGATAACGAGGAACAACGGGACGCGGCGAAGGATAATTCCCCCGAAAAACAACCAAAACGGCGACGCAAGCGCCGCCCCAAGTCCCGCCTCGATAACAACAGCACCCATAACGACCCAGCCGTAGAGCAGGGCAAACCAGTGGATGACGAACATGCAACCAAGCAACCATCCGAACAGGATGAGTCGGACAATCAACCCATCCTCGGCGGAAACAACAGTCCAGACGATCTCACGCCGGACACACCACCGGAGTATAAGAACCTTCACAAAAGGCTTGTCGCCACTGCAAGAAGTTTGAAGAAGCAGAAACGGAAGCTCAAAACAGCGGAAGACATACTCAGAATGAGGTGGAGCAAAGTACTCAAGACCGCGGACAAATACGGAAATAACCACCAAGCAAAGAGCTACCCGAAGCGCAAGCTGCCGCCCGATTCAACAAGGAGGCCGAGAGCCCCACAATCAAAAAGAAGAGGCCACCTGGCCGGATAGACGCACAGATGATGTGCCAAGAGCGGCAAGCGGCGCCGCACACAAGCCGGCACATGACACACATAAAGATGCTCGCCAAAAGGATGGCCCGGTCAGGTCCATTTACGGGCCAAAAAAGAGGGCACCAGGAGGCAACACAACACGCCGAGTGCTCGAAGATAATGGCACACCTAAATACAGGGGCGCCGCACACCCACTATGTTTCACCGATGAGGTGCTGGATCATGAATTTCTAGCGGGATTCAAGCCCGTAAACGTAGAGGCATACGACGGAACAACAGACCCCGGAGTCTGGATTGAGGATTACATCCTACACATACACATGGCTAGAGGAAACGATCTCCATGCCATAAAATATCTACCCCTCAAGCTCAAAGGGCCAGCTCGGCACTGGCTCAAAAGCCTCCCAGAAAATACCATTGGAAGTTGGCAAGAGCTCGAGGACGCGTTTAGAGAAAATTTTCAGGGGACTTATGTCCGCCCTCCAGATGCAGACGATTTAAGTCACATAACTCAACAGCCCGGAGAGTCAGCGTGCAAATTCTGGAACAGGTTCCTCACCAAAAAGAACCAAATACTGACCGTCGGACGCCAAGCTTTAGCAGCTTTTAAACATAATGTCCGAGACGAATGGCTCACCGAGACACCTCGCCAGGAAAAGCCAAGAACAATGGCGCGCTTAACGAGCCTCATGACCCGCTTTGCTGGGGAAGATAGCTGGCTGGCAAGATGCAGCACCAATGACCGAGTACATCCGAGATCGAGATGGAAATGGAAAATCACAACAGAGAAAGGATCAGCGCGAAATAAAGAAAATGGCCCAAAGAACACGGCGGTCAACACCGGATTCAAAAGCTCGCGGCCGAACAACAAAACACTACCTCTTAAGGACAACAAAGGACGAGCTATCCAACCTCAACAAAATTTTGGATCGGATATGTCAAATCCACAAGACTTCGGAAGCTCGCAAACTACACCCACCGAAATTGTTGGGTCTTCAAGCAGTCCGGCCGACTCAACGCCGAACACAAGGGGCTCGACACGCCAAGCGAGGATGATGACGAACCCCACCAGCAGAGCACCCGAAGACAAAAGACTTTCCCGCAAGAAGTCAAAACAGTAAACTCACTCCATGTGACAACACGGAACAATAGTGCGGCACTCGCTAAAGTACGCGTCGCACGGTCCACCCCAGCGGAATCCCGAGATTGGATGTCAAAACCAATTACTTTCGACCACTTGGATTATTCCGTATATTCAAACACAGGATGCAATCGCCTCGATATTGATCCTATAATCGACGGACTACAATTTACACAAGTCCTAATGGATGGCGGCAGCGATTTAAACCTGCTATATCCGGACACGATCCGCAATTTGGGGATAGACCCTACTAAAATTCGCCATAGCCGCACTTCCTTCATAGGAGTGACGCCAGGCCCTTACGCCAAGTGCACGGGCTCCTTACTACTAGAAGTTGTGTTCGGATCACCCGACAACTTCTGTCGCGAAAAGCTAATCTTCCATGTCGCCCCATTCAAAAGTAGCCATCAAGCACTATTGGGACGTGAAGCTTTCGCCCGCTTTAACGCAATAATGCACTACGCGTCTCTTACACTTAAAATGCCCGGTCCGCGCGACATCATCTCATTAAAAGGTCGTTCAAGACGCCGGACACGGCTAGGCGAGTCCGGCATGAATAAACTAGGGGCTCCCTAGCCGCATACCCCTTCACAAGGGGCTGTGCGTATGAACAATAAAGAGCCAATAAAAGCTCAACTTTATTCATTCAGTCATACTTTGTTTTCATTACATTTTTTGCACGATTTCTTTTCAAACTAAGTTCCTCTCTTTTACAGATGAACAACGTGCTACACCCGTCCAGGATACAACACAACAGAGACACAGGCGCAGACGTGTAGCAGGGACCCGTCGCGAGGATTCTTTTCAGATTAAGACCCTGCGTAAACCTTTCTTACTGTCTCTTGTTGATTCACATCCCCCGGTTTTCCACCATAACCGATGAGGAGGCTGGCGTTTTGGCATCGGCCGCGTCAGAAATTTTCGCCCGTACCTGGACACTAGGGGCTTAGGGCATTGTTCTGCCCGTTATCATAAAGACCGAATACCTTAGGGAGTGCTCGGCGTCTTGAGTTAGGCCTTATATGCATCAGCTCCGAATCATGTCTTTGGTCAAATATTGGGTTTGCCCGGCTCCTATGTTTTGCTGCCTTATGTTCCGTATCACCGCTAACGCGACACCGGAGAACTATCGCGATTGTGCCCGGTTGGGCCGGCGAGCACCTCGAGAGAGAAAACCAAACCGATTGTCATGATACTGACGAGAGACTGTCAACCACTGATCGACTACCGGAATGTCTAGAATTCCTCCGCTGGACGAAGGACCGCTTCTGGTCGAGCACATACGCCTCAATTCGGAGAGCGTGGTGCCCCTAGGGGCTATATCGTAGCCCCACCTTCGAACTCCTATGGCTAAGTGAAAGTGATAAAGCATTATAGTCCGGTTGCCTTGTTTGCTACGCTACCACCTCCTTCACAGGACCAAGACGTTGGATTAAGTGTGAAAATGCGCTATTTTGCAAACACCCCCGCACCATGTGTGTCGGTGTCAAAACCGGCGGATCTCGGGTATGGGGTCCTGAACTGTGCGTCTAGGCGGATGGTAACATGAGACGAGGGACACGATGTTTTACCCAGGTTCGGGCCCTCTCGATGGAGGTAAAACCCTACGTCCTGCTTGATTAATATTGATGATATGGGTAGTACAAGAGTGGATCTACCACGAGATCAAGGAGGCTAAACCCTAAAGCTAGCCTATGGTTTGATTGTTGTAATGTATGTTGTGTCCTACGGACTAAAGCCCTCCGGTTTATATAGACACCGGAGGAAGCTAGGGATACACAGAGTCGGTTACAATGGTAGGAGATCTACATATCCGTATTGCCAAGCTTGCCTTCCACGCCAAGGAAAGTCCCATCCGGACACGGGACGGAGTCTTCAATCTTGTATCTTCGTAGTCTTGGAGTCCGGCGGATGATGATAGTCCAGCTGTCCGGACACCCCTAGTCCAGACTCCTCAAGAGCCCCTAACCAGGCTTCAATGACGATAAGTCCAGTAGCAGATATAGTCTTGGCGTTGCAAGGCGGGTTCTCCTTCAAGCTCCATGTACCGCCGAATGTTGTCCGCTTCATCATAAATCTTGTGTTTCTTGGCTTTTACGCCCAATAATGGCCTTCTTCCACGCGTCGCACTAATGCGAAAAGCCGTGGTGTCTTTATGTTTCACCCCTAGTCATGCGAGTCATCCGCCTACAAAAGAGGCAAAAATCCAGATCCAAACCACACCATCTTCCTTCGCATGAATACTTCATCGGAGCGCCTTGACCTAAAAATCCATTCCATCATGGACCGCCGACGGCTCCTCTTCTCGCGCTCCCAGCCCACCGCCAGGGGATTGGAGGAGGTGCTCTATTCCACACAACGAGCTAGTGAAGCTCCAAGCGGGGGGATATCTCCCTCCGGCCTTCATGGTCCCGGTTTGAGCCGGGCTGGTAACCTACCAAGGTGGGAGGCAAGCGGAGGCTACCCCAAGTCCCAATAAAGGGGAGAGGGTATGCTTCGTCCCCTATCTGATAAGGGGACTCGGAACCCCAATACATCCGTTCCTCCTCGGGCTCCTGGAGTTCTACGGACTCCAGCTCCACCACCTTACGCCCGCCTCTGTCCTGCATATCGCGGGCTACGTAGCTCTTTGCGAGCTATTCCTCGGCATTGAGCCCCATTTCGCATTGTGGAAGAGGCTGTTCTGCCTCGTACCCCGTTCTCACGAGGGATCCATATATCAAGTGGGCGGCGCCAAAATATGGCGCATTGCGGACCGGATACCCATCCGTACTCCCAAGAAGGCGTCCAAGACCGGCTTTGAGTGGTTTTACATAGGAGACGCTCGCTGCGGACCCATCCGGATTGGCCTCCGGAGTTTAGTGCTGCTCCTCTGAAGAAAGCGCCACCGGGCGCCCACGGAGCCCCGATTGGAGGAAGACAAGAGCGCCCATTACTTGATGGGCGAATAAGATTATGGCCCATTCGGGTTGACCATGATTGGAATCATGGCGACATGCATCATCTTGGGGTACAACCATTGCAATACAGAGGCCACCCCATGTGGGATTTCAACGGGAAGACGATGCCACCCGTCATGGCCGCCAAGGGCTGGATTCGACCGAGGATCTGGTGGAGATCTGTCCAGCACCTGATAAGGGGAGAAGGAGGACTTCCTTGAGCGAACCCTTTGAATGGGTTTTCCATGAACAACCCTAGAGGCTGGGTAAGCGAACGCTTTTAAGGGCTCAACCCATGCTTTCGAAGTTTAGACTTCTTACATTATGTCTTCGGCGCAGGATCTACGCCGGACCGTGGAGGACATGGTAAGTCCCGCTCCGCAACCCAAGGATCCAGAAAGATCCCTAGATCCGGCCTCCGAAGAGGATCCGGACATCAAGGTGGAGCTGATCGACGGGGTGTTTCACCAGCTCAGCATGGACAATGATTTGGTCGCCATAATGGCAAACTACCCCGGATTGTATCCGGCTTCCCAGGTGACTGTGACCGAGGTCCGGACACCATTATCTCTTCCTTGCCCATTTCTGACCTTCGTGAACGATGGTGTTTTACAGGAAGCGCCTTCAGGGCGGGAAGCCGAGCCCGCAGCGGCTGACCAACAAAGGTCAGTCCGGACCAGTAGGCGGAAAAGGAGCGCGGCATGGATCAAACGTCGCCGCAAAGGTATAGCTCAGATTTAAATTTTCGAGCAACGTTCCTAGGAAGCGTCGAGTGCTCATGATCTTTAGAAAAGCGCCACGGATGTGGGCGTGGAAGTTGCCGATCCAACCTATACTGGCCAGGCTCCCAGCCCGGCACGGAGGGAGAGGCAAGCGCAAGACGCGGCCGGATCCTCCCGACGGAGGACACCGGCTGACCGTCCGCCACCAAGTCTGAGGTGGAGAGCGCCTGAACCATAGGCACCGCCGGACGGTAGCCAGTGAAGCATGCTTCTCCCCGAGGCATTGGACGCCTTTAACGCAGGGGACGCGCACCTCCGTGCCGCTCAAGATGGTTTTAGCAGAGCCACGGAGCAGTATGTGAAAGACATACGGGTAAGGGAATTTTAATGGTTATATACACCAGTAGCCCCCAAGACTTAAAGTAGTTATGTTAACTGATTGAAGGATCATTTGAAACGCAGCTCTTACCGAGAAGAATGCCCACTGTCTCAGAGCTACAAGAATGCAAGGCCCAACTTGAGGTCGCACTTGTCTGCCTTGAGGAGGAGACGCAGAGACCCCTCCTGGTAACACATTTTTATTAATAAATATAAGCGTTGTGCGGCGTGCGCGCAAGTCTAATAGTGACATTGCAGGTGCCGCCGGACAAGATCCGGACAAGCAAGAATTACTACGCCAGCTAAAGGCCAGCGAGAGGGTGCTGAATAGGGTGCAGCAAGAAAGGAACAAGCTCCAGGATGCCAACGCCAAGCTCGAAGAAGAGCTGAAAGGCGCTCGAGTCGGGCTGTCCAGCTCCGTTAAGGAGAATCAGCGGCTTCGTCGCGGAATTTATAGTAAGTGCTTGAGCAGACTCCTTTGAAAAGAAGAGTTCGGCGAGGAATTGACATAATATGTCTTGTAGGTATGCTCACAGGTCGCCCTGCGGAGGAGATGCCCATATCAATGGGTGATCAACTTCCGAAGTTGTTGCAACTCGCCGAACGAGTTCGGCAGCAATGAGCGGCGTCGTCTGTGCTTTATGGCCAGCCCTCTCCCTACCCGAGGGCCTTGGGAGCTTATGGAGAAGCTTCAGAGTGCGGCAGCGCTTCCGTTTGTGGAAGATTTCGCTTGCCGTTAAGGTGCCAGGAGGCTTGGGCCATGGTGAAGACGCAGCATAAGAAGGCGGATCCCAACCACATGGTCAAGTTGGACCGGTGGGGCCCGATGGGAAGGAGATCCTGTGAGTTTAGTATACAGCCAAGTAGAGTTGGCTGCTAAATTTTCCCAACGGGACTGTAAGTTAGACAGCCTGTTAGACGGGATTGAGGAGGAATACAATTAGTAAATTTGACAATGTATGTTTTCCTTTTAAAGTGACATGTGAAATGCCTTCTAGCCGGATTGTAGATCGTTTGTCTTTGCCGACCTTTTCGCTTCAACCTCGGGACCCTAGAGTCTGGAGTGTGTCCGAATACCATTTTGGTTAAGGAACAATCGGGGTATGCATGGAGACTAGGCGTAGGGGTCATTAGTGCTTTATCAAACAAGTGCCCAACTAGTTATGTTATATTACATGGTTAGTAAGAAACATCTTCCAGGGAGAATAGTTCCGTTAAGGGTTCCTTTTCTCGGGAGGCATGCCCTAAAGTGCATGTCCGGATCACAAAAAAAAGTAAAAACATCCGGGGCGGATAAATGAGTAGGTAAAAATCATCTTTTAGGTCACCGATCGAATATTCCCTTAAGAACGCTTAGCTTCGGCTTCACCCGGTCCGAGGTACACATCCGGTGACCCGGCAGTAATAATCACAGAGGTGCTCCTTTACCTCCTAGCCGAACAATCGGGAACGAGGGTAAGCACAGAGCGAGCAACCCAGCTTGGCCAAAACTTAAGTCATATCGATGCATATAATGGTGAGTAAAAGGTACATGTGGAAGCTTGACACATGTGCTGGGCATGAAACCCTTATAATTGAGCTTCTGGAAAAGAAGCCCCCAGGTATAATGAGTGCGGATGGCACATCAAGTGTATGCTAATGATGCGAAAGTAGGCCCTTAGGGGCTTTTTAGTAAAAATGTTATGAAAAGAGAAACAAAAGACAGCCGAAGTGTAAAAATTTGAACGGAGGAAGGGGACGAACTCTTAGTCCGGCGCTAGGCATAAAATCTTTGGAGGCGGGCTGTGTTCCATGGGTTCTGCTCGAGTCGGTTATCCGCGATTTAAGTGAGACGGTGCGCTCCGCCGTCGGGACTTGATCGATAATGAAGGGCCCTCCCATTTGGGCTTGAGCTTGTCCTTTTTCTTGTCCGCAAAGCGCATAACTAGTTAACCAACGTTGTAAGTCTTGGCCCGTGCTTCTCGGTTTGATATCTTCGGACTGCTGGCGATAGAATGCGGAACGAGCCTTGGCGACGTCGCATTCTTCCTCCAATGTGTCCAAGCTGTCCTGCCGATCCAGCTCGGCCTCTCTTTCTTCGTACATGCGCACTCGAGGTGAGTCATGAACAATGTCGCAGGGCAGGACCGCCTCTGCGCCGTAGACCATAAAAATGGCGTGAATCCAGTAGTGCGGTTAGGCGTCGTCCGCAGCCCCCAGAGTACGGAGTCGAGCTCCTCGACCCAGTGCGTGTCAGATTTAGTAAGTGACCGCACTAGTCTGGGTTTAATGCTGCTCATTATTAGACCATTTGCTCATTCCACTTGACCGTTGGTTTGAGGGTGATAGACTGAAGCGTAGTCGAGCTTGATGCCCATATTTTTGCACCATGACTTAACCTCGTCGGCTGTGAAGTTTGTGCCGTTGTTGGTGATGATTTGTGGGGACTCAGTAACGGTGTACTACCCGGATATAAAGTCTATCACTGGTCGGACTCTGCTGTTTTGACGGTTTGGCCTCTATCCATTTGGTGAATTTATCCACCATGACCAATAGGTACCTTTTGCTTGTGGGTTCCCCCTTTAAGGGTCCAACCATATCAAGCCCCTGCACCATGAACGGCGTGTAATGGGTATAGTTTTGAGGGCGGTGGGCGGCATATGGCTCGATTAGCAAAGAGCGACAACCAACGATCTCTCGACTAAGTCACGGGCATCCGCCGGGCCGTCGACCAATAAAATCCTGCACGGAATGCCTTTCCTACAAGGGCCGGGCTGCTGCGTGGTGTCCGCCTAGTCCGGCGTGAATTTCAGCCAGGAGGTTTCGCCCTTCCTCTTCGAAGATACACCTTTCAAGGACTCCGGTTGTACTTTTCTTATAAAGTTCTCCCTCATGGACCTTGTAGGCTTTCGATCGCCGGACTATGCAGCGGGCCTCGTTTTGGTCTTGAAGTCCTGCCTAAGCAAGTAGGCTAGGAATGGTTACATCCACGGGCGACATCGCCATTATGTCGTGGGTGAAGGTGTTATGTCATCGGCTGAATCGCCGATTGGCGCGTTTTTTTCCGGTTTGTCACTTCCGGGCTCCTCTTCCCATAGTACGGATGGCTTGAAGAGCTGTTCCAGGAAGATATTAGGAGGGACAGCATCACGTTTCGCACCGATGCATGCCAGTACGTCGGCCGCTTGGTTATTATCTCGGGCTATGTGATGGAATTCGAGTCCTTCAAACCGAGCTGACATTTTTAGGACAGCGTTGCGATATGCTGCCATTTTCGGATCCTTGGCGTCAAAGTCTCCATTTATTTGGGATATTGCAAGGTTTGTATCCCCGCGCACCTCTAGGCGTTGAATGCCCATGGAGACTGCCATCCGGAGACCATGTAACAGGACCTCGTATTCGGCTGCGTTGTTGGAGTCCGTGTACATTATTTGAAGTACATACTGGACTGTGTCCCCGGTTGGGGACGTCAATACGATGCCAGCCCCCAGTCCAGCCAACATTTTAGAGCCGTCGAAGTGCATAACCCAATTGGAGTATGCGCCGTACTCTTTAGGGAGTTCAGCTTCGGTCCATTCAGCGACGAAGTCAACCAAAACTTGTGACTTTATAGCTCGCCGAGGTTTGTAAGTTATATCGAATGGTAAGAGCTCAATGGCCCATTTTGCAATCCTGCCCGTTGCGTCACGGTTATTTATGATGTCATTGAGTGGTACTTTAGAGGCCACTGTTATCGAACACTCTTGAAAGTAGTGTCGGAGCTTCCGGGATGCCATGAACACCGCATACGCTATCTTCTGATAGTGTGGGTAACGGGATTTGCAGGGAGTTAACACAGTGGATACATAATACACTGGTTTTTGAAGAGGGAATTTATGCCCTTCTGTCTCTCATTCGACGACGAGTACCGCGCTTACGACTTGATGCGTTGCTGCGATGTATAATAACATTGGTTCGCCTAGATTGGGCGCAGCCAGGACCGGATTTGTTGCCAATATGGCCTTTATTTCTTCGAGTCCGGCGGTGGCGGCATCCGCCCACTGGTGTTCGTGCGCTGAGGAGGCGATAGAGGGGCAATGCCTTTTCTCCTAGACGGGAGATAAAGCGGCTTAAAGCTGCCACGCATCCTGTTAATTTTTGTATCTGTTTGAGGTCTTTTGGAATATCCAATTGTGACAGAGCTCGGATTTTAGCCGGGTTTGCTTCAATTCCTCTACCAGATACAATGAAGCCCAACAGCTTTCCGGCTGGTACGCCGAAACGCATTTTTCCGGATTTAGCTTGATGTCATATGCTCTGAGGTTGTCGAATGTGAGCCTCAAATCGTCTACTAGAGTTTCGACGTGTTTTGTTTTAATGACTACGTCGTCTACGTATGCCTCGACTGTTTTGCCGATCTGGGTAGCCAGACATGTTTGAATCATGCGCTGATATGTTGCGCCGGCATTTTTAAGTCTGAAGGGCATCGTGTTGAAGCAGAATGGTCCGTATGGAGTGATGAATGCCATTGCGGCTTGGTTCGCTTCCGCCATCTTGATTTGATGGTAGCCGAGTATCGCCGAGGAAGCACAACGAATCGTGCCTCGCGGTAGCATCGATAATTTGGTCGATGCGGGAGAGGAAGGGGTCCTTTGGGCAAGCCTTATTGAGGTCTTTAAAATCGACTACGAGGCGCCAGATTTGTCCTTCTTGGTACCATTACCAGATTTGCTAGCCAATCCGGATGTTTGATATCTCGATGAATCCGGCTTCCAATAGTTTGGCTAGCTCTTCTCCCATTGCCTATCTTTTGGGTTCGAAAATCGTTGAAGAGCCTGTTTGGATCGGCTTAAATCCTTTTAGGATGTTTAGGCTGTGTTCTCGCCAACTGCGTGGGATTCGGGCATATCCGAAGGATGCCAGCGAAAATGTCCCAATTTTCCGAAGGAATTCGCGCAATCTTGGCGTCTACTTCGGGTTCAATTGTGCCCCAATGGAGGCCGTCTTTGTTGGGTCCGTTGGATGGACCTGGAATTTTATTATTTCATCTGCTGGTTTGAAGGATGTGGACTTGGATCTTTTATCGAGTATCACATCGCCCCTGTTTCACCGTAGAGCGCAGTGGTGAGTTCTTCGCCGCTAAGGCTTGGATAGTGCCTCCGGGCTAGTGCGGCTGTCTTGTTTTCGGCGCGGAGTGCTATGTCCGGATCACTAGCGAGAGTGATTATTCCGCCGGGCCCAGGCATTTTGAGCTTCATGTACCCGTAATGAGGTATTGCTTGAAAAATTGTGAATGCCTCTCGTCCTAATATAGCATGATATCCGCTGTTGAACGGGGCCACTTGGAACGTGACTTCTTCGGATCTGTAATTGTCCGCCGAGACGAACACCACATCGAGTGTGATTTTTCCGGTGCAGTGCGCTTCCCGGCTAGGGATTATTCCTCTGAAGGTTGTGCTGCTTCGCTCAATACGGCTCCAGTCTATTTCCATTTTTTGAAGAGTTTCCTCGTAGATGAGGTTTAATCCGCTGCCGCCATCCATAAGGACCTTTGTAAGTCGAAAGCCGTCCACTATGGGACTAAGCACCAGTGCGGCTGGTGCTCGGGCTGTTCGGAATTTAGGTTCGTCGCTGGCGTTGAAGGTAATGGCCGTGTCGCTCCATGGATTTGCTGTTGCTACTTGGTAGACTTCGGCGAGGCCGCGGATTGTTCGTTTTCGCATATTATTTGATGCGAAGGTCTCGAAGACTGTTGATACCGTACCGGTATTGTTGGAGTGGTTTTCCGGGGCTAGAAGCTCCTCGCCACTTTTGGCCACCTGCCGTAGTATCCAACATGCTCGAAGGCTATGAGTTGGGATGGTGCCCTCTGTACTATGAAGCTTACATGGTCCGCTGAGCCATCCTTCCAGTACGGTTCCGTGCCCTTTAAGGGGTTTTTGCTTTTTGGTTTTTACATCTGGTGCCTCAGTACTATGCACCCTTTTGTTGCGGACTAGGGTTGTATTCGGAGCCGGATTGTCCCAAAACTGATTTTCGGTTTTCCGGAATCTCTCCATCGCATGATATTTTCGCACTATGGATGCGGATCGGTGAAGCGTGTAATTTTACGACGGCCGATGGCGTTCAATATTCCCTTGTTCGTGCAATTATTGCAAAAGATTGAGATTGCGTTTTCCTCTCGGCAGTCCTTTATCCTGTCCATAACCAGGAGGAATCTGGCCCAGTAGTGATGTACTGTTTCAGTGGGCTCTTTCCGTATTAGAGATAGATCGCATATGTCTGGGCGGGTGGGTGGACTAAAATCCGGATCCCTGCCCGTATTAGGGCTTAAAGGCCGAGGGGTTTCCGAATTCGGAAGCTTGGGTTGCTGGACACGATCCAGCGAGTCCGGAACGATGCATGATTTTAAGTTCGATGCTTGATCGAAGTCCGTCCCTCCGCGGAAATCCGGCATGGAGGGTTCGGGAATCCGGACGTGACTAGTTTTCAATATAGGTGAAGAGTCGCCGCATTGTTCCTCTACCACTGCGACGTGGTGGGTGGCCTGGGGAGAGTTAATCTCTCTCAGATCGGTTTTAAGCCCAATTTGATTGTAGTCTGTAGCGACTCCCAGGGCTGCGATGCCATCCAAGAGCTCGTTGATAGACGAGAGCTCCATTGGATCCAGCCGCTCGGCGAATTCCGAGCTGACGCGGAGATTGCTTTTGACGACTTGGGAAGTCATTGTCGAAGCTGTGGCCGGACAAACGGTCATAAGAAAACCGCCTAGCGGATAGTTTGGCGGTGGCCAAGGCCCCTTTATAAAAATACCGCCTTTGAAGACGGGTGGAGGCATCCTTCCTATCGGCGACGACACGCAGGAACTCTCAATGAAAGCACCAATGTCGGTGTCAAAACCGCGGATCTCGGTAGGGGTCCCGAAGCGTGCGCCTAGACGGATGGTAACATGAGACGAGGGACACGATGTTTTACCCAGGTTCGGGCCATCTCGATGGAGGTAAAACCCTACGTCCTGCTTGATTAATATTGATGATATGGGTAGTACAAGAGTGGATCTACCACGAGATCAAGGAGGCTAAACCCTAAAGCTAGCCTATGGTATGTTTGTTGTAATGTATGTTGTGTCCTACGGACTAAAGCCCTCCGGTTTATATAGACACCGGAGGAAGCTAGGGTTACACAGAGTCGGTTACAATGGTAGGAGATCTACATATCCGTATTGCCAAGCTTGCCTTCCACGCCAAGGAAAGTCCCATCCAGACACGGGACGGAGTCTTCAATCTTGTATCTTCGTAGTCTTGGAGTCCGGCGGACGATGATAGTCCGGCTGTCCGGACACCCCCTAGTCCAGGACTCCCTCAATGTGCGTGGGGGCTGAAGCCGAAGACTGCCATCTTTCAGGTTATACACAAGTATACACTAACGGCCGCACAGGAGATATTTCAATACTTGAACGCACAAGTATAAAAAGCACTCACTACAACAAGAACATACATACACCAACGCATCGTTAGCAACGGACAGACAACATGTGTTGTTGGCCCGTGGCCTCAACCTCTGCCACCTCCCCACGAATAGCTAACCTCCCCCCATTTGCTCAAAAAAAAAAGCTAACCTCCTCCCCTTCCTCCACTAAAAAAGGAGCTAACCTCCTCTCCGTACCCACCTGCTCCTCACCTTCCTCTCAGTCTCCATAATCATCTCCTCTCCACCCTCAGCTCACCACCGTCTTGGTTGGTTTTCCAATTAAACGTGGATCAAGTTTCCCATCCTGTTTATCCTGGAGCAAGGTACTGAGATGCAGGTCGTGAAAGGAACAAGAAACGCCAGCGGAAGCCCCTCACCCAAATCTTTCTCGCAGGAAATTTTGGATTTGATTTCCATGGTACCTGGTGGTGCCACCGGTGGCCATGATCTGGGGCGACGGCGAGGACATCTTGAACAGTGACCTATCAAAGTTTGAGATCCGGGCCAGATTCGTGTCTGGTACGCCGTCCGCAACGTCGCGTGAATATGGTGTGCCAGTTCAAGCGCAGCCTTCGAGGTCTCCCTTGTCCTCCGCCACCAAAACATCATCACCATACCTACTGTAATACTCCTCTTTTCTCAGTCCAACATTTTCTCAGCCACCATCTTCATCGATCAGATCCACAGAGTGGCCTGGCGAACGCGTCCACGTTTCTCTGTTGGATCCTCTAGTTCTTAGTCTATTTCTCATTTCAGTTTCTGCACTAGGATTTTCCTCTATGGTGTTGTGGAGCACGGAAGGCCCAAACATCCGCTTCTCCATTCTAGGAGTTTCAGTTTTAGGGCATGCGTCTTTAATTTGTTTCTATCAGTTCGCCATGTGCAGGTTGTTGCTTCTAAGCTGACTGGTTTACATATATGCGACCATGGATATCCTTGTTAATCCATGAAGAATATCTGCATCCTCTTTTTCTAACAAATTGTTTCTTGTGATGCATTAGATTTTTTTATTTCTTGCTGCTATGCAGGTGAGTAATCAATCAGTATTTTCAAGTGAAGTTGATCATCACAGAACCGTTCAATTAGGTACCAATATTATCTTAGATTTATCCTAGCTAGGACCATGTCATCAAAGAGCATTCCATCACATATCAATAGGTCAACACTATTAACATCACCTTATTAGTGTTATGGATGCTCACTAATTTCGCTGACACACTTTGTACTAAAGGAATGAGCCCCACATACACATGTTATCTTGTCCTCTAGGTTCTTTATGTTTCTGTGTCGCCCCAGTTCTCACCTATTTGGTGTCCGTGATCATCAAGAGGGCAATTACACCAATACCATCCATCTGGTTACACTTCCAGCCCTCCACCATGATAGGTTTTTGGGTTAGAATTTGGTTTAGGTGTCAACGCAGGGTCAGGGACGATAGCTCCTTGATGGGCGAGAGCGGTGTTAGGTGCGGCTCCTCGATCTCTGACGATGGCTCGGCTGCTCGTGCTGAATATCATGCAAGATGCAATAGTTAGAAGTTATCTTGATATATGGTGTACTTGCGACTACTGATTTAGTCTGTTAACTGCTTGGCAAAGGAGGTAAAGTTTCGCATGTACGGGTACTAGGCAAATCAAAATGATTAACTTCACGGATCTTTTTCTCGCAATTCCCATCTCATTTAGCAATGTACTTGAAACTGATCGCAGAGTATTCTACTTTGCACCAATTTTTTGGTTCAAACAACACTAATTGTTACTGAAAAAAGCAGTTTGCAAATTAGGATAGTAATCATTTACGTGAAATATTGAACCATGTCCCTTGACAATGTTTGTTTATTTCTTAAATATATTTTCAGCATACTAACATCACTTTCTCATTATTTCAGACTAACTCAGAGTTCATATTTAGTATACAATAAATTAGAAAATGAGATGAACAATTTGGGCTTGTGACCAGTGTATGAATAATGATGTATTGACGACTCGCAACCAGTCTGCATTGTGTTTTGTAAGTCTAGAGCCAAATTTTGTTTGCCCAATTCACTAATTATTGGCTTATGAAAGTTAAAAAAAAATCTGATCGAGCAAACTTAATGTTATCATACATATATTGTACAGGTTTCTGGTCTTCTAAATTACAAATTCTTTTCTTAAATCTGCAGGTTACAGAAACTGGATATATAATCTGCGTACAGAGCTACTATGGTGCCCCTCGTTTATATTTTTACTCCTCTATTAACCTGATTTTTTATTATAATTTACTCACCTCATTTTGTTGTTGTTGTGGATTGCAAGATAAGTTGACGATTCGCGGCTAAGATGTTGATTGCAAGGTCAAGAAAGAGGCTACTACTAGATAATTAGAATGTCATTTTCCAGGGCCAATGTTTCAAACCTTGTTGTAGATTGCAAGTTCTAAAATTGGGCTACTACTAGATAGTTTTACATTTTGTAATCTTTGGATCACGATCTTTGTATGGCAACACAACGATTTAATATATGAGTCTTTCTGTTTATTATATTGTGGCTCTTATTCACTATCGGTGTTGACCTAATAATTCTGGATGAAATATAGAAAATGCCATTAATTGTTCATACTACCTAACAAAGTTCAATTTGAAATTCTTCCTTGAAAAAAAAGTTCCATTTGAAAATCTTTTTATGCATGGTAGCCAACAACGCATGTGGTGTGTTGTTAAGCTCTAGATCTATGTGTTGCTATCTTACAACACATCTACATGTCGTTTACCAACGCATGCATATACGTTGTTGTAGACCACCCTTGCAACGCCACCAACGACAACACATTCTAATCCGTTGGTGTAGACCTTAGCAACGAATATATGGACATACAACAACACATCGATGCGTTGCTAAAGGGGGGTTCTTGTTGTAGTGACTTATATTATGAATATCGTTTTACAAATCATAAAGACCATTTGAACATGACATTTTTTGAGCACTGCGACTCTATTGCACGAGCACCCCGCAGAACTTCCCCAAAATAGTGCTCGGCGGGTAACCGGCTCTCGTCCGAACCCCGGGTTGCAACATCGGTGGCATCCATCTCCATCCAGTATGTCTTCACACGGGCGAGTGCCATCTGTGCACCCTCTATGCAGGCCGACCGCTTCATCGCCTTGATATGCGGCACCGCCCCAAGGAATTGCTGCAATAAGCAAAAATAACTCTTCGGCTTGGGCCTAACCGGCCAGATATGAGCCACTACATCCGTTATGGCAAGTCCGGACAATCTATTCAGCTCAGCCCACTCAGCCAACCGATCGGTCAACGGAAGTGAACGCTCCGGACTATGGAATTGAGACCAAAAAAGCTCTTCCGTCTCGTGATCCTTTTGACTTCGGAAGTGCACAACAACATCTGCCGCACTCACCGCTAAATCCATATAAGGATCCTCCGGACCCCCACAGCTAGCCAAGCTGAGCATACTTCGGATCTATGAACTTCTGCAGCGTAGAAGGGCTTGCCACCATAATGTCTCCGGCCTGACGCAGCTCCTCCTTTATAGCCCTCATTGCAGAACGGGCATCCTTGGCTTCGGCGGTGGCCTTCTTCAGGTCTTCTTGCTCCCCTCGGGGTTCTTTTTCAAGAACCTCATAGCGGTCGGTAGCATCCCTCAGCTTCACGGCCATTCCGACCATCTCCTCCCTGCTTCGACAGTGAGCAGCCCTTTCGGCTTCTAGCTCTTCGGCCGCCTTCGAGGCAGCCACATCATTCCTTCTGGCCTGCTCATTGGCTCGAGCAAGCTCTGCTCGAAGGTCCTCCACAGCAGCGGCACCATCTGCATTAAGCATACATGTTGTAAGGAGTGAGCATCAGCTCCCTAACTAGGTGACCACGGAGAAACAACCTACCTTGTGACTCGTCAAGTCGCTTATCGACCAGCGATGTCCGTGATCCGAACGCCGAGTTGCCGCTTTAGTTCGGCAACTCCGTCGACCGCTGGCCACCGGACTATCCGCCACCGTAGGAAAGGCAAGAATTAATACCTGAGATTATGATCCTCGGCACGCTGTCGCTTTCGACAACATACCGAGTCTCAGGGGCTACTATCTATACAGGGTGCGCTTTATGTGCAAAACTGTCAAAAGGTATGTCATTTTTATGTACCTCAAACCCCGCCAGCAAACTTTTGACGGGATCATGCAACCCGCCCTCGGCGGATGAAATTCTTTCAATCACCGTACTCATCAATGTACGGTGATCTTCTGAGATAGACGCCCTCTCAAGCTGCCGAACTCTCCGGCACGCCGGACTCGGGGATACCCTCCGTGACGACACCTCAGGGTCGTCCGCCCACCTGGCGGTGAGGCAGATGGAGGCGTCTCGCTCTCCATCATCTCCGGACGAAGGTCCCCCAAAGACGAGCTCAACTGAGAAGGACGGAGATCCGAACTACAAGGTAAAAACTTCGGTTATCCTCAGAAGCAAAAATAGGGATGTCCCTTACTACAAAACTCCCCTTTTTCTGCTTACGGCTTGCTAGAGGGCTGATTCCGTGGGGGAGATGATGCGGCCGGGGCTTCCCCAGGCGCAGGACCCTCCGGTGAAGATCTCTTCCCCTGCTTTGAGGCCTTGGCCTCCGGGTTTTCGGAAGCGGTCCTCTTCTCCCCTTGGAAGGAGGGATTATCGATCCCCCTTTCTCGAAAGCCTCCTTGGTAGAGGCGGTAGTGTCAGTGTCAAAACCGGCGGATCTCGGGTAGGGGGTCCCGAACTGTGCGTCTAGGCGGATGGTAACAGGAGACGAGGGACACGATGTTTTACCCAGGTTTGGGCCCTCTCGATGGAGGTAAAACCCTACGTCCTGCTTGATTAATATTGATGATATGGGTAGTACAAGAGTGGATCTACCACGAGATCAAGGAGGCTAAACCCTAAAGCTAGCCTATGGTATGATTGTTGTAATGTATGTTGTGTCCTACGGACTAAAGCCCTCCGGTTTATATAGACACCGGAGGAAGCTAGGGTTATACAGAGTCGGTTACAATGGTAGGAGATCTACATATCCGTATTGCCAAGCTTGCCTTCCACGCCAAGGAAAGTCCCATCCGGACACGGGACGGAGTCTTCAATCTTGTATCTCAGTAGTCTTGGAGTCCGGCGAGACGATGATAGTCCGCTGTCCGGACACCCCTAGTCCAGACTCCCTCAATGTGCGTGAAATTTGAAGTCAAGACTGCCATCTTCGTGTTATACACAAGTATACACTAACGGCCGACAGAGATATTTCAATACTTGAACACACAAGTATAAAAAGCACTTATATTATGAATATCGTTTTACAAATCATAAAGATCATTTGAACATGACATTTTTGAGCAAAGGCGACTCTATTGCACGAGCACCCCGCAGAACTTCCCCAAAATAGTGCTCGGCGGGTAACCGCTCTCGTCAACCCGGGTTGCAACATCGGTGGCATCCATCTCCGTCAAGATGTCTTCATCGGCGAAGTGCCATCCGTGCACCCTCTATGCAGGCCGACCGCTTCATCGCCTTGATATGCGGCACTGCCCCAAGGAATTGCTGCAATAAGCAAAAATAACTCTTCGGCTTGGGCCTATCCGGCCAGATATGAGCCACTACATCCGTCATGGCAAGTCCGGACAATCTATTTAGCTCAGCCCACTCAGCCAACCGATCGGTCAACGGAAGTGAACGCTCCGGAATATGGAATTGAGACCAAAGAAGCTCTTCCATCTCGTGATCCTTTTGACTTCGAAAGTGCACAACAACATCTGCCGCACTCACCGCTAAATCCATATAAGGATCCTTCGGACCCCCACAGCTGGCCAAGCTGAGCATACTTCGGATCTTTGAACTTCCTGCGCAACAGAAAGGGCTTGCTAGCCGCAATGTCTCCGGCCTGGCGTAGCTCCTCCTTTATAGCCCTCATTGCAGAACGGGCATCCTTGGCTTCGGCGGTGGCCTTCTTCAGGTCTTCTTGGTCCGCTCGGCGTTCTTTTTCAAGAACCTCATAGCGGTCGGTAGCATCCCTCAGCTTCACGGCCATTCCGACCATCTCCTCCCTGCTTCGACAGTGAGCAGCCCTTTCGGCTTCTAGCTCTTCGGCCTCCTTCGAGGCAGCCACATCATTCCTTCTGGCCTGCTCCTTGGCTCGAGCAAGCTCTGCTCGAAGGTCCTCCACAGCAGCGGCACCATCTGCATTAAGCATACATGTTGTAAGGAGTGAGCATCAGCTCCCTAACTCTCAAGGCGCCCTGTATAGATAGTAGCCCCTGAGACTCAGTAGATTGTCGAAGACGACAGCGTACCGAGGATCGAAAATCTAAATGTCTCAGGTAATGAATACCGCCGTTCGCATTGTGGCGGATAGTCCGGGGCCACCGGATCGATCGGTTGCTTAATCTGAGTCGGCAACTGGACATGGCAGATGCTGACATCGCACTTGTTAATCAGCGACTTGACGAGTCGCAAGGTAAATAAATTCTCCGTAGCCGCTTTATTGAGTGGGTTAAAGCCCTCCTCTGATAAGTTATATGCTGTTTATGTAGACAGTGCTGCTGCTATGGAGAGACTTCGGGCCAAGCTTGCACAAGCTAAGGAGCAATGCCGAAGGAGTGATGCGGCTGCCGCGAGGGCGGCCGAGGAGTTGAAGGCCTAAAAGGCTGCGCACTGCCTAAGCAGGGCGGAGGTGGCCGAATTGGCCAAGAATTTAAAGGATGCTACCGACCGTAGCGAGGCTCTTGAAAAGGAGCGCTTATCGGAGCGGGAAGACTGAAGAAGGCCACCGCCGGCCAAGGATGCCCGCTCGCAATGCGGGCTATGAAGGAGGAGCTGCGCCAAGCGGAGAAATCACACCGGCAAGCCGTTTCTTATCGCGCCGGTTTATGGATGCCAAGCACGCTAAATTTGAGCGGAAGGAGTTCGGAGGATCCTTATATGGACTTAGCTGCGAAAAGCGATCGACGCCAAGCACTTCCGGAGCTGGGGATCACGAGGTGGAAGAGTTATATTGACTCAATTCCACGGTCCGGATCGCCCTCTTCCTCTGTCGGACAGAGTTGGCGAATGGGCCGAACTGAATAGACTGTCGGGCTGGCTATGATCGACATCGTGGCCCATGTGTGGCCGAGAGGTCCAAGGCGACGAGCTATTTCGCCCATCTGCGCAGGTTCCTTTAGGCGGTGCCGCATATCAAGGAGATGAAGCGATCGGCTTGCATCGAGGGCGGATGGCTGGCTCCGTGTAAAGGCGCAGATGTCCGGAGATGGATGCCACCGCTGTTGCCGCGCAGGTTCGGATGGGAACCAGCTTCTGCCGAGCATTATTTCGGGAAGTTATGCGCTTTCAGATAGTAGAGTTGCAGTGTTTCAAAGAATGTAACGCTCAATGGAACGCATTAACTTGTATATCGCTGATTATGGTATGAATGCTTTTTATACTTGTGCTTCCAAGTAGTAAAACTTCTCTGTCTTGGTCGCTTATGATACTTGTGTATAACCCGAAGATGCGATCTTGACTTCAGCCCCTTGCACAAGGTGCCGGGTGTTCGCAAAATAGCGCTTTTTCACACTTTAATCCGACGCCTCGGTCCTGTTATAAGGAGGTGGTAGCGAGCTTAACGAGGCAATCCGGACTATAGTGCTTTATCTCTTTCACTTTTAGCAATGGAGCTCGAGGGTGGGGCTACGATATAGCCCCTAATGACACCGCACATCTCCGGATTCGGGGTGCGTATGTGTCTGACCGAAGCGCCCTTCACAAAGCGGGAATTCTAAACATTTGGTGGTCGATCAAGTGGTGACCGGACTCGCTATATCATGACGATCAGTTTTGGCTTTCATCGAGGCCTTCGCCCAGCCAACCGGGCACAATCGCAGAGTTCTCCGGTGCGCGTTAGCTGGGTGATACGGAACGTAAGGCAGCAAAACACAGGAGCCGGGCAAACCCAACATTTGACCAAAGATGTGATTCGGAGCTGATGCATATAATGCCCAAGTTGAGACGCCGAACACTCCCGAAGGTGTTCGGACTTTATGATAACGGGCAGAATTATGCCCTAAACCCCTTGTGTCTGTGTACGGGCATTGTCTTCCGACGGCCAATGCCAAAGCGTCGGGCCCGCTGGCTATAGGAGGAAGCCAAGGGAGATTAACAACAAGAGACAGTAATAAAAAGGTCTACGTAGGGTCTTAATCTGAAAAGAATCCTTGCAACGGGTCCCTACTGCACGTCTGCGCCCGTGTCTCCGTTGTGCCGTTATCCTGGACGGGTACGCACGTTTGTTCATCTGTAGAAAAAGAGGAACATTTTAGTTTTAGAAACAGTTCGTGCGAAAATAATGCAAAATAATAAGTGCAAATAATTAAAGCTAGGTTTATATGAAACCGTGGTTAGTTGTGCGCGCAGCCCCTTATGAAAGGGTGTGCGGCTAGGGAGCCCCTAGCCTGCTGAGTCCGGATTCGTCTATCCGAATCCGGGGTCTTTAAGTGACCCTCGCACTGAAATGGTGCCATGTGGACCGGCATCTTAAGTGTAAGAGACGCTTAATGCGGTATGGCGTTGAAGCGGACAAAAGCCTTTCGTCCCAATAGTGCTTGATGTTCACTTTTAAATGGGACGATATGGAAATTTAACTTTTCTCGTCGAAAATTGTTCGGTGATCCGAACACGACTTCGAGTAATATCGAGCCTGTGCACTTGGCGTAAGGGCCCGGCGTAACTCCTTTGAAGGAAGTGCAGCTCTGTCGAATTTTGGTAGGGTCTATCCCCATCCGACGGATTGTGTTTGAATATAGCAGGTTTAAGTCACTGCCTCCGTCCATTAGGACGTTTGTGAATTGTAGTCCGTCTATTATCGGATTCAATATCGGGAGTCCGCCCCGCGGTTCAACACTTTTGGAATAATCCGGTGGTCGAAAGTGATTGGTTTTAATATCCAATCTCTATGGTTTATGGGTCGGACCGTGCGAAGCTCTTTTAGAAAGTGCCGACTGTTTTTCCGTGTCCTCACATGAAGTGAGTTTATCGCTTTGACCCCTTGTGGGAAAGTCTTTTGTTTTCGGTGCCTGCCTGGCGGGTTTATCTTCTTCGCTGACGCGTCAAGCCCCTTGCGTTCGGCGTTTAGTCGGCGGACTGTTTGAAAACCCAACAATCCTCGTGGGTGTGATTTGCGAGCCTTCCGGGTACTCGTGGATTTGACAACCGACCCGAATTTTGTGTAGGTTAGACGGTTCGTCATTGTCATCCTTGATGGGTTGAGCTTTATTATTCGCCGTGAGCTTTTGAATCCGCGTTGATCGCCGTGTTTTGGGCTTTTCTCTTTATTCCGGTATTTGTTTTTTTCGCGCCGTGATTTTCCGCTTCCATCTCTTATCTCGGATGTACTTGGGTCGCTGGTCTGCTTCTTGCCAACCAGCTGTCTCTCTCCGCGCAAAAGCGGGTCATGAGGCTTGTTAATGCGGTCATTGTCCTCGGTTTCTCTTGACCGAGGTGTCTCGGCGAGCCATTCGTCTCGGACATTGTGCTTAAAAGCTGCTAAGGCTTGGCGTCCGGACAATGACTATTTGGTTCTTTTGGTAAGGAACCTGTCTGCAAATTTCTGCCGACTCTCCGAGCTGTTGAGTTATGTGACTTAGGTCATCGCAGATCCGAAGGCGGACATAAGTCCCTTGAAAATTTGCTCTAAACGCTTCCTCGAGCTCTTCCCAACTTCCAACAAGTGTTTTCTCGGGAGGCTTTTGAGCCAATGACGGGCTGGCCCTTTGAGCTTGAGGGGTAGATATTTTATGGCGTGGAGATCGTCTCCTCCGCCATATGTATATGCAATATATAGTCTTCTATCCGCACTCGTGGTCTGTTGTTCCATCGTGATACTTCTATGTTTATGGGTTTAAACCCTGCTGGGAATTCGTGCTCAAAGACCTCGTCGGTGAAGCATAGTGTGTGCGGCGCCCTGCATTTGTATGCGTTGGCCTCGTCGGACACTTGACGTGTTCCTTTGCTTGTTGGGGCTTTCCTTTGGGTCCGTAGATGGACCTGGTTGGGCCATTTGACGGTGGGGGCTTTATGGCCTCTTCGTCGATTCCGGGAGCAGCTTATGCCCCGGGTAGCTCTTCGATTGGTGGCTGTTGCCGTGTTTGTCTGCGGTTTTGAGCACTTTGCTCCATCTTATCCGGAGCGCGTCTTCCGCTGTGTTGAGCTTCCGTTTTTCCTTCTTCAGGCTTCTTGCTGTAGCGATGAGCCTGCGTTTGCAAAGATCTTGTTCGACGGGCTCCTCGAGTTCGTCGTCATTGGGGCTTTTTTCGTCTTCGGAGGGAGGTTCGTAGTTGTGATCCTCAACCTTTTCTTCTGCCGCCCTTTCGTGAGGGCATGCTTCTCTATCCTCCTTAGCTGAGTCTTGCTGAATGGGTTTGTCTTCGGCACTGTTCGGGGTGTTATTATCTCCCGTGCCGGATTCTTCATTCTTGTTGTGGTGGGATTTAGAGCGGCGCCGCTGACGCCGGCGTTTGGGTTGCTTCTTTAGAGAATCTTCCTCCGCTGCTTTCTCGCCATCCCCTTCTTTTGGGGTATCCACCATGTAGACGTAAATGACGACGAGGTGGCCTTCCAGCGTCCCGCGGGCGCTGGTCTCTGCTAATCTCCGGCCTCATCGTCCATAGCGTCGATGTCATCGAGTCGTAGTCTAGCATGTCGGTTAGATCTTCGACGGTGGCTACAAAGTGGGTGGTGGGTGGGCTCAATTTCTTCATCGTCTGTGATTTCCAACCGCCCTGGCCATAGTCCGCCAGATTCTCCGACGGCGAGAGATGCTTCAGGGAATTCAGGATGTCGCCAAAAGGCGAGTGTTGAAAGATGTCTGCAGCGGTGAATTCCATAACCGGCGCCCAATCTGGCTTGATTGGCAGGGGCGCGGAGGCTCGGAGTCCGGCGAGAGTCCGCGCCGGGATCACGAAGTTTCGCAGGGACAAGATTTGTATTTGGCTCCGTCGCCGTAGATGTTGAAGCCCCCAAGGCGGCTTCTATCCACCGGCCCTCGTCATGGGCAATCGGCTCCGGGCTAATAGCCGGAGCGGATTAATCTGACCTCCAAAGCACCGTCCGGCGGCAGAGCTAGATCATGCCCATCGTCACAAGGCGGGTGGCGCTTCGGTACGGGCTCGAGTCCGTCGAAGATCAAATCTCCACGGTCATCGGCCGTGAAGTTTAGGCTTTCAATCTGACTCGACGCCGCTGGGCGTAGCTTCCGCTCCAGATGGCTAAGAGAGTTGCCCGCAGCGCGGCCGCCGAATCTGAAGATCTGTCCGGGAGAAAAGTCTCACCGACAGCGTTGAAGGTTGAAGATGCCATCGGCCTATCGGTGACGCATACGAGGAACTCTCAATGAAAGCACCAATGTCGGTGTCAAAACCGGCGGATCTCGGGTAGGGGGTCCCGAACTGTGCGTCTAGGCGGATGGTAACAGGAGTTGACGGACACAATGTTTTTACCCAGGTTCAGGCCCTCTCGATAGAGGTAATACCCTACGTCCTGCTTGATTAATATTGATGATATGGGTAGTACAAGAGTAGATCTACCACGAGATCAAGGAGGCTAAACCCTATAAGCTAGCCTATGGTATGATTGTTGAGATGTAATGTTGTGTCCTACGGACTAAGGCCCTCCGGTTTATATAGACACCAGAGAGGCTAGGGTTACACAGAGTCGGTTACAATGGTAGGAGATCTACATATCCGTATTGCCAAGCTTGCCTTCCACGCCAAGGAAAGTACCTTCCGGACACGAGCCGGAGTCTTCAATCTTCTATCTTCGTAGTCTGGGAGTCCGCGGATATTGATAGTCCGCTGTCCGGACACCCCTAGTCCAGACTCCTCAAGAGCTCCTCGAACCAGTCTTCAATGACGATAAGTCCGGCGTGCATAATGTTCGGCATTGCAAGGCGGGTTCCTCCCTTGAATAATCCGGAGAAGATAATGAACACCAGGATAGTGTCCGGCTCTGCAAAATAATTTCCACAGTCCAACGTAGAGAGAATAAAATACACACTTAGTTCAATCTGCTGACGTTTTACGCAGCGTGACATCACACCACAGCCAAGCCCTCATTTGAATCGTCTTTATTATTCCGCCAAGACGCTTAGCGGCGGTTTTGGCACGCCCCGTCAAGCGTAGATCGTGTTCCCTTTATTCCGGGATCCTCATCAATACGCGTGGGTAACCCAACCGCTCCTCGCCCCACGCCTCTATCGAAGGGGAATCTCAAACGGTCACGGAGACGGCCCTTGGTATTATTTCCACTTTATAAGAGGACCAAGGCCTGTCCTTGTCTTTCAACCTCGCATCGAATCTTTCCTCTGCTCCCAGTTCCAACACCGAGAGCTTCAGACTCGAGCGCTTCGGATCTACAGCAATGTCCGGCTCCGACCTCCAGGGCCGGTGGATTTGACGGAGGAGGACATATTGAAGCTGCATGAGGCCAAGCACTGCCTATGAAGTTTCAAGACAGTTATCTCGCCCTGGGGCAGGCCGTGCAGCCCTCGAGCCCGGCGAATACGTCGTTAAGATCTCACCTCCGCCGGGATTAGGCTTCCCGACGGATCCTTTCGTGAGGGGGCTCTGTTTTACTACGGGCTGGACTTCCACGACTTGGCTCCGAGTCCATCCTCCATATCTCCAAGATTCATTATCGTCTGCGAAGCCTTCCTTCGCGTCATCCCCCACTTCGGCCTGTGGCTGAAAACATTCAAGGTGGAGCCGAAGATGATCGGGGGGCGTCAAGCGGAGTGTGGCGGGGCGACCATAAGCAAGAAGGTCGATGCCCCGTGGCTCAAAGGTTCCTTCCAAGAGGAACATGGATTGTGGCAGCAGGAGTGGTTCTACATCACCGCTCCAAGGGGCAGCAAGCAGAAGCCGCCGTCCTTCCGCCCGGGACCTCCACAAGAAGCGATGTCGTGGGTCAACCAAGGGCTCAACTGGGGCCGTTCGAGGACGTGCCCGCACTGCAGGGCCGGATTCGAGACCTCCAAACAAGGGAGATCGGCCTGGTCAAGGTGATGCAAGTCATGCTAACTAGGCACCTCCTACCTCGCAAACATCGCCCTCTCCGCTATGGGAGTACAATCCGAGGGACCTCATATTCTCCAAAGATTTTATGGAAGCGACACCCATGGAGATGTACAAGCTGTTCTTCGACCGTGGTAGCGTGGTCCGGATTCGCCGAGGACGCAGCTTAAGCCGCGATCGCCTCAATACTCGTGTAAGTAGCTCAAAGCTCGGACGTTTCTATCTGTATGCCTTTCAAAAGATCATCTCGACTTTTTTATTCTCTACAGGAATGGATGGCGCGATCAAGGCTATAAGGTGTCCGCCCTCGCAGAGACCGTGATTGGAGCCCGTGGCTGGTCGAATGTTGGAGGTTGCGCCCAGAGGGGGGCGACGGGGAGATAAAGGAGCTAATACTTCCGTCCAGTGGGCGATCAAGAGGAGGGAACCAAGGATCCCTCCTTCAAGGAGAAGAGGACCGCCTCCAAGATCCGGAGGTCCCAGCCCCTAAGCATGGGAAGAAATCCCCACTGGGGGTCCGCGCCCGAGAGAATCCTGACGCGCAATCATCGCCAAGGATCAGCCTCCAACGAGCCGTGAGTATGAAAGAGAAAGTTTTAATAAGGAAGTACCTTCGTTTATGCTTCTGTAGGTAACCGAAATATTTATATCGCAGTTCGGATCTGCAGCCGTCTCAAATGAGTTCGTCCTCGGGGGATCTTCTTCCGGAGATGATGGAGAGCGATACGCCTCCGTCTGACGCGCCGCCAAATGAGGCAGGCGAGCCCGAAGTGTCGTCACGGAGGGCGTCCCCGAGTCCGGAGGGGTGAAAGAGTTCAACACCCACCAGAGCCCGGCCCGGAGAACTGAAGAGTTTGCTTGAGAGGGCGTCCATTTCAGAAGATCACCGCGCGTTAATGCGTACGGTGGTTGGAAGGATTTCATCCGCTGAAAGCGGGCTGCGCAATGCCGCCCTGAGCTCACTGGCGGGATTTGAGGTATGGAAAATGATGCACCCTTTGTTTGTTAACAGCTTCGCATATAAAAATGCGCTCAGATAGATAGTAGCCCCGAGACTCGTAGGTTGTCGAAGATGATAGCGCATCGAGGATCGAAAATCTAAATGTCTCGTGTAATGAATACCGCCGTTCGCACATGTGGCGGATAGTCCGGGGCCAGCCGATCGATCAATTTGCCGAATCGAGTCGGCAATCGACATGGTAGATGCCGACATCGCACTTGTCAATCAGCGATTTGACGAGTCCCAAGGTAAATAAATTCTCAGCAGCCGCTTTATTGAGTGGGTTAAAGCCCTCCTCCGATAAGTTATATGCTGTTTATGCGCGCAGTGTTGCTGCTATGGAGAGATTTGGCCGAGCTTGCACAAGCTAAGGAGCAAGCCCGGCGAGTGATGTGGCTGCCGCGAGGGCGGCCGAGGAGTTGAAGGCTCAAAAGGCCGCGACCGCCTAAGGAGGGCGGAGTTGGCCGAATTGGCCAAGAATTTAAAGGATGCTACCGATCAGAAGCGAGGCTCTTGAAAAGGAGCGCCTATCGGAGCGGGAAGACTCAAGAAGGCCACCGCCGGCCAAGGATGCCCGCTCGCAATGCGGCTATGAAGGAGGAGCTGCGCTAAGCCGAGAAATCACGGCCGGCAAGCCGCTTTGCGCGCCGGTTTATGGATGCCAAGTACGCTAAATTTGAGCGGCAAGTGGAGTTCGGAGGATCCTTATATGGACTTAGGCTGCGAAAAGGCCGACGCCTATTAAGCACTTCCGGAGCTGGGGATCACGAGGTGGAAGAGTTATATTGACTCAATTCCACAGTCCGGATCGCCTTCTTCCGCTGTCGGACAGGTTGGCGAATGGGCCGAACTGAATAGACTGTCCGGCTGGCTATGATCGACATCGTGGCCCATGTGTGGCCGAGAGGTCCAAGGCGACGAGCTATTTCGCCCATCGCAGCAGTTCCTTGGGGCGGTGCCGATATCAAGGAGATGAAGCGGTCGGCTTGCATCGAGGGCGCGGATGGCTCGCCCGTAAAGGCGCAGATGTCCGGAGATGGATGCCACCGCTGTTGCTGCCAGGTTGGATGGGAACCAGCTTCCGCCGAGCATTATTTCGGGAAGTTATGCGTGGCTTTCAGATAGTAGAGTCGCAGTGCTCAAAGAATGTAACGCTCAATGGAACGCATTAACTTGTATATCAATGATTATGGTATGAATGCTTTTTATACTTGTGCTTCCAAGTAGTAAAACTTCTCTGTCAGGCGGTCGCTTATGATACTTGTGTATAACCCGAAGATGCGATCTTCGGCCAGCCCCTTGCACAAGGTGCCGGGTGTTCGCAAAATAGCGCTTTTTCACACTTTAATCCGACGCCTCGGTCCCGTTATAAGGAGGTGGTAGCGAGCTTAACGAGGCAATCCGGACTATAGTGCTTTATCTCTTTCACTTTTAGCAATGGAGCTCGAGGGTGGGGCTACGATATAGCCCCTAATGACACCGCACATCTCCGGATTCGGGTGCGATGTGTCCGACCGAAGCGCCCTTCACAAAGCGGGAATTCTAAACATTTCGTGGTCGATCAAGTGGGTGACGGACTCGCTATATCATGACAATCGGCGGCTTTCATCGAGGCTTCGCCCAGCCGAATCGGGGCACAATCGCAGAGTTCTCCGGTGCCGCGTTAGCCGGGTGATACGGAACGAAGGCAGCAAAACACGTGAGCGGGCAAACCCAACATTTGACCAAAGATGTGATTCGAGATGATGCATATAATGCCCAACTTGAGACGCCGAACACTCCCGAAGGTGTTCGGACTTTATGATAACGGGCAGAATTATGCCCTAAACCCCTTGTGTCCTGTGTACGGCATTGTCTTCCGACACGCCAATGCCAAAGTTGTCGGGCTCCGCTTTGGCTATAGGAGGAAGCCAAGGAGATTAACAACAAGAGACAGAATAAAAAGGTCTACGAGGGTCTTAATCAAAAGAATCCTTGCAACGGTCCCTATTGCACGCCTCTGCGCTGTGTCTCCGTTGCAGCCGTTATCCGGACGGGCACGCACGTTTGTTCATCTCAGAGAAAAAGAGGAACATTTTAGTTTTAGAAACAGTTTGTGCGAAAATAATGCAAAATAATAAGTGCAAATAATTAAAGCTAGGTTTATATGAAACCGTGGTTAGTTGCGCGCAGCCCTTATGAAAGGGTGTGCGGCTAGGAGCCCCTAGCTCGCTGAGTCCGGATTCGTTTATCCGAATCCGGGTCTTTATGACCCTCGACTGAAATGGTGCCATGTGGACCGGCATCTTAAGTGTAAGAGACGCTTAATGCGGTATGGCGCTGAAGCGACAAAAGCCTTCGTCCCAATAGTGCTTGATGTTCACTTTTAAATGGGACGATATGGAAAATTAACTTTCTCGTCGAAAATTGTTCGGTGATCCGAACACGACTTCGAGTAATATCGAGCCTGCACTTGGCGAAGGGCCCGCGTAACTCCTTTGAAGGAAGTGCAGCTCTGTCGAATTTTGGTAGGGTCTATCCCCATCCGACGGATTGTGTTTGAATATAGCAGGTTTAAGTCACCGCCTCCGCCCATTAGGACGTTTGTGAATTGTAGTCCGTCTATTATCGGATTCAATATCGGGAGTCCGCCCCATGTTCAACACTTTGGAATAATCCGGTGGTCGAAAGTGATTGGTTTTAATATCCAATCTCTATGGTTGCTTGGGCGGACCGCGAAGCTCTTTTTAGAAAGTGCCGCGACTGTTTTTCCGTGTCCTCACATGAAGTGAGTTTATCGCTTTGACCCCTTGTGGGAAAGTCTTTTGTTTTCGGTGCCCCGGGCGGGTTTATCTTCTTCGCTTGACGCGTCAAGCCCCTTGTGTTCGGCGCTTAGTCGGCCGGACTGTTTGAAAACCCAACAATCCTGTGGGTGTGATTTGCAGCCTTCCGGGTACGTGGATTTGACAATCCGACCCGAATTTTGTGTAGGTTAGACGGTTCGTCGTTGTCATCCTTGATGGGTTGAGCTTTATTATTCGCCGTGAGCTTTTGAATCCGCGCCGACCGCCGTGTCTTTGGCTTTTTCTTTATTCCGGCGCTGTTCTTTTCTCGCTACCGTGATTTTCCGTTCCATCTCTTATCTCGATGTACTTGGGTCGCTGGTGTGCTTCTTGCCAACCAGCTGTCCTCTCCCGCAAAAAGCCGGTCATGAGGCTTGTTAATGCGGTCATTGTCCTCGGTTTCTCTTGACCGAGGTGTCTGGCAGCCATTCGTCTCGGACATTGTGCTTAAAAGCTGCTAAGGCTTCAAGCGTCCGGACAATCGACTATTTGGTTCTTTTTGGTAAGGAACCTGTTCTGCATTTCATCGCCGACTCTCCGAGCTGTTGAGTTATGTGACTTAGGTCATCTCAGATCCGAGGCCGGACATAAGTCCCTTGAAAATTTGCTCTAAACGCTTCCTCGAGCTCTTCCCAACTTCCAACAAGTGTTTTCGGGAGGCTTTTGAGCCAATGACGGCTGGCCCTTTGAGCTTGAGGGTAGATATTTTATGGCGTGGAGATCGTCTCCTCCGCCATATGTATATGCAATATATAGTCTTCTATCCGCACTCTGTGGTCTGTTGTTCCATCGTATACTTCTATGTTTATGGGTTTAAACCCTGCTGGGAATTCGTGCTCCAAAGACCTCGTCGGTGAAGCATAGTGGGTGTGCGGCGCCTCGCATTTGTATGCCGCCTCGTCGGACACTTGACGTGTTCCTTTGCTTGTTGGGGCTTTCCTTTTGGGTCCGTAGATGGACCTGGCTGGGCCATTTGATGGTGGGGGCTTTATGGCCTCTTCGTCGAATTCTGGGAGCAGCTTGCGCTTCGGGTAGGTCTTCGATTGGTGGCTGTTGCCGTGTTTGTCTCATGGGTTTTGAGCACTTTGCTCCATCTTATCCGGAGCGCGCCTTCCGCTGTGTTGAGCTTCCGCTTTTCCTTCTTCGTGCTTCTTGTCAGTAGCGATGAGCCTGCGTTTGTAAAGATCTTGTTCGACGGGCTCCTCGAGTTCGCTGCGTCATTGGGGCTTTTTTCGTCTTCGGAGGGAGGTTCGTAGTTGTGATCCTCAACCTTTTCTTCTGCCGCCCTTTCGTGAGGGCATGCTTCTCTATCCTCCTTAGCTGAGTCTTGCTGAATGGGTTTGTCTTCGGCACTGTTCGGGGTGTTATTATCTCCCGTGCCGGATTCTTCATTCTTGTTGTGGCGGATTTAGAGCGGCGCCACGACGCCGGGCGCTTGGGTTGCTTCTTTAGAGAATCTTCCTCCGCTGCTTTCTCGCCATCCCCTCTTTTGGGGTATCCACCATGTAGACGCTGTGACGACGAGGTGGCCTTCCAAAGGCCCGCGGGCGCTGGTCCTGATAAATCTCCGCCTCATCGTCCATAGCGCCGATGTCATCGAGTCGTAGTCTAGCATGTCGGTTAGATCTTCGACGGTGGCTACAAAGTGGGTGGTGGTGGGCTCAATTTCTTCATCGTCCGTACTCCAACCGCCCCGCCATAGTCCGCCAGATTCTCCCGACAGCGAGAGATGCTTCAGGAATTCAGGATGTCGCCAAAAGGCGAGTGTTGAAAGATGTCCGCAGCGGTGAATTTATAACCGCGCCTAATCGCTTGATTGGCGGGGCGCGGAGGCTCGGAGTCCGGCGAGGAGTCCGCGCCTCGGGATCACGAAGTTTCGCAGGGACAAGATTTGTATTTGGCCCGCCGCCGTAGATGTTGAAGCCCCAGGCGGCTTCTATCCACCGCCTCGTCATGGGCAATCGGCTCCGCTAATAGCCGGAGCGGATTCGAAAGGCGCCTCCAAAGCACTTGTCCGCCGCAGAGCTAGATCATGCCCATCGCCACAAGGCGGGCGCTCGCCGTGGGGCTCGAGTCCGTCGAAGATCAAATCTCCACGGTCATCGGCCGTGAAGTTTAGGCTTCGAATCGACTGACGACGGCGTAGGGCGAGCTGATCCGCTCCAGATGGCTAAGAGAGTTGCCCGCAGATGCGAAGCCGCCGAATCTGAAGATCTGTCCGGGAGAAAAGTCTCACCCGGACAGCGTTGAAGGTTGAAGATGCCATCGCCTATCGGTGACGGCATACAGGAACTCTCAATGAAAGCACCAATGTCGGTGTCAAACCGCGGATCTCGGTAGGGGGTCCCGAATGCAAGGCCTAGGCGGATGGTAACAGGAGTCGACGGACACAATGTTTTTACCTGTGTTCAGGCCCTCTCGATAGAGGTAATACCCTACGCCCCGCTTGATTAATATTGATGATATGGGTAGTACAAGAGTAGATCTACCACGAGATCAAGGAGGCTAAACCCTATAAGCTAGCCTATGGTATGATTGTTGAGATGTAATGTTGTGTCCTACGGACTAAGGCCCTCCGGTTTATATAGACACCGAGAGGCTAGGGTTACACAGTAGTCGGTTACAATGGTAGGAGATCTACATATCCGTATTGCAAGCTTGCCTTCCACGCCAAGGAAAGTACCTTCCGGACACGAGCCGAGTCTTCAATCTTCTATCTTCGTAGTCCGGGAGTCCGCGGATATTGATAGTCCGCTGTCCGACACCCCTAGTCCAGACTCCTCAAGTAGCCCTCGAACCAGTCTTCAATGACGATAAGTCCGGCGTGCATAATGTTCGCATTGCAAGGCGGGTTCTCCTTGAATAATCCGGAGAAGATAATGAACACCAGGATAGTGTCCGCTCGCAAAATAATTTCCACATTCCAACGAGAGAGAATAAAATACACACTTAGTTCAATCACGACGTTTTACGCAGCGTGACATCACACCACAGCCAAGCCCTCATTTGAATCGTTTTTATTATTCCGCCAAAGACGTTTAGCGGCGGTTTCCTTGGCACGCCCCGTCAAGCAGTAGATCGTGTTCCTTTATTCCGGATCCTCATCAATACGCGTGGGTAACCCAACCGCTCCTGCCGCCACGCCTCTATCAAGGGGAATCTCAAACGGTCACGAGACGGCCCTTGGTATTATTTCCACTTTATAAGAGGACCAAGGCCTGTCCTTGTCTTTCAACCTCGTGATCGAATCTTTCCTCTCGCTTCCCGCCCAACACCGAGAGCTTCAGACTCGAGCGCCGGATCTACAAAGAATGTCCGCCCGACCTCCGTGGCGGTGGATTTGACGGAGGAGGACATATTGAAGCTGCATGAGGCCAAGTACCTTGCCTATGAAGTTTCGCACAGGTTATCTGCCCCAGGGCAGGCCGTGCCAGCCCCCGAGCCCGGCGAATACATCGCCAAGATCTCACCTCCGTCGGGGATTAGGCTTCCCGACGGATCCTTTCGTGAGGGGGCTCCTGTTTTACTACGGGCTGGACTTCCACGACTTGGCTCCGGAGTCCATCCTCCATATCTCCGCATTCATTATCGCTCATGAAGCCTTCCTTCGCGCTATCCCCACTTCGCCTGTGGCTGAAAACATTCAAGGTGGAGCCAAGATGATCGGGGCGCTAAGCGGAGTGTGGCGGGCGACCATAAGCAAGAAGGTCGATGCCCTGCGGGCTCAAAGGTTCCTTCCAAGAGGAACATGGATTGTGGCAGCAGGAGTGGTTCTACATCACCGCTCCAAGGGGCAAGAAGCGAAGCCGCCGCCCTCCTTCCGCCCGGGACCTCCACAAAGAATCGATGTCGTGGGTCAACCAAGGGCTCAACTGGGGCCGTTCGAGGACGTGCCCGACCGCAGGGCCGGATTCGAGACCTCCAAACAAGGGAGATCGGCCTGGTCAAGGTGATGCAAGTCATGCTAGTCAGGCACCTCCTACCTCGCAAACATCGCCCTCTCCGCTATGGGAGTACAATCCGAGGGACCTCAGATTCTCCAAAGATTTTATGGAAGCGACACCCATGGAGATGTACAAGCTGTTCTTCGACCGTGAGGTAGCGTGTCCGGATTCGCCGAGGACGCAGGCTTAAGCCGCGATCGCCTCAATACTCGTGTAAGTAGCTCAAAGCTCGGACGTTCTATCTGTATGCCTTTCAAAAGATCATCTCCGACCCCTTTTTTATTCTCTACAGAATGGATGGCGCGATCAAGGCTATAAGGTGTCCGCCCTCCCAGAGACCGTGACCGAGCCCGTGGCTGGTCAGAATGTTGGAGGTTGCGCCCACAGAGGGGGGCGACGGGGAGATAAAGGAGCTAATACTGGTCCAAAGGCGATCAAGAGGAGGGAACCAAGGATCCTCCTTGAAGGAGAAGAGGACCGCCTCAAGATCCGGAGGTCCCAGCCCCTAAGCATGGGAAGAAATCCCACTGGGGTCCGCGTCCAGAGAGAATCCGGACGCGCAATCATCGCCCAAGGATCAGCCTCCAACGAGCCGTGAGTATGAAAGAGAAAGTTTTAATAAGGAAGTACCTTCGTTTATGCTTCTGTAGGTAACCGAAATATTTATATCGCAGTTCGGATCTGCAGCCGTCTCAAATGAGTTCGTCCTCGGGGGATCTTCTTCCGGAGATGATGGAGAGCGATACGCCTCCGTCTGACGCGCCGCCAAATGAGGCAAAGCGAGCCCGGTGTCGCCACGGAGGGCGCCCCGAGTCCGGAGGGGTGAAAGAGTTCAACACCCACCAGAGCCCGCCCGAGAATCAAGAGTTTGCTTGAGAGGGCGCCCATTTCGAAGATCACCGCGCGCACGCGCACGGTGGTTGAAGGATTTCATCCGCGAAAGCGGGCTGCGTAATGCCGCCTCGAAGCTTCGGGCGGGATTTGAGGTATGGAAAATGATGCACCCTTTGTTCATAACAGCTTCTGCATATAAAATGCGCTCAGATAGATAGTAGCCCCGAGACTCGTAGGTTGTCGAAGATGATAGCGCATCGAGGATCGAAAATCTAAATGTCTCGGGTAATGAATACCGCCGCTCGCGCGGTGGCGGATAGTCCGGGGGCCAGCCGGACTGATCAGTTTGCCGAACTGAGTCGGCAACTGGACATGGTAGATGCTGACATCGCACTTGTCAATCAGCGACTTGACGAGTCCCAAGGTAAATAAATTCTCTGTAGCCGCTTTATTGAGTGGGTTAAAGCCCTCCTCTGATAAGTTATATGCTGTTTATGCAGACAGTGCTGCTGCTATGGAGAGACTTCGGGCCGAGCTTGCACAAGCTAAGGAGCAAGCCCGAAGGAGTGATGCGGCTGCCGCGAGGGCGGCCGAGGAGTTGAAGGCCTAAAAGGCTGCGCACTGCCTAAGGAGGGCGGAGTTGGCCGAATTGGCCAAGAATTTAAAGGATGCTACCGACCGTAGCGAGGCTCTTGAAAAGGAGCGCTTATCGGAGCGGGAAGACCTGAAGAAGGCCACCGCCGAAGCCAAGGATGCCCGTTCTGCAATGCGGGCTATGAAGGAGGAGCTGCGCTAAGCCGAGAAATCACGGCCGGCAAGCCGCTTTGCGCGTCGCCGTTTATGGATGCCAAGTACGCTAAATTTGAGCGGCAAAGGAGTTCGGAGGATCCTTATATGGACTTAGTCTGCGAAAGCGGCCGACGCTGTTAAGCACTTCCGGAGCCTGGGGATCACGAGGTGGAAGAGTTATATTGACTCAATTCCACAGTCCGGATCGCCTTCTTCCTCTCGTCGGACAAGTTGGCGAATGGGCCGAACTGAATAGACTGTCCGGCTGGCTATGATCGACATCGTGGCCCATGTGTGGCCGAGAGGTCCAAGGCGACGAGCTATTTCGCCCATCGCAGTAGTTCCTTGGGGCGGTGCCGCATATCAAGGAGATGAAGCGGTCGGCTTACATCGAGGGCGCGGATGGCTCGCCCGTAAAGCGCGCAGGTCCGGAGATGGATGCCACCGCTGTTGCCGCCCAGGTTCGGATGGGAACCAGCTTTCGCCGAGCATTATTTCGGGAAGTTATGCGCGGCGCCAGATAGTAGAGTCGCAGCGTTTCAAAGAATGTAACGCTCAATGGAACGCATTAACTTGTATATCGAATGATTATGGTATGAATGCTTTTTATACTTGTGCTTCCAAGTAGTAAAACTTCTCCTTGCGGTCGCTTATGATACTTGTGTATAACCCGAAAGATGCGATCTTCGCTTCAGCCCCTTGCACAAGGTGCCGGGGTGTTCGCAAAATAGCGCTTTTTCACACTTTAATCCGACGTCTCGGTCCTGTTATAAGGAGGTGGTAGCGTAGCGAACGAGGCAATCCGGACTATAGTGCTTTATCTCTTTCACTTTTAGCAATGGAGCTCGAGGGTGGGGCTACGATATAGCCCCTAATGACACCGCACATCTCCGGATTCGGGGTGCGTATGTGTCTGACCGGGAAGCGGCCCTTCGTCAAAGGGAATTCTAAACATTTCGTGGTCGATCAAGTGGTGACTGACTCTCGCTATATCATGACATCGGTTTTGGCTTTCATCGAGGCGCTCGCCCACCGAACGGGCACAATCGCAGAGTTCTCCGGTGCCGCGTTAGCCGGGTGATACGGAACGAAGGCAGCAAAACACAGAGCCGCAAACCCAACATTTGACCAAAGATGTGATTCGAGCTGATGCATATAATGCCCAACTTGAGACGCCGAACACTCCCGAAGGTGTTCGGACTTTATGATAACGGGCAGAATTATGCCCTAAACCCCTTGTGTCCAGGTACGGGCATTGTCTTCCGACGCGGCCAATGCCAAAGCGCCGGGCCCGCTTTGGCTATAGGAGGAAGCCAAGGAGATTAACAACAAGAGACAAGAATAAAAGGTCTACGAGGGTCTTAATCTGCAAAGAATCCTTGCAACGGGTCCCTACCGCACGCTCTGCCAGGTGTCTCCGCAGCCGTTATCCTCGACGGTACGCACGTTTGTTCATCTGTAGAAAAAGAGGAACATTTTAGTTTTAGAAACAGTTCGTGCGAAAATAATGCAAAATAATAAGTGCAAATAATTAAAGCTAGGTTTATATGAAACCGTGGTTAGTTGTGCGCGCAGCCCCTTATGAAAGGGTGTGCGGCTAGGGAGCCCCTAGCCTGCTGAGTCCGGATTCGTCTATCCGAATCCGGGGTCTTTAAGTGACCCTCGCACTGAAATGGTGCCATGTGGACCGGCATCTTAAGTGTAAGAGACGCTTAATGCGGTATGGCGTTGAAGCGGACAAAAGCCTTTCGTCCCAATAGTGCTTGATGTTCACTTTTAAATGGGACGATATGGAAAATTAACTTTTCTCGTCGAAAATTGTTCGGTGATCCAACACGACTTCGAGTAATATCGAGCCTGTGCACTTGGGCGAAGGGCCCGCGAACTCCTTTGAAGGAAGTGCAGCTGTGTTAATTTTGGTAGGGTCTATCCCCATCCGACGGATTGTGTTTGAATATAGCAGGTTTAAGTCACCGCCTCCGCCCATTAGGACGTTTGTGAATTGTAGTCCGCCTATTATCGGATTCAATATCGGGAGTCCGCCCCGCTGTTGAACACTTTTGGAATAATCCCGTGGTCGAAAGTGATTGGTTTTAATATCCAATCTCTATGGTTTATGGGCCGGACCGTCGAAGCTCTTTTTAGAAAGTGCCGACCTTTTTTTCCGTGTCCTCACATGAAGTGAGTTTATCGCTTTGACCCCTTGTGGGAAAGTCTTTTGTTTTCCGTGTCCCGCTGGCGGGTTTATCTTCTTCGCTGACGCTGTCAAGCCCCTTGCGTTCGGCGTTTAGTCGGCCGGACTGTTTGAAAACCCAACAATCCTCGTGGGTGTGATTTGCGTGCCTTCCGGGTACTGTGGATTTGACAATCCGACCTGAATTTTGTGTAGGTTAGACAGTTCGTCGCTGTCATCCTTGATGGGTTGAGCTTTATTATTCGCCGTGAGCTTTTGAATCCGGCGTTGATCGCCGTGTTTTGGGCTTTTTCTTTATTCCGCGCCGTTTTTTTCGCGCCGTGATTTTCCGCTTCCATCTCTTATCTCGATGTACTTGGGTCGCTGGTGCTGCTTCTTGCCAACCAGCTGTCCTCTCCCCTAGCAAAGCCGGTCATGAGGCTTGTTAATGCGGTCATTGTCCTCGGTTTCTCTTGACCGAGGTGTTTGGCGAGCCATTCGTCTCGGACATTGTGCTTAAAAGCTGCTAAGGCTTCGCGTCCGGACATTCGACTATTTGGTTCTTTTGGTAAGGAACCTGTTCCGAACTTCGCTGGCCGACTCTCCGAGATGTTGAGTTATGTGACTTAGGTCATCTCAGATCCCAAGGCCGGACATAAGTCCCTTGAAAATTTGCTCTAAACGCTTCCTCGAGCTCTTCCCAACTTCCAACAAGAGTGTTTTCGGGAGGTTTTAAGCCAATGACGGGCTGGCCCTTTGAGCTTGAGGGTAGATATTTTATGGCGTGGAGATCATCTCCTCCGCCATATGTATATGCAATATATAGTCTTCTATCCGCACTCTGTGGTCTGTTGTTCCATCGTATGCTTCTATGTTTATGGGTTTAAACCCTGCTGGGAATTCATGCTCCAGCACCTCGTCGGTGAAGCATAGTGGATGTGCGGCGCCCCTGTACTTGTACGTGCCGCTCTCGTTGGACACTTGACGTGTTCCTTTGCTTGTTGGGGCTTTCCTTTTGGGTCCGTAGATGGACCTGGCTGGGCCATTTGACGGTGGGGGCTTTATGGCCTCTTCGTCAATTCTCGGGAGCAGCTTGCGCTCGGTAGCTCTTCGATTGGTGGCTGTTGCCGTGTTTGTCTGCGGTTTTGAGTACTTTGCTCCATCTTATCCGGAGCACGTCTTCCGCTGTGTTGAGCTTCCGTTTTTCCTTCTTCAGGCTTCTTGCTGTAGCGATGAGCCTGCGCTTGCAAAGATCTTGTTCGGCGTGCTCCTCGAGTTCATCGTCATTGGGGCTTTTTTCGTCTTCGGAGGGAGGTACGTAGTTGTGATCCTCAACCTTTTCTTCTGCCGCCCTTTCGTGAGGGCTTGCTTCTGTATCCTCCTTAGCTGAGTCTTGCTGGAGGGGTTTGTCTTCGGCACTCTCCGGGGTGTTATTATCTCCTATGCCGGATTCTTCATTCTTGTTGTGGCGGGATTTAGAGCGGCGCCGCTGACGCCGGCGTTTGGGTTGCTTCTTTAGAGAATCTTCCTCCGCTGCTTTCTTGCCATCCCCTTCTTTTGGGGTATCCACCATGTAGACGTCGTATGACGAGGTAGCCTTCCAGTGCCCCGTGGGCGCTGGGTCCTGTTCGTCTCCGGCCTCATCGTCCATAGCGTCGATGTCATTGGAGTCGAAGTCTAGCATGTCGGTTAGATCTTCGACAGTGGCTACAAAGTGGGTGGTGGGTGGGCTCTGAATTTCTTCATCGTCCTGACTCCAACCGCCCCGCCATAGTCCGCCAGATTCTCCGACAGCGAGAGATGCTTGAGAATTTCGTGATATCGCCAAAGGGCGAAAGTGTTGAAAGATGTCCGCGGCGGTGAATTCCATAACCGGCGCCCAACCCGACTTAATTGGCGGGGCGCGGAGGCTCGAGTCCGGCGAGGAGTCCGCGCCTCGGGATCACGAAGTTTCGCAGGGACAAAATCGGTATTTGGCTCCATCGCCAGATGTTGAAGCCTCGGGCGGCGTTATCCACCGACCCTCGCCATGGGCAAGCGGCCCGCAAGTAGCCGGGCGGATTCTGCGCGCCACCAAAGCACCGTCCCGCGGCAGAGCTAGATCATGCCCATCGCCGCAATGCGGGCGCGCTGGTGTGGCTCGAGTCCGTCAAGATCAAGTCTCCGCGGTCATCGGCCGTGAAGTTTAGGCTTCCGAATCTGACCTGACGGCCAGGGGCGTAGCTTTCGATCTGCTCCAGATGGCCAAGAGAGTTGGCCCGCAGTGCAAAGTCGCCGAATACGAAGATCTGTTCGGGGAGAAAAGTCTCACCCTGCATAGCGTTGAAGGTTGAAGATGCCATCGGGCCTATCGTTGACGACACAGAGGAACTCTCAATGAAAGCACCAATGTCGGTGTCAAACCGCGGATCTCGGTAGGGGGTCCCGAATCGTGCGTCTAGGCGGATGGTAACAGGAGACGAGGGACACAATGTTTTTACCTGTGTTCGGCCCTCTCGATGGAGGTAATACCCTACGTCCTGCTTGATTAATATTGATGATATGGGTAGTACAAGAGTAAATCTACCACGAGATCAAGGAGGCTAAGCCCTATAAGCTAGCCTATGGTATGATTGTTGAGATGTAATGTTGTGTCCTACGGACTAAGGCCCTCCGGTTTATATAGACACCGGAGAGGCTAGGGTTACACAGAGTCGGTTACAATGGTAGGAGATCTACATATCCGTATTGCCAAGCTTGCCTTCCACGCCAAGGAAAGTACCTTCCGGACACGAGCCGGAGTCTTCAATCTTCTATCTTCGTAGTCTGGGAGTACGGCGGATATTGATAGTCCGGCTGTCCGGACACCGCCTAGTCCAGGACTCCCTCAGTGACCACGGATAAACAACCTACCTTGTGACTCGTCAAGTCGTTTATTGACCAGCGCGATGTCCGCATCCGCAACGTCGAGTTGCCGCTTTAGTTCGGCAACTCCGTCAGTCCGCTGGCCATCGGACTATCCGCCACCGTAGGAAAGGCAAGAATTAATACTCGAGATTATGATCCTCGACACGCTGCCGCTTTCGACAACATACCGAGTCTCGTGGGCTACTATCTATACAGGCGCGCTTTATGTGCAAACTGTCAAAAGGTATGTCATTTTTACGTACCTCAAACCCCGCCAGCAAACTTTTGACGGCATCATGCAACCCGCCCTCGGCGGATGAAATTCTTTCAATCACCGTACTCATCAATGTACGGTGATCTTCTGAGATAGACGCCCTCTCAAGCTGCCGAACTCTCCGACCCCGCCGGACTCGGGGATACCCTCCGTGACGACACCTCAGGGTCGTCCGCCCACCTGGCAGTGAGGCAGATGGAGGCGTCTCGCTCTCCATCATCTCCGGACGAAGGTCCCCCAAAGACGAGCTCAGCTGAGAAGGACGGAGATCCAAACTACAAGGTAAAAACTTCGGTTATCATCAGAAGCAAAAATAGGGATGTCCCTTACTACAAAACTCCCCCTTTTCTACTTACGGCTCGCTGGAGGGCTGATTCCGTGGGGGAGATGGTGCGGCCGGGGCTTCCCCAGGCGCAGGACCCTCCGGTGAAGATCTCTTCCCCCGCTTTGAGGCCTTGGCCTTCGGGGTTTTGGAAGCGGTCCTCTTCTCCCCTTGCAAGGAGGGATTATCGATCCCCTCTTTCTCGAAAGCCTCCTTGGTAGAGGCGGTAGTGTCAGTGTCAAAACCGGCAGATCTCGGGTAGGGGGTCCCGAACTGTGCGTCTAGGCGGATGGTAACAGGAGACAAGGGACACGATGTTTTTACCCAGGTTCGGGCCCTCTCGATGGAGGTAAAACCCTACTCCTGCTTGATTGATATTGATGATATGGGTAGTACAAGAGTGGATCTACCATGAGATCAAGGAGGCTAAACCCTAGAAGCTAGCCTATGGTATGATTGTTGTAATGGTCGTTCGTCCTACGGACTAAAACCCTCCGGTTTATATAGACATCGAAGAGGGCTAGGGTTACACAGAGTCGGTTACAATGGTAGGAGATCTACATATCCGTATTGCCAAGCTTGCCTTCCACGCCAAGGAAAGTCCCATCCGGACATGGGACGAAGTCTTCAATCTTGTATCTTCATAGTCTTGGAGTCCGCCGATGATGATAGTCCGACTATCCGGACACCCCTAGTCCAGACTCCTCAAGAGTCTCGAACCAGGCTTCAATGACGATGAGTCCGGCGATATTGTTCGGCATTGCAAGGCGGGTTCCTCCTCCGAATTAATTCATAGAAGATTGTGAACACCAGGATAGTGTCCGGCTTTGCAAAATAAATTCCACATACCATCATAGAGAGAATAATATGTACACAAGTTCAATCTGCTGACGTATTTTGGGGTGTGACGTCACACTACTACCAAGCCTTTACTTGAATCGCTTTTATTATACCACCTCGCTTAGCGTTTAAGCGGTTTCCTTGGCACGTCTTGTCGAAGCAGAGATCGTGTTCCCCTTATTCCGGGATTCCCATCAATACGGACGTGGGTAACCCAACCGCGCCCTTGATTGCGGCGCTTGGGAGATAGGCGAGTTTTTCCAGGCCGGTGGGGACGCATAGTGTTCGTCTGCCCATATATAAGGGGATAAGGACCCACCCTTTTTACCTATGCCTTCTTTCTCCTTTGCCTATCCATCTCCGCGCACTCGAGCTCCAGCGCCCAAGTCCGCACACCTTGCCTCAACCTACTCCAGCCATGTCCGGAGCGGGAGGCAAGTGGATGGCTTCCTCTGTTACGGAGGGGCACATCAAAACATCATGCTGCACCGGATACTTGTCCAATGACATCACAAGACCGGCCGCCCGACAAGGCAGCTCATCCCCACCCCCTGTGCCCCATGAGAGGGTCGATTTCTTCCCCACTTCCTCCGTGGACTGGGCTTCCCACTTCATCCCTTCGTCCGGGGGCTCATGTACTACTATGGCCTGGACTTCCACGATCTGGCGCCAAACTTCATCCTCAACATCTCGGCGTTTATCGTCGTGTGCGAGGCCTTCCTCTGCATCCAGCCCCACTTCGGCTTGTGGCTAAAGACCTTCAATGTCAAGCCGAATGTTGTGAAGGGCAACCAAGCGGAGTGCAGAGGCGCCATGGTGGGAAAAATGCCCAACATCACTTGGCTCGAGGGCGTCTTCGTGGAAACCATCAAAGGGTGGCAATCGGGGTGGTTCTACATCACCGAGCCGCGTGACCCTAAATGGGCAGCGGCCCCCGAGTTCAGATCTGGTTCCCCCATGCAGCTCACCTCCTGGAAAGAGAAGGGCTTGCTATGGGGCAGTTCGAGGAGCCGACTGACTCGACCCCGCTCTGCACTCGTGAACAAGAAGCTTAAACTTGTCAACGTGATCCAGGTCATGCTCATCCGCCGGATTCTCCCCTGCCAACAACGGGCCTTCAATTTGTGGGAGTTTGATTCGGCACAGCACCGGACCCTTAGCGGGCTCTTCGACACAACGTACGAAGCGGCCTGGAGGGTGCTGTTCAAGGGGGATCGCGGGCTCTTCGACACAACTGAAGATCGCGGATTCAGCACGCAGCGCCCGGCCGGTGCAGTAAGCTATGTTATCCTTTATGGGACATTCATTTCTTTCATAGTGTGACTCTATGTGGGATCTAAAACTCCCAATGCCTTTAACAGGACTTGCACAGGACGTCCGGACAGGTTAACTGTCCGACTCCCCTCCCCGAAGACCCAGCTGTCGGTGTACTAAAGTAGGGGGGTACCTTAGTACCCCGAACTTGTGCACGGGCAGTCATAGCACCCCGTGGCGAGGCTTGCCGGGCGCCCGGCAAGGCCCTCCACCACTCTTTTGCACTGCCATTCAAGAACAAAGTGCTAGCCAGGAACACGAAGGCCCCGGCAAGAGGAGCTTGCCGGGAAGGCTAACCAGGACGTCACCAGAAAACTTGCCGCGGCGTGTCAGGACCCCGACTCAATGTCACATCGATCTAGCCTGTAACACATCATATCACTTTGCGGCCTCACGCACGGTATCCCAACGGGTGCCACCTTACCTTGGCCCGGGACCGTTTGCGCCTTTTGGCACACGTATATGATAGTGTCGCTAGCATCCATATGATAAGGAGCCCGGCTGACATGACTAGTCGTGAACCCAAAGTGGCACAGACTTACAGGACAGCATCCATGACCCAAAGATCGAACGTGTCGATCATCGCAAGTAAGTTCCGGCTGTAGCACGGGCTAGCAGACTCGTAAACCGGCAGAGCGGGCTAACAGACTCCGGTACTCAATGCGTGACATTTCCCGGGGATGCATACAGAACGAAGAAGGACACATGCCGGCCAGCCTAAGTGTTCCGGAGCAGTAGCAAGCTACCATGGCTCGGTGGAAACACTAGGAGACATTTCCCGGTAAGAGAGGCTACTAAAGATAAACAACTAGATAGTCAGATCCCACACATACCAAGCATTTCAATAACATACACACAATATGCTCGATATGTGCAAATACAACATGGCATCACAACATGACCCTACGACTCAAGTATTTATTCAATAGGCTCCGAGGAGCGAGATATTACAAACAGGGGTCTCATGACCCAACATTCAGAGCATACAAGTCAAACACAAGCGGAAGCTATCATGTCTGAGTACAGACATCTATAAATGGAAAAGGCTGAAAAGCCTGACTAACTACCAGATCCTGCCGAGGGCACAAGATCGTAGCTGAGGTATCAAGCTAAACGTCGAAGTCCACGTGGAACTACTAGCGAGACTGAAGTCTCTCTGCAAAAACATAAAATAGGCAAACGTGAGTACAAATGTACCCAAAGAAGACTTACATCGTAACTAACTACATATGCATCATTGTCACAAAAGGGATGGTGGAGTTTAACAGAAGACAAGCCAGCTTTGACTCGGTGGCTATCCTAAACTACGACGCAATGTAACTCTTTTGAGGTGATGACGCGAGTCCACATATTCACCATATCAATACACCACTATGGATCCGCTCCGCCCCCCACGAGAACGCCATCCATAGCACTCACACTTATCTTGCGATTTTAGAGTATCCACTTTCACTTGTCTATGAACTGTTATAAGCAACCCGAAGTCCTTTACCATGACACGGCTATTCAATAGATAATGTTAACCCCGCAGGGTGTACTTCTTCACACACGCTCACCACTTACCGCCGTTTACACGACATGTACTGCAACCTTCAAGCGAAGCCCAACGTGGGTGTCGGCCACGGCCTACCTAAGCACTCAAGTCCCTAGTCCGTGTTTATCGCCTATTTGGGTTCCATCTATGAGGAGTTCCGCCAAGTTTCGCTCACAGCCCCAAACGATGTGAACAGGTTCCCGAGACACCAAACGGGCGCCAAAGACACTGCACCGTACACGTGCCTACCGCATCACAGCCCACCCCTACGGTCACGCTGCAAGACGGCCTCCAAAGATACTACAAACACGTAAACTACTTGCAACTCCCGGACAGAGGACAAGGGTGATTAAGAAGCCGAGAGGGTCCATTGGTTTCGGGCCCAATGCGTGGTAGTAGCTGAATCATGGATCACAAACACGTAACTCAGTTCCTCGAGGACGGCTGCAATGAGACAACCCACCATGTACTCCTACATGGCCTCTCACCGCTACCTTTACCAAATCGTGTTCACACACTTAGCTCACACACAGAGGACATGTTCACACACCTCCGATTCATTCTCGATGGATCGAGACCCGACTCAACTCTAAGCAAGAGCAGTGCATGACAAACAAGCATGTATGAGTAGGCACAACAGGCTCAAACAACTCCTACTCATGCTAGTGGGTTTCATCTATTTACTGTGGAATGACAGGTCATGCAAAGGATAAAGGGGTTCAGCTACCGCAGCAAGTAACAGATGAATCGTTGTTGTCCTAATGCAGTAAAATAGAGCAGGAGCGAGAGAGTGGGATTGTATCGGAATGAACAAGGGGGTTTTGCTTGCCTGGCACTTCTGAAGATATTATAGTTCTTCATCGGTGTCATCGAACTCGTCGTCGGAACCACGTCTATCGAGAGGGAACAAACACCGGCAACTGAGAAAGAACACAATCAATGCAATGCTACCATATGATGCATGATTATGACATGGCAATATGCTGTGATTTGAGCTAATGCAACTAGCAACAGATTAAATGAAGTTGGTTTGAATACAAGATTCAAATTCAAACTCCGTATGTGGTTAGTCAAATGCCATTTAAATGATTTGTGCTAAACAGCATCTATAAGTTGTTCTAACATGCATGAAAATGGTACAGATGGATAGATTGGATTTTTCTGATCATTTTTCATATATAACTTATTTCATTTGGAGTTACGGTTGAATTTATATGAATTTTACAAGTTTTAAACATTTTCTGGAATTTCCTGAATATTTAGAATTAAAATAATTCCAGAAAATGATTTAATCGGCCACCGACGCCAAGATGACGTCGATGAGTCAACGGCCAGGTTCAGTCAAACCGACGTGCGGGGTTCACACGCCGCTGACACGTAAACTAATCCGCGCTGACTCGGGCTTTGACCCGCCACGGCCCATTGCCGTTGTCTCGTTAGTGTGCTAATTGGGGGATTAGCCGCTAACGGCAACGCCACGCCGATTCGCCGGCGATTAGACGACGGCGACGACCAGAGCGGCGGTGGCTCGCCGGAGTTGCGCTTATGGGCTGCGGTTGACGCGCGAAGAGCACCAGAGGTAGCCCGTGCTGCGGCGCATCTAGGGGACCAACGGAGGTGCGGGGTGGCCGGGTTCGCCGGAGTGGAGCGCGAGGCGGCGGCCGGAGCTCGGGGTTCAAGGGACCGCGCTATGTGCACGGGAGGACGAATGGTTAAATGCTTTGGGTTCCCGAGGTTGCGGTGAGCACGCTGGTGGGCTCGGGAGCGAAGCTGCGGTGGTGTGGCCACGCCACGCCATGGCCGGGCGGCGAGGAGCAATCGGCCCGTGAAAGGGCGGCTAGAGTACGGAACGAGCACGAGGAGGAGGGGAATGGAAGAGTAGCTCACAGCGGATCTGGTGGAGGCAACGGCGAGGCCGGGAGGGGCTGGAGCTCGCGATCTCGAAGGTTCGCCGTGGCGTCAAGGTTGGGGGCGAGCTTGAGGGCGACGCCAGAGGGCTTCCTGAGGGCCGTGGATCGTGGGGAGGAAGAGGGGTCGGGCGGAGCTTCTGGGGCGCCGGTGAGGCGTGGGGTGGCAGTAGCCACGGTGGCTCAGCAGTGGCGCGCTCTGCTCGGGTGAGGAGAACAGAGGAGGGGAGAGGTTCCGGGGGAGGATGAGGACGCGGAGAGTGAGGAAGAGAGGCAGGAGGTGCGTGGCGCCTCCCAAGGCCGAGGAGGAAGCAGGAGGTGGCCGAGGCCTCTCGGGCGCGGCGCCACGCCTCGCCCTTCCTTGGCGAGGGAGGAAGACGACAGGGGGGGTGGAGATGGTTGGGCCGGCCGGGCCAATTGGTGGCGCCTGTGTTAGGTAGGTGGCCCGGTGGCCTTCTCTTTATTTACATTTCGCTTTCTTTTCTATTTCTGAATTTGTTTTTGATTTGATTTAAAATATCAAATCATTTTATAAAATCCTCGAAATAATTATGGGTGCTTTTTCAATTATTTCAAGGACCCTTAACAATTTCCAACATTTATTTGAACATTTAAATTATTTATAGTATTTAAATGCCCAAAGTCAAATACAATATGGTTTATTCAAAATCCAAAATGTCTTGGAAAAATATCCATCATCTCCGGATATGGTTTTCACCCTTTCCAAAGAATCATGAACATTTTGCAAACCAATTTGGGTTCTGTGAAAATATTTTGAAGTTGAACCTATTTGCAATGCTTTGGTGCTAGGGCTTGGTCATCCCCATTTCAAATTTCATAAAATTTAAACATGTTGCATAGATGCTAAAACAAAACAAACAAGGGCTGATCTGGGGCTGTGACAGCTCACCCCACTAAAACAAGAATCTCGCCCCGAGATTCAAGCGTAGGGTAAGGTGAAGGGGAACGAACTAGCACAATCTTCACGATCCAGTTGCTTCTTCAAATGAACGCTGATTCGATCACCATCATTGTCTCAAGTCTTGCTCGAGAACTCCAGCTATCATGAGAACGAGAGGAAAGGAAAGACCTAAAAGAATTGTTCTTCCCAAGGTCGAACAACTCAGATTAATCCACGGAATGAGACATAGCAACATCTCTGACCGAGGCACAAGCACACATCATGAAGGACGGAAGAAACAATTTGATGAGATTTCAAAGTAGCGAGGAAAATGGTTACCACAACAAGAGACCTTAGGGAAGGTAACTCGTAGAAATATCCCCTTAAGTGGCAAAAAGAATTACATTTGATTTAGAGATCATTGAAACTCTTTATACCAGCTTAAGACAATCACAATCGATCATTTGAAGGAGTCCGAAAGAATGACACTCTCGGGCCAGAATGGATGATGTGGATTACCTTGTTGAAAACAACACAAGGGTTGATTTTAGTAGCTAGGGAGAAGCTCAGCAGTAGAGAGTGAATCTACTGTTGGAATGGTATAGCATAACCGAGGGAATTGAGAGCAATCCCGGTTAGTAATTACGAGTGCACCTAATGCTTGTGCGTGCTCTCAAGAACTTGAGCATTTCCATATTCATCAAGGTTTTACCAACATCCGTGTCAAGGGTGCTGACAACACAACATACTACCATGATGAGCAACGATGGACAATGCAGATGCAAAGGAAGATAACACCTTCTCAGATTTCACCTTAGCGAGGCCAAGGAAACAAAATCTGGATGATCGACCGAGAGACATTTAGCACTCCGCTTCTAATGTTCTCCTTGATGTGCTAGTGTATCCCATCCATTGAAATGGTCTGGTACCTAGAACATCAAGTAACAGGTCGGACTTCGGGAGCACAAAAATCATAAGGCACACAAGTAGGGAATAATTCCTACGAAGTCCTTATGGAGAGGTGGCCAACTTCTTCAATCAAGATATTACAATAATAGGTCCTCCTACCGGGTGTGTTGGCCACTTACATCCATTTTACCGGTTACGAGAGACCAATATTATAGTTCTTGGGACACGTTCCAACCATCATATCTGCGTGAGATTCAGATCTGGTTGGTGTCAGATTATTCCAGACTCATCAAGTCTAGAAAGAGAAATGAAAGTTTGCAACACAAATCGACGAGAAAACGTTGCGAGATTCTCAGGAAATGGACTACGGTAGTAAGCTCCAAAACATGAGCTGGTTTTGCTACATACATGTGAACACGTTGTCCAAGACAATCATGACCACATAGTAGTCTTACAATGAAACACTACCGAGTTCTGGTTGGGAACCATCATTGAGGATAACAGAACCTTACATAAGTCTCGAGCCTACGAAGGAACTTCCTCTCCTTGAACAAATCAGTCAGTGCCTTGGTGTGCTACGGAATACATATAGAATGAAGGTTGCAAGTCTTCGAACCACAGAATACTTCGCACGTATGCATGAATGATTTGGGATGATTCCAAGGAAGCAACATTGTCTTTCTCGAGTCCACGGCGGCAACTTACATCAAATGCACATGAACTGGAGGAAGTCACTTCTTACATCCGAACATATGTTTCATGAACTAGCATGAACAAATGCTTTTAAAAGTTTCCAACACTAGCTTAATGTTCAACAAAACTATGGAGAAGACAAGGATGTTGTCGATGGGCTCAACAACAATTCATCCTGGTTTTCCATGAAGATGGAGTTCCATAATTATGAGAACAAGTGATAGCATTGGTCAGACCCAAAAGATATAATGGTGTATGCTCGAGGAAAATCCACGAGTAAGACAACATTACTTAACATCGTTAGTTCTGATTTGATTTGAGAATAGCCCACACTCAAATCAAAGTTTTGGCAAGACAATAAGTCCAACAACTGATCACGAGGATCAATCAATGAAGATATTACCTTTCTTCAACAAACACACACAAAGAGATATCCCTTAACATGAGCTAGGTCGGACAAACTTTCATCTCCCAACTCTCCAAATTGTTGTTTAGCTTGACCAAACAGCTCAGGGGTATGCAACACAGATTCTTGGAGAAGGGGTGGTTTATATGAAACCAACTTGATCACGAACTCAACATAGCGGTCAGATGACAACCTGGTAATACTTCTGGAAGATATTCGGAACATCACGAACCACCGATATGTTACTAAGCTCGAGAACAATCTTGCTTTTCAGGGCAAGACGATATGATCAATAGGGCGAAGATTTGAGATAAACCTAACTCATCGATCGAGGAGTGCACCAGAAATAAGGACTAGGTAGCACGATCAATCTTAGAATGATGATTCAAAAATCAACATGCTAAGAATGAGGTTATCGTCCATTTAACTACCAAGCAACGGAGTTGCTAGCAGTATTGATTTCAGACACCACGATTCACTTGTCGGCATTCCGGTTACAATAACACGGAAACCGAGAAATGAATAATGAGGGCGAGAAGTATCACTGTATCAAGAGTTCATAGGATGGTGTGCAATTCTCATGACATTCTTGATATAAAGATGGTAATACTCCAAGGTAGAACAGAGCAAAAGCTAGATTAGCAATTTGATCTGCAGAGTACAACTGCTTTGACCCAATCCTAGAAATGGACAAGGTACTGGAGTTTGTTTCTCCTAGTCATTCTGGAATAGAATGGCTTGACGAACCACAGAAGTAAAAGGCATCGATAAACGAATGCAAGCCTACTCTTGACTATCAATTGATAGACGAGGGTCAGAATGCAACTAAAGAGAACAACTCAAAGGAACATATAATTTTCTGAGTTGTGGATGCATAGATTAGTATGTCGAGCGAAGCTCAATTTTTTTCTTCCAGATAACCCATGCAGAGAAGGTAGGACTGGCAGAGTCACAATTGTGAATGGAGAAATCCTCAAGAGCACTCTTGTTGTGATCTTTTGATCCAACAAACTTCTGCCATAAGTGGTTCATGGTATTTGGAAGAAAGAAATACCATGGACCTCGAGGACTAATGCAAAGGTTACTAATATCCTAAAGGAACGAGCAAACACTATCAACATGAGGTAAGAAGGGTGAATCTCGGGTTCAAAACCCACGAGTAGAATACTGCTAACTAAATTGCATCACGGATGCTTTCGAATAAAGGCCGTAATCATCACACCGATACAAATCATAGCTAGATTACTAGATGATCCCCTAAGACACCTAGGGTCATAATAATATTTCCAACATATACGCCGAGGCAATAGAATACCTCAACTCAGCGATTAGTGTGATTAACTCCGCCTAAAGGAACATCAAGACCAGAGGGAAAGGATTTGCAAGTGCATCGATTGTTTAGAAACCTCGAATGACTCGGACAAAGATAACGGCTGTAAATGCTCAAAAGATTGGAGACATGCTACAAAAATGATGGCATAGCCATTCAAGCACAATATCAAGGTTTCGAGACCAACAGTTATGAACATACGGAAGTAGTAAACTGAACTGGGGCGTAAAACCAACAATCTCACAAGTCCATGGGTTAGTAACACGTCATCCTGATAGATAGATGAGAAGGCCTAGTTCTTAATCCCCGTAGAAGAGAAGAGGATGACTCAGATCAGAAGGCCATGAGGTATAAGGAGTAAAAAGAGCCTTACGTTCCAACCCACAATCAATTCCCCTACATATAACTAAAGCATTTCTAGACACAACTTCGACCAGTTTGGCTTGGTAATCCTACACGCAGTCAAGCTCTGATACCAAAACTGTCAGGACCCCGACTCATGTCACATCGATCTAGCCTGCAACACATCATATCACTTTGCGGCCTCACGCACGGTATCCCAACGGGTGCCACCTTACCTTGGCCCGGGACCGTTTGCGCCTTTTGGCACACGTATATGATAGTGTCGCTAGCATCCATATGATAAGGAGCCCGGCCGACATGACTAGTCGTGAACCCAAAGTGGCATTGCACTTATAGGGACAGCATCCATGACCCAAAGATCGAACGTGTCGATCATCGCAAGTAAGTTCCGGCTGTAGCACGGGCTAGCAGACTCGTAAACCGGCAGAAGCGGCTAACAGACTCCCAGACTAATGCGTGACATTTCAAGGGATGCATACAGAACGAAGAAGGACACATGCCGGCCAGCCTAAGTGTTCCGGAGCAAGAGCAAGCTACCATGGCTCGGTGGAAACACTAGGAGACATTTCCTAAGAGAGGCTACTAAAGATAAACAACTAGATAGTCGATCCCACACATACCAAGCATTTCAATAACATACACACAATATGCTCGATATGTGCAAATACAACATGGCATCACAACATGACCCTACGACTCAAGTATTTATTCAATAGGCTCCGAGGAGCGAGATATTACAAACAGGGGTCTCATGACCCAACATTCAGAGCATACAAGTCAAACACAAGCGAAGCTATCATGTCCGAGTACGTACATCTATAAATGGAAAAGGCTCAAAAGCCCGACTAACTACCGAGATCCGCCGAGGGCACAAGATCGTAGCTGAGGTATCAAGCTAAACGTCAAGTCCACGTGGAACTACTAGCGAGACCAAGTCTCTCTCGCAAAAACATAAAATAGGCAAACGTGAGTACAAATGTACCCAAAGAAGACTTACATCGTAACTAACTACATATGCATCATTGTCACAAAAGGGATGGTGGAGTTTAACAAAGAAGCCAGCTTTGACTCGTGGCTATCCTAAACTACGAACGCAATGTAACTCTTTTGAGGTGATGCACGCGAGTCCACATATTCACCATATCAATACACCACTATGGATCCGCTCCGCCCCCCACGAGAACGCCATCCATAGCACTCACACTTATCTTGCGATTTTAGAGTATCCACTTTCACTTGTCTATGAACTGTTATAAGCAACCTGAAGTCCTTTATCATGACACGGCTATTCAATAGATAATGTTAACCCTGCAGGGTGTACTTCTTCACACACGCTCACCACTTACCGCCGTTTACACGACATGTACTCGGCAACCTTCAAGCGAAGCCCAACGTGGGTGTCGGCCACGGCCTACCTAAACACTCAAGTCCCTAGTCCAGTTTATCGCCTATTTGGGTTCCATCTATGAGGAGTTCCGCCAAGTTTCGCCACAGCCCCAAACGATGTGAACAGGTTCCCGAGGCACCAAACGGCGCCGTGACACCGTACACGTGCCTACCGTGATCACAGCCCACCCTTTACGGTCAGCGCACAAGACGGCCTCCAAAGATACTACAAACACGTAAACTACTTGCAACCCCGGACAGAGGACAAGGGTGATTAAGAAGCCGAGAGGGTCCATTGGTTTCGGGCCCAATGCGTGGTAGTAGCTGAATCATGGATCACAAACACGTAACTCAGTTCTCGAGGATGGCTGCAATGAGACAACCCACCATGTACTCCTACATGGCCTCTCACCGCTACCTTTACCAAATCGTGTTCACACACTTAGCTCACACACAAGAGGACATGTTCACACACCTCCGATTCATTCTCGATGGATCAGACCGACTCAACTCTAAGCAAGAGTGCATGACAAACAAGCATGTATGAGTAGGCACAACAGGCTCAAACAACTCCTACTCATGCTAGTGGGTTTCATCTATTTACCGTGGAATGACAGTCATGCAAAGGATAAGGGGTTCAGCTACCGCAGTAAGTAACAGATGAATCGTTGTTGTCCTAATGCAGTAAAATAGAGCAGGAGCGAGAGAGTGGGATTGTATCGGAATGAACAAGGGGGTTTTGCTTGCCTGGCACTTCTGAAGATATTATAGTTCTTCATCGGTGTCATCGAACTCGTCGTCGGAACCACGCCTATCGAGAGGAACAAACACCGGCAACTGAGAAAGAACACAATCAATGCAATGCTACCATATGATGCATGATTATGACATGGCAATATGCTGTGATTTGAGCTAATGCAACTAGCAACAGATTAAATGAAGTTGGTTTGAATACAAGATTCAAATTCAAACTCCATATGTGGTTAGTCAAATGCCATTTAAATGATTTGTGCTAAACAAGATCTATAAGTTGTTCTAACATGCATGAAAATGGTACAGATGGATAGATTGGATTTTTCGATCATTTTTCATATATAACTTATTTCATTTGGAGTTACGGTTGAATTTATATGAATTTTACAAGTTTTAAACATTTTCCGAATTTCCTGAATATTTAGAATTAAAATAATTCCGAAAATGATTTAATCAGGCCACCGACGCCAAGATGACGTCACGAGTCAACGGCCAGTCCAGTCAAACCCGACGTGCGGGTCCACACGCCGCTGACACGTAAACTAATCCGCGCTGACTCGGGCTTTGACCCGCCACGGGCCCGGCCGATGTCTGTTAGTGTGCTAATTGGGGGGGATTAGCCGCTAACGGCAACGCCACGTCAGATTCGCCGGCGATTAGACGACGGCGACGACCCAGAGCGGCGGTGGCTCGCCGGAGTTGCGCTATGGGCTGCGGTTGGACGCGCGAAGAGCACCAGGAGGTAGCCCGTGCCCGTGCGCATCTAGGGGGACCAACGGGAGGTGCGGGGGTGGCCGGGGTTCGCCGGAGTGGAGCCCGAGGCGGCGGCCGGAGCTCGGGGGTTCGCGGGACCGGCGCTGCGGTGCACGGGAGGACGAATGGTTAAATGCTTTGGGTTCCTGAGGTTGCGGTGAGCACGCGGGTGGGCTCGGGAGCGAGCTGCGGTGGCTGTGGCCACGGCCACGCCATGGCCGGGCGTGGCGAGGAGCAATCGGCCCGTGAAAGGGCGGCTAGAGTACGGGAACGAGCACGAGGAGGAGGGGAATGGAAGAGTAGCTCACAGCTGGATCTGGTGGAGGCAACGGCGAGGCCGGGAGGGGCTGGAGCTCGCGAATCCTCGAAGGCCCGGCCGAAGGTTGGGGCGAGCTTGAGGGCGACGCCAGAGGGCTTCCTGAGGCCGTGGATCGTGGGGAGGAAGAGGGGTCGGGCGGAGCTTCTGGGCGCCGGTGAGGCGTGGTGGTGGCAGTAGCCACGGTGGCTCGTTAGTGGCGGCGGTCTGCTCGGGTGAGGAGAACAGAGGAGGGGAGAGTGTTCCCGGGGAGGATGAGGACGCGGAGAGTGAGGAAGAGAGGCAGGGAGGTGCGTGGCGCCTCCCAAGGCCGAGGAGGAAGCAGGAGGTGGCCGAGGCCTCTCGGGGCCACGCCACGCCTGCCTGTCCTTCTGGCGAGGGAGGAAGACGACAGGAGGGGTGGAGATGGCTGGGCGGCTGGGCCAATTGGTGGCGCCTGTGTTAGGTAGGTGGCCCGTGGCCTTCTCTTTTATTTCTGCTCGCTTTCTTTTCTATTTCTCAATTTGTTTTTGATTTGATTTAAAATATCAAATCATTTTATAAAATCCTGGAAATAATTATGGGTGCTTTTCAATTATTTCAAGGACCCTTAACAATTTCAACATTTATTTGAACATTTAAATTATTTATAGTATTTAAATGCCCAAAGTCAAATACAATATGGTTTATTCAAAATCCAAAATGTCTTGGAAAAATATCCATCATCTCCGGATATGGTTTTCACCCTTTTCCAAAGAATCATGAACATTTTTGCAAACCAATTTGGGTTCTGTGAAAATATTTTGAAGTTGAACCTATTTGCAATGCTTTGGTGCTAGGGCTTGGTCATCCCCATTTCAAATTTCATAAAATTTAAACATGTTGCATAGATGCTAAAACAAAACAAACAAGGGCTGATCTGGTTGTGACACGGCGCCTGGCGCCGGCAAGAAGGTTCCAAAGTGGCCGCAAGCTTGCCGACACAACAAAAGGACCGGCTGAAGGCACTTGCCGCTGCAAGGCTGCCACCCAACTCCAAAGACACCCAAAGGACGCGCCATCACTAGGCCATCCCAAGGGCACGTGGCGAGGCACTACGCAACCATGCGAGCGAGGTGGCAAACGGAGCTGACAGAGGCGCCATCGTGGCAACCGGAGGCTCACTTAACGGTCACTCCTCCTGCACTGTTGGCCGACCGGACAGGCATTTAATGCCCTTGTCCCTTGCCGTCAGAGTTAGGTAGGGACACTGTTGTGCACTGTTGCACCGACCTGCGCTTTTACATTTCTACCCCCTCTTCCTACGCTGCCACCTGTGGGTACCCCCTTCAGACTATAAAAGGGAGGCCCACGCGCACGTAGAAGGGGTTCGGTCCATTCGACACCCACAGCACTACCTTACGCTCGCACACTCGAGCTAGATCAAATAACAACACAGAGCAGCAGTAGGGGTGTTATCTCTCCGAGAGCCCCGGCTGGGTAAAGATCGCCGCCTCCCCCAGCGCCGACCTCGATCCGCTCGCCACGGTCCCGCTCCCCCGCCGAACCAGAAGGGGCCCCCGAGTGCCCCATAGGTATTCGAGGCCACGGAGACGCGTTCCAGCCCCGACACCAGCGGATACCGTTTGACGGGGCTACTAGTCCCGGCACTTTATGTGGTGCCGGAGAAGAAGGCCAAGTAGAAAGCCACGGGAACCCGAAGAAGTTCCCGCACTGTGTGTGTCGGACTGCCGTCCGATGGCTCGAGGCGACTCTCCCAAGACGCAGGAGGAGAAAGCGGCCTCTCCCCAAGAGGGGGGAGAGAGAAAGAGGAAGGCTGCCCCAATGGGGGAGGCCGAAGGGTCCAAGAAGGGAAGGACCTTTCCTCCAGACTACTCTGCCAACGCCGGCAACGGCGACGAGGAGTGGCCCTCAAGGGCCAAGTCCCCGTCAAGATTGTGAGTATCCGGATTCCTGAATGATTTATAATTTTTCTTTTTGTCACACGGTGTCTTTCTAACGCTGCATACAATCCTGTAGTCCGGCCGAGGACGATCTTCCCGCTTCATCAAGCGGGTCCTTGGCTCCGTCGGACGTGGATTCCCTTCCGACCGCCTCAACTCCCCGTGGCGCTGACGACGCCGAGGTGGGATCCCAGAAGGGGACCCATCAGGAGGAGCAGGCTCCGGAGGCGCCGCAAGGCAGCCTCCCAGAATTTGCGTCGGACTCCACACCGGAACCAGTAGTGGTTCCGGAGTCCGGCAGGCGGCCCCTTCGTAAGAAGGGCAAGACCGTGACACCGGCGGCCTCCGTCCAACCAGAGGCGCTAGACAGCTTGTTGGAGGCGCTCAACGACGCTTCCATCGAGGAAGAACACCGCACTATAATGAGTGCGGTGATTCAGAAGGTTCACTCGCCAAGAGCGGGCCGACCAAGCTCCGCAGCAGCCTTCTAACGGGCTTTGAGGTAAGAAATTTAAAATATGTAATGTAATACCGATAGACAAGAGCCTCGATGCTCGGTTCGGTGTTCGGAAAGAAAAGCCGGACCGAGGATCTAAAAAGATATACGCAGGAGGTCTAAAAATTATGTCAATATGGGATTGCAGGTTGCGCTTCGACCTCCGCCAGACCGATCAAGGAGGTCGATGCTTTGAAGCAGAACCTCGAGCGGTCCGAGAGTGTGCTCGGCCGTGCCAAGAAGCAGCTCGAGGACAGGGAAGGTGAGTAACACCATGTTGAATTTGTACCTTATAGAAAAGGATTTGGGTTGCAAGAAAAATAACAAGGATAACGTGGGTACTCCAGGGGCCACGAACGAGGTGGCGACCCTGAAGGAGGCGGTGTCTGCGGCCGAACACAAGGAGGCCGTGGAGCGAGCCGAGCGGGAGAAGCAGGAGGCGAGGGTGGCGGAGGTGCAGCAAGAGCTCCAGGCTCTCATGAAAAAACATGAGGGTTTGGAGCGCGACTCGAGGACTCGAGAGTCCGAGCTTGCATCGGCTCTTGAGGGTGCCAAAGCCGCTAAGGCCAAAGCCCATAGGGCCCTCCAGGAGATCGAGGCGGTGAAGAAGATAGCGGCGGGTAAGGCATTTTTCATGCAAAGCAAGCATGTGAATGTGAATTACCATTACTTACCCAATTGGAGCTCTCTAGGAGCATTTGCAGATCTGCCTCATAGCGTGTCCGATGCCGCCAGATTCTACCGGGACGAGGAGGGATCTCGATGGAGAAGGTCTTGGTCTCAAGATGTCGAGGCCGACATCCGTGCCCTTAGCAACCAGTGAAGCAGCTGGTCGAGCTCCACAAGGTAGCCGAACAGGCCATGGAGGGCCTCATAGTTCGGCCGGTGGGCCCAAAGAGGCCATGCCGGGAGCTACTTCGCCCCTGCGCGCGGCTGGTGGATGCATGTCCTCGGTGGAAGTCGCCAAGCACTCTGCTGCATTGAAGGTGCCCATCGGGCCCTTGCTCGTGCAAAAGTGCACCGGGCAGGCTGGATGTCGAGAAGCTTCGACGGACGCGCCGGGCGGCAAGGAGTATCGACGCACCAAATGTATTATAAGAGTGTCATGAAGGGTGCCCGCAAGATTGCGGATGAGTGCTCCAAAGATGTAATATTTGATTAGACTCGCAATGTGTTATCCGCGCGCTAAAAACTTTGTTCATATGCGCTAAGCAACGCTTATTGATTTAAAATATTACCTTCATGCGGCCGCTTATTAAATCGAGAGATGGCAAGTCGTCGGCTTCAGCCCCCATGCCACGAAAGTGCCGGGTGTTCGGATAAACTTGAGCGCTCTTGTTCCCATTTTGGGTCCATCTAGGAGGCGCCAACACGATTTAACAAGGCAACCGGACTTATAATGCTCGAACACTCTCACTTAGCCATAGAATTCTATAATTTTAAATTTCGCGAAGCCCTAGTATTCGAAGACCGAGTTCGGGCGCTATCCACGCTGGCCGGACAAAGCCGGTTCTCGCCTAAGCGGCATAAGTCTTTAGGGACTCGAAAAGACCTCTCGAACAGCGACCAGCTCTCGCCTTATCATGACGGTGAGTTTTAGCTTTCTCCACTGAGGCGCTCGCCCAGCTCAACCGGGGCGCAATCGCAGTGGTTCTCCCAGTGCTACCTTAGCCGATAAAACGGAACGTAAGGTACCAAAACGTAAGGTACCAAAACGGAACGTAAGGAACGTAAGGTACCAAAACTTTGGGATGTCCACCATGTATATGTCGTATGACGAGGTGGTCTTCCAGTGCCCCGTAGGCACTGGTTCTTGGTCGTCTCCGGCATCGTCGTCCATACCGTCGATGTCTTCGGAGTCGTAGTCTAGCATGTCCGTTAGATCGTCGATAGTGGCTACAAAGTGGGTGGTGGGTGGGTTTTGAATTTCTTTGTTGTCGCGATCCCAACCGCCCCGACCGCAGTCCGCCAGGCTCTCTCGATAACGAGAGATGTTTTAGCGAATTGAGAATGTCGCCAAAGGGTGAGTGCCGAAAGATGTCCGCGTGGTGAACTCCATTATCGGCGCCCAATCGATTCGACAGGGGCGCAGGAGGTTCGAGTCCCGCACCTCGAGTCACGAGCTTTATGAGGGACAAGGTCGATTCGCCCATCGCCGAGAGATTGCAGCTCCCGAGGTGGTGTCCAGCCACATCCTCGATCGCGCGGTCGACCAACTAGGGGTCGGAGCGGACTCATGTCTTGACCGAGGGCTTTGTCCGCGGCAGAGCTAAATCATGCCCATCGTGATAAAGGTCTGCTGGCTGGTGGGCTCGAATCCATCGAAGATCAAGTCTCCGCGATGTCGGCCGTGAAGTTTAGGCTTCAAATCGACCGCCGCCAGGTGTAGCTTCGATCCGCTTCCAGATGGCTGCTTAATTGGCCCGCAATGCAAAGCCGCCGAACACGAAGATCTGTCCGGGAGAAAAGTCTCACCTCGGACTGCGTGGTTGTTGATGATTGAAGGAGCCATCAAGCTTATCGGTGACGACACAAAGGAACTCTCAATGAAAGCACCAATGTCGGTGTCAAAACCGCGGATCTCGGTAGGGGTCCCGAGCGTGCGTCTAGGCGGATGGTAACAGGAGACAAGGGACACGATGTTTTTACCTAGGTTTGGGCCCTCTCGATGGAGGTAAAACCCTACTCCTACTTGATTGATATTGATGATATGGGTAGTACAAGAGTGGATCTACCACGAGATCAAGGAGGCTAAACCCTAGAAGCGAGCCTATGGTATGATTGTTGTAATGGTTGTTCGTCCCCACGGACTAAAACCCTCCGGTTTATATAGACACCGGAGAGGGCTAGGGTTACACAGTAGTCGGTTACAATGGTAGGAGATCTACATATCCGTATTGCCAAGCTTGCCTTCCACGCCAAGGAAAGTTCCATCCGGACACGGGACGAAGTCTTCAATCTTGTATCTTCATAGTCTTGGAGTCCGGCCGATGATGATAGTCTGGCTATCCGGACACCCCCTAGTCCAGGACTCCCTCAAGTAGTTTCTCTGTTTTCCCCTTCGCCTTCCTTCGAAGGTGCAACCTCTAGCATCTTGACCAACACGGGATCCGGCGCGGTCTCCGGGAGGGGGGCCGGACACCGTATCAGTTTTGCTTGCACTATCCACTCTTGTTCAGAGGACAATTGGTTAAAAAGGCAAATCCAAGATATGCAAACGAACGGTATGTCCGGACACAGAGCTACTTACTTTAGTATCTGGGCGATTGCAGCTTAGACCGACGTCCTCGGTCAATTTTGGACACACCTCTTATGATCCGAAGAACAATTTGTACATCTCCACGGGTGTCGTACCCATGAAGTGTTGGAGAACTCGTGGTCCCTCCGGATTGAATTCCCACAGCCGGAGAGGGCGACGTTTGCAGGGCAGGAGATGCCTAATCAGCATAACCTACGTCACCACGACCAGATCGATCTCCCTCTCCTGGAGGTCTCGAATCCGGCCCTGCAATAGGGGTACGTCCTTTGACGGCCCCCAGTTGAGCCCTTGGTTGACCCATGACATCAGCCATTGTGGAGGGCCCGAGCGAAAGATGGGCGGCGGCTTCTGTCTGCTGCCCTTGGGAGCGGTAATATAGAACCACTCCTGTTGCCACAAGCCGAGCTCCTCCTGGAAAGAGCCCTCGGGCCATGGAGCATCGGCCCTCCCGCCATAAACCGCCCGCTGCACTCGCTGACACCCCTCGATTATCTTCGGCTCCACGTTGAAGGTTTTGAGCCACAAACCGAAGTGAGGGTAGTGCGGAGGAAGGCTTCACAGACGACAATGAATGATGAGATGTGGAGGATGGACTCCAAAGCCAAGTCGTGGAATTACAACCCATAGTAAAACATGAGCCCTCTCACAAAAGGATCCATTGGGAAGCCTAAACCCCGACGGAGGTGGGACACAAACACGACGCTCTCGCTGGGCTCGGGAGTAGGAATGACTTGCCCTTCGGCGAGCAACCTATGCGAAATCTCGTAGGTCAGGTACCTGGCTTCTCTCAGCTTTAGCACGTCCTCTTCCGTGACGGAGGAGGACATCCACCGGCCTTGTAGGTCGGAGCCGGACATTGTTGAAGGTCCGAGGCGCTCGAATCTGGGGCTCTGGGTGTTGGAACTCGGGGCGAGGGGCAGATTCGCTTGAGGATTGAAGAAAAGAAACGAGCCTTGGTCCCATTATAAAGAGGGAGAATACCAAGAGCCGTCTCCGTGACCGTTTGGGACTCACCTTCGATAGAGGAGGCGTGGCAACAAGCACGGTTGGGTTACCCACGTCCGTATTGATGGGAATCCCGGAATAAGGGGAACGCAATCTCTGCTTCGACAAGACATGGCAAGGAAACCGCTTCGCTAAATGCGCTGAGGTGGTATAATAAAAACGATTCAAGTAAAGGCTTGGTAGTGGTGTGACGTCACGCCACAAAATACGTCAGCAGATTGAACTTGTGTACATATTATTCTCTCTATGGTGGTATGTGGAATTTATTTTACAGAGCCGGACACTATCCTGGTGTTCACAGTCTTCTATGAATTATTTGGAGGAAGAACCCGCCTTGCAATGCCGAAGACAATATACGCGCCGGACTCGTCGTCATTGAAGCCTGGTTCAGGGGCTACTGAGGGAGTCCTGGACTAGGGGGTGTCGAGATAGCCGGACTATCATCATCGGCCGGACTCCAAGACTATGAAGATACAAGATTGAAGACTTCGTCCCGTGTCCGGATGGGACTTTCCTTGGCGTGGAAGGCAAGCTTGGTAATACGGATATGTAGATCTCCTACCATTGTAACCGACTCCATGTAACCCTAGCCCTCTCCGGTGTCTATATAAACCGGAGGGTTTTAGTCCGTAGGACGAACAGCCATGACAACAGTCATACCATAGGCTAGCTTCTAGGGTTTAGCCTCCTTGATCTCGTGGTAGATCCACTCTTGTACTACCCATATCATCAATATTAATCAAGAAGGAGTAGGGTTTTACCTCCATCAAGAGGGCCCGAACCTGGGTAAAAACATCGTGTCCCTTGTCTCCTGTTACCATCCGCCTAGACGCACAGTTCGGGACCGCCTACCCAAGATCCGCTGGTTTTGACACCGACAGTTACCATCAGCACTTTGCCGGCAAACTGGTCATCAAGCGCCGCCATGCCACTGTTGAGCGAAAGCACGCAGCAACCGAAGGCAGGACGGACCTCAGGATCTCTGGCTCGGAGATCCGCATTGACCGGCGACATGATAGTGCGCTTGAGTACAGGCAGTACAGGAGGGGGATTTGGGGAACTGGAGTAGGAATCGAGATTCCAGAGGTGGGGGAGGGGCGGGAGACTGGGGATGAAAAGGTAGCATGAATTTTGAGCACGCGCCAATATGCTCTCGGCGCGCAAGTGCACGAAAACACCGGTGGCGCCCACATGTTAGCCTAAGAGTCCTTATTCTTTCTTTTTTGGAGAGCCCGTCCTTTTTTAGGATCTTTTGAGAGCCCGGCCTGAGAGTCATAATTGACCTGTTTGGCATTGCGTTACTACTCAACCCATTTTCACGACACCTCACTGGCCCAAGCAAGTGTACATCATCGAAAAGACACTAAGCTCAAATTATATAACTTGAAAAAAGGAGATATACTCTGAACATTGGAGAATGGTGATGCCCTCATTTAGCCAACCAGTAGTTCGAGACAATGAACAGTTCATAACAACGATATATACAACATTCAAACACTAATTAGTGAGTACTACTGACATAAACATCAAGACATGATAGTTCATAAGAAGTCTTGCTACACCACCAAAATGCATCCATCTGCAGCGCTCAGACTCTCGTGATCCAGACGAGAATGACATTCTAAACAGAAGCAACTATTACATAGTAAGAACGACATAGACGAGGATGACCAAATGACAAGGAATATGCATAACAAAAGAAAGAACTACCCATACAAAACGAGCAGAAAAGACAACAAAGTCATTCAAAGAGATGATCCAACACCATCATAATTTGCAGCCCCGCTTCAGCGAACAGTGATCCGGAGACACCAGTACTCCACCCTTTCGATGCAACAACCCAATTACCTATCAACCTGAAGGCTTGAACCACATCACTGCCTATCGTAATTGAGACATCCAAGGATCAAATTTAATCCGGATGCCTTTGTCATTCTCACCTTCTTTTGGCTGCAGGCTGTAACATTGACAATCAGGGGAGTTTGCTCCCTAACTCTTAGGGCTCGCCATGTAGACACAGTTTTCCATAGCAAACAGAGCCTCTCTGCCATCAAGGTCCTTGCCAATGGTGATCTCCTGGTTAATCGGATAATTGAGTCTGAGAAACAGAGAGTGTGAACCAAGGCTGTTTACCCGCCTCCAACTAAAAAATCCTGAAGGCCCCAACAAGCTGGTATCCTGCTCATAGACGTAACAACCATTGTCTGGATACTCACGTATTTCACGGTGCTTGTATACAGTGGGGTTTTTGCAATATAACTTTTCCGGCTCATGTGTCCGAATGATCATCAGTCTTTTGCCGTCGTCTGATCGAGCGAGGAACCAGTTGTGCTTCCCTATTTTTGGCAAAGGTGGTGTGATTACAAAGGGCAATAATTATAGGGACACTTGCATCATATCAAAAAGACGATGCATTGTTAATGTAAGATCAGCATTGTTCGAGTATGAGTAGGATAATGTAAGAAACTGCATTGATATGTCCTGTTGAACCGGGAGGAAAATACAGGAAATGTATCTTGGGTTGAAAATATAGAAGTGCCATGCATGGTTATACTCATGTTATCTCGCAATCGATTCTTCACAGAAACTACCATGTCATGCATGTTATGTAATCATGTTACATCCTCACAAACAAATTCTTCAAGATAACTAATGCACCATGCATTGTTATATACTGCTCAGGCAATTTTTTGTGAGGATATTACTCTAGTCATTGATTGCTGAAGGGCGAATATAGGTATGTACACATGGTAAGCATTGCAGGATTTCACTACTTCCTAATATAGAGTTCTCCATATGCACATTTACTTCCCTAATGTATGGTTAGATGAAACCAACAGTGTGGTGCATGTTTCTACATCATGAAAATGAGGAAACTAACATGGCCATTGATACACACTCATATTTAGTAGTAGTATGTAGATTACTGTAAAATAAGGATAATATCCATATATTCCTAACCGTTTGATTATTCATGGTACAAATTGGCTGTAATGACATGGTCACAATCGCATGAGTTAACTCATTCCAAATATAGCTGATTTACGGCGTCTCTAATACATTGCCATAGTTCTACTCAATTCTGCTCAAACAGGGATATGCCAATCATCACAAAAGTTCAAACAAAGGTCATGGCGTCATCATTAACATGAGATGGAAACAACTTACACGCGCTGTCCCAGCAATACGTGGTGCCATCTGCTTTGTCGATCGCGTAGATGATGCCATTGTGTTCAATAGCATCACAGAAGTGTGTATCAGCTTTGACGATGATCCACTGCGAGCTGAGTTGTCTCCAGGTAAAGAAGGCACCGGCGTAAAGATAGGCGAGTCCGCGGTCGAACAAGGCAATTAACTTGAAGTCTGTGTAATTCGCATGTCATGTGGGCACTTGGCAGATTACAATCTTCTACAAAACAAGGTCCGTCCGACTGACGTGGTAATCTACATGACTTGGACCGCGATGGTAAAACTCTATAAAATCCAACGGAGGAAGGATAATCTCATGGGAGGTCTGTAAGTTCACGAGCACCAACTTTTTACCGTCTTCTCTGAAGGCAGCCATCCAGTGGGAGTTCATGCCGACCCAGTACATACCTGCCAAGAAGTTTCGGGCGATGGTGATCGGATCGAAGTCGAGGGAAATGATGTACGGCGACCCACTACATACCTACAAAGAAGTTTCGGCTAATGGAGATCGGATTGAAGTCGAGGGGCATCATGTACGCCTCCGTATCATGGTGAGCCAACCTCGCAGGACCAGATAGCAGCAAGCAGGGTGTCTTGAAAAGCTTAGGCCTCGCTTCAACGATGGCCGTGTGCATGTCCCTCGAGCATGCAGCCAGTCGCAGGGCGCTCAACACATCCATTCACGAACAACATAGGTCGAGGATGTCACTGGGGACATTGCTCCAATCTCGGCTCATATGGATGCTGCGCAGTTCGCGTTCGGCCATGGTGGAGTTAGGAAGGTGGGGTTTTTTGGGGGCTTGATTTACGGGGGAGAAGGCTGTCGGTGCTGGAGCGGCTAGCGAGGGAATAGTGGTACTGGGGGAGGTGAGCGAGGCGACGGTACATGGGGGAACAGTGAGATGGAGACGGAGACGGAGAAGGAGATGGAGATGGAGTGGTGCTATGGGAGGGGAGAGGGAGACGAGGCGAGGCGCCAATGTGCTGTACAGCAGTGGTGACAGACTGCACAGTGCACAGGGTAAGGCTGACTTTGGCAACCCAAACATGCCGCCTGGACTAGTGTCAGGTGCAGGGTGTTGTCACTTCACTGTGAGGACCGGATGAATAGTATTTTGACCATCAACTGTACTACAGTTGTACTACTACTACTACTAGTACGAACATGAGTACTCCAGTATTGTATAGAGGAAATAGGTCTCCCGTGCTAGCATGCCTGTTCACTTCATCCTTCAGGTATCATCCATATTACGGGCAGAACCAAATTCTCGTGCATGCGGAAGCGCGAAGATGGGACTTTGATGAGGATAACCGTGTACTCCCTCTGTCTAGGTGAGCGCAACCTAGGTGGCTGTAGATTGGACAAGAAAGAGCACCGGGATGAGCAAAACTTCCAACCACGACACTATTACAAATGGAAGAAAAATCAACAACTAATACGTAGTTATAAGGATGCTTTTCAGCTCTCCAATCAGGCCCAATCAACGCCCTGCCGCGATGCATGCAGTGGTCGTTCTGGTGCATCAAGGATGGTATGCAGATCGTTCCACACTTGAGAAGAGGGAAAATGGAAAGGTAGAACGTGGCAACAGAGGAAGAGAACGCTGGCTAACGAGGCTGGGAGGGGATCGAGCAGGAAGTTAATGCTCCACGCCTAAAGGTTTTGGGAAAACCTGATTTTCATAGGTGACTTACTCACCTAAATGGAGGGAGTATTCCTTAACCAGAGAATGTTGTGTCTCCCACTCACGCGCAAATATCCATCTGAACTAGCTACGACACATTTTTTATCTGTTTGCGTAGGTCCCACCTATCAGGATGGATGGGCACGTACATGAACAGGTACGACTCATTAGTCTACCCGCATAGCCTTTTCGTTTAGTCTACCTAGCCGTCTAATAAACTGCCTACACGCCACTTCTCCCATTTACCTCTCCATCGGGAACCGATTTTCCTCGGCTTCCTCGCCGCCCCTTCGTCTTCATTTGCATCCAAACCCCACTGCGTTCACATTGTTTTAACCTCTTTAAATGATCATCTACTACTTCAGTTAGACTAGCCAGCTAATCCTAATTCTCCAAATCATAGCCCTCCGTTCTAGCGGTTCCAAATGGCGAAAGAGATCGAGATGCAGGTTTTTAGCATCCAACATGTCCTCGTCGAAGACTCGTTGAGCATAGTTGCCCCGTTACTGTCCACCCAAGGGTTGTTTGGCAGTGGATTAACAATGTATCCAACTCCCTCGAAAAGGTAGATACGAGGGTCATCGGTCTCGACGCAGAGTACACGGAGCGTGCCACTGGGAAGATCCAACGCGCCACCGTCCTTCAGCTGTGCCTCGAAGATGATGTTTTGGTGTACCACATCATACACTCGCCCTCCAGATCAGGTGAGCTTCACGATTTCTTGTCTCGGGAGGACGTATACTTCTGTGGGGAAGCCATCGAAGGGGACAAACAGAAGCTGGAGCTGTACAACCTTGATTTGAAAAGCATCGCTGACCTACAAACCAGAATCAAAATTCCTGTAGAAGATTGTGACAAACAGACACCATCCCTATTCGACGTAGCAAATTTGTGCTCGGTACAAATCTTCAGAAGGGTGATGAGACGGTGGCATTAAGGTCGTCTGGATGGGAGAATTATCACTTGACGTACAAGCGGATAAAATAAGCTGCCCTCGATGCCCGTGTGAGTTTTGTGATAGCTGTAAGGTCCAAAGAGCTTGTTGCGAAGCCGTCTCCCATAGAAAATAATAATAATAATAATAATAATAATAATAATAATAATAATAATAATAATAATAATAATAATAATAAGAAGAAGAAGAAGAAGAGGCTGCACCAGTAGGAGGGCATTATGGATGGATGAACTATTTCCTCTGTTGTAAAAAAAATATTCCCTCTCGGTGTATATTGATATAAATGGACTATTTCGATGGTGTGATGTCTTTGGAACAAAGTAGTAGCATGGGTCTGCATGACTATAAGGAACTATTTATCCGCATATATAGTTTTCTCTGCTACTCCTTCCAATGATCGGTATGCAGTGCATGTGTCCGTAGACATGACCGCTTGTCCATGGAAGTTCAACTACGACGACCATCACGTTTCATCTCGCGATTCCCACGACGTCGCTCCAACCTACGGCACCACGTCCCCCGACGTGCGCCTCACCCCTCTCGGCCGCACCACCCCTCTCCCTTTGTGTGCATGACATGTGGGCAACCTAAAATGTGGCGAGCATCAAGTTTCTACCACAGCCACACGCGATTCCCACGACACCGCTCAAACCCATGACACCACACATCCCCCAACCTGCGGCTGACCCCTCTTGGCCCCACTGCCCCTCTGCCTTCTGTAGCATTACATGTGGACCAGTCACCTATCGGGTCCACATGTTATTGACTCAAAGGTAGTTGTAGTAAGGCGCTGAAGCTCAGTCCCGACGGCCCTGAGAGGGAAATGAAACTCCTGTCCCAGGGCTTGTGGCGCTACCGCTGCTCGAACTCATGCCAAACTCGAGATTTGTTTCTTTACTATACATGCACGCAACGATTTAATGGACATTGTAATCTCAACATGTGATGGGGAGGTCTAAATTTGAATTTGAAACTTATAAAATGAAAATATTCAAAACAAATAAACTGGGAGAGAGGGAGTATATCGTAGGATGTGTCCCATACAAAATAAGTCCCCTGGTTTGTCACCCCGAAGATGCGGTTAGAAAGGATCACATCGTCTTCGTACTCGTACGACAACAAATCGGCCGCAGACAGCATGGTCCGCCTTTGACCGCCATGTGCAAGGTTCTTGCCATCTTATTCAATCTCACCGTGGTTCCATCATACCAATTCATGCGATGGGCCGTTGCATGGCTGATCCCAATGTTGGACAAAGGTTCTACAGGAACGGTGTCACCATTGTAAATGTTGTGCAAATTGATGTTGGTACCCTCCCGTACATATGCAAGCCAATCTCCACTCGCACCGAGCCTAACTTGTGAAACAGTGGGCAGGGGGAGAATTAGGAAATGGACACGGAAGTAGTCTTTAGAATGCATTTACTACATGATCAAACTCATCTTACCTGCTCATCAGAGGAAATCCGAGTGCCCCTCAACGTCGGCATCTCAAGGGGCGGCAACTTGCAACTACGGCCACGCCGCGCTGGAGAGACCCCCAAGGAAACATCCTCGTGTGTTCCACGTGTTGGAAATATGCCCTAGAGGTAAAATAAAATGGTTATTATTATATTTCCTTGTTCATGATAATTGTCTATTGTTCATGCTATAATTGTATTAACTGGAAATTATAATACATGTATGAATACGTAGACCACAACATGTCCCTAGTGAGCCTCTAGTTGACTAGCTCATTGATCAATAGATGGTTATGGTTTCCTGACCATGGACACTGGATGTCATTGATAACGGGATCACGTCATTAGGAGAATGATGTGATGGACAAGACCCAATCCTAAGCATAGCACAAGATCGTGTAGTTCGTTTGCTAACAGCTTTTCTAATGTCAAGTATCATTTCCTTAGACTATGAGATTGTGCATCTCCCGGATACCGTAGGAATGATTTGGGTGTACCAAACGTCACAAGATAACTGGGTGGCTATAAAGGTGCACTACAGGTATCTCCAAAAGTGTCTGTTGGGTTGGCACGAATCGAGACTGGGATTTGTCACTCCGTATGACGGAGAGGTATCTCTGGGCCCACTTGGTAATGCATCATCATAATGAGCTCAATGTGACTAAGTAGTTATTCACGGGATCATGCATTACGGAACGAGTAAAGTGACTTGACAGTAACGAGATTGAACGAGGTATTGGGATACCGAAGATTGAATCTCGGGCAAGTAACATACCGATTGACAAAGGGAATTGTATACGGGATTGACTGAATCCTCGACATCGTGGTTCATCCGATGAGATCATCGTGGAACATGTGGGAGCCAATATGGGAATCCAGATTCCACTATTGGTTATTGGCCGGAGAGGTGCCTCGGTCATGTCTGCATGGTTCCCGAACCCGTAGGGTCTACACACTTAAGGTTCGATGACGCTAGAGTTGTTATGGGAAATAGTATATGGTTACCGAAGGTTGTTCAGAGTCCCGGATGAGATCCCGGACGTGACGAGGAAGTCCGTAATGGTCCGGAGGTGAAGATCAATATATTGGACGAAGGGTATTGGAGTCCGGAATTGTTCTGGGAGTACCGGGTGACGACCAGCGTGACCGAAAGGTGTTTCGGAGGCCCCGGCAAGCGTTGGGGGGCCTTATGGGCCAAGGGGAGGGGGCACACCAGCCCACTAAGGGGCTGTGCGCCCCTCCCAACCCCTCTCGTGTAACCTGGGGAGGTGGGAGCACCTCCCCTAGGGCAGCCGCCCCTCCCGGCTTGGGAGGCAAGTTTCTTAGGGGCGGGGGCGCCCAAACCCATCTAGGGTTTCCCCTGTGGCCGCCACCCATCCCATAGGGAACCCTAGGGTGCCTCCTCCACCCCCCTTCCCCCTATATATAGTGAGGGAGAGAGAGGGCAGCTACACCCTTCCCCTGGCGCAGCCCTCTCCCTCCTCCAACACCTCCCCCTCCTTCGTAGTGCTTGGTGAAGCCCTGCAGGAGAACCACAAGCTCCACCACCATGCCATCGTGCCGCCGGAGCTCTCCATCAACTTCTCCTCTCCCCTTGCTGGATCAAGAAGGAGGAGACGTCCCCGGGCTGTACGTGTGTTGAACATGGAGGCGCCGTCCGTTCGGCGCTTAGATCGGAATCGACCGTGATCTGAATCGCTTCGTGAACGACTCCACCGACTGCGTTCTTGCAACGCTTCCGCATCGCGATCTTCAAGGGTATGAAGATGCACTCCCCTCTCTCTCGTTTCTAGTTACTCCATAGATTGATCTTGGTGATGCATAGAAAATTTTGAATTTTTGTTACGTTCCCCAACAGTGGCATCATGAGCTAGGTCTATGCGTAGTTTCTATGCACGAGTAGAACACAAGCTGTTGTGGGCATCGGTTTTGCCAATTTACTTGCCACTACTAGTCTTATCTTGATTCGGCGGCATCGTGGGATGAAGCGGCCCGGGCCGACCTTACACGTACGCTTACGTGAGACAGGTTCCACCGACTGATATGCACTAGTTGCATAAGGTGGCTAGCGGGTGTCTGTCTCTCCCACTTTAGTCGGATCGGATTCGATGAAAAGGGTCCTTATGTAGGGTAAATAGCAATTGGCATATCACGTTGTGGTTTTGACATAGGTAAGAAACGTTCTTGCTAGAAACCTATAGCAGCCACGTAAAAACTTGCAACAACAATTATAGGATGTCTAACTTGTTCTTGCAGCATATGCCGTGTGATGTGATATGGCCAAAGGATGTGATGAATGATATATATGTGATGTCTGAGATTGATCATGTTCTTGTAATAGGAATCACGACTTGCATGTCGATGAGTATGACAACCGGTAGGAGCCATAGGAGTTGTCTTAATTTATTGTATGACTTGCGTGTCATTGAATAACGCCATGTAATTACTTTACTTTATTGCTAAACCATTAGGCATAATAGTAAAAGTAATAGTTGGCGAGACAACTTTATGAAGACACAATGATGGAGATCATGGTGTCATGCTGGTGACGATGATGATCATGGCGCCCCGAAGATGGAGATCAAAAGGAGCAAAATGATATTGGCCATATCATGTCACTATTTGATTGCATGTGATGTTTATCATGTTTTTACATCTTATTTGCTTAGAACGACGGTAGCATAAATAAGATGATCCCTCGCTAAAATTTCAAGAAAGTGTTACCCCTAATTGTGCACCGTTGCGAAGGTTTGTTGTTTCGAAGCACCACGTGATGATCGGGTGTGATAGATTCTAACGTTCGAATACAATGGGTGTAAGCCAGATTTACACAAGCAAAACACTTTGGTTGACTTGATGAGCCTAGCATGTACAGACATGGCCTCGGAACACAAGAGATCGAAAGGTCGAACATGAGTCGTATAGCAGATACGATCAACATGAAGATGTTCACCGATGATGACTAGTCAGTCTCACGTGATGATCGGACACGACCTAGTTGACTCGGATCATGTATCACTTAGATGACTAGAGGGATGTCTATCTAAGTGGGAGTTCATTTAATAATCATATGAACTTAATTATCATGAACATAGTCAAAAGGTCTTTTGCAAATTATGTCGTAGCTTACGCTTTAGTTCTACTGTTTAAGATATGTTCCTAGAGAAAATTTAGTTGAAAGTTGATAGTAGCAATTATGCGGACTGGGTCCATAAACTGAGGATTATCCTCATTGTTGCGCAGAAGGCTTATGTCCTTAATGCATCGCTCGGTGTACTGAACCTCGAGCGTCATCTGTGGATGTTGCGAACATTTGACATACACGTTTTGATGACTACATGATAGTTCAGTGTGTAATGTTTAACGGTTTAGAATTTAGGCGTCGAAGGCATTTTTGAAATGTCGCAGAACATATGAGATGTTCCAAGGACTGAAATTGGGATTTCAGGCTAGTGCCCACGTCAAGAGGTATGAGACCTCTGACAAGTTTCTTAAGCCTGCAAACTAAGGGAGAAAAGCTCAATCGTTGAGCATGTGCTCAGATTGTCTGAGTACTACAATCGCTTGAATCGAGTGGGAGTTAATCTTCCAGATGAGATAGTGATGGTTCTCCATAGTCACTGCCACCAAGCTACTAGAGCTTCATGATGAACTATAACACATCAGGGATAGACATGATGATCCTTGAGCAATTCGCGATGTTTGACACCGCGGAAGTAGAAATCAAGTAGGAGCATCAACTGTTGATGGTTAGTAAAACCACTAGTTTCAAGAAGGGCAAGGGCAAGAAGGGATACTTCATGAAACGGCAAATCAGTTGCTGCTCTAGTGAAGAAACCCAAGGTGGAACCCAAACCCGAGACTAAGTGCTTCTGTAATGAGGGGAACGATCAATGAAGCAGAACTACCCTAAATACTTGGTAGATGAGAAGGCTGGCAAGGTCGGTAGAAGTATATTGATATACATTATATCAATGTGTACTTTACTAGTACTCCTAGTAGCACCAGGGTATTAGATACCGGTTCGGTTGCTAAGTGTTAGTAACTCGAAATAAAAAAAAGCTACGGAATAAACGGAGACTAGCTAAAGGTGAGGTAACGATATGTGTTGGAAGTATTTCCAAGGTTGATGTGATCAAACATCGCATGCTCCCTCTACCATCGGGATTGGTGTTAAACCTAAATAATTGTTATTTGGTGTTTGCGTTGAGCATAGACATGATTGGATTATGTTTATCGTAATACAGTTATTCATTTAAGGAGAATAATGGTTACTCTATTTATTTGAGTAATACCTTCAATGGTCTTGCACCTAAAATGAATGGTTTATTGAATCTCGATCGTAGTGATACACATGTTCATGCCAAAAGATATAAGATAGTAATGATAGTACCACATACTTGTGGCACTACCATTTGAGTCATATTGGTATAAAACGCATGAAGAAGCTCCATGTTGATGGATCTTTGGACTTACTCATTTTTGAAAAGATTGAGACATGCGAACCATGTCTATTGGTATATACGCATGAAGAAACTCCATGTAGATGGATCGTTTGGACTCACTTGAGACATGCAAATCATACCACATGGACAAGATGATTGAAAGACCTTGTTTTCAGTAAGATGGAACAAGAGAGCAACTTGTTGGAAGTAATACATTTTGATGTGTGCAATCCAATGAGTGCTAAGGCACGCAGTGGATATCGTTAGGTTCTTACTTCACATATGATTTGAGTAGATGCTAAGTATATTTACTTGATGAAACACAAGACTGAAATATTGAAAGGTTCAAGTAATTTCAGAGTGAAGTTGAAGATCATTGTGACAAGGGGATAGCATGTCTATGATATGGTCATAGAGATAAATATCTGAGTTACGAGTTTGGTACACAATAAAGACATTGTGGAAATTGTTTCACAACTAATACCGCCTGGAACAACATCGTGTGATGGTGTGTCCGAACAACATAGCTGCACCCTATTGGATATGGTGCATACATGATGTCTCTTATCGAATTACCACTATCGTTTATGGGTTAGACATTAGAGATAACCACATTCACTTTAAATAGGGCACCACATAATTCCGTTGAGATGACACCGTATGAACTATGGTTTGAGAGAAACCTAAGTTGTCCTTTCTTAAAAGTTTGGGGCTGCGACACTTATGTGAAAAAGGTTTTAGCCTGATAAGCTCGAACCCAAAGCGGATAAATGCATCTTCATAGAACACCCAAAACAGTTGGGTATACCTCCTATTTCAGATCTGGAAGCAAAAGCGATTGTTTCTAGAAACGGGTCCTTTCTTGAGGAAAAGTTTCTCTCAAAAGAATTGAGTGGGAGGATGGTGGAGACTTGATGAGGTTACTGAACCGTCACTCCAACTAGTGTATAGCAGGCACATGAAGTTGTTCCTGTGGCGCCTACACCAATTGAAGTGGAAGCTGATGATAGTGATCATGAAACTTCAGATCAAGTCACTACCAAACCTCGTAGGTCGACAAGGATGCGTACTACTTCAGAGTGGTACGTAATCCTGTCTTAGAGCTCATGTTGCTAGACAACAATGAACCTACGAGCTATGGAGAAGCAATGGTGGGCCCGGATTCCGACGATTGGCTCGAGGCCATAAAATCCGAGCTATGGTCGTAAGGCTGTTGAGTACAGATGGATTTTAAAAGGAAGACGGACAATGATGGTAAGTGTCACCATTAAGAAAGCTCAACTTGTCGCTAAGATGTTTTCCGACAAGTTCAAGGAGTTGACTACGATGAGACTTTCTCACTCATAGCGATGCTAAGAGTCTGTTGGAATTATATTAGCAGTTACTGCATTATTTATGAAATCTTGCAGATAGGATGTCAAAAACATTGTTTCCTCGACGATTTTCTTGAGGAAAGGTTGTATGTGATACAACCAGAAGGTTTTGTCAATCCTGAGAGATGCTAACAAGTATGCAAAGCTCCAGCAATCCTTCTAAGGACTGGAGTAAGCATCTCGGAGTTGGAACATATGCTTTGATGAGATGATCAAAGATTTTGGGTTTATACAAAGTTTATGAGAAACTTGTATTTCCATAGAAGTGAGTGGGAGCACTATAAAATTTCTGATGAGTATATGTTGTTGACATATTGTTGATCGGAAATGATGTAGAATTTCTGGAAAGCATATAGGGTTGTTTGAAAGGTGTTATTCAATGGAAAACCTGGATTAAGCTACTTGAACGTTGAGCATCAAGATTTATAAGGATAGATAAAAAACGCTTAATAGTACTTTCAAATAAATACATACCGTGACAAGATTCTGAAGGAGTTCAAACAAATCAGCAAAGAAGGAGTTCTTGGCTGTGTTATCAGGTGTGAGCATTGAGTAAGACTCAAGATCTGACCACGGCAAAAGAGAGAGAAAGGACGAAGGTCGTCCCCTATGCTTTAGACGTAGGCTCTATAGTATGATGTGTTGTGTACCGCACCCAAAGTGTGCCTTGCCATGAAGTCAATCAAGGGGTACAAGAGTGATCCAGGAATGGATCACATGATAGCGGTCAAACTTATCCTTAGTAACTAGTGGACTAAGAAATTTTCTCGATTATGGAGGTGGTAAAAGAGTTCATCATAAAGGGTTACGTCGATGCAAACTTTGACACTAATCCGGATGACTCTGAGTAGTAAACCGGATTCTTATAGTAGAGCAGTTATTTGGAATAGTTCCAAATAGCGCGTGGTAGCTGCATCTAGGAGATGACATAGAGACTTGTAAAGCACACACAGATCTGAAAGATTCAGACCCGTTGACTAATAACTTCTCTCACAAGCGAGATATGATCAAACCCAATGGGTGTTGGATTCATTACAATCACATAGTGATGTGAACTAGACTATTGACTCTAGTGCAAGTGGGAGACTGTTGGAAATATGCCCTAGAGGCAAAATAAAATGGTTATTATTATATTTCCTTGTTCATGATAATTGTCTATTGTTCATGCTATAATTGTATTAACTGGAAAACGTAATACATGTGTGAATACATAGACCACAACATGTCCCTAGTGAGCCTCTAGTTGACTAGCTCGTTGATCAATAGATGGTCATGGTTTCCTGACCATGTACATTGGATGTCATTGATAACGGGATCACGTCATTAGGAGAATGATGTGATGGACAAGACCCAATCCTAAGCATAGCACAAGATCGTGTAGTTCGTTTGCTAACAACTTTTCTAATGTCAAGTATCATTTCCTTAGACCATGAGATTGTGCAACTCCCGGATACCGTAGGAATGCTTTGGGTGTACCAAATGTCACAACATAACTGGGTGGCTATAAAGGTGCACTACAGGTATCTCCAAAAGTGTCTGTTGGGTTGGCATGAACCAAGACTGGGATTTGTTACTCCGTATGACGGGGAGGTATCTCTGGGCCCAATCGGTAATGCATCATCATAATGAGCTCAATGTGACTAAGTAGTTAGTCACGGGATCATGCATTACGGAACGAGTAAAGTGACTTGCCGGTAACGAGATTGAACGAGGTATGGGGATACCGACGATTGAATCTCGGGCAAGTAACATACCGATTGACAAAGGGAATTGTTTACGGGATTGACTGAATCCTCGACATCGTGGTTCATCCGATGAGATCATCGTGGAACATGTGGAAGCCAATATGGGTATCCAGATCCCACTATTGGTTATTGGTGGAGAGGTGCCTCGGTCATGTCTGCATGGTTCCCAAACCCCTAGGGTCTACACACTTAAGGTTCGATGACGCTAGAGTTGTTATGGGAAATAGTATGTGGTTACTGAAGGTTGTTCAGAGTCTCGGATGAGATCCCAGACATGACGAGGAACTCCGGAATGGTCCGAAGGTGAAGATCGATATATTGGACGAAGGATATTGGAGTCCGGAATTGTTCTGGGAGTATCGGGTGACGACCAGCGTGACCAAAAGGTGTTTTGGAGGCCCCGACAAGCGTTGGGGGGCCTTATGGGCCAAGGGAGGGGCACACCAGCCCACTAAGGGGCTGTGTGCCCCTCCCAACCCCTCTCACGTAACCTGGAGAGGTGGGAGCGCCTCCCCTAGGACAGCCGCCCCTCCCGGCATGGGAGGCAAGTTTCCTAGGGATGGAGGCGCCCAAACCCATTTAGGGTTTCCCCTGTGGCCGCCACCCATCCCATAGGGAACCCTAGGGCGCCTCCTCCACCCCCTTCCCCCTATATATAGTGAGGGAGAGAGAGGGCAGCCGCACCCTTCCCCTGGCGCAACCCTCTCCCTCCTCCAACACCTCCTCCTCCTTCGTAGTGCTTGGCGAAGCCCAGCAGGAGAACCACAAGCTCCACCACCACGCCGTCGTGCTGCCGGAGCTCTCCCTCAACTTCTCCTCTCCCCTTGCTGGACCAAGAAGGAGGAGACGTCCCCGGCTGTATGTGTGTTGAACGCGGAGGTGCCGTCGGTTCGGCGCTTAGATCGGAATCGACCGCGATCTGAATCGCTTCATGAACGACTCCACCGACCACGTTATTGCAATGCTTCCGCATCGCGATCTTCAAGGATATGAAAATGCACTCCCCTCTCTCTCGTTGCTAGTTACTCCATAGATTGATCTTGGTGATGCGTAGAAAATTTTGAATTTCTGCTACGTTTCCCAACACCACGGAACATCAAGATGCATTTGTATGAGTAGTTTATCTTGTGAGAGAAAAGGATGAACGAGGGAAGGCCTCTAGAGATAGAGATAGACACTACTACTACCAATGTGCTGGCCCTTGCGTTGCAATGGATCCAAAGTAGTAGAATAATACTTGTTCACGTGCTTAAAATATAAACACTCTAGTTTTGATATACATGTGTCAGCAGACATGACATCTTGTCCATGGAAGTTGAACCACATCGACCATCACTTTTCTTGTTTTTACCACTGCCACACCCACACACGATTCCCATGACGCTGCTCCAACCCACGGCACGACGTCCGCCAACGTGGACATGGATCCTCTAACGTGGCTATCACTGCCTTGCCCTGCCTTTCCTTCGCTGATAGGTGGGACCCACGCTTGGGGGTCCCACATGTCAGTGACAGAATGGTAGGATTGTTCGTGTTAGGGGATCTTCATCCCCCCAACGTGCCCCTCATCCCTCTGGCCCCATCGCTCCTCTGCCTTTGTGTGCATGACATGCGGACCAGCTGAACTACGGCGACCATCCCTAGACACACCCGATTGGACACAGACACACCCGATTGGGCGCACCCGATTGGACGCGGTCTGCCTGCTCCGCTGCTGTGCTCCGATCCGTACTCCAGCACCATCGAATTTTCATCCAGCGGCTGTGACATATTTCGTCCCGGGCATCAATCCTCAGCTGGAGTACTTCCGTACTACAGGTAGTACCCGCCGGTGTGGCCATCTATGCCTCATAACGCCCCGACGCCCAGCTGTGGCACCCTCGCCACGGCCACGCCACCACCGGCTGGTTCATCTCGAACGACGCCACCACCATGAGAATGACATGTGGGCCAGCCACATTTAAGGTCCGCATGTCATTGATTCATAGGCCGGGCACTAAGCCACTGAAGTTTGGTCCCGTGGGCCCCAAGAGGGAAATGTAACTCCTGCGGCAGGCCTTGTGGTGCTCCCGCAGTACGAGCTCGTGCCAAAACCGGAATTTGTTTCTTACTACTACCAACTAGTACTAGTAAGGTACACGTGCATTGCATGCATGAGATTCTGGTGGTTTGTGCATTATGCTTCTACATGTGGAGTTTTCTAGATTCTACATGTGGCAAAATTTGGCGGAATGTAGATCATATCCAACGGCAAGTAGTGCTCGGATTTGCCATCTTTGTACCATCGGATTGGCTTCATCCAACGACCAACTTTCAAAGTTATTCACACACTATATAGGGGTATAGATATATAGATGTTTGGTTTGTAGCCTAAGGTTGCCACGCCTAAGATTAGGCATGCCACAATATCTTAGGCATGTGTTTGGTTCATTGCTACACTTGTGGCTTGCCACACTTTTCTCGCTACATGGTCCACATGTCATAGACTCAACTTCTTGCCAAATCTTGCCACACTTGTGGTGCCCATTTTGTTAGCCACATTTTTTATGGCAGACACAGGGGTTGTTTGGTTTTAGGCCTAGCAATGCCACACTTTATCATACAATGTTACCAAACTTGCCTAAGGTTAGGGGTTGTTTGGTTAGTAAGGCTTTTTGTTGTGACTATCTTTGCCATATATTGCCACATGATTTTTGCCACACTTGCCACACTTGCCTTAGTTGAGTTGCTTTGTTAGCCACACTTTGGCTTGCCTAAGGGAATCTTGCCACACAGTTATTCTATGCCATGTGGGGCTCACTGCTCACAAAAAAATCTTTGCCTTAGGTGTGGCTAGAACCAAACACCTACCTAACTTGGTCAAACTTGCCTAAGGTTAGGTGTGGCAAAGTGTGGCAAGGTGTGGCTAGGAACCAAACAACCACTAAGATTGCCAAAGATTGCCACACGTAAGGTTAGGAAAGTTTGACTAACTTAGGTGAGTGTTTGGTTCAAGCCACACCTTAAGCAAGCCACACTAAGGCCTCACATGACATACACACAAAAAATGTGGCAAGATTGCCTTAGGCTTGCCAACTTGTGGCTCTCATTTTGAAGAACTAATAACTTTGCCTAAGCTTAGTTGTGGCAAAGTTAGTCATGAATTAAGTTCAACCATGGAGTCTTCTAGATTATACATGTGGCAGAATTTGGTGGATGATATCCAACGACCAGTAGTGCTCGGATTTGCCATCTTTGTATCGTCGGATTGGCTTCATCCAACGACCAACTTTCAAAGTTTTTCACACACCATATAGGGGGTATAGATATAGATGTGCCGGTCCATTGCAATGGATCCAAAGTATATCTATTTAGTGGAGTGCACTCTAAACACATTATCTATTTATTTTTCTCGAACCTTTCATAGCCATGCAACCAAGACACATAAGCTTCATGGGTGCCCCCCACATCATATTATTCATACTACGTTGATTGAAAAAAAGATAAATCACCAAAAACAAGATCTTCCCTTTTTTTGTTCCTACGATGTTGTGCCGTGCACGTACCTACTAGTTGTATAGTGGTAGTACTAGCAATATAGTATTAGGAGAACAAACTTGGTACTAGTAGGAGTAGTACTAGTACGGAATGCTCCTACTCTATCAACGAGCCCCATCTGACACCAAATTTCTTGGCTTCCGTGCTGACTAGATCTTCCCTCGTTTACATTTTCCGACCGGCGGTGGGTAGTGCGGTTTGCCAATAGTCGGTTTGCTCAACGGCGGTCCCACATGAAAGTGAAAATGCTAGGCAACACGCCTTCCCTAAGCTATGTGTCGTGCCGGACGGGCCGTGGAGTACTCCCGATTCGCGGGCGTGTGGGGGTGCGGCGCAAACGTGGCATGCCTTTTCCTTTTACTAGCAATGTGCCCGTGTGTTGCGACGGATCCAAACTAGTAGAATAGTAGTACTTGTTCACAAACTTGAAAGAAATCACTCTTGTTTTGATATACTCCTAATATATTACTCCCTCCGTACCTAAATATTTGTCTTTTTAGATATTTTAAATGGACTATCACATACGGATTATATAGACATATTTTGAAGTGTAGATTCACTCATTTTGCTCCGTATGTAGTCACTTATTGACATCTATAGAAAGACAAATATTTAGGAACGGACGGAGTACTTTTCACTCAAAATATATTTCTCAGGCTGTTTTGATGAGGTGAGGGAGGGATGTGGTTGCTTTCAAGATAATAAGGGGTTTTCTGCAAATTGGAGCAGTGAAGTGGGCTATTATTGCAAAAATGCCACAACTTACCTCACAGCTGTTAGATGCAGATCTAATGGTCAGAAACGACGGATGACAGACACACCATCATCACCAACTGAGTCTTTTATAAGGAAAAGTAGGAGTAGAGAAACATGGATAAATTGTAACATTTGGTTCCGCTCCTTGGCACGATCGATAGATAGAAATAACGATTAGAAACACTAGGGAGGGGCTATTTCCGCCAGATAAGCAGGGTACGTAGTACTAGGTTGGCGCATCATCGGTTTGGTCACACGCGGTCCGACATGTTCTAGTGTTTCCAGCAAGATGCCCGTGCGTTGCACAAAGTTGATGGAAAAGGTAAGGACAACTTATAAATTGACGGATGGAGTACTAGTTACAGTGATGCATATAATTAAGCAAAGGGATCGCACATGTCAGTATTGACTGGAAAGAGAATGCAACAACACAATAAGAATTAAGGCCCGATACGTCTCCAACGTATCTATAATTTTTGATTGTTCCATGCTATTATATTACCCTTTTTGGATGTTTATGGGCTTTACTTTACACTTTTATATCATTTTTGGGACTAACCTACTAACCGGAGGCCCAACCCATATTGATGTTTTATTGCCTGTTTCAGTATTTCGAAGAAAAGGAATATCAAACGGAGTCCAAACGGAATGAAACCTTCGGCATCGTGATTTTTTGGAAGAATATCATCATGGAGGCTTGGAGATCAAGTCAAAAGATACTCGAGGAGCCCAGGAGATAGCCCCCCCCACAGGGCGCAGCCCCCTGTCTCGTGGTCCCCTCGAGCACCCCCCCCCGACCGACTTCTTTCTCCTATATATGCCTACGTACCCTAAAACCATCGAATATCAAGATCGATCGGGAGTTCCGCCGCTGCAAGCCTCTGTAGCCACCAAAAACCTCTCGGGAGTCCGCTCTGGCACCCTGCCGGAGGGGGAACCCTTCACCGGTGGCCATCTTCATCATCCCGGCGCTCTCCATGACGAGGAGGGAGTAGTTCACCCTCGGGGCTGAGGGTATGTACCAGTAGCTATGTGTTTGATCCCTCTCTCTCTCTCTCTCTCTCTCTCTCTCCCTCTCTCGTGTTCTCGACTTCACACGATCTTGATGTATCGCGAGCTTTGCTATTATAGTTGGATCTTCTGATGTCTCTCCCCCCTCTACTCTCTTGTGATGAATTGAGTTTCCCTGTTGAAGTTATCTTATCGGATTGAGTCTTTACTTTGAGAACACTTGATGTATGTCTTGCCGTGTTTATCTGTGGTGACAATGGGATATCACGTGCCACTTGATGTATGTTTTAGTGACCAACTTGCTGGTTCCGCCCATGAACCTATGCATAGGGGTTGGCACACGTTTTCTTGACTCTCCGGTAGAAAATTTGGGGCACTCTTTGAAGTACTTTGTGTTGGTTGGATGAATCTGAGATTGTGTGATGCATATCGTATAATCATGCCCACGGATACTTGAGGTGACAATGGAGTATCTAGGTGACATTAGGGTTTTGGTTGATTTGTGTCTTAAGGTGTTATTCTAGTACGAACTCTTTTATAGATCGATCCGAAAGAATAACTTTGAGGTGGGTTCGTACCCTACCATAATATCTACGTTTGTTCTCTGCTATTAATGGCTTTGGAGTGACTCTTTGTTTCATGTTGAGGGATTGTTATATGATCTATCTATGTTATTATTGTTGAGAGAACTTGCATTAGTGAAAGTATGAACCCTAGGCCTTGTTTCCTATCATTGCAATACCTTTTACGCTCACTTTTATCATTAGTTACCTTGCTGTTTTTATTATTTCAGATTACAAAAACCTATATCTACTATCTATTTTGCACTTGTATCACCATCTCTTCGCCGAACTAGTGCACCTATACAATCTACCATTGTATTGGGTGTGTTGGGGACACAAGAGACTCTTTGTTATTTTGTTGCAGGGTTGTTTGAGAGAGACCATCTTCATCCTACGCCTCCCACAGATTGATAAACCTTAGGTCATCTACTTGAGGGAAATTTGCTACTGTCCTACAAACCTGTGCACTTGCAGGCCCAACAACGTCTACAAGAAGAAGGTTGTGTAGTAGACATCAAGCTCTTTTTTGGCGCCGTTGCCGGGGAGGCTAGGTAAGCAGCACTCACTCACATCCTGTCAACTAAGCCCTTTTCTGGCGCCGTTGCCGGGGAGGTGAGTGCTTGAAGGTATATCTTTAGATCTTGCAATCGAATATTTTTGTTTCTTGTTTTATCACTAGTTTAGTTTATAAAAGAAAACTACCAAAAAAATGGAGTTGACTTTGTCTCACACGCTTCATCTTTTTAATATCTTTCGTGAGTATGATGGAGAGGAAAATTGTGCTCAAGTGCTAGAGGAAGAATGCATTAAAATGCTTGGTACTAAATCTTTAAATGATGAGCATGATTGCAATGTTGTTAGTTTGAATTCCTTGAATATCCATGATGCTAATGATATGCAAAGCCACAAGCTTGGGGAAGCTATGTTTGATGAATATGATATTTTTTGTCCCCCAAGTTTTGATGAGCAAATTTATTATGATGACAACATGCCTCCTATTTATGATGATTATATTGATGAAAGTGGGTTTGGAAGAGTGTCAACTTTAGGAAGTAGTGATCCCACTATTTTGTAGGATGTTGAATCTTATTGTGATGAACATGAAAGTGGATTTGGAAGAGTGTCAACTTTATTTAGTGATGATTCCACTATTTCGGAAGAGGTTCCAATTGATTATGAGAACAAAGTTGCTATCTATGATGATTATTGTGATGACTTGTATGCTATTAGGAATAATTATAACCACGAAACTTGTCATCATGATTTTAGTTTTCAATTGGATTATGCCTCACATGATAATAATTTTGTTGAGTTTGCTCCCACTATTATTCTTGAAGTTATGCTTGTTTTACCTTCCCATGCTAGTTGATTATTGTTCTCATAAGTTGTTTGCTCACAAAATCCCTATGCATAGGAAGTGGGTTAGACTTAAACGTGCTAGTCATATGCTTCATGATGCTCCCATTATGTTTCAATTCTTATCTTTTACGTGAGCATCATTGTCATCATCATGCCTAGCTAGAAAGGCATTAAAGAAAAGCGCTTGTTGGGAGACAACCCAATATTTATCCTTACTGTTTTTGTGTGTCCACATGGTTATGCTACTGTAGTAATCATGTTTTATAGCTTTTATTTCAATAAAGTGCCAAGTAAGACCTTTAGGATAGCTTAGGGTGATAGTTGTGTTGATCCTGCTGAGAATCAGAAACTTTGGCACCCAGTAAATTAGTTTTTTTAATTCACATAGACGTGCTTATGATCTGATTCTGTTTTATCTTGATTTTTACACAAATTTCTTAGGACTTCCTAATTTGGGAGAATTTTTGGAGTTCCAGAAGTATACGTTTGGTACAGATTACTACAGACTGTTCTGTTTTTGACAGATTCTGTTTTCTAGGTGTTGTTTGCTTATTTTGATGCACCTATGGCTAGTATTAAGTGGTATGAACCATAGAGAAGTTGGAATACAGTAGATATTACACAAATATGAATTTAGAAAGATTTCATTACAGTACCTAAGTGGTGTTTTTAATTTCTTATACTAACGGAGCTTACGTGTTTTCTGTTGAGTTTTGTGTTGTGGAGTTTTCAAGTTTTGGGTAATGATTCGATGGACTATGGAATAAGGAGTGGAAAGAGCCTAAGCTTGGGGATGCCCAAGGCAACCCAAGGTAATATTCAAGGACAACCAAGAGCCTAAGCTTGGGGATGCCCCGGAAGGCATCCCCTCCTTCGTCTTCGTTCATCGGTAACTTTACTTGGAGCTATATTTTTATTCGCCACATGATATGTGTTTTGCTTGGATCATCATTTTATTTTGTTAGTATTTGATTGCTGTTATTTAGAATAATACTTTGCATATTTAGTTTCAATAAAAAAATCAAGTATAGCCTTTGCCATGCTTATTTTGCTATTATACATGTTGCTGTTTGAAAATAGAAAGTTTACCGCTGTTGCAAAAATTCCCTAGAAAATTCAGAGAATGATATAATGTTGAAACTTTCTGCACAATGATCTATGATAAATTTATTACAGTGGGAATTTTATTTCATAATTTTTGGAGTTAGGGAAGTACGATGAATCTTGCATTCTTTACAGAGTGTACTGTTTTGACAAATTGATGTTATGTTTGCATTGTTTGCAGATGTTTGCTTGTTTAATGATTATATTTGAGGATAGGAGTATTAAATATGCAGAGGCATTTAGTATGAAATGTTGAATAATAATTTTAGTGATTTGTTACAGTATAAAATGATAAGGTTTTGCATCGGTTTATACTAACCTATCTCATGAGTTCTTGTTGAGTTTGTTGTGAATGAAGCTTTTGATAAAAAGAAGAGAAACCATGATATGAGAGGAATTAAGGAGACATAAAAGTTCAAGCTTGGGGATGCACAAGGCACCCCAAGACAATATTTCAAGAAGTCTCAAGCATCTAAGCTTGGGGATGCCCCGGTAGGCATCCCACCTTTCTTCTTCAACAACTATCGGTTAGTATCGGTTGAGCCTAAGTTTTTGCTTCTTCACATGAGTTGTGCTATCCTTGCAATGTCATTTTATTTTGCTTTGCTTGCTGTTTGAATACAATACCAAGATCTGAAATTCTTTAATGTTAGAGAGGCTTCACATAGTTGCACAATTATTCGACTACTCATTGATCTTTACTTATATCTTTCGGAGTAGTTTGTCATTTGCTCTAGTGCATCACTTATATCTTTTAGAGCAAGGCGGTGGTTATATTTTGTAGAAATTGCTAGTCTCTCATGATTCAATTATATTATTTTGAGAGTCTTCTAGAAAAACATGGTATTTTCTATGGTCATAAAGTTGGTCCTAGAATGACGAGCATCCAAGTTGGGTATAATAAAAACTATCATAGGAAGTGAATTGGATGCTATGATCAATTTGATGCTTGATAATTGTTTTGAGATTTGGAGGTAGTGATATTAAAGTCATGATAGTTGGGTGATTATGAATTCAAAGAATGCTTGTGTTGAAGTTAGCAAGTCCCGTAGCATGCACGTATGGTTAAAGTTGTGTAACAAATTTGAAACATGAAGTGTACCTGGCTTGTGCATCCTTATGAGTGGCGGTCGGGGACGAGCGATGGTCTTTTCCTACCAATCTATCCCCCTAGGAGCATGCACGCAGTACTTGATTTTTTATGACTTCTAAATTTTTGCAATAAGTATATGAGTTCTTTTGACTAATGTTGAGTCCATGGATTATACACACTTTTACTTTTTCGCCATTGCTAGCCTCTTCGGTACCGTGCATTGCCCTTTCTCACCTTGAGAGTTGGTGCAAACTTCGCCGGTGCATCCAAACCCCGTGATACGATACGCTCAATCACACATAAACCTCCTTATATCTTCCTCAAAACAGCCACCATACCTACCTATTATGGCATTTCCATAGCCATTCCGAGATATATTGCCATGCAACTTTCCACCGTTCCGTTCATCATCGTCATGACATACTTTACTTTTGTCATATTACCATTGCATGATCATGTAGTTGACATCGTATTTGTGGCAAAGCCACCATGCATTATTTTGCATACATGTCACTCTTGATTCATTGCACCATCCCGGTACACCGCCGGAGGCATTCATATAGAGTCATATCTTGTTCTAGTTTTGAGTTATAATTCTTATGTTGTAATCAATAGAAGTGTGATGATCATCATTATTAGAGCATTGCCAAAAAAAGGCCAAAAAGGAAAAAAAATAAAGGCCCCCAAAAAAAGAAAAAAATAAAAAAATAAAAAGGGGCAATGTTACTATCTCTTTTTCCACACTTGTGCTTCAAAGTAGCACCTTGTTCTTCATGTAGTGAGTCTCATATATTGTGCTTCAAAGTAGCACCACATTTTTCATATAGTGAGTCTCATAAGTTGTCTTTTTCATACTAGTGGGAATTTTTCATTATAGAACTTGGCTTGTATATTTCTATGATGGGCTTCCTCAAATGCCCTAGGTCTTCGTGAGCAAGCAAGTTGGGTGCACACCCACTAGTTTTCTTTTGTTGAGCATTCATTTATAGCTCTAGTGCATCCATTTCATGGCAATCCCTACTCCTCATGTTGAAATCAATTGATGGGCATCTCCATAGCCCGTTGATTATCCTCTTCAATGTGAGACCTTCTCCTTTTTTTGTCTTCTCCACACAATCCCCATCATCATATTCTATTCCACCCATAGTGCTATATCCATGGCTCACGCTCATGTATTGCATGAAGGTTGAAAAAGTTTGAGATTATTTAAGTATGAAACAATTGCTTGGCTTGTCATCGGGGGTATAGAAGTTGGGAACATCTTTGTGTGACAAAAATGAAGCATAGCCCAACTATACGATTTTGTAGGGATGAACTTTCTTTTGCCATGTTATTTTGAGAAGACATGATTACTTTGATTAGTATGCTTGAAGTGTTACTATTTCCTTTATCAATATGAACTTTTATTTTGTATTCATTTGGATCTGAACATTCATGCCACAATAAACAAAATTACATTATGAATTATGCTAAGTAGCATTCCACATCAAAAATTCTGTTTTTATCATTTACCTACTCGAGGACGAGCAGGAATTAAGCTTGGGGATGCTTGATACGTCTCCAACGTATCTATAATTTTTGATTGTTCCATGCTATTATATTACCCTTTTTGGATGTTTATGGGCTTTACTTTACACTTTTATATCATTTTTGGGACTAACCTACTAACCGGAGGCCCAACCCATATTGTTGTTTTTGCCTGTTTTAGTATTTCGAAGAAAAGGAATATCAAACGGAGTCCAAACGGAATGAAAACTTCGGCATCGTGATTTTTTGGAAGAATATCATCCTGGAGGCTTGGAGATCAAGTCAGAAGACACTCGAAGAGCCCAGGAGATAGCCCCCCCTACAGGGTGCGGCCCCCTGTCTCGTGGACCCCTCGAGCACCCCCCGACCGACTTCTTTCGCTTATATATGCCTACGTACCCTAAAACCATCGAATATCAAGATAGATCGGGAGTTCCGCCGCCGCAAGCCTCTGTAGCCACCAAAAACCTCTCGGGAGTCCGTTCCGGCACCCTGCCGGAGGGGGAACCCTTCACCGGTGGCCATCTTCATCATCCCGACGCTCTCCATGACGAGGAGGGAGTAGTTCACCCTCAGGGCGGAGTGTATGTACCAGTAGCTATGTGTTTGAACTCTCTGTCTCTCGTGTTCTCGACTTCACACGATCTTGATGTATCGCGAGCTTTGCTATTATAGTTGGATGTTATGATGTTTCTCCCCCCCTCTATTCTCTTGTGATGAATTGAGTTTCCCTCTTGAAGTTACCTTATCGGATTGAGTCTTTACTTTTAGAACACTTGATGTATGTCTTGCCGTGTTTATCTGTGGTGACAATGGGATATCACGTGCCACTTGATGTATGTTTTGGTAACCAACTTGCGGGTTCCGCCCATGAACCTATGCATAGGGGTTGGCACACGTTCTTGACTCTCCGGTAGAAACTTTGGGGCACTCTTTGAAGTACTTTGTGTTGGTTGGATGAATCTGAGATTGTGTGATGCATATCGTATAATCATGCCCACGGATACTTGAGGTGACAATGGAGTATCTAGGTGACATTAGGGTTTTGGTTGATTTGTGTCTTAAGGTGTTATTCTAGTATGAACTCTTTTATAGACCGATCCGAAAGAATAACTTTGAGGTGGTTTCGCACCCTACCATAATCTCTACGTTTGCTCTCCGCTATTAGTGGCTTTGGAGTGACTCTTTGTTGCATGTTGAGGGATTGTTATATGATCTATCTATGTTATTATTGTTGAGAGAACCTGCACTAGTGAAAGTATGAACCCTAGGCCTTGTTTCCTATCATTGCAATACCGTTTACGCTCACTTTTATCATTAGTTACCTTGCTGTTTTTATTATTTCAGATTACAAAAACCTATATCTACTATCTATTTTGCACTTGTATCACCATCTCTTCGCCGAACTAGTGCACCTATACAATCTACCATTGTATTGGGTGTGTTGGGGACACAAGAGACTCTTTGTTATTTGGTTGAAGGGTTGTTTAAGAGAGACCATCTTCATCCTATGCCTCCCACGGATTGATAAACCTTAGCTCATCCACTTGAGGGAAATTTGCTACTGTCCTACAAACCTGTGCACTTCCAAGCCCAAAAACGTCTACAAGAAGGAGGTTATGTAGCAGGCATCAAGGCCACGGTGATGCGATCGCAGTGGTGGTTATAGAAGGCAAGAAGAAAGATGGATCCATGAACGTACGACCTCCTCCTCCTCAACTTAGTGCGCCGGGCCACCGACCGGCGGATAAGGAGCGGCGACTTTTGTGGCGAGGTCGAGGTGCTTCTCAGCAAAGGCATACAAGGCATCCAACCGGTTGAGGAAGGCCAACATTGTAGCATCCTCACTCGCCTTGTAGATACCTATGTACACGATTTGCTCGTACACATGGATGTGTAGGTCAACGAATTCTTGCAGGGCGAGGCGCCTCGCGGCGAGCGCGACCTCCAGGTGGACATTCTTCGTGGCGTCGGCGGGCAGTCGCAGGGCCACCAGTGCTTGAAAGAGGTTCCGGCCATGGAGGCCGATTAGGGTGGCAGGCAATGAGGAGCTCGGGCGCGCGGGCTGGACGAGTACGGCGATGTCGTCTGCGAGCTTCTTGAGGATGGTGAACTTGTTGCTGGTGGCAACGATCATCTGGTACAACCGGGAGTCGTAGTTGGCGTCAACGGCGGCCATCCACCAGCCGGTCTCCAACACCGTCTGGAGACGATCCTCGACACCATGCCGCAGGCCGGCGTCATGGACCATCTGGCACAGCCGCTGGCCGCTCACGCGCATCGCCGCCATGGGTCTGGAGTGAGCTCTTTTGCGCTTAGTGCAGGTGCTTAGGCAAATGCTTAGGTGCGTACGATGTGGTAGATGCATTGGAATGGAGGGGCGCCTTTATATGAGGGCAATGAGGGAAAACTGCATTGCATTCACATCATGCAGCCTCTTTTCCCGGACCTCCTCCCATTACTTCCCTCATGCATTAATTGAAGGAGGATGCATTGGCTGTTCAACATTTCGGGAACCGCTACTCTCTCCCTTGTCTGCATTAAAGCCGCATCGGGAACTGCGCCGTCCGCTGTCAAATCGAATACTCCCTCCGTCTAGGTGAGTAAGTCATCTTACGAAAACCAAATAGTAAACACATAGGCGCGGTGCATTAACTCTCATGTTGTTTCTTATTTTTTTGACATAAATAGAGGAATCAACCAATAAGAGATGTGGGGCTTGTATGCTTTTAATGACTTGAGACTATCAAACATGACATGCAGTGGTCAGTTCGTTGCACGCAATGATATTAATAATACTTAGTATCATATATTGGTATCATGTAGTACTTTGTTTATTGCCTTGTATGACACATAGTAGCATAGCATTTATTATGATATGGTATCATGATATGATACTCAACTCTCTCTTTCTTCATTTAATTCTATGACACCTCATCAAAATTGCCTAGTTGGCATGCATGATATAGCTATGATACTACCATTACAACCAGTCTTAGCAAATAAACATTAAGTTCTCTCGTTTTCCTTTCCACCTTGGTCACCTAGACGGAGGGAGTATACTGTACTATTTAAAATTCGAGGGCGGGGCTTTTCCTGCATGGTAGGCGTGGCAGTTCCGCCTAGTCGGTTCGACAGAGACGCGAGAAGATGAGGGAGTAGGCTCCTGCAAACGTAGGGATGTGTGATTTGACAGCGAGTTACTGCTGGACAGGTGGGGCCCCGTGATTTGACTAGCCATTATCATTTTAACTGCGGTGCTACGACCGGCGTGAGTCTCCCGATTCCTGACTACCTCCATACAGGTGCCTCTCCCAATGCTCCACCATGTAGTAGAGGCTGGCTCTTGCATGAGAGCCCACTTCTCCACTTTTTCCTTGCCTCTCTTTCCTCCACATATAGCCCACTATTGTAGTACTACTTACTTGCTCCTACAGGTGCTAAGCTTGCCACATAGGCATAAAGTATGATGTGGCAAGTTAATTAAGAAGAGAGAGACTAGTTTGGTGACCCAAGGAAGAAACGGTTCTAAGTGTGTGTACCTAGGTGAAAAGAAATTTTTGAGCCTATAACTACTTAAATGAAGCAAACTTAGCAACAAAAAACTAATAAGCACCTATGCATTGGGGACTTGATTGCTAAGCCATTTAATGCCCTTAGCACCTCATCTAAAGCACCATTTCATTGGAAGAGGTCACTCCTTGGAAAATGCAATAAATACTACAGTACGAAGAAAGAGATAGAGAGAAGTAAAAAAAATACATTTATAGCCAACCTTAGAGCTAACCTTGTTGTAGTATGAGTGACTAAGTGATGACATGCCAACATCAGATAGCCTAATGCACCGTGTTAAATCTCCAAGGGCGCGACCACGCGAGCGACACGATGGTCATGGTAGGCGCGACCATGATACGGGCTGCTGGCAGCCCTTGGATCTGAGATCGAACGGTCGCATGCTAAGTTGCTGAAAATTTGTAGAATAACCCTCCAGGATAGGATATTCACCCATAGGTCTAGAATCACGCCATGCAACCGTTCGATCTCAGATCCAAGGGCTCTCGGAAGCCCGTATCATGGGAGAATGGAAAGCCACTACCCTGCCGTTTGCACGCTGGCAGTTCGCTCCTACTCGTCCCCGCATGTCCTTTAACATTACGACGGTCCGCTCCTAGTCGTCCCGTCCTTTCACATTATGGCAGTTCCTTTAATCCTAGCCCTCCTCCCAAATCCATGGCGTCCCAAATCTCCATGATCGGCGGTGAGTACAAGGTTAGTACCATCACCGGCGATGAGTTCGACGTCATCTACACCTGTTCTTCCACGACGGTGAAAGGATGCCTTTCTCGCTTCAGACGCTTGTTCAAAAACTCAGATGATGAGTGGGTCGCTGGGCTAGATGTTGAGTACACCACAGTCTTGGGATGAGAGAAGGATCTAAAGGAGGAAGAGAGGAAGAAGCCCATCGTGATCCAGGTTTGCGTGCATGACTTATGCTTGGTCTACCACATATGCCATGCCAACGTTGAATGCCTGGATTTTTAGAACTTCCTCAAGAGCAACCTAGTCAAATTCGTGACTGTAGACTTTATGAACGACAAAAAAGTCCTGGGTCGGATAGGCCTCGTTGTAGGCAACCCCTTCGACCTCCAGAAGAATCGGTTGCTGCCCTCCAGTGGCCAGTCTTCAATGATGACCCTGGCAGGATCCATGGTTCATCCTTCATACGGTAAATTGGAGGAACCTCAATAGACATTTCATCGTCATGCATGGCAGCGGAATGTACTAGATATAGACCACATCCATTACGCTGCAATGAATGGCTACCTTTGTTTCAATATCTACAAGGGTTGGATGAAGAGCAAGAGCCAAGTGTGCGATTCAAGCAAAGAAGTATCGGCCAAGAGGAAGAGGGACTAGGACGAAGTCGAGGACATGGACGAGGACTCCGAGTAAGGTGGCAAGGTCGTTGCTCATGGTGGTTCTAATGCAGTGTCTACCGGATTAGATGCAAAGTTTAATTTCAGGCGTGCTTAATTTAATTTGAGGGGTGTGTTGTGCTGAGCCCCCAGCTGAACTACGTTATGTTTCTTCTCGTTACTTTAACTCTTCAGTACGTACATACTAGTATTTCTTACATTTCATCTTTTAGTTGGTATAGTACTACCACTCGTTTCTTCACATTATATATGTACAATATATATGGCCAACATCATATAGCCAGCAGTTTAGTTGTCAAAGAATTTTAGGGTCCTTAGTTTTGTCATAGAATTCCAGGGTGCTTAGTTTTATTTGAGGGGTGGGTTGTGCTGGACACCATTATTGTGACTAGCCTTTTTAATAGTACTATATGCATAATTTGGCAACGAGCGCTCTCTATATGTACCGCCTTTTTTTAATTTCAAGTTTTGCTCCATGGCGCAATCCATCGATACTACTACTGTATAAAAGTGGAGTATATACATTTTTTAAAAGGCTAGAGGGCGGGGCAGTCTAGCTTGGTAGGTTTCACGAGAGGCGAGGGCCTTTGTGATTTGATGGCTCATTACTGCTGTCAAATCAAACAGTACTGCGCAGCTCGCTGCACGCCCAACTGAACACGCCTCCTCACCTCCATTAAATCCCTCCGTTAAACCCGCATGCAAATCGAGAATCCTACTCCGGACACACGTTCGTTCATGAGCGGGCTGGAATTAAACGCAACACCGGCCGAGCTCCTCCCGTCCGCCCTCAGTTTAAACATGGCCAGACGCCGGCCAAGCTCCTACCGCCCGCCCTCTATTTACATGAGGCCAGACAGACAGCAGGCAAGAATTGCACCCCTCCGCCGCTCCCCCATCTCCTCCTTTACCATTTTGTCCACTCTTTCGATGGCTTCCGAGGAGCCATTCTCCGGCATATTACCCAGCTGGGTGGCCCGCCGAGCCATCCGGATACGGGCGAGGCCGCTCGGTGCTTCACTATCCTCGCTTGGCCAGTTGCCGCCCCTAGCAGGCGCGGGGTTCAGCAACTTTCCGCTCCAGTTCAGCTCGATGAGGAGTGGCGAGTTGCTCCACACCGGCACGGCGGCAAGCACGCCGGTACGGGCGTCGTCACTGCCACGTCATACCGCGCCACCAGTGTCTGCGGTGGCCGCGCCTCCAGTGTCTGTGGGCGCGCCTCCCGTGCCTGCGGCAGCGCCATGCAGGCAGAGATAGAAGTCGGGTGCATGGAGAGCAACGAGTCGGTGGCCGGCTTCTCTGTGTATGCTGCCATCATCGAGGAGAAGTAGAACACGGGAGGCCGCCGCCACTTGGGACCCATGAAGGCCACCGCCGAGGCAACGACTGCGCATTCAGGTGGTTTCTTTGCTGCTTCGTCTCTTCCGAGGACCTTCGTCGACCCCGCAAGTGTCTGACAGACATGAGGAAGACAAAGGGATCCGCGGGCGGCCATTTAGATTATGTACTCCCTCTGCAGCTGGCGGGAAATATTTGTTCTAGAATGGATAAATTGTATGTATCTATAACTAAAATAAGTCTAGATACATCCATTTCTAGGACAAGTATTTTTGGACGGAGGGAGTATTAATTATACCAAGAGAGCCGGATTGGCACCGCTTAGTTCATGTAAATGTAATGAAATCCATCATGTTTATATGAAGATCCGACTTTTTATACGAAATCCTTCATGCTTATATGAAATCAGTCCGTGTTTGCACGAATTTCATCTGGTTGGTTAGAGTTGTAAAAATGTATGCCGCTGGCGTTTGATGTCGTCCTTCGCGGAAGAAAGTGGGAGGAGATTTGCCGGCTGCCGTTGGAGATGCTCTTATGCTGGAAATAATAGAGTGACATCCAATCCATTTGAGTTAATTGCCTGTATGATTGTCCCTCTATAAAAAGTTAATTGCATGTACAGTGCACACTTGACTTGCAGGGTGGCTACAGCTTCATACAGAAAGTTAAAAAGAAACAAGTCCATCCTTAATCTTGTATTCTGAGTACTCCGTGGGTTCCACTATCAGTACAGTAGCGAAATAAGTGTATATTAAATAAGTAATATATAATATAAAAATCTAAAGTTAAAAGACAGAATTCGAACTCATGTCATCGCGTTGCGAGCATCAGGCGCTAACCAGCCCAACACATTTTTGTTGTAGGCCATGCTGGAGATATATCTCCCTATCTACTCTTATACTCCATTCGTTCCTAAATATTTGTCTTTTTCAGATTTCCACATATGGATGTTTATGTAGACATATTTTAGAGTGTAGATTCACTCATTTTGCTCCATATGTGTTTTTAGGAAGGGGTCAGATTTCTCCTCGATTTATTTATGAGGTATCCAGATGGAACTGCACCGCCAAGAAAAGAGGGTAACATCAAAATTATGGACTACTTTTTTGAGTATGTTGGTAAGGTCCGGTCATAGTCACTTGTTGAAATCTCTAAAAAGACAAATACTCCCTCCGTCCGGAAATACTTGTCATCAAAATGGATAAAAGGAAATGTATCTAGACGTATTTTAGTTTTAGATACATCTCTTTTTATCCATTTTGATGACAAGTATTTTCGGACGGAGGGAGTATTTAGGAACGGAGGGAGTAGAAAACAGAGTTGGTGATGATGGTGTGCGTGCCATCCTGCAATATAGGTCATCAGATTTATATCTAACGGATAGGAAATAAACTATGGCAATTTTGCAAAAATATACCCACACGCCTCTCCATGTTCGCAATAAGGCCTTCCCTCGTTCAACCTTTTCTCTCACAAGATAAACTACTCATATAAATGCATCTTGATGTTCCGTGCAACGCACGGGCGGCTAGCTAGTTTCTTGTAAAATAGTTGTTGCGATAATTGGGTTGAAGTGATATATTTTATGTCTGCCCCGAATGATTTCAGGTTCACTAGTAGTAACAAAGAAAAGGTTGCCTTGTTAATTAACCAAAAACAGGGTGAAAACTATCACATGAGGCCGGTAAAAACAACACACACTTGGTTCAGCGTCATCGTCACTATAGTTGTGCGCGCGCGAGAAGTCTACATATCGTGGGGGCTACCGAGCGAGGCATCGAGACACAATGTTTGAGAGAGAAACCAATTGATAGATTATGATCAGATCGAGTTGTCACCCTTCTGCTGTCGTTGTTGGGGGGGAGGGAGAGAAAGACGTATCGAGAGTGTGTGTGGTAGGCACAGAGGCACAACTAGCGAGTGTGTGTGTATGTGTGTGTTTGAAAGAGGAGTAGATGGATTATTATCAAGATCGATGTGCCACCCTACTCCTTCGGTGTCGGGTAGTGTGTGTGTGTGTGTGTATGTTTGAGAGAGAAGCCAGTCGATAGATTAGTATCAAGATCGAGGTGTCACCATACTCCTTCGGTGTTGGGAAGTGTGGGTGTGTGGGTGTTTGTGTGTGTGTGAGGGGGGGGGGGCAGTGACACTCACATATCCCTACTCTTATAAAAAACAGAGTTGCTGATGATGGTGTTCCTGCCATCATGCAATGTAGGCCATCTGATTTATATCCGACGGATAGGAAGGAAACTATGGAAATTTTGCAAAAAGATACCCACACCCCTCTCCACATTTGCAAATAAGGCATTCCCTTCTTCATCCTTTTCTCCCACAAGATAAACTACTCATACAAATGCATCTTGATGTTCCGTGCAACGCATGGGCATCTTGCTAGTAGGGAGAAGGAGTTTGTGTGACACATATCTAGTTATATTAAGGGATAGGTAGATAGCATTTGTGCGAGGTATACTTAAAGCATCACGAAGATAAACAAATGGTGTGCATGCAAGCGCCGGAAAAAATGAAGCGAGAAACAATGTGCGCGCGTGTGTGTGTGTGTGTGTGTGTGTGTGAGAGAGAGAGAGAGAGAGAGAGAGAGAGAGAGAGAGAGAGAGAGAGAGAGAAATCTCAAAACAAAAGTTGCTCTGTTGGAATCCCATTGTATGTATTCATATGGTTCCGGAACTCGAGTTAACCTTAGGCATATGTGTGAGAGATATTATTATACTTTGAGACATTAGTGGCTGTGGGTGGGCGGAATTAAAGGGGTGGGCGTGTTAGACAGAGAGAGCGTGTGTGTTTCTGTGTGAGAGACTTATAGGCAGGGTAGAAAGACAAGTTTAACCTTGACGGAGGGAGGTAAATACACGAAGTGCGCATGTGTGATCCGATGCCCACAGGGAAATGAGATATCTATGCGTGTGAGAGAGATTGCACAATTCATTCATGTATCACTATTTAGCGATCGTGGACGTGCATCGCTTGAACATATGTCAATATCTACTTCGTATCGTGGCCAAAGGTACAATATCGATTCAACGCTATAAAGATTGGACACTCACATATCACATTTTTTCTATTTAAATAAACCTTTTCAGTTGTGCATGCCAAAGTTACAGTGATGTTTCTTCAAACAACCAATGTACCTATCATGTACATGCACCATTGTTACTCTTGCATTCAAATTCATTAGTCTTGGATATTTAAGTTTCTATTTTGAAGTAATATATGTAATATTCATATATGAATTCAACGGGTACACAATTTATGAAATGGAGGCTATGTAATCATATGAGGTAACACTTTTAAGTAGCGGACTACAATATCCATTTCTTTTTGTGCGCCTCTACACTAACACATCAATGCATTATGTTTAAAGTAAATAACCAATGGCACTAAATTATCTATTTGCTATTGACACAAGAAATACATAGGCTGAGCGTTTGATCCCTTTTTTGTGAACACGCCACTACACCCTTACGATTGGCCGTGCCCGTGTGAACGTCCAAGTTATTGGCGCATCATCCCGAGTTATTGTCTTTTTTTTCTGGGGTGGACTTCACACCAGTTATTAACTGCTAACGCGTGCCCCATGTACAAAGTCTAGCATGACCTTCCCGCTAGCACGGTCCAAAATTAGTTGAAACTAGATACGAACTATCCCACGGGCGGCAAAATCTCCCGCCTCCTTCTAAAATTTCCGCCACCTTAGTCTTTAGCATGTGAAATCCCCCTTTTTTTCCTTGGTGCATGGAGACCAATAGTTACAATACCGCCCTCATCTACATAATAGGTCGGGGCTGCTTTGGTAACTTCCGGTTCCCCCCAGTACATGACACCCCCATTTCCTCTCCCCCTCCCGCAAAAACGACTAACTCCATAGCGCCAGAGCATCTTACATCACGCCGTCCGTACTTCATTGCCCTTTCTCCCCTCTCCTCTCGAAACTCTAGACTGCTCATCCACCGGCGTACCATAGCCCATTCACTGCCAGCGGTGTCCACCACGCCGGATCGACTTCTGCGGCCGCATCTACCCCTCCCACCTCCCCTAGAAACAAGTAGACTACTCATCCACCATTGTACCACAACCCATTCAGTGTCGGCCTTGTCCACGGCGCCGGATCTGCTTCGCCGGTTCTCTCGTCAACCGCCGCACATCTGTAGCGGCTCATTCGTACTCCCCCCCGAGATGCTTCATCCACACTCCCGGAGCCACCCCACCGACGCCCCCATCGATGGCCTCTGATCCTCTTCGCCGACACCTTCCTCAACCCTACCAGAGCCGCTTCGCCAACACCATCATCAACCCTACCGGAGTAGCTTTTCCTATACCATTCTCAACCCTACCGAGGACGCTTTGCCAACTCACAAGTCCACGGCCTCAGATCCGCTTCCTCACACCCTCATCCAACCTACCGGAGCAGCTTCTGACGCCTCGTCCATGGCCACAGATCCGCATCGTCGACACCATCCTTAACCCAACCACCAGAGTAGCTTCTGACGCCCCATCCACGGCCGCTGATTCGCATTGTCGACACCATCCTTAACCCAACCACCAGAGCAGCTTCACCTACGCCCTCGTCCACGACCACAGATCCGCTTCGCCCACACCGTAGACCACCCTACCGGACCCCGACCGCCAGCGCAGCGTCATCACCCTTGACGTTTCTAACCTGATTCCCACCGTCTGGAGAGATGCCAAGCACCCGCCACGGCCTAGGTACTTGCCACCTTTAAACCCATCCAGCATCACCTGCCCGATGTACTTCAAATATACTAACCTGTCGCTGTTACCTGTTATGCAGCTGGCAAAAACTACAAGGACGATGTTTCTTCTGGATCTAACAACTTGGCCAACCATGATCCTGGACTGAGGCATTGCTATGATCTTGTAAGTGTGCCTCTCTCTCTCTCTCTTGTATTGTTTTGTGCCTGCCAGCGTGCTTTGCTAGGATTTTCGAATAGTAATCCCTTTGTGCAGACAATGATTTCTACTACTGGCTGCTAAATTACATATGTAGATGTCATACATGATACTACCTCGTACCTCCGTTCATAAATATAAGTCTTTCTAGAGATTCCACTATAGGCTACATACAGAGCAAAATGAGTGAATCTACACTCGAAAACGCATCTATATACATCTGTATGGGGTCCATACTAGAATCTCTACAAAGACATATATTTAGGAACATGGGTAGTACATTACACAAAATCGTTGGTGGCATGTAGGAATTCCAGTGCACTATATTAGGCTCCCTTAGAGTTCCTGCTAGTCCAGCACACAGAGTCATGGCTAGTTTATGCTACGCACACAATCGTTAATTGGTGGTTTAACTATGCGCAATGTAGTATCATGTAGAGATGTCTGAAATTAGCCGTGTCAACTTGTAGATAGGGTTACACAATGAAAAAGTACAAGATGTATGTGGCAATTTCATGGAACATTGCAAAAAAAATAAGAGGCAGCGGTGAGCCTATGCAGTGTGCTATGGTATGTCACTCCTCCATCGCAATCATCGTGACATGTTATTTGTATGTCAGTTCTATTAGCCAAGTTTCTTAGGGACAGTTATTACGAGTTATCCTAAGAAAATAAGCACCTGTGAATATAAGCTCCACGTAATAAGCTAACCAGTCCGTTTCATTGCGTTTTCAGCTTATCTTTGGTATGATCAGTGGAAAGTATAGATTGCATTATATATTTATTTTCATTTTGCTGCCCATATGAAAATTAATTTGACTTGCAAACATCACAAATTGAACCCAGTGCAGTAATTAATATGATAGGAAAACAGACCATCACTATTTGCTCAAAATGCAAATACAAGATACCATCTACTTGGCACAATCTACTTTTGTCAATGTTTTCCATAGAGATCCCATTGCCTAATTTAAACGAAGAATGCATGACCCACATTTAAATGAAGAACAATTATTTATTGAAATTCGATGGTCCAAGTGGCTGGTTATTATCATATAGCAGCACCACCTGAAAGCATCATATAGGAGCAGCAACAGCTCATAGCAACTCATCATACAACAACAGTAGTGTGCAACTCATCATATACCAGCAGCAACTCATAGCAATTCATCATATAGCAGCAGCAGGAGCAGCTCATAGCAATTCATCATATAGCGGCAGCAGGAGCAGCTCATAGCAATTCATCATATAGTAGCAGCTCATAGCAATTCATCATATAGCAGCAGCAGGAGCAACTCATAGCAATTCATCATATAGCATCATGAGGAGCAGCTTATAGCAACTCATCATATAGCAGCAGCAGCTCATAGCAATTCATCATATAGCAGCAATAGCAGCTCATAGCAATTCATCATATAGCAGCAGCAGCTCATAGCAATTCATCATATAGCAGCAGCAGGAGCAGCTCATAGCAATGCATCATATAGTAGCAGGAGAAGCAGCTCATAGCAATTCATCGTATAGTGGATCAGAATGAAAATTTGGCAAAAAATCAGAGGAGATCCTCACCTTGTTGGATGAGCTCATCCTTCGACAGCACCTCAAGGCCATGGCTTGGGAGGAGGGAGGGGGAATAAGGTGCCTTCTGCCGCGGTGTGGCATCGGCCGTAGTTGTGCAGCGCTCGCCGGAGTAGTGCGTTGGACGAACCACAGTGGAGCAGCTACTGGAGACCATGAGAATGAGAGGCGGCGCCAGAGGAGGAGTAGCTAGGGAGATTTGGGCCATGTAGCCTAGCTGGACATAGCATCGTCGAGGACCAGGCCAGATGGGACCAGTGGCGACGACTCGCTGGAGGAACTCTAGTGCTGCAGGCAGGGGATCGAGGTAGAGGGAAAGGGGAGAGGAGATGCAAGCGGGCAGGGCAATGAACGCTTGCGTGTTTGTTTTTACTTGAGGGTTAGGTGTGACACGGGTATCAGTAGTTGCATTTTGAGTGTAATATAGGCAAACAACAGAGTCATTTCACTATTCCCCTTCCCTTCAATTTTTAGTGAGGTTCTACCCGAAACACCTCCCTCCAAAGCGAAATTAGTTAAACCCAAGCCCATAACTCAGAATGACTTCTTTACATCTTTTATGGCTTATTTTGACAATAAGCCCTGAAAAGGTGGAATCGAACTGGCCCTTAACCTGCAATTCAATTGTGCGTGCAATGATGAATCACTCCTGCCTGCTATAGTGTACATTTAGGCATCATCATACATGGCATAACCTAATGCATGTGCATTCCATTGTAGAATCTGGAATATGCAATGTTTATGTTAGTTCATACGTTGCACATGGTGTTTAAATGCCCTTAAATTTGGTCAGTCAAGTGATGGTCTTTAAGCCTCCTTCTTTGCTTCTTTTCTTGATATGTAAGATTTGCTCACACTCTGTTCAATTGCTTGTTTGCATCAGCCAGGCATACTAGGACTGTTTGCTTTGATTACTTGTTGCTCTTGACCTAACACTCTAACAGAGCTTGTCAACGATTTAAACACTAAGGGCTGATGTAGTGGGGCCTTGTCTAACTCATAGGTGACATAAAGGTTTGGTTGTACACTAAAGTAGGCTCTCCAAGAGTACCCGGAGATCCAGTTCGAAGGTATGCCTAGTTTTTACATAGTGCAGACATAGTAAATGCTCATTTCATTGTGTGCAAGTGCAAGAGATGCAACATGTTTCATTATGTGGTGTTGTTTTGTTACAATCTCATCCTTTTGTGCAGACTAGAAAGTATGCATATTTATCTTTCAAGGAGACGAGTAACTAGTTTGTGTCACCTTGCGGAGGGGGTGCAATGAAGATAAGATTGAGGATTTCCAAGTACAAGATGTTAGGAAGGAGCCTTGCAAGAGAAGTAGGAGCTGCGCTGAGCCTCTTCAACCTGTTAAGGTAAGTCACTGTATGCAACTCAAAAATTCAATTCCTTGTTTGTTTCAGGCAAAGTTAATTTGCTCTTTTCAATTGCTTTATTTGTCCTCAGTTAATGAGGTGCCCAAAGAATCATGCCTGATGTTGGGTACTTGTATAACTATTAGTTGACATAATTAAAGGCCTTACGATTTAATTACTCTGCCGAAGTGTGTCTGAAGCTTTGAAGTCTATTAACCAACTATTATTGCATGAGGCTCACAATCTAGTTTATACTAGGCTAATGATTGCATAGTTTTACTTCCTGTAGTATGTTTGTATGAAACCCTCTGCTGTTCATTATGATCCCTAAAACTTTAATTGAGCTATAGAATGGCCAACTGCTTGCTTACTTATACGCAACGTGTTGTCTAAATCTGTAACTTGTCTGTGTTTTGGATTGGGCCCCGACATCATGCTCCTCTGGTGAGCTAAGAGACATTTCTGTATGCAGGTTGCACAGACTATCTTTTTTATAATTTTTAAAATATCACCTGCTTATGCTTCATGACGTGTAACATTATTGTTAGTCCTATTTTGCCATGTAGTACAAAATAGTGTCTTGCTCGCTTCACTGTTGTAACTATATTTTTTCCCTCGCCATGTGTACTTACAGAAACATTTCAGCATGAAGTTACATCAACACAAAGATCTGCGAGCAGTGCGGCATGGCCGTTACCGGATGATTATGGATTGGAATTGGAACGTGCTGATGTTCTCGAGCATCAACTAGAGGTGGCAAGACAATGTGTACATGATTGTCAACGTATAATCAACAAGTTGAGACTGGACATGCAGGTATTAGATGCAGGAGTCAAAAAAATGAAACAAGACACTGAGGTAACCACGAAGGAATTGGAGATTTTGCAGACTAAAATTTGTGCTATCTGAATCCGGCCAATCCTATTTTCTAAAGAGATTATAGTTCAAATGGAGCTAAGTTAATGCGCGTCCATGATGTATGAGCTGAATTTTCCCAGTGTATGTAATTTGTTGTTTGTGTATGCTTTATTATCGCCTGTGCCGAACCATAATGCCTAGTGGGTTTAATCGGCTGTAATTTCTTTATTGTATAGTGTAGGATTATTCTATGTTTCTATGCCTTGGTCTCTTTGTTGTATAGTGTATGTTTTTTAGAGGTGATAGTATTGAGTAGGATAATTCTTTGAATATGCTATATCGTTCAAACGGGGGCCAACTCGCTGATACATCTCCAAGGTATCTATAATCTTTGATTGTTCCATGCTATTATATTACCCCCTTTGGATGATTATGGGCTTTATTTTACACATTTATATCATTTTTGGGACTAACCTACTAACCGGAGGCCCAACCCATATTGCTGTTTTTTTGCCTATTTCAGTATTTCGAAGAAAAGGAATATCAAACGGAGTCCAAACGGAATGAAACCTTCGGGAGCATGATTTTTGGAACGAACGTGATCCAGAGGACTTGGAGTGCAAGTCAAGAAGCAGACGAGGCTCCCACGAGATAGGAGGCCGCGCCCCCCCTGTAGGGTGCGCCCCCTATTTCGTGGGCCCCTCGAGCGGCCACCGACGTACTTCTTCCTCCTATATATACCTACGTACCCCGAAAACATCCAGGGGCACCACAAAACACAATTTCCACCACCGTAACCTTCTGTATCCGCGAGAGCCCATCTTGGAGCTTTCGCCGGCACTCTGCCGGAGGGGGAATTGACCATGGAGGGCTTCTACATCAACATCCTTGCCCCTCCGGTGAGTTGTGAGTAGTTTACCATAGACCTATGGGTCCATAATTATTAGCTAGATGGCTTCTTCTCTCTTTTTGGATCTCAATACAATGTTCTCCCCCTCTCTTGTGGAGATCTATTTGATGTAAACTCTTTTTGCGGTGTGTTTGTCGAGATCTGATGAATTGTGGGTTTATGATCAAGTTTATCTATGAATAATATTTGAATCTTCTCTGAATTCTTTTTTGTATGATTGAGTTATCTTTGCAAGTCTCTTCGAATTATCTGTTTGGTTTGGCCTACTAGATTGATCTTTCTTGCCATGGGAGAAGTGCTTAGCTTTGGGTTCAATCTTGCGGTGTCCTTACCCAGTGACAAAAAGGGTTGCAAGGCACGTATTGTATTGTTGCCATCGAGGATAACAAGATGGGGTTTATATCATATTTCTTGAGTTTATCCCTCTACATCATGTCATCTTGCTTAATGCATTACTCTGTTCTTATGAACTTAATACTCTAGATGCAGGCAGGAGTCGGTCAATGTGTGGAGTAATAGTAGTAGATGCAGGCAGGAGTCGGTCTACTTATTATGGACATGATGCCTATATACATGATCATGCCTAGATAATCTCATAACTATGCGCTTTTCTATCAATTGCTCGACAGTAATTTGTTCACCCACCGTAATACTTATGCTATCTTGAGAGAAGCCACTAGTGAAACCTATGGCCCCTGGGTCTATCTCTTATCATATTTTCTTTCCATCTACTTTTATTTACATCTTTACTTTTTGCATCTATATTATAAAATACCAAAAATCTATTTATCTTATCATACTATCTTTATTAGATCTCATTTTACATGAAGTGGCCGTGAAGGGATTGACAACCCCTTTATTGCGTTGGTTGCGAGTTCTCGCTTGTTTGTGTAGGTGCGTGGGACTTTTGAGGAGCCTCCTCTCGGATTGATACCTTGGTTCTCAAAAACTGAGGGAAATACTTACGCTACTATTGCTGCATCACCCTATCCTCTTCGAGGAAAGCCAACGCAAGCTCAAGACGTAGCAAGAAGGATTTCTGGCGCCGTTGCCGGGGAGGTCTTCACTCAAGTCGAGACATACCAAGTACCCATCACAAACCCATCTCCCTCGCATTTACATTATTTGCCATTTGCCTCTCGTTTTCCTCTCCCCCACTTCACCCTTGCCGTTTTATTCGCCCTCTCTTTCCCAATCTCCTCTTCTCTTTTTCGCTTGCCATTTTTTCTGTGTGCTTGTGTGCTTGTTTGACCTTATGGCTTCACCTAAGGGTCCTGACCACCTTCTCAGAAGGATGGATGAGATTGAATCAAATATTAGAAGCTTTATGAATTTGCAATTTGAGCATAATAATTTCTTTAGAAAAGAGCTTAAGGAACAAAAAGGTTTTTTGGGGTTTATGAACAAAGATCTTGATGATATGAATAAAGACTTTTATGGTGTTAATGCTCAAATTACCCGTCTTGAAAATGCTACAGCCAAAATTTCTGATAAGCAAGCCGCCTTAGTCAATAAGATGGCCGCTAAACCAGAAAAGTTAGATGAAAATAATCATGAGGATCTTAAAGTTATTGATGCGTCTCCTATTAGATCTATGTTTTGCAATATGAATTTTGATGATTATGGGACTGATGATGAATCAACTTTGCCTAGAAGGCATCCCAAGAATTCAGAGTCTTTAGATTTTGATGCTAAAATTGGTAAAAGTGAGATTGGAGAGTCCTCAACTTCTAATAATACTGAACCTACTATCTCGGATTTCAAGGAATTTGATCTGTATTTCCTTGTTGCAATCCGTTGTTAATTCTCCTCATGCTTATAGACAAAATAAAGCTTCCTTGATGCAATCTTATGATGAAAAACTTAATTTGGAAGTTTCTATACCTAGAAAACTTAATGATGAGTGGGAACCTACTATAAAGATTAGAATTAAAGATTATGAGTGTTTTGCTTTGTGTGATTTGGGTGCTAGTGTTTCCATGATTCTGAAAACTTTATGTGATATTCTAGGTTTCCATGATCTTGATGATTGCTCTTTAAATTTGCAACTTGCGGATTCCACCATTAAAAAGCCAATGGGAAGAATCAATGATGTTATCATTGTTGCAAATAGAAATTTGGTGCCCATGGATTTTATCGTTCTTGATATAGATTGCAATCTTTCTTGCCCTATTATTCTTGGTAGACCTTTCCTTAGAATGATTGGTGCAATTAATGATATGAAGGAAGGGAATATTAGATTCCAATTTCCATTAAATAAAGGCATGGAGCACTTTCCAATAAAGAAAGTCAAATTACCTTATAAATCTATCATGCGTGCTACTTATGAATTTAGTGCCAAAGATGGCACTCGTTAGATCTATCTTTGCTTTTATGCCTAGCTAAGGGCGTTAAACGATAGCGCTAGTTGGGAGGCAACCCAATTTTCTTTATGTTTTTTGTTTTTGCTCCTGTTTAGTAATAAATCTTGCATCTACCTTCTGTTTAGATGTGTTTTTATCTTTTAATTAGTGTTTGTGCCAAGTAGAACCTATAGGATAACCTACGATGATAGTTGATTTGATTCTGCTGAAAAACAGAAACTTTGCGCGCACGAATATAATTTTTTAAAATCACAGGAATGTTCTTTTGCGTTTATTTTTTTTGCTTATGTTCAATAAACAAGGATTTTTAGAGTTCCATAAGTTTGCGTTAAGTTCTGATTGCTCTGACTTATTACTTTTTTGATGATTCTGTTTTTGTGTGTTGTTTGCTTATTTCAATGCATCTATGGCTAGTAAAATAGTTTATAAACCATAAGGAAGTTTGAATACAGTAGGTTTAACACCAAAATAAATAAAGAATGAGTTCATTGCAGTACCCTATGTGGTGGTTTTGTTTTCTTTCACTAACGGAGCTTATAAGATTTCTGTTGAGTTTTGTGTTGTGAAGTTTTCAAGTTTTGGGTAAAACTTTTATGGACTATGGAATAAGGAGTGGCAAGAGACTAAGCTTGGGGATTCCCATGGCACCCCAAGATATTCAAGAATAGCCAAAAGCCTGAGCTTGGGGATGCCCCGGGAAGGCATCCCCTCTTTCGTCTTTGTTCATTGCTAACTTTACTTGGAGCTATATTTTTATTTGCTACATGATATGTGTTTTGCTTGGAGCGTCGTGTATTATATTAGTCTTTGCTTTTTAGTTTACCACAATCATCCGTGCCGTACACACTTTTTGGGAGAAGCCTATTTGATTAGAATTTGCTAGAATACTCTATGTGCTTCACTTATATCTTTTGAGCTTGATAGTTTTCGCTCTAGTACTTCACTTATATCTTTTAGAGCACGGTGGTGTCTTAATTTTGAAGAAATTTCTAGTCTCTCACGCCTCACTTATATCTTTTTAGAGTCTTTTAGAACAGCATGGTATTTGCTATGGTCACAAAGTTGGTCCTAGAATGATGAACATCCAAGTTGGGTATAATAAAAACTATCATAGAAAAAGAATAGGATGCTATGATCAATTTGATGCTTGATAATTGTTTTGAGATATAAAGATAGTAATGTTAGGGTCATGCTAGTGGGTAATTATGAAATTGAGAAATACTTTTGTTGAAGTTGGCAAGTCCCATAGCATGCACGTATGGTAAAAGTTATGTGACAAATTTGTTGCATGAGGTGCTCTTTTGATTAACTCCGCCTATGTTGTCTCAACATAGCCGGTCCCAAGCCCGGGTAAAGGAGGAGGGTTGTGATAGGCTTGGCGAGCCAACGTAAAAACTCAGCCACTCTTATGGAGATGAAACCCAAAAGATTTTCGTTGGGGCGTAACCCTCTCAGCGACGCGCCACATCGGAACCCGGGTGTGGTGGAAAATGGGCAAGGGCCGGGCCGTCACCCCTCAAGTGGCGCGCCGTATCTTGATCCGGATACGGTGGCAAGTGAGCGAGGATCGGGTCGTCGCATCCTTAGTGGCGCGCTACATCGGCGCCCGGATGTAGTGGAAAATGAGCAAGGGTCTTCGCATTTGACTCGACGAGTGCGAAGGGTAAGGAAGCTAGCCGAGCCTAGGAGGATTCGCTTAGGTAGCTGGAACGTAGGGTCTCTGACAGGGAAGCTTCGGGAGCTAGTTGATGCAGCGGTGAGGAGAGGTGTTGATATCCTTTGCGTCCAAGAAACCAAATGGAGAGGACAGAAGGCGAAGGAGGTGGAGGATACCGGCTTCAAGCTGTGGTACACGGGGACGGCTGCAAATAGAAATGGTGTAGGCATCTTGATCAACAAGAGCCTCAAGTATGGAGTGGTAGACGTCAAGAGACGTGGGGACCGGATTATCCTGGTCAAGCTGGTAGTTGAGGACTTGGTTCTCAATGTTATCAGCGCGTATGCCCCGCAAGTAGGCCACAATGAGAACACCAAGAGGGAGTTCTGGGAAGGCTTGGAAGACATGGTTAGGAGTGTACCGATTGGTGAGAAGCTCTTCATAGGAGGAGACCTCAATGGCCACGTGGGCACATCTAACACAGTTTTGAAGGGCGATGGGGCTTTGGCTATGGCATCAGGAATCAAGAAGGAGAAGATGTCTTAAGCTTTGCTCTAGCCTACAACATGATTGTAGCTAACACCCTCTTTAGAAAGAGAGAATCACATCTGGTGACTTTTAGTAGTGGCCAACACTCTAGCCAGATTGATTTCATCCTCTCGAGAAGAGAAGATAGGCGTGCGTGCCTAGACTGTAAGGTGATACCTGGAGAGAGTGTTGTACCCCAGCATAAGCTGGTGGTTGCTGACTTCCGCTTTCGGATTCGTGTCCAGCGGGATAAGCGTAAGGAGGGCCCTTGGGAGGAAGGAGGGGATGCGGACAATGTGCGGATGAAGATGGCGACTTGCATTTGTAAGGTGGCCTCGGAGGAGTTTGGAGTGTCCAGGGGAAGGAGAAGCGAAGATAAGGATACCTGGTGGTGGAATGATGATGTCCAGAAGGCGATTAAAGAGAAGAAAGATTGCTTTGACGCCTATACCGGATAGAAGTGCGACAACATAGAGAAGTACAAGATGGCGAAGAAGGCCGCATAAGCGAGCTGTTGGTGAAGCAAGGGTCGGGCATATGAGGACCTCTACCAACGGTTAGGCACGAAGGAAGGTGAAAGGACATCTATAAGATGGCTAAGATCCGGAGAGGAAGACGAGGATATTGGCCAAGTCAAATGCATCAAGGACGGAGTGGGCCAACTCTTGGTGAAGGACGAGGAGATTAAGCATAGATGGCGGGAGTACTTCGACAAGCTGTTCAATGGGGAGAATGAGAGTTCTACCATTGAACTGGACGACTCCTTTGATGAGACCAGCATGCGTTTTGTGCGGCGCATCCAGGAGTCTGAGGTGAAGGAGGCTTTAAAAGGATGAAAGGAGGCAAGGCGATGGGCCTGATTGTATCCCCATTGAGGTGTGGAAAGGTCTCGGGGACATAGCGATAGTATGGCTAACCAAGCTGTTCAACCTCATTTTTCGGGCAAACAAGATGCCAGAAGAATGGAGACGGAGTATATTAGTACCAATCTTCAAGAACAAGGGGATGTCCGAGTTGTACTAATTACCGTGGAATTAAGTGATGAGCCATACAATGAAGCTATGGGAGAGAGTCATTGAGCACCGCTTAAGAAGAATGACAAGCGTGACCAAAAATCAGTTTGGTTTCATGCCTGGGAGGTCGACCATGGAAGCCATTTTCTTGGTACGACAACTTATGGAGAGATATAGGGAGCAAAGGAAGGACTTGCATATGGTGTTCATTGACTTGGAGAAGGCCTATGATAAGATATCGCGGAATGTCATGTGGTGGGCCTTGGAGAAACACAAAGTTCCAGCAAAGTACATTACCCTCATCAAGGACATGTACGATAATGTTGTGACAAGTGTTCGAACAAGTGATGTCGACACTGGTGACTTCCGATTAAGATAGGACTGCATCGTGGGTCAGCCTTGAGCCCTTATCTTTTGCATTGGTGATGGATGAGGTCACAAGGGATATACAAGGAGATATCCCATGGTGTATGCTCTTTGCGGATGATGTGGTGCTAGTTGACGATAGTCGGACGGGGGTAAATAGGAAGTTAGATTTATGGAGACAAACCTTGGAATCGAAGGGTTTAGGCTTAGTAGAACCAAAACCGAGTACATGATGTGCGGTTTCAAGTACTACTAGGTGTGAGGAGGAGGAGGTTAGCCTTGATGGCGGTGGTACCTCGAAGGACACCTTTCGGTATTTGGGGTCAATGTTGCAGGAGGATGGGGTATTGATGAAGATGTGAACCATCGAATCAAAGCCGGATGGATGAAGTGGCGCCAAGCTTCGGCATTCTCTGTGACAAGAGAGTGCCACAAAAGCTAAAAGGCAAGTTCTACAGGCGGCGGTTCGACCCGCAATGTTGTATGGCGGAGTGTTGGCCGACTAAAAGGCGACATGTTCAACGATTAGGTGTGGCGGAGATGCGTATGTTGAGATGGATGTGTGGCCACACGAGGAAGGATCGAGTTCGGAATGATGATATACGAGATAGAGTTGGGGTAGCACCAATTGAGGAGAAGCTTGTCCAACATCGTCGAGATGGTTTGGGCATATTCAGCGCAGCCTCCGAAGCTCCAAATGCATAGCGGACGGCTAAAGCGTGCGGAGAATGTCAAGAGAGGGCGGGGTCGACCGAATTTGACATGGGAGGAGTCCGTTAAGAGAGACCTGAAGGATTGGAGTATCGACAAAGAGCGAGCTATGGATAGGGGTGCGTGGAAGCTTGCTATCCATGTGCCAGAGCCATGAGTTGGTTGCGAGATCTTACGGGTTTCAGCTCTAGCCTACCCCAACTTGTTTGGGACTAAAGGCTTTGTTGTTGTTGTTGTTGTAGGTGCTCTTTTGATTGTCTTCCTTATGAGTGGCAGTCAGGGACGAGTGATGGTCTTTTCCTACCAATCTATCCCTCTTGGGGCACGCATAGTAGTACTTTGCTTCGAGGGCTAAGTAGGCTTTTGCAATAAGTATAAGAGTTCTTTTGACTAATGTGAGTCGATGCATATATGCACACTCATCCTTCCACATTGCTAGCCCGTATCATAAACCCCTTATTTACCTTCCTCAAAACAGCCACCATACCTACCTATTATGGCATTTCCATAGCCATTCCGAGATATATTGCCATGCAACTTTCCACCGTTTCGTTCATATGACACGCATTACTTTTGTCATATTGCTCTTTGCATGATCATGTAGTTGACATTGTATTTGTGGCAAGGCCACCCACATAATTTTCATACATGTCGCTCTTGATTTATTGCATATCCCGGTACACCGCCGGAGGCATTCATATAGAGTGATATCTTGTTCTAGCTTTGAGTTGTAATTCTTGAGTTGTAAATGCATAAAAGTGTGATGATCTTCATTATTAGAGCATTGCCCTAGTGAGGAAAGGATGATGAAGGCTATGATTCCCCCACAAGTCGGGATGAGAATTCGGACTTTACAAAAGAAAAAAAGAAGAAGAAAAAAAGAGAAAAAAGGGAGAAAGGCCAAAAAAATAAAGGCCAAAGAAAAAGAAAAAAAGAAAAAAAAAGAAAGGAAAAGAAAATAAAATGAGAGAAAAAGAGAGAAGGGACAGTGCTACTATCTCTTTTTCCACACTTGTGGTTCAAAATAGCACCATGATCTTCATGATAGAGAGTCTCCTATGTTGTCACTTTCATTTACTAAGTGGGATTGTATATTCCAATGATGGGCTTCCTCAAAATGCCCTAGGTCTTCGTGAGCAAGCAAATTGGATGCACACCCACTTAGTTTCTTTTGTTGAGCTTTCATATATTTATAGCTCTAGTTCATCCGTTGCATGGCAATCCCTACTCACTCAGATTGATATCTATTAATGGGCATTTCTATTTAGCCCGTTAATACGCCTAGTTGATGTGAAACTACCTTCTCCCTTTTTGTCCTCACAACCACCACCATATACCACTATAGTCCTATGTCCATGGCTTACGCTCATGTATTGTGTAAGAGTTGAAAACGCTGAAAAGTGTTAAAAAGTATGAAATAATTGCTCGGCTCGACATCGGGGTTGTCCATGATGGGAGTATTTTGTGTAATGAAAATGAAGCATGGCCTAACTATATGATTTTGTAGGGATAAGCTTTATTTGGCTATGCTATTTTGATAGGACATGATTATTTGTTAGTATACTTTGAAGCATTATTATTCTTATGTTTTATAAGCTTTTATTTTGTATCATTTGGATCTGAACATTCATGCCACAATAAAGAAAATTACATTTAGAATTATGCTAGGTAGCATTCCACATCAAAAATTTCTTTTTTACCATTTACCTACTCGAGGACGAGCAGGAATTAAGCTTGGGGATGCTTGATACGTCTCCAACGTATCTATAATTTTTGATTGTTCCATGCTATTATATTACCCCTTTTGGATGATTATGGGCTTTATTTTAGACATTTATATCATTTTTGGGACTAACCTACTAACCGGAGGCCCAACCCATATTGCTGTTTTTTTTGCCTATTTCAGTATTTCGAAGAAAAGGAACGAACGTGATCCAGAGGAGCGTGATTTTTGGAACGAACGTGATCCAGAGGACTTGGAGTGAAAGTCAAGAAGCAGCCGAGGCTCCCACGAGCTAGGAGGCCGCCCCCCCTGTAGGGCGCGCCCCCCGTCTCGTGGGCCCCTCGGGCGGCCACCGACGTACTTCTTCCTCCTATATATACCACGCACTCGAAAACATCCGGGGCACCACAAAACACAATTTCCACCACCGTAACCTTCAGATCCGCGAGAGCCCATCTTGAGCCTT